>JAZHRO010000034.1:3275000-4475000 GCA_037157565.1 Thalassia testudinum | reverse complement strand
TACGCCATTTAGCTGGACGTGAAGAGCATCAATGATCGGGATTTGGTAAGTTGGTTAAATCAAGAGATTTTGATGGGAGATTCGAGGAATTATCATGGTAGGGCTTTAATCTTTGGGCATTGACTTGAAATGTAGTATTTGTTTTATGGTCAAAAAAGTCAACTATGGTGTACAAATAAGTTTTGAGGACAATAAAAGGGCCAATCCACTTGGATTTTAATTTTCCAAGAAAAATGCATGAGTGCATTAAAGAGCCAAACACGATGATTGATTTCAAAGTGCTTCTGAATGATATATTTATTATGAAATTTTTTGGTTTGGTCTTTGTAAATATGCACATTTTCATAAGAAAATTATGCAATTCTTCCAATTCTATTAATTACAATTTCCTATGCATACCAGCTTCAGATAAATCATGGTTTAAATGATTGATTTCCCAAAAGGCCTTGTATTCGAGTTCTACCGAGAGATGACATGCCTTTCGAAAAATGAGATAAGAAGGGGACATGTCGAGAGGAGTTTTAAATGCGATACCGTAGGCCCATAAAGCATAGTTGAATTTATTGGACCAGTCTTTAAGATTGGGCCTAACCATTTTTCGTAAGATGTTTTCTTGCTTGGTCATTTGTTTGGGGGTGGTAAAGAGTGGAAATTTTGTGATTGACCCCATATTTAGATAAAAGGTGACAGAACTGAGAGTGAGTAAAGTGTGAACCTCTGTCACTGATGATGGCCCTTGGTATATTGAATCTCGAGAAAATGTTTTTCATGATAAAGTCCACGACTACCTTATGATCGTTGGTGCAAGTGGGTACTGCTTCAATCCATTTTGATACGTAGTCAACTGCAACTAGCATACATAAGTACCCACATGAGTTGACGAATGGTCCCATGAAATCTATGCTCGAAACATCACAAATTTCAACTTCTAAGATAGGGTTCAGGGGCATCATACCCTTTTTAGTCATGTTTCCATTGCTTTGGCAATGCATAAAGGATCAAACAAATGAGTGAGCATCTTTGTATAAGCTACACTAAAAGAATTTAGAATTTAAAATCTTAGCTATAGTTTTCTTGCCCAAGAAGTGTCCGCCACAGGCCATCAAGTGATGGTATGTCAAAATGCTATGGAATTCTCATTTGGGTATACACTGTCGAATTACTTGATCTGCACATATGCGAAAAAGATCAGGTTCCTCCTAGAAATAATATTTGATATCAACAAAGAACTTATCCCATTTGGTTTTTAGCCAATCAGAAGGGTTTCGTTCCGTTGCTAAATAGTTTGTGATCGACCTAAACCAAGGGAGGGTGTTGGTAGCTAATAAAGTCTCATCTGGAAAGACATCTAGAGGGGTCAGCACATCATTCATCATAAGACGAGAGAGATGATCGGCCACTAAATTTTGTGACCCTACCTTATCCTTGATTTCCATGTTAAATTCCTATAGCAATAGGATGCAACGAATAAGGTAGGGTTTGGCATCTTTCTTGTTCAGTAGATATTTAAGTGCTGATTGGTTGGTGAAAATAGTGACATGTGACCCCAATAGATAGGAGCGAAAATTTTCTACGGTGAATACGATGGCAACTTCTTTTTCAGTTACCGGCAAATTCCGTTGTGCATCATCAAGGATTTTACTCGCAAAATAGATCACAACAGGCTTCTTGTCAATTCTCTGCCCTAGAATGGCCCCCACAACATAGTTTATGGCATCCGTCATTAACTCAAAGGGACAATTCCAATCAGGTCCTTGTAAAATAGGCACCTCAGTGACTTCTTTCTTTAGTTTGTTAAAATCTCCAGGCCTTGATTATTGAAGTGAAAAGGTTGTTCTTTAGTGAGTAATTGGCTTACGGGCTTGGAGATTTTGGAGAAGTCCTTAATGAAATGATGGTAGAAGCCCACATGCCCCAAGAAAGATCGGATCTATTTTATAGAGGTGAGCGGTGGGAGTCTAAACATAGCATCAATTTTAGTTTGATCTACCACAATTCCATTTTTAGATATTGCATGGCCCAGGACTATGCCTTCCTAGACCATGAAGTGACCTTTCTCCCAACTGAGGACCAAATTAACTTCTATACATTTTTTTAGCATCCTTTCAAGATTTTTAGGATATAAATCAAAGGAATCTCCAAAAGCTAAGAAGTCATCCATAAAAACTTCTAAACATTCACCTACTAGATTTGAAAATATTACAAGCATACAATTTTGAAAAGTTGCCCATGTAGACCAAAGGTCATCCTTCAGAAAGCAAAGGTTCTGAAAGGGCAGATGAATGTATTTTTTTGTTGGTCCTCAAGGTGGACCGCAACTTGATTATAGCTAGAGTAACCATCAAGAAAGTAGTAGTAGTCTCATTTAGCTAACTGATTAGTCCAATTTATTAGACTAATGTTTAACCTAAATACTCTTTAATTATATGTGCTTAGTTTCTAATTGCTTAAGAATTAAATGGTAATTTATCTTACTCTGCATATAATTCTATGCATCAATTTTACATTTAATAGCACATAGTTATGATAACCTATTTGGTGGATGTAGGCTAGATGCAAGGATTATCGAAACATGGAGGACATTATTCGCAAGTAGGGTTTGCATACACCAACTCCGTACTTCAGTCGGACTTTCAGTGGCGGCCAAAGCTATAGACATCCAATTTCATTCTATAAGATGTCCAGAACTCAATCAAGACATCAAATGATCTGACGGTGCTTAGCCTAAAACACCCCACCTTCCTCCTTCTCGCAACAACTCCCTCTGAGTCTGTCGACATTGCCACCCAATTCCACCGCCTCACCACTATCACCAATTTGTTGGAAGAGCTGAGTCTTTTGGGGAAAGGAAACAGTTCGAGTGAGAAAGCCGCAACAGTAGGATGTTTTTAAAAAGGGAAGAATTGGGCTCCTTGGTCCATCTTCTTCTTCACCGTGGTATCAAGCCTGCACCGTGGACCTCGCATACTCTGTCGTGACCCCAATCTCGCCGATCATGTGTGCATGGTGGCAGTGTGCACACACCCACCACCGCCCCCTCCTTTTCTTCTTCTCTTAGTTGTCTTCTTCATCTTCCACTCTTCTCCCATATTCCTCCGTTCCACAAAAGAACCCAAAGATGCCACCACCTCAGCTACTCTCTCCAACTACCACGACCACCATCACCACCGCCAACTCCTCGCCGCCGTTACCCACGCCCTCACCACAACCATGAGCACCCTCGCAGATCTCAAGCATTGGCCGAATGCCTCCACCACTGCCCGTGACAACTACTATCGTTGGTCTCCTCGCCATTGCACGGCCACCACCTGCCACCTCAGCCCGCGCCACCCATGCCATCGTACAACCGCATCGCTGTCGATCTCCACCGAGCACCAACCTACCAATGATAGTCTTTCCCAAGTGCAAGGAAGAGAGAGATTTCATCCTCTGTTTGGTTGGGTATTAGAATTTACATTGCAATGCCATTGCCAGTCAACCATTTAAATTGAATTAATATATTATTCTATTGGATTTTATCACATAACCTCTCTTTCTCTCTATTTCTCTACAGTGCTCTCTCTCTTATGGCTGGTGATCCCTTTCTCTTTATCTTATTCTCTCATGTATGGTAAAAGAAAAAGATGGATGAACATTTCCTATGCAATTAGTGGTTGATGAATGTTATTAAATTATTATCTCAAATATCTAATCCCTCTCCTTAAGTATGCATAGTATAATTGTTCTCTCTTCAAGAACATATCTTTGGTAATCTGGTGTGACTCTATTGAATATTTATTTCTTTTTACATGCAAACACCTAGTCAATCATTTTGATTATGAAGGTTTCATACTTGTGAGTTTATTGGCTTAGTTCCTCCCTGTCTATATGACTTCATCCCTTGTGGTTAGATTAAATTATTTTATGTTTTGATCGAGAGGTTTTCCACCACATAGAAACATAGTGACACATCATTTATTTGTTATATTTTTAATTAAGTGAAAATCTCTATATATCAAATGGCACTGTTGCCGAGGAGGCAACGGGCTTAATACATTCGCATGTATTTTTTGTTTGCAGTGATTACTAATTGGGGTTATATATTCATTGACATATCATTTTTCTATGCGAGGTACGTTCTTGTTGGAGGAGGCGCACGCAGCAGATGCTCCTCTTGGTGGACCTTGTTGCCACATTGAGGATAATTGTAGTTGCATGTGGGCCTTGATCCCATACACCTGAAGAGCACGGAGGAACATCTAGGAGGATTTTGCTTCTTAGACTTCTAATTTTGAATATTAAGTAGACTCTTTTGTTGGAACCTTGTTCCGCATCTTATTTTGGTGTTAATAAAATTATTATAGATTATTGTTTGCAATTGAGTGCTTTACAGATTTAGGTGAAGATCAAACCAAACAGGCATGATGACAAGGAGTCAAGGAGGTGAAGGTCATCTTTGACCTTTAGATTATCTAGATTAGATTTCTATTTTATAGAATGTATGCCTCTTAACAAAGAATCAACTTAGATCATAAAATTAATTAGAGATAAACTAGGATTTGTGCTACGATATTTTTCAAACAACATAATTGATTAATTTACTTAAATTAGGTACTTGAAAGCAAGTATCGGTACTGTTCATTAGTACCAATATATGCAAGGCATAGGTTTGAGCATATGTCTCAAACTCTGAACAAGTATCGGTACTAATCATGAGTATCGGTATCTGATGGTCACAATTTGAAGACTCGGTTCTGGCCTGAACCTTACAAGTACTGGTACCCATGATAACTGCCGGTACAGTTTGGTTACTGCTCCTAGTGAGTCTCAAACCTGGGAGTCATAAGTACCAGTACCCATGATGAGTATCGATACCAGGACTCTTGTGTGCTAGCTACAGAGAAAACTATAAGTAGCTAGTACCAGTACCTATACTTCAGTATCGGTACCAGTTAGCTGTTGACTAAAAACTGAACAACTAGAATATTAATTTTGGCAATATGAACGTTGGGATTTAAACCCCAACGTCTAGTAGATGACCCACTAAGGTCCTAACCCTATGAAATGACCTTAGGACTCCTAGTCTGCATACATGAGATATAAGAGAAAATTCTAAAGCTTAATTTTCATATTTCCACCGTATTCTAAAGAAAAGATACAGTTTGCAGCTTTCAAATCTCTCTACACTTTTGCAAACTTTTTGACGTGCTTTTTTCATGCATTCACAGGGCAATTCACGTCTTCACTAGGCTCTCAAATCAGTAATATCATTTATATACTTGTTGAGAGGCTTAGGTATTTTGTCATAAGATTTCTTTTGTCATACACCAGTTCTTTATTTGTTTTTGAGCTTGTTACTCGTTGAGTTGTAACAAACCTGTCTCTTGTAGTTGGGTTGAGGTAACCCATTAGTTACCTCATTTAGTATATTGATTCCCTCAGGGTTGAGGAAATCTGGTTAAAAATCCTAAGATAGGAGGCTTAGGTAATGGACTACCCAAGTGAGTGGGGAACAACTATATAAGTTAGAGTCATCAGTCAGTATTCGGGTGATCAGAAATACTGAAAGGTAGGTATGGGTCATATTTGGTGGATCACGATGGGTGTTCTTGTTGCCTCAAAAACATCATCACAAGGATAAAACTATAAACTTGGACTCTTTTCTTTCTATTTTCTCTCTCTCTTTTCTTTTTCTCTAAATATAATTGTTTCCCTTTTTTTTTCTTCTTTTTTTTTTTCTTTATAAATCAGCATAACATGACACAGTCTTTTATTTATGAGGTATTATTAGGGATGATGATGGTCAAGAGGATATTGTGTGGCTTATTTGGTGGAAGTGCCTACTCTCGGCATCGAGAAGGAATGGATAGGATAAGCATATTTCTGACCTTTGACACTATTACCCTCCTTCAGCCGAGGACTCTATTAAGGATGGTCGTAACCATCCACCATAGTCATAGCTTTATTAAGGCTCAATCTCTGTGTCTCAGCCTTATTTGGTGACTCTCAGGAATTCACGCAAACAGGAATAGAGAGTGAAAACTATGCCTAACTTTAAGGTATCATCATCTAATTATCCAAAACTTAAGAGTCCTTGCACTAGACTTAGCACACCAGTAATCTCTATACTTTCTTTTCACAAATATGAGGTGGATTTACTAGAAGATAGTATGCCTGGCTCCCTATTAACTGTCTAAGGGTTCAATAGACTAAAAATGCTTATTGGTTTTCTTCAAAGATCCATTACCCAGTCTACGTGCAAGTGAAGTAAATGTACTGGATTCTAAACTTAAGAAACAATTAAAGAAGGAAAATCTTTAATGATACCTTCATGACAAAGATGTTTTGCTAAGGACTAACCATTTAGCTCAAGAAAATAAAAGTTTATATATATATATATATATATATGCTAACCTAAATGCATGAATACTTCCTAAAATGCAAAATGCATCACCCCCATTCCTAAATCCTACAATGCCCTCATTGTAAAATTTAAATAGGGGGAGAAATGAAGGAAATCACCAGATGATGGTGTTATTCAGAATGCCGGGTTGCCTCCCAACATGTGCTGCATTTTCTGTCTGTAGCCAGACTTATAGGGAACCTGTAAGTCTGGTTCCACACAGAAAAAGCTAGGCCCTAAAAATATGCATAACAGTGCGGGCCTATAAAACAGGTAACCATGGATGTTGGCGAGCTGATGATGCAACATTATCCCAAATGCTCACTAGAAGACATGAAAGCAAATAACCTCGTAGGCTACCTGGGGAGGTCTAGGAATAACAAAAAGAATATGAAAAGGGACCTCCCAAGACGGAATAAGTGGAGGATAATAAGGATCCTCCAAAGCAGGAAGGGTTTTAAAAGATATAAACATAATTATTTCAAACCCTTGAATGGTGAGACAAAAAGTACAAGCATCAATCCACACTCACCATTCTACCCGAGGATGTACTGGCCTAATATTCTCCCCAGAAAGAATATAAGTGGGCAGAGACTTGAGCCAAGGATCAGTTAGGGAGTGTAAGGATTGTTTGTGGTGTTGGAAGGTAATGATTAAGTGCAATGAGGACCTAGTCAGTGTCAGGTCCAATTCCAACAATGATTCAGATTGTGTATTCTCCCTGACAATTGTAGAAAAATTCACGTCACCCTGCCTAGCATTAATGATCAGAGTCATATTTTCACCTTCTAGTGTATGTGTATCAATGGTGGACTCCAAATTAAATTCCTTTGATGGCAGGGTCAAAGCAACAGAATCATTATCATTAATCTCATCCCTGAATTCTTTTGGTTCACTCATATTTTTGTCAGGGTGTATATGTGATTCATTAGTAAAGAAAGGAGTTGCTTCAGTATCATCAATTATTTCTAATGGAGGATCCATCTTAATGCTCTGAAGTAATCCTATATCATGCAATTCTTTGTTCTTCTCAAGGCATAAATCCTTAATTGACGTGTTTTGCCCCCGAGAGTCTCCCCTAGGCTTCTCACTATTGTGTTTGTCCTCCTCTAATATCAACTCCTGGTTTGATGGAGGATGACTCTCAAAAGAAGGTATGAATCCAAATTTCACCAGATTATTTATATCCTCCAGGGGTAAGTCCTCAAACAACAAATAATCCCCCAATGATTCACTCCAGATTTTTAGTCTAGGTTCATCCTTGTCCTCTGAAATAGACTCTTTATATTGCTGAGACCAAAATTGATCCAATTCATCCTCCATTCCCTTAGGGTCACTTTGATTGGGTGCATTTAAATCCTCAGAATGCTTAATGATAGGTGTTGATTCCCTAAGTGGAGGGTTAGGATCAGGCTCACTAAGGGTAGAATGGGATGCCACCAGATAATTAATAGGGGAAGTGATATTAACAATACGACCTTGACCCGAGTTATTAGGGGAAAGAAAAATACTGTCATTGGGGTCAAGGTCCTCAAGAGGTACCATCTTCCCTTTCTTTTGACTCCAATAGAGCTCGGGTGGATAATTACTAGGATCGTTCTCCTCTAGTGGTCGTGTCTCATTGGGAGAGTCTAAGTGATAGCTAAGTAAAACGAGATCCCTATTGTCATTGGTTTCCTCAGAATTATTTTCATGATCACGGTCGTATGGGTAGGGATCAGAATTACTAGGAAGAGCATAGCTAAGCTGTCTAATTTCTTTGTTCAATTGTTGACTATTCCTCAACATCTCTCCCATAGATTCCATCATTTCCTTTTGTTGTTTCTGCATTTCTATCATAAAAGAGAAGAGGCTATTACTATCAGATTGGGGAGAATAGTCAATCTCAAGCTCAGGTTGCCCAGGGGTATCGGTCCAACCTCGATACGAAAAATCATGAAGGGTGGGAGGGTTGGGTGCTTGCATAGTAGTAGGGATTCCAGGGTTGGAAAATCACGCTCCTAGGCTCTGCTCAAAAGTTGGAGCTATCGGGCCAGTACTCCCAGGGTAAGAATAAGAATGATCCCATGAATTGTCAATGTACCCATCAAAGGATGGATACGCTCGGGGCATGGGATCCTGGTTAAAATGATAGGAGTAAGGATAGTCCATTTCTTTCAATTAAATAGGTTAAACTCTCTTAGGATTTAAAAGAAATCAGAAGCTTCCTAGAGAGTTCTACCACTATCAAAACAAACACAAATATAGTGGGATATGTTTTTAGTAGATTCTAGGTCTTAGCTGTTCAGTTGGTGGCCAAACAAGTTTTGCCAGAATTACGCTTCCTAGGCAGACCTTCATCTGTGCCTACTGATAAACGCCAGTTTATCATCATTCTTATGTATTAGAACAAACCTAGCTCTTCGAATTTTACTCCGCAAACGGGTTTTTGGGCTACATTTAGGCATAAAATAGGCTAGGCATGCATTACATTTTTTTATTGTATTTTTAATATGTTTTTGTGAGTGTTAAGGATGTACAGATATACAGATCCCTAAAACCCTAGCACTCAAGAAGGAAAATGGTGAAGGAGAAGCCCAGACTAGCTGGAACTCAGCTTGATCCAGCTCACCAAAGCTGGAACCTAGCTCACTTGAACTAGGGTTAACTCATCCCAGCTTCATTCACCTAATCTCAACTAAATGGCAGCTCAAGAGTTCATCTCAGCTCACCCTAGCTCAAGTCAGCTCAGATCCAGCTCAACTTAGCTGAGTCTAGCTCATCTCAACTCCCACTAGTCCATAGGGATCTCTAGCTAGCTCAGCTCAGTTGATAGGAGTTCACCCTAGCTCAGATCCAACTACATCCAGCTCCACTCAACTCCAGCCACCTGAAGAAGAACTCATCCCAGCTCAGGAAGCTCAAGTCCAGCTCCCGGGGACTTAGCTTAGCTCAACTCAGTTGAGCTAAGCTACCTTAGCTGCCTCAACCAGCTTGATTCACCCTGGGAGCACCAGACCTAGCTCACCTCAGCTCATTATGGTAGAAGCTAGCTTACTTTAGCTCAGCTTAGCAGCTAGCAAAGAACTAGCAAGCTAAGTTAGCTAGAGTAACTCCATGCCAGCCTCTTCAGCAGCAGCTAGCTCCAATTTCAGCTCCAGACTTCTCCTCAGCTCCTCCCTCCAAACCCTAGCTCCAACACCTTCTCCTCTACTCCTCCATTAGCTAAGCTAGCTTAGCTTAGCTTAGCTATGCTCCAACTTCCTTGTCTTGTACCACCCCAAAAACCCACCTAACAACTCCACCCAACTAGCTCCACCTAAGCTCCACATAAGCTAACCTACTTGGCACTAACCTAGCCTACCCACCACTTCCAAAAGACACCAAAAAGTGGCGCCAAAACCACCCTAACCACCCCCTTGATGGTGCCACTTTTCCCTCCAAAATTCCCCTTCATCTCCACCACACAATTCCCCATGAATCCATCTCCACCATCCACCTAACCCCCCTTCTAGAAGACCCTATGTTGGAGCCAAAATGGTGGTGTCTTTCCACCACTAAAAGCCACCAACACCACCATAACCACCCCCTTTAACACCCCTTTGGTTGGTGCCACACACCCTTGGCCATAGGATCACCAACCACCTCCATCCTTCCATCCTAGCCCTCCATTTCAAGGGGCACTATAACCCCCCATCCTACCCTATAAAAAGACCACTACCCCCACCATTCAAGACATCCTTGGCTAGCAAATTCACTCTCTTATTCCACCTAGAAGCCCACGTCCAAGAGAGAAGAAGAAGAAGAAGAAGAAGATTAAGGGGATATTCTGTCCCCTTGGTGCCTTCCCCTCTTCCCTTCTCTCTTGGGTCACGCCAGCCAAAGGAGAAGCTAGGCAAGGAAGATCTTTGGAGGAGATCTTGAAGGTGGTCCACGCCACCTTGGAGGAGTTTTTGAGGGTGGAGCACGCCCACCCCTTGGAGAGAGCATTGAAGGTGGTAGCTTCAGATAGCGAAAATACACGGTTTGTTAAAATACGTCGTTGTAACGTGTAAATCTACTTTCGCTCTTAAATTTATATTCCTAGATAGGGGAGTATCTAGGGTCGTCCAAGGAGGCAATATGGTTGCAAAATTGATTCTCTTGCTCGGAATAAATCTCAACTTTCTTTTTGGTATTTTTTTCAATATATCATTTTTTTGTACTTTTAAGCTAAGGCAACATGCGAACTGATGGCGGAAAAAGTGATTTACACTTCAATTTAAATACTACTTCTATGTGGCAAGTAGAGCCTCTCCCTAAGCTCACTCTAGGTAAGTGGAGGCCTAGAATAATTAGGGAGAGGGAGTGAAGAATGCTGAAAATAAGCTAATAGAAATGCAAACAAGAAATGCAAAGAAGGCAACTCGATAATTGATAAAGTGTTTTACAAAAGGCCTAGTAGAGGAAAGCTTGTACTACTAGAAAAATGCAAATAAGAAAAGAAAACACAAATCCTCTAGATAGATGGTGAAGAAGAGGGCTTCTTGCTCCAAGGTTGGTGGCTCCCAATCTTGAAAAGAGTCCTTCAACTCCTTCCTTGCAGTGCTCTGCCAAGGTGATGTCCTCCAAGGCAAGCCCTAAGGGGGCGTGCCCTAAGCTTCTCTCCAAGGGTGGACGTCCACCCTAGATCCTTCTCCCTTGCCTAGCCATCCTCCTTGAAGTGGAAGAGTCCTCCTCCTTGGCATGGCCCAAGTTGAAGAGAGTGGGGAGAAGAAGGCACCAAAAGGGCTGGTGGTGTGCCCCTTTAATCTCCTTCTCTACTCTTTCTCCTTGGGTGTAGGTATAGGTGGATGTAGGCATAAAAATACACTAAGGGAGGATGCCCCCAAATGGTGGTAGGTGGTGGGTTTTTATAGAATAGGAAGGGGGCTAAGGTGTCCCTTGAAATGGAGGGCCAAGATGGAATGATGGAGGTGGTTAAGGATCCAATGGTCAAGGGTATTTGGCTCCACCTTAAGAGGCACCAAGGGGGTAGTTATGGGGTTTGACACCCCTTGATATTGGCGCCAAAATGGCTTCTAGAAGTGGGTCTAAGTTGGCGCCAAGAAGGATTCTAGAAGGGGGGTTAGGTGGATGGCTACGATGGCTTATGTGGGTAGGTGTAGGGTGGATTAACGGCTGAAAGTTGGCGTCAATATAGAGGTGGTTAGGGGTAGTTTTTGGCACCAACTTAAGGTGTCTTTTGGTGGAGATAATGGGGTGAAGGGATGGCTAGGAGGTGGCACCAACTTGAGTAGAGTAGCTAGCTTAAGTAGCTTAAGTTGGTGAAGCTAGCTAGGGTTGACTTTGAAGGTGGTGGATGGCCAAGGAGCTGGTTGTTAGCTAAGCTAAGCTAAGCTAAGCTAAGCTAGCTTAGCTAATGGAGGAGTAGAGGAGAAGGTGTTGGAGCTAGGGTTTGGAGGGAGGAGCTGAGGAGAAGTTTGGAGTTGGAGCTGGAGCTGGCAGCTACTGAAGAGGCTGGCATGGGGCTACTCTAGCTGGCTTAGCTTGCTAGTTCTTTGCTAGTTGCTAAGCCAAGCTAAAGTGAGCTAGCTTCTACCAAAGTAAGCTGAGGTGAGCTAGGTCTGGTGCTCCCGGGGAGAACCAAGCTGGTTGAGGCAGCTAAGGTAGCTTAGCTCAACTAAGTTGAGCTAAGCTGAGTCCCCGGGAGCTGGACCTGAGCTTCCTGAGCTGGGATGAATTCTTCTTCAGCTGGCTGGAGTTGAGTGGAGCTGGATGTAGCTGGATCTGAGCTGGGGTGAACTCCTGTCAACTTAACTGAGCTAGCTAGAGCTCCTTGTGGACTAGTGGGAGTCGAGATGAGCTAGACTCAGCTAAGTTGAGCTGGATCTGAGCTGACTTGAGCTAGGGTGAGCTAAGGTGAACTCTCTTGAGCTGCCATCCAGCTGAGATTAGCTGAATGGCACTGGGATGAGCTAACCCTAGTTCAAGTAAGCTAGGTTCCAGCTGCAGTGAGCTGGATCAAGCTGAGGTGAGCTGGATCAAGCTGAGGTGAGCTGGATTAGGCTGAGTTCTAGCTAGTCTGGGCTTCTCCTTCACCATTTACCTTCTTGAGTGCTAGGGTTTTAGGGATCTATATATCTGTACATCCCTAACACTCACAAAAACATATTAAAAAGACAATAAAAAATGCAATGCATGCCTAACCTATTTTATGCCTAAATGAAGCCCAAAAACCCATTTGCGGAGTAAAATCCTAAGAGCTAGGTTTGTTTTAATGCATAGGAATGATGATAAACTGGCGTTTATCACACCCCCATGCTTATCTTTTGCTAGTCTCTTAGCAAAACTTAAAACGAAATTTTTGGGAAATCTAATTTTTTCGACTTTGTAGAAGAAAAAGAGATCAATGGACCTTGGTAGATTAAAAACACTGGAGGTACGGGATTTGTTAAAGATAAACATCGGGATTTGTTTTTGGATTTAACCATTACATAGAACGGGATCAATATATCTTCCAAAAAATTCTCAAATTAACCCCTTGTTAATTCAGTTGACTTGAAATGTTTGTTTTTAGGAATTTTTTGGCTCATGAATCTGATTCTCAACTTGCAAAATCCTTTAAAAACTTGTGGCTGTGCTTGTGAAAAGCCAACATTTATAAGGGCGTGTTAATTTATTTATATATATATATATATTTTTTTTTTCTTCCCCATGCTTATTTTTAGCTTAGTCGTACAACAGATGTGTCAGGATCATCATTCCCGTTACCATTCCTCGAGGGGGTTCTGGCGCCAGTACTTCGAGATAGCACTATCCATGACACCACCCAGGAGCTCACAACCCCAGAACACGATGCGGTGAAAAGGGGCACTCCAAACAAACTCAAGCTCTTGCTCCGACACTATAGGTAGAGCACCGTCCAAGATACTTGAGCTGCTAAAATGCGCTTTAATGCTCCGTCTAAAGATATGAAATATAGATATGGAGCAACGCCAAGGCGGTAACATGTTGACATCGCGTCCTTAAAGGAGGCATTTTCCTCCTTCTCGGCGGTGGGAACTCAAACCAATGATCTGCTTCAGACTTTCACTAAGTCCAAACAAGAGAGTTTTTCAAATTTTTAGTTATTTTTAAGTGTTGGCTTGTGTGTGAAGAGTGACACAAGAAGTTTCTCAAAACATGCAAGTTTTTGAATCAGAAGCTAAGTCAAATAATTTCCATATTGCAAAATAGGATCAAGTCACCTGAACTATCATGAGTTCAGGTGGAATTTTATAGAAGGATATCTGATCTTGTCTAAAATAGATCCTGGAATTCTAATGATCAGATCCATATCCTCATCCTTAGTTTGTTAAAGATTAAATCCCATTGTACCAAAAGCGAATTTTTCGACCTTAGTCCCGATTTCAAAATTTTTCCTCAAAATGTTTTGAACATTTTTATTTTTTTGGGTATGCAAGCAGGAAATAAATTAAACAAAAATGCATGTTTTTAGGTTTTGAAAATCCTAAATCTATCGTAAAATTTAAAAACACCCCCCCATGCTTAAGATATGCCATGTCCTCATGCATTAGGAGGGAAAAGGGATCACCTTAGTGAAGAACGATCGAGTTTAGGAGGAACAAAACCTGGAAAAAGAAGAAAAAAGGGAAAGCAAGAAAAAAATGATGGGTTACCTCCCATCCAGTGCTATCTTTTACGCCATTCAGCCGGGAGTGAAGGTATGCACGGAAGACGTAAGATCATGTAAATAATTGGACACTTGGATGCCCACAAAAAAGGTGTCTTCTTCTAGATCCCTAGAAAATTGATTAGAAATAATATTGGGATCAAAGTTGGATGGAAAATGATAAGTGTAGCCCGAGTCTGGCCATGGGTTTAAATTAGGTTGGGTGCCAAACTTAGGCAGGGTTGGTGGCAGGTCCGTAAGAAAGGGGTCGAGGAAGGAATGGTGAGGATTGGGTGAAGTTAGTGTGGAAAAGTTAGGTGCGTGAATAGTGGGTGGTTAGGGGGGGTATCAGGAATAAATTTGGGGTCAAGACAAGTTTCCGGATCACAGATTTCGCCGACCATTGATTCTGAATCAGAGTCCTCAAAAAAATTATGGTCGGTAAGGGTATCTATTAACATTGTCTCCTCCACCATATTGGAAATTTCAGTATCTGAGTCCTCAAAGAAGTTATCATCATGGAATCTCCTGGAGGATTTGAAAATATCTAAAGTGAGAGTTTGGCCTGCACAAGTGATATCCATTTTTCCTGTGTGGCAATTGATATTTACCTTTGCAGTGGCCAAAAAAGGGCGTCCAAGGATTATTGGGGAGTCCAGTAATGATTCAGGTGCCTCAATGTCAAGAACCAGAAAGTCTGCAGGGAAGACACAATTCTGGACCTTGACTAAAACATCCTCGATAATCCCACGAGGTTTAATTGTAGATCTGTCAACTAATTGCAGGGTAACCTCGACGGGTTTTAATTCACCGATCTGAAATTCTTCGAATAAACTCGTGGGAATAATATTAACTGAGGCACCAAGATCAAGGAGGGCGCGATTAAATGTAGTGTCATCAATAATTACAAAAATTAAAGGCGCCCTCGGATCTTTCATCTTAGGAGGAAGCTTACTCTGTATGACAGAGCTTACTGTCTCTGAAAGATGCACCTGTCCTGGATTTTTAGCCTGCCTTCTAGGAGTACAAATCTCCTTCAAAAATTTAGCATAGGCAGGTATATATTTGATGGCATCTAGGAGAGGAATATTGATATGAACTTGCCCAAATAGCTCCATGAGTTCTTCTGTAGTGGGCTCAGATTTCTTTTTTTTATTGGTGGTGGGGTAGAGAGCTTGTGGGAAAGGGACAGGAATCTTGTCTTGAGATTTTTGTTTTTCTTTTTCTTCCTGATGGGGAGGTGGGGAGTCAATTTGCACAGGTATCTTACCAGGTTTGTGTGAAGGCCCGGGGTCAGTGGTGGTTTTCCCACTCCTCAAAGTAACTGCATGTGCAGTCAGATTATTATTTAGAGGAGGTGGGGGGCCTGTGATTGCAGAAACCTGGGCGGCTGCTGAGGTGGTGGATTAGGAGGAGGCTGATTTCGATAATGTGGATTTCTGCCCATATAATGGTTTCCTTGGTGATTAGGGTTGGGTATGGGTTGGGACGGAAGATGTCCTACAGGTCTTTGCGTGGGAGTAACCCCAATCAGATTGTTCAGATTTGTGATGTTGCAGGTTACTTCCGTCATTTTTGTTTGCATATCCTGCAGGGTCCGCAGCATCTGGGCATTGATATCTTGTTGGGATGGCCCAGGATGGAAGTTTGGATTCGACCCATACCCATTAAAATGATATGGTTGGGAGGAAACTTGATTATTCCAGGAGTAGTTCGGGTAATTTTTCCAATTGGAAGAATTTTTAAAGGGCTCCTGGATGGCAGAAATATTTTGGGTGGGGTTAAGATCTGGATAATTGAAATTCCCCAGTGAATCATGGGCAACCTCAGAATAATCAGCAGGAATAGTGTTGAGATTGTGCAAATTTTCTCATCGTGGAAAGTTAGGTTGGGTTAGATGTGGGTGTGGAGCTTGAATTGATGTGGCGAGTCTTTCCTCAATTTTCTTCTGATTAATATGCATCTGGTCGAGTTTCTGAGCGATCATTTGAAGATTGTCTTGGGTGACCGGGATAGATTGAGTGCCTATTTCATGAACACCGAACTGCGGGTTTTGGGTTCTGCAAAATGTGTTCATGGAAGCTTGATTAAATGAGTTTTCACTCATTTCTTCGAACAGGTCATAGGCACTTTCTGCATCTTTATTCAAAAAGTTGCCGCCACACGAGGCGTCGACGAAATGTCGGATTTGATCTTCTAATCCATAATAGAAGATTTGCACGAGCTGCCATAAAGGAATCTCGTGGTGCGGGCAACTTCTTAAAAGGTCTTGAAATCTTTCCCAAGAATCATGGAAAGTTTCACCAGATTTTTGGTGAAAGGTCGTAGTAGATCTTCGTAAGGAATTGGTACGACCTATGGGAAAGAATTTCTTGAGGAAGGCACTCTTGAGTTGGGGCCATGTTGTGATGGGTCGGCCAATGGTCCTGAACCAATAAGCGGCCTTATCTTTAAGAGATAATGGAAAAAGCCGCATCAGCCATATGTCTTCTTGCACATTTCGGGAACGGGTTGTCTGTGCAAGAAGAGTTAGCTCTTCAAGGTGGCTGAAAGGGTCTTCCCTAGGAAGGCCATGAAAGTGTTTAATTAGGTTCAGGACCGCAGGCTTGATCTCAAAGTCCCCCTCCAGTATGACCACCCCTAGTCGTTCCTCATAATAAGACAGATCATAGAAATCTTTTAGAGGAACAACAGGCTGCTGACGGGGTGGTGGGTTTAGCCTTGGATTGGCTAGGTTTTGAATATTCCTAGTCAATGTTTGTTGATTGGAATTTAATTTATTAATCTGATCGGCCATCAATTTTAAAAGATCAGGTAGGGGGTCTTGATGTTGTGTGTGGGGCAACTCAAGATTAGGGAGCTCCAAGTGTGGGAAGTTACTGGTGGTTGGGTTTTGGGTGGAAGGGTTAGAATTAGGGTTAGTGGTGGGGTTAGAGGTGGACGTGGAAGGGTCAATGGACCTATTTTGTTGTGTTTCCATTTTTTCAGGAGAAGAAGACAGAAAAAGTGGTCTTTTTGCGTGGGGGGTGAAATCAAATGGTCCTTCCAAGTGCGGATTTTGAGACCGTCGCCAGTGCATAAAATGGAAGAACGGGAGGGGAGGAGAAGAGAAAGAGATGAGAGAAAGTGTGCAATTCAAACAAATAAAACTAGACCTAACTTACATGTGACTCCCTAATAATAACCTAAGACTTGGTCTATATAGGAAATAAGTAGTCAATAGTGAATACCCGTTCTATCAACAAATCTAGCCAAGTTGCTTAAGGGGAGGTTTGGGTCCAAACGTTTCCCAGGGAAGACCCCAGGTGCTTGTACAAACCCGTGCCTGGTCGTTTGACACAGCCCCTCAGCCTGAACACCAGATACAGATGACAGAATTGGTATTAACTAAAGAGAACTTAAGACCTAAATAGCAAGCCTAAGTTGATAAAGCCTTAGGGGTCAAGTTGCTACAAGTTTTAATTAGGTCTAGGATGCTATAGTGCACACGGAATGTGGAGGGCGTTTATTGGGTTGTTGCCCTGTTATTTGATTTTTTTTTTGTGTGTGCAGGAATTGGAGAGTGGTTCTAATGAAAATCAAGTTGTCACACAATTTTTTTTGTATTTATGTCTTTTAGGATTCAATTTAATTAAATGAGTTTTAGGGTTTTTCTCTTTAAGCTTTCAAACAAGTTTGAAAGTTCATAATCAAAGGAAAGATAAGTTGTATGTGTGATTGTATATTTCCTTTTAATTGAGTCTCTAAAGAGAAAGAAGAAACCCTAAGCCAATTACCCTTAAGACAGAAATTTAACTACCAATGAATTATTTTTAGCTTTTTGAATTAAGTAGTGGTCCAAATAAGTCAAACAACACCACTACTTTGAAAAAAATCAAACAAGGATTCCAGAAAATATTTTTGTAAGATTTTAGGAATTTGTTTGATAATTTTTCTGAATTTTTAATTATACTGGTGTCAAAGTCCAGAAATAATACCCGTGGGTATTATGGAATTTTCAGTATTACCACCGACCTCATAAAATTTTTATAATTTTATATGATGTGTAAAATTTCACAAGGATTCCAGTAAGCTAAATTTCTCAAAAATTGGATGAGTATAAAAATTCTGAAAATTCGCAAACAGTAGCAAAATAGGAAGATTAGAGGGTGCGACCCCTCTGCTATCCATGAATTGTTAAAAATTAAATACGAATCCAATTGTTTTGAAATTTGGAACAGATGTTCCTAACTTAATTGGGAATCACTCTATGAAATTTTATGATTTTAGGAGGCATAGGGTTTTAGGAATCGATTTTTCAAGTCCAGACAGAAATCTGGACCCGAAAAATAGAACACCAATACTTGCAATGGAATGGTGCTAAAGAAGCATACAAGCAAACAATGGATTTTATAATGCACCACTCCACTTTAATTAAAGTGTTTAGGGTCCTAAAAGCCAAGTTTAATATATTTTTGGTAGTTTTAATTATGTGACCAGAAAGACGAACCAACCTGAATTTCCGCAGGAAGAAAAGGATCTTTGAGCTCTCGCTTCCAGATTCCCGCCTCCCCGCTGTAGTTTCTGCACACACAAAAGAAAGAAAGAGAAGGGGATGAGATCCACTTTAAGCAAGAGAAAATTAATTAATGCAAAGCCGTGCCTCCCCGGCAACGGCGCCAAAAAGTGGTAGCGAAAATACGCGATTTGTTAAAATATGTCGTTGTAACGTGTAAATCTGTTTTCGCTCTTAAATTTATATTCCTAGATAGGGGAGTATCTAGGGTCGTCCAAGGAGGCAATATGGTTGGAAAATTGATTCTCTTGCTCGGAATAAATCTCAACTTTCTTTTTGGTATTTTTTTCAATATATCATTTTTTTGTGTTTTTAAGCTAAGGCAACATGCGAACTGATGGCGGAAAAAGTGATTTACACTTCAATTTAAATACTACTTCTATGTGGCAAGTAGAGCCTCTCCCTAAGCTCACTCTAGGCAAGTGGAGGCCTAGAATAATTAGGGGGAGGGAGTGAAGAATGCTGAAAATAAGCTAATAGAAATGCAAACAAGAAATACAAAGAAGGCAACTAGATAATTGATAAAGTGTTTTACAAAAGGCCTAGTAGAGGAAAGCTTGTACTACTAGAAAAATGCAAATAAGAAAAGAAAACACAAATCCTCTAGATAGATGGTGAAGAAGAGGGCTTCTTGCTCCAAGGTTGTGTAATTTCCCTACTTGGAGGGGTGAGATCAGTGTGACGTAAAAAATGCGTAAATGAAATATAAAGCAATCTCAAAAATACAATCACACAATGTACACAAAAAGTTTTTAGGTGGAAACCCAAACCGGGTGAAAACCACCACCTAACCCTCTCGAGTTAGGATTTTCCGATCAACCTAGTTGATCAAATCCACTAAACGAATCACTTTAAAACGAGGGTGATTCAACCTCAGTACAACCACGCTACAAGTACGAGGGTAGCGTTCCTCAACCCCTTCTCTCCACGAGAAGGATTTTGTCCCACGAAGGAGACGGGAATTCGCAAAGCGAATACCCAACCAAAAGACAAAGGTAAAATAAACAACAAACCTATAGAGCCAACAAAGTAATAAACCTAAGCTTCTATAGGATTTAGGAAACTCCCCTTTGCAAGGAGTGCGTCGACGATGACGCGGTGCGTGAGCCACGCGACGGCGCAACTTCGCTCTCGTGAACTACGGTGGGAGAGCGGGTGCGCAACAGCTTGATGCTCTCAAGAGAATGGTGCTTGAGCTTGGAGAGCAAGAGCTAGCTAGGACACAAGAGAGTGGAAAGTGTAATACAAATTGTTTCTTGTGTATCTTGGTCTCTCTAGGTGTGTCTTGGTGTGTAAAGGCTCCCCTCTATTTATAGAGGCCTTAGGAAGGCTTTGGAAGGCTTAAGAAAGGTTCTATAGCCGTTGGGAACAAAGCCCAAGTGAATCAGCCCGAAATCAGGAACAATCATTGTTCTGACAGGCTTATCAGACGTCTAATTCTAGCATCAGACGTCTGGAAGTTCACTATAAGACGTCTGATTCAAAGATTAGACGTCTGATTTTGGGCGGGTCTCTCCCTGACTTGGATCAGATCTAAACAGGGTTTTTACGCAAGTCCATCAGACGACATACAGGACGTCTGGCACTATGTCTGGACGTCTGGAAACCTACTTTTACTGTGGGAATTGATTTCCAAACATTGCAACGGCTAGAAAATCTCTGAGAAGAGATTTTGGGTCAGCCGAGGCAAAATGGTCATTTATCAGACGTTTGGACAGTCCTATGGACGTCTGATAAGGATCTAACGGTCATATCTGGAGTGTTTGCGAAGCCAGCCAACGGTCCACTAATTGGACGTCTGGCAAAGTCATCCGACGTCTCCTAAGACGTCTGGTCTAAGGTATGGACGTCTGATTTCATCAGACAGAACTAACTATATCCAACCTAACAGTTATCAGACGTCTGAAACAATAGTCAGACGTCTTAAAATACATTATCAGACGTCTGATTTGGGAATTAGACGTCTGGAAAGTCTGTTTGAACCCTATATTGGTTTTCTAAGTATTCTACATAAAACCTAAGTATCCTAGGGTTGTGCTGGTGTTCCTAGGACTACTGTTAGGGTTCTTTGAGGCTCTTTAACATGAAATATCTAAGGAAATAAAGAGCAACAAAAGAAACGAAAAATACAACAAGTACAAAAGAAGGAAATCTATCCTATTCTTCATTTCCTTCCATCTTCAATCTTTCGCTCCACGCAAACCTCCTCTGTTTTCCGTCAAGCTCCTCCAATCCGTCCTGGATGCGAGCTCGAACTCCGTCTAAACACGTCCACATTTACAATTGACCTGAAATCTAGGATTCAAATTGCAAATGTTAAATAACACGTGTTTTGTTATCATCAAAACAAATGATCGTGGTGCTCTAGCACCAACAATCTCCCCCTTTTTGATGATGACAAAATTGTAAATAATAATACATAAAAATCCTCCCCCTTTTTGACATTATCAAAAAGGTTTGATTGGTTTAAAATTTCTATAACTCCCCCTTAAAACATGCTCTTCTATGAGTTTCTTTTGACAAAGGTAATGTCCTCCCCCTTTTTGTAACAATGAGATAGCTATTATTTTTCTCCCCCTTTCTAAAGGAAATTTAGCTACCTTATATCTCCCCCTTAAAAATTGACAATTAGCTCATTAATTTTTAACTCCCCCTATCTAAATGCTTATAAAAAGATAGGGTTAAAAATTTTACCTCACCTACCATGGCCAATAAAATGGCCCGAATGGTGGTGGTGGATGCCACATCGGATGGGGCTCCCATCCGTAGCTTGGAGGCCCGGGCATTGGCGCCGGTCTCCAATCTGGTGGTCGACGTGCGGCGGGTCCGTCGTTTGTTCGCCGTCTCGTCAGTCTTCTTGTTCTCCTCCTTGGTCTACTCCTTGGTTCCCCTAACTTGAGTTGACCAGCCTTGACCTTGTAGGTCTAGTCCCTTATGTTGTAATTATCCCTGAACCCTACAAAACAAGATTCTAATTCTTTTTTCGGTATCCAAGTGGGCTTGGATCCGGATTTGTTAGAAGGTCTCCTTGATGGAGATCCTTTCTCAACCTTAGGGCTATAAAAATTATCAACTTTGTTGATTAATTTGTTAGAATTTTCCCTAAGACATGCAATTTCTTTTTCTATAGTTTGCATCTTAGTCTTTAAATCATAGATTTCTAACTTTAGACTATCATTTTCCTCAATCAACTTATTATTTTCATTGATGAGGTTATGATTTTCTAATAATAGGTTATCATTTTTAGGACAAGTTTCTAGATCCTTAAGTTTTATTTCTAACCTATCATTTTCATTTTTAAGAAAACTAAGGTTCTTTTTAATGCTTTTATTTTCTATCCTAAGTGATTTACTAATCTCAAAAAGTTCATTAAAAGCTTCTTGAAGATCGAGATTTACCTCGTTGTCTGAGTCACTTTCTCTTTCGCTGTCGCTTCCTCTGGCCATGAAGCCGAAGCAAGCGATTTCTTCTTCTATGGTCTTTTCTTCTTCTTCCTCCGAGCTAGAATCGTCCCAAGTGGCTTGGAACGCCTTCTTCTTAGATTTCTTCTCCTTTTCCTTCTTCTTCTCCTTTTTATGAAGAGGGCATTCTGGTCGCAGATGCCCTTTCCCGTTGCAGTGGTAGCAACATCTCGGGCTTTCCTTCTTCTCCTTTTTCTCTTTCTTTAATTCCCTACAAAACTTGAAAAAATTTTTAAGTAAAATTCTAAAGTCTTCATCGTCGGAACTTACCTCGCTATCCGACGCAGCTCTGAAGGCGAGAGTCTTCTTTAGTTTAGGCTCTGGTGTATCCTTCTTCTTCTGCTTCAACTTAGTCTCATAGGCCATCAGATTGCCTAGGAGATCTTCCATGTTGAGCTCCTCCATTTCGTTCGCCTCTTCGATGGCGGTGACTTTCTGTTCCCATTTCGGTCCAAGGGAACGAAGAAGCTTCCCTTGAAGCTCCCCCTTGATGAAAGTCTTCCCTAAAGCTTTCAAGTTATTTACTATGAGAGTGAACCTAGTGTTCATCTCACTTAAAGTTTCGTTAGTTTTCATAGAAAAAGCCTCAAATTCTTGTGAAAGTAAATTGAGTTTAGAAGTTTTTACCTTAGAGGTACCTTCATGAGTTACCTCGAGTGTGTGCCAGATCTTGTATGCGGTGCGCATTGCGAGATTCTGTTGAACTCCTCCGGGCTGAGCGCGCAATACAACGCGTTCATTGTTTTCGCGTTGAGAGAGAGCTCCTAGATCTGCTGCTGCGAGTATCCTCCGGCGGGTTTCTCTGGGATGTCGAAGGGGGTCTCGCACCTGGCCCAGACTGTGAAGTCGGTGGCTTGAAGCCACGTCTTCATCCGCAACTTCCAGTAGGGGTAGTTGCTCCCGTCGAAGAACGGCGGACGGGTTGTGGACTGCCCCTCGGAAATCCTGCTTGTGGAACAGCTTCCCTCCATGTGATCTTTCCGCGGATGTTACTCCTGTCGGCGGAAAACCTGCTCTGATACCAAATGTAATTTCCCTACTTGGAGGGGTGAGATCAGTGTGATGTAAAAAATGCGTAAATGAAATATAAAGCAATCTCAAAAAGACAATCACACAATGTACACAAAAAGTTTTAGGTGGAAACCCAAACCGGGTGAAAACCACCACCTAACCCTCTCGAGTTAGGATTTTCCGATCAACCTAGTTGATCAAATCCACTAAACGAATCACTTTAAAACGAGGGTGATTCAACCCTAGTACAACCACGCTACAAGTACGAGGGTAGCATTCCTCAACCCCTTCTCTCCACGAGAAGGATTTTTTCCCACGAAGGAGACGGGAATTCGCAAAGCGAATACCCAACCAAAAGACAAAGGTAAAATAAACAACAAACCTATAGAGCCAACAAAGTAACAAACCTAAGCTTCTATAGGATTTAGGAAACTCCCCTTTGCAAGGAGTGCGTCGACGATGACGCGGTGCGTGAGCCACGCGACGGCGCAACTTCGCTCTCGTGAACTACGGTGGGAGAGCGGGTGCGCAACAGCTTGATGCTCTCAAGAGAATGGTGCTTGAGCTTGGAGAGCAAGAGCTAGCTAGGACACAAGAGAGTGGAAAGTGTAATACAAATTATTTCTTGTGTATCTTGGTCTCTCTAGGTGTGTCTTGGTGTGTAAAGGCTCCCCTCTATTTATAGAGGCCTTAGGAAGGCTTTGGAAGGCTTAAGAAAGGTTCTATAGCCGTTGGGAACAAAGCCCAAGTGAATCAGCCCGAAATCAGGAACAATCATTGTTCTGACAGGCTTATCAGACGTCTAATTCTAGCATCAGACGTCTGGAAGTTCACTATAAGACATCTGATTCAAAGATCAGACGTCTGATTTTGGGCGGGTCTCTCCCTGACTTGGATCAGATCTAAACAGGGTTTTTGCGCAAGTCCATCAGACGACATACAGGACGTCTGGCACTATGTCTGGACGTCTGGAAACCTACTTTTACTGTGGGAATTGATTTCCAAACGTTACAACGGCTAGAAAATCTCTGAGAAGAGATTTTGGGTCAGCCGAGGCAAAACGGTCATTTATCAGACGTTTGGACAGTCCTATGGACGTCTGATAAGGCTCTAACGGTCATATCTGGAGTGTTTGCGAAGCCAGCCAACGGTCGACTAATTGGACGTCTGGCAAAGTCATCCGACATCTCCTAAGACGTCTGGTCTAAGGTATGGACGTCTGATTTCATTAGACAGAACTAACTATGTCCAGCCTAACAGTTATCAGACGTCTGAAACAACAGTCAGACGTCTTAAAATACATTATCAGACGTCTGATTTGGGAATTAGACGTCTGGAAAGTCTGTTTGAACCCTATATTGGTTTTCTAAGTATTCTACAGAAAACCTAAGTATCCTAAGGTTGTGCCGGTGTTCCTAGGACTATTGTTAGGGTTCTTTGAGGCTCTTTAACATGAAATATCTAAGGAAATAAAGAGCAACAAAAGAAACGAAAAATACAACAAGTACAAAAGAAGGAAATCTATCCTATTCTTCATTTCCTTCCATCTTCAATCTTTCGCTCCACGCGAACCTCCTCTGTTTTCCGTCAAGCTCCTCCAATCCGTCCTGGATGCGAGCTCGAACTCCGTCTAAACACGTCCACATTTGCAATTGACCTGAAATTGAGGACTCAAATTGCAAATGTTAAATAACACGTGTTTTGTTATCATCAAAACAAATGATCGTGGTGCTCTAGCACCAACAAGTTGGTGGCTCCCAATCTTGAAAAGAGTCCTTCAACTCCTTCCTTGCAGTGCTTTGCCATGGTGATGTCCTCCAAGGCAAGCCCTAAGGGGGCGTGCCCTAAGCTTCTCTCCAAGGGTGGACGTCCACCCTAGATCCTTCTCCCTTGCCTGGACGTCCTCCTTGAAGTGGAAGAGTCCTCCACCTTGGCATGGCCCAAGTTGAAGAGAGTGGGGAGAAGAAGGCACCAAAAGGGCTGGTGGTGTGCCCCTTTAATCTCCTTCTCTACTCTTTCTCTTGGGTGTAGGTATAGGTGGATGTAGGTAGAAAAATACACTGAGGAAGGATGCCCCCAAATGGTGGTAGGTGGTGGGTTTTTATAGAATAGGAAGGGGGCTAAGGTGTCCCTTGAAATGGAGGGCCAAGATGGAATGATGGAGGTGGTTAACGATCGAATGGTCAAGGGTGTTTGGCTCCACCTTAAGAGGCACCAAGGGGGTAGTTATGGGGGTTGACACCCCTTGATATTGGCGCCAAAATGGCTTCTAGAAGTGGGTCTAAGTTGGCGCCAAGAAGGATTCTAGAAGGGGGGTTAGGTGGATGGCTAGGATGGCTTATGTGGGTAGGTGTAGGGTGGATTAAGGGCTGAAAGTTGGCGCCAATATAGAGGTGGTTAGGGGTAGTTTTTGGCGCCAACTTAAGGTGTCTTTTGGTGGAGATAATGGGGTGAAGGGATGGCTAGGAGGTGATGCCAACTTGAGTAGAGTAGCTAGCTTAAGTAGGCTTAAGTTGGTGAAACTAGCTAGGGTTGACTTTGAAGGTGGTGGATGGCCAAGGAGCTGGTTGTTAGCTAAGCTAAGCTAAGCTAAGCTATCTTAGCTAATGGAGGAGTAGAGGAGAAAGTGTTGGAGCTAGGGTTTGGAGGGAGGAGCTGAGGAGGAGAAGTTTGGAGTTGGAGCTGGAGCTGGCAGCTGCTGAAGAGGCTGGCATGGGGCTACTCTAGCTGGCTTAGCTTGCTAGTTCTTTGCTAGTTGCTAAGCCAAGCTAAAGTGAGCTAGCTTCTACCAAAGTAAGCTGAGGTGAGCTAGGTCTGGTGCTCCCGGGGAGAATCAAGCTGGTTGAGGCAGCTAAGGTAGCTTAGCTCAACTGAGTTGAGCTAAGCTGAGTCCCCGGGAGCTGGACCTGAGCTTCCTGAGCTGGGATGAATTCTTCTTCAGCTGGCTGGAGCTGAGTGGAGCTGGATGTAGCTGGATCTGGGCTGGGGTGAACTCCTGTCAACTTAGCTGAGCTAGCTAGAGCTCCCTGTGGACTAGTGGGAGCCGAGATGAGCTAGACTCAGCTAAGTTGAGCTGGATCTGAGCTGACTTGAGCTAGGGTGAGCTAAGGTGAACTCTCTTGAGCTACCATCCAGCTGAGATTAGCATAATGGAGCTGGGATGAGCTAACCCTAGTTCAAGTAAGCTAGGTTCCAGCTGCGGTGAGCTGGATCAAGCTGAGGTGAGCTGGATCAAGCTGAGGTGAGCTGGATTAGGCTGAGTTCCAGCTAGTCTGGGCTTCTCCTTCACCATTTGCCTTCTTGAGTGCTAGGGTTTTAGGGATCTATATATCTGTACATCCCTAACACTCACAAAAACATATTAAAAAGACAATAAAAAATGCAATGCATGCCTAACCTATTTTATGCCTAAATGCAGCCCAAAAACCCGTTTGCGGTGTGAAATCCTAAGAGCTAGGTTTGTTTTAATGCATAAGAATGATGATAAACTAGCGTTTATCAGCTTCCACCTTGGAGGAGCTCTCAAGGAAGGAGAAGAAGGAGGCCCTCTTTCCAAGCCAAGGAGAAACTAGGCTTGGAGCAAGAAGACTCCCCTCTTCACAAAAATTTTCTAGAGGATTAGTGTTTCTTTATTTGCTTTTAAATTTTTTTAGTTCTAGTAGAAGCATTCCTCTACTTGTCTTGAAAATAACACTAATTCTAGTCAATTAAATTGCCTTCTTTTAGCTTTTTATTGCAATTGTTACTTTTGGTTCTAGCACTTGTTTCACCTCTTCTTCCTAATTAGTCTAGGCCTCCACTTGCCTAGAGTGAGCTTGGGAAGAAGATATTTCTATCTTTTAAATTTTAGTTAAGTAATTATAGGTGTTAGTACTTTCCGTTATAATTCGCATTTTTCCCTCATCTTTTCAAAATAAAACAAAATCATATATTTAAAATACCAAAAAGAAAGTTGAGATCTCTTTGTAAGCAAGAGGATTAATTTTGCAACCATTTGGCCTCCTTGGATGACCCTCGATACTTCCCCTATCTAGGATATAAATTTAAAAGCGTATGCGAATTCGCGTGTTACAACGACGTTAAAAACCCACTTTTGCAAATCACGCGTATTTCGCTATCACTTTGTGGCGCCGTTGCCGGGGAGGCACGGCTTTGCAGTAGTTAATTTTCTCTTGCTTGAAGTGGATCTCATCCCCTTGTCTTTCTTTCTTTTGTGTGCGTAGGAATTACAGCGGGAAGGCAGGAATTTGGAAGCGAAAGCTCAAAGATCCTTTTCTTCCCGTGAAATTCAGGTTGGTTCTCCTTTCTTGTCACATTTAGGCTAAAAGACTGCCAAAAAAATATTAAACTTGGCTTTCAGGATCCTAAACACTTTAATTAAGTGGAGTGGTGCCCATATAAAATCCATTGTTTGCTTGAATGCTTCTTTAACACCACTACATTGCAAGTATTGGTGTTCTATTTTTCAGGTCCAGATTTCTGTCCGGACTTGAAAAATTGATTCCTAACACCACAGGCCTCCTAAAATCGTAAAATCTCATATATGATTCCCAATTAAGTTAGGAACATTTGTTCCAAATTTCAGAATAATTGGATTTGTATCTAATTTTTTAAAATTCGTGGACTGCAGAGGGGTCACAACCTCTAATCTTCCTATTTTGCTACTGTCCGTGAATATTTAGAATTTTTATACTCATCCAATTTTTGTGAAATTTACCTTGCTGGAATCCTTGTGAAATTTTACACATCATATTAAATCACAAAAATTTTCTGAGGTTGGTGGTAATACTGAAAAGTCCAAAATACCCACAGGTATCATTTCTGGACTTTAACACCAGTACAATTAAAAATACAAAATAATTATCAAACAAGTTCCTAAAATCTTACAAGAATCTTTTTTGGAATTCTTGTTTGATTTTATTCGAAGTAGTGGTGTTGTTTGACTTGTTTGGACCACTACTTAATTCAGAAAGCCTAAAATTAATTCATTGTTAGTAATTTTCTGTCTTAGGGATAATGACTTAGGGTTTCTTTCTTTCTTTTTAAAGACTCACATTAAAGGAAAATAACCATCACCAATACAACTTGTCTTTCCTTTGATTGTGAAATTTCAAACTTTTTTGAAAATTTAAAGAGAAAAACCCTAAAACACATTTAATTAAATCAAATCCTAAAAGAAAAAAATACAAAAAAATTGTGTGACAACTTGATTTTCATTGGAGCCACTCTCCAACTCCTGCACACACAAAAAAAAAAATCAAAACAACAGGGAAACAACCCAATAAACACCATCCACATTCCGTGTGCATTATAGCATCCTAGACCTAATTAAAATTTGTAGCAACTTGACCCCTAAGGCTTTATCAACTTAGGCTTGCTATTTAGGTCTTAAGTTTTCTTTAGTTAGTACCAATTCTGTCATCTATATCTGGTGTTCAGGCTGAGGGGCCGTGTCAAACGACCAGGCGCGGGTTTGTACAAGCACTTGAGGTTTTCCCTGGGAAATGTTTGGGCCCAAACCTCCCCTTAAGCAACTTGGCTAGATTTGTTGATAGAACGTGTATTCACTATTGACTATTTATTTCCTATATAGACCAAGTCTTAGGTTATTATTAGGGAGTCACATTTAAGTTAGGTCTAGTTTTGTTTGTTTGAATTGCACACTTTCTCTCATCTCTTTCTCTTCTCCTCCCCTCCAATTCTTCCAAGTAGTGCATGCACGGGCGACGGTCCCAAAAACCACCCTCGAGGGACTATCTGATTTCACCCCTCGCAGTAGGAAATCATTATTTTCTTCCCCCTCCTCTTCTAAAAAAATGGAAAACCCAGGAAGCCGTCAAAAAAATTCTGCTTCCATTTCTAACCCATCAGTCGACCCACAAGCTGACTTCACCCTCCCTCACCTTCCTAACTTGGAGCAATCAGAAATACTAGCAGGGCCAGGTGGCCCTCCAATTATAACCCAAAATACAAATCCCTTTGCATTAATGGTCGACCATTTGGCTCGACTACAACAAAATCAAGAAGATCTAGTTAGGACTATCACGAACCTAGCTAATCAAGGACAAAATCCACCACCCTGCCAACAGCCTGTCGTTCCTCTTAAAGATTTCTATGATCCTTCCAATTATGTGGAAGGACCAGTGGTGGTCATACCACAAGGGGATTTCAAGATCAAACCGGCAATTCTAAACCTCATTAAGCATTTTCATGGTCTTCCAAGAGAGGACCCTTTTTGTCATCTCGAGGAATTGTCTGTCCTCATTGAAACCACTCGTTCCCGCAATGTGCAGGAAGACATGTGGTTAATGAGACTCTTTCCTCTCTCTCTTAAAGACAAAGCATCGCATTGGTTTAGAACGGTTGGGTGCCCTATTACCACCTGGCCCCAATTAAAAAGTGCTTTTCTTAAAAAAATTTTCCGATTGGTCAAACAAATGCATTAAGAAGATCCATAACGACCTTTCAACAGAAAATTGGTGAACCCCTCCATGAAGCCTGGGAAAGATTTCAGGAACTTCTAAGAAGTTGTCCCCACCAAGAGATTCCACAATGGCAGTTAGTGCAGATCTTCTATCATGGATTAGAAGATCAATTGAAATGATTTGTGGATGCCTCATGTGGGGGCAATTTTCTTAACAAAGATGCCGAAAGTGCCTATCTTGTCTTTGAAGAAATGAGTGAAAACTCATTTAACATGACTTCAATGGACACTTTTGGCAGATCACAAAACCCCAGACACGGAGTCCATGAAATTGACTCCAAATCCACCTCTGTTCCAGTCACGCAAGATGATTTATATGTGTTAGCTCAACAACTGGACCAGATGCAAATTCACCAAAAGAAAATGGAAGAAAAGCTCATAAACAAACAAGCTCCACACATCCACTCTCCACACACTAACCCCCCACACATTCTCCAAAGAGAAAATCTGCACAATATTGATGCCACATCTGCTGGCCAGCAATTTCCGGCTGATTTCCCACAAGATTTAACAGGGAATTTTGATCAAAATATTTTTGATCCCACCTCGGAAAATATTTATGCACTCCAGGAGCAATTTAGAAACCCCTCCAACACTTCCAATCAAACTGGAGGACTAACCCGAATCACTCCTGGAAAAACCCGAATTCGATTCCTTTTCCCAAACAAAACTATTTTGGGAATTATGGGCAGCCTATGTATCAACCTCGACCATCCCAGGATGATATTAATAATCAGGTCATGAAAACTCTACAAGGAATGCAGACTCAAATGACAGAAGTAACTCGCATGATTACCAATTTGCAACACCAACTTAAGGTTACTCCTGATCATCGACCTATTGGGAATTTACCTTCCCAACCCATTCCCAACCCAAATAATCAAAGGAATCAATTCCAAGGTGGATATCCCAGTCAACCTATTCAGCCAGCACCTCAGCATCCACCGGGTTTCAATAACAGCCAGGCCCCCCATCTTCATCCTAGAAACAACCAGACTGCAAATGCAGTTACCTTGAGGAATGGGAAAACCACTCACAATACCCTGCCTATTAAAGAAACCCGCTCTAATGACACACAGATTAACTCTTCCCCTCCTATTGTTCAGGAACCAATTCATGCAAAACAGGGCAACCCTACCCCATTTCCACAAGCCCTCCACTCTTCAAAAAAGAAAAAGACAAAATCCGAGCCCACTGAGAAGGAACTATTGGATTTATTTGGGCAAGTAGAAATTAATATCCCTATCCTAGATGCCATTAAGTATATCCCTGCCTATACAAAATTCTTAAAAGATTTATGTACTCCAAAAAGGTAGCCCAAAAATTTAGGAAAGGTAATTCTTCCAGAGACAGTCAGTTCAGTTGTACAGAGCCGATTGCCTCTTAAGAGAAAAGATCCTGGCGCCCCCCTAATCCAAGTTATCATTAATGATACCACATTTGACCGCGCTCTGTTGGATCTTGGTGCCTCAATTAATCTTATCCCCATAGTTGTTTTTGAGAAATTTAAGATCAGTGAATTGAAGCCTGTTGAGGTTACTCTCCAATTAGCCGACCGATCTATGATTAAACCAAGGGGAATTGTTGAAGATGTTATTGTCCGGGTCAAAAATTGTCTATTCGCAGTAGACTTTTTTGTCCTGGACATAGAGGTACCTGAAGCACTTAAGTTTGCCTCCATTATTCTTGGAAGACCATTCTTAGCCACCGCTCGCACCAATATTGATTGTGATTCTGGAAAGATGAAGATCATGTGTGGCGGTGAATCTATAACCCTAGACATTTTTCAAGCTTCTAGGCGGTTCCAAGAACCAAATTTCTTTGATGATTAGGATTCAAAAATAGAAAACATTGTGGAGGAAACTTTGCAGATTTCCCATTTAGGTACCTGTTTTGCTGTGAATACGGTTCCTGAACAATCCACTTTTTCTCACCCTTCCACCCCAACCACACGTCCAGCTAACATTCTAGTTGACCCTTTCACTCTCACCTCACCTCTAACCCACAAAGCAGAAACTCTTTCGGAGCCAGGCTCGCAATTGGAATTAAAACCTTTGCCTGACTCCCTTAAATATGTCTTCCTGCGTCCAAATCAGACCTTGCCCCCGATTATAAATTCTGGACTCACCAAGGTTTTGGGTAAATATCGGAAAGCTATTGGCTGGACCCTTTCTGATCTTAAAGGCATTCATCCGTCCTATTGTACGCATCGTATATATTTAGAGGACGATTCTCGCCCCTCCCGCCAACCACAAAGGCGCTTGAATCCCGTTATGCAGGAGGTGGTAGAAAAGGAGATTATTAAGTGGCTGGATGTTGATATCATCTACCCCATTTCTGACAGCTCCTGGGTTAGTCCAACTCAAGTTGTTCCCAAAAAGGTAATTGATGCTCAAGAAAAAGACATACCTTACTCCAGCTTTCTTCAATGCAGGGATGTCTGCAATGCAATTAAGATAAACTAGATGCTACTCATTCAGTCCTAGATGATCACCCTATTGATATGTAGCTTCTAGCAAGTAGTTCAATATATATACTTTTTTAATAAATATAAAGCAATCAAACCTAAAATAACTAACTATCCTATATGCAGTTCAAATAATTCAAATAATCCTATACTCCAAATAAAATCAGAACACGCTCCCGAAAATATGCTCCCGCATAGAAGAGCGATAAGAAATAAAGAAACACTAGGAACACGATCCCAAAAATGCCCAACAAGGGTCCACAAGACAGAAATAAAGTTCTAATGTCTATCTAAACTAAATCTAAACTACGATCTAATGAATAGTTCAAAAAAAGGTTCCTCCATATGCCTACATGTGTGGGTTCAAGGGCCACAAGCATCCATTGTTGGCCTCCAGGTGGCGTTAAGGTCCACCAAAAATATCACCTCCATCATGCGCGCCCGCCACGTTTGTTGCGTGTTTTTGCATAGAAGAAGATACACAGTTAGCAATTCAGAAAAGCTTTCAAAATAGCATAAAAATAACATAAAATTCCCAAAAAAATTAATAGGCATGCTTCCTCCCCGACAACAGTGCCATTTGAAATAGTGACCTTCATTTTCATTGAAAACTTTAACATAAAATGATGTGTCGTTGTATGTGATCGCGTGGTAGAAAATCACTTTTCAAAATATTTTAATTCTTAGAATGTAACCACAAAAATAGTTAGTTCATCTCCATACGGAGGAATTAGCCTATTGAATGCCTTATTCGTTTAGGAATATCATCTGATGTACATACTAATTATTGCAACTCACTTTCTCACATAAACTCTTAATCTAAATAATTAACCAGGACTGTGGGTGTTTATATGAAAATTACCATAATATAATATTGTAAATAATGACCTTGGTAATAGCAAAAAATGTTAATATTAATCTCCTACCTAATGACACCAATTTACTATAACCAATATCTCATGTTGTATGTCATTCATAAGAAGAAATCAATCATATGTAATCCAAATTTAAGCAAGGGATGTCCATGCAATTTCAGCCAAATATTATATAAGATAAATAAATGAACAGTGCTTCCAGCAATGGCTTGATTCGTAAATATTAATGCAATAAAAAATAAAGGATTTCTCCTCTCTCTTCCTCACGCGTGAAGAGGGAAGCCTGGCCGACTGCTGACGAGCAACGGAGGTTGACAAAGACAAGGCCGATCCGATGGAGGTTGTGGCATCGACGGAGATGGCCGGAGGTTGTCGGCCAGTGGAGGAGAAGCTCACTGACGGTGGGTTTCCAACGTGCATGCATGGGCTGCGAGAGGCGCTACCGCAGGCGTGGGTGAGCACGTGGTGGTGAGGCGAATCTAATGTACTCAACAACGTGGGGAACGAAGGTCGTTGTGGACTGATGCATGGAGGTCCTCTCACTGTTTGTTGGTTTCCTTCAGTGTGCAAAGGAAGATGAAGTAGAAGATGAAGTAGGAGAAGAAGAGGAAGTGGCCGGGCGGTGGCGTGTGGGCGTGCACAGGTGCACGCAGCGCACGCGTGGCTGGTTGTGCGTGCACAAGGTGGTATGCGACGAGAGCAGGTGATGATGGGGGCGACTGTGGGTGTGGCGTGTCGTCTTGGATGCAAGGGGTGGAGTGGCGTTGTGAAAGGAAGGAGGAAAATGAAGTAGAAGACAATGGTTTTAGGCGATGGTGCTGGTCGTGGTGGAGGCATGCACACTGTCACCGTGCACGCTGCAGAGTCGATGAAGACGCGGTGGGTTGAAGGGAATGGTGGAGAATGTCTATGCCATAGTGTACGCCATAGCCACAGTGTATGCCCTTGGTGCATGGTGGAAAAGATTGGAGAGCCTGGCCCCGCCAAGGGGAGAAGATGATTGATCCCTGAGGAAGATGCCAGCTTTCATTTTAAACATCCCTGGTTTGTTTTTTATTTGGCCGTCGATTTCTCCAACCACTCAGTGAAGATCGTGAGTGGTTGGGGTGGTTGAAGAGATGAGGCACAGTTGGTGGAGGAAAGGTGGCTGCAGTTTGAACATTATTAGATGTCCAGAATAAGTTTTGGACATCTTACAAGTTGACAGTACTACGATCCCTACTAATCAGACATCCAAACTCAATTCAGGATGTCTTATAGAAGCAACAATGGATGTTTGACTCTCGACCTAGCCTACATTCATCAAATAGATCATATCGTATGCTATTAAATGTAAAATTAGCGCATAAATTTAAATGTAGGCCAAGGTGAATTGCCATATAACTCCTAACTAATTGACAACTAAGAACAAATAATTAAATAGTACTTAGGCTAAATAATAGTCCAAAAAAGTGGACTTATCAGCCATCCAAAATAGGAAACAGTGCCATAAAATCAATCCCCCACACGTCGAAGATTTCGCATATGTGAATCGGCTGTAAGGGCATGATATCAATATGGCTCATGTTGCCTAAGGTCTGGCAGCGAGTGCATGCCCTACAGTGCTTGTATGCACCTTTGAAAATCGTGAGCCAATAGAAGTTGCACTGGAGAACTTTCGCTGTGGTTTTATGACCTAAAAAATGTCCATCGCTTGCCTGGTCATGGCAGAAAGACAATATGTCCTGGATTTCGACTTCCGTGACACATCGTCGAATGATCTGATCAGCAGTGATGCGGAAAAGATACGGGTCTTCCCAAAAGTAATACTTGGCATTGGAAAGCAATTTGTCCTTTTTGGCCTTCGACCAATCGGATGGAATCTGATGTGATGCCAGGTAGTTTACTATATCAGCAAACCATGGAAGCCCTATATTGATAGTCAGGAGGTGCTCATCAGGAAAATGTTTCGTGTTGGGTCCGAAAGGGTTGATGATCTCAGAAGGAAGGTAGGACAAGTAATCAGCTACCACATTCTATTTTCTTGCTTTGTCATGAATCTCGAGGTCAAACTCTTGCAACAGCAAGATCCAGCAAATTAATCGAGGTTTGGCATCCTTCTTCTCAAGGTGATGCCTCACACCTGTGTGATCTAAGTAAATGATAACACGGGAACCTAGGAGATAAGATTTGAATTTTTCCAAGGCAAATACGATGGCTAGCAGCCCTTTCTCCATAACTGTGTAGTTACGTTGAGCCTCGTCAAGTGTCTTGCTAGCGTAGTAGATGACCATGAGTTTCTCGTCAAATTTCTGCCCAAGTACTGCTCCTACAAAGAAATCAAATGCATTGCACATGATCTCAAAGGGTTGAGGCCAATCAGGGAACTATAGGATCGGAGCTTTGGTAACTCGATCACGAGGGTTTTCAAATGCTTGAGTGCATTCCTTGGAGATTTCAAAAGGTACATCCTTAGAAAGCAGAGTGGTTAGGGGGCATGCAATCTTCGAGAAATCAGAAATGAATCGATGGTAAAAACTGACATGCCCCAGGAAGGATCGAATGTCCTTGATTAAGCTATGCATAGGGAATTTGGAAATCAAGTTCGCCTTGGCTCAATCGACCTGGATGCCTTTTTCTGATATGAGATGTCTCAGGACAATTCCTTCAGGCACCATGAAATGGCACTTTTCCTAGGAAAGAACCAGATTCACATCAATGCACCACCTAAGGATTTGGACCAAGTGCAGGAGGCAATCGTCAAATGATTCTCCGAATACTGAAAAGTCATCCATGAAGGCTTCCAGATAATCACCTACCATATCTGAGAATATGGCAAGCATGCACCGCTGAAAAGTAGTAGCTACATTGTAGGGACCGAATGGCATCCTTCAGAACATGTATGTCCTGAAGGGGTAGGTGAAAGTGGTCTTTTCTTGGTCCTGAGGATGGAATGCCACCTAGTTATAACCAGAGTACCCGTCCAAAACGCAAAAGAACCTATTTCCCACTAGTTTCTCGAGGATCTGATCAATAAACGGTAGTGGGAAATGATCCTTCTTCGTGGAGGAATTGAGTCTTTTGTAATCAATGCAGACTCTCCATGAGTTAGCCATACGGGTCAGTATGATTTCTTCGATTTCAATCGTGATCATGGTGAGTCTTGCCATTTTAGGTGCAACTTGGATTGGACTCACCCACCAATTATCAAAGATCGGATAGATGATCCCTACATTTAACCACTTGATGATCTCCTTTTTCATGGCCTCCTGTAGATTAGGATTCAAACGTCTCTGCATTTGCTGGGAAGGTCAGGTGCCCTCTTCGATGTAGATATGGTGTGTGCAGTAAGAGGGGCTGATACCAGTCAAATCATCGAGAGTCCATCCAATGGCTCTACAATGTTGCTAGAGAACAGTAATCAGATGGGATTCCTGGTCAGGTGTGAGTCTCGAGTTGATAATCACAGGAAACGTCTGATTGGAACCCAAAAAGACGTACTTCAGATGGTTGGGAAGAGGCTTGAGTTCCAGAACAGGGTTTTCAGCAGCAGCGGGCGATTTAGGTTGTGTGTCAGGAGCAAGGGAAGGAGTTATGGGTGTATCTATGTCAGGTTCAGACTCCTCTGATTGTGGGTTTTGATCCTCTTGTAGTTGATTGGAAGTAGTCAGGTTGTCCTCAATATATGCATCATCAAACACAACCTTGATATCACATATCTGTTCTATAACACCGTAGTTAATCCCTTGTTGGGCCTTAAAGATGTCGATCTTTAGTGTTTGGTTCCTGAATTGTAGTTCAATTTGGCCCTCCTCACAATTTATATTGGCCCTAGTAGTGGCCAGAAAGGGTCTCCCTAGTATAATTGGTGTATCCCTCGGGTTTTCCGGTGCATCCATATCTAAGGCTACAAAATCCACTGGGAAATAGAAATCTTGCACCCTAACAATGACATCCTCAAGAACTCCTTTAGGTGACTTAATAGATCGGTCAGCCAACTACAATGTCACCTCTATCGATTTAAGCTCAGATTCCTCAAGGTGGTCAAGGAGGGATGTAGGTATTAGGTTTATGGAAGCTCCTAGATCTAATAAAGATTTGTCAAATTGGGTATCATCAATGGTATAGGAAATCAGGCGAGTACCTGGGCCTTTTTCCTTAGGTGGGAGTTTGCCCAAAATTATAGAGCTGGCTTGCTCTGACAGTACGATCGGACTCCTACTTTTGGTTCACGACTTATGCTTGGGTGTACACACGTCTTTCAGAAATCGTGCGTAAGCTGGTACATGGCAGATTGCATCCATCAAGGGGATGTTTATATGGACCTGTTCAAAGAGCATGACTAGATCCTCCTCAGGAGCCACGTGTTTGTTTGTCCTTTTTCCCTTGGTCAAGGCCTCAGGAAATGGAACCTTGGATGGTTCCTCTAGAATAGGTCCAGGTTCTTGATGTAGGATAGGGTTGTCCTGGATAACTATCCTAGGGCTTGGGTTACTACTAGGCTGAAAGTGGCTTGGATAAGGTGGGTCTTGTGTTGCTTTGCCACTATGGGTTGTAATAGAATTCATTCCTGCCTGGTTTTGGTTTAGAGTTGGTAAAATAGGTGGTTGCTGCTGAAATCCCACATACGATATCGAAGCTTCCATCCCGTCGGGTGATGGAACAGAAGGGACCTAATAAATCATGTGGGCTTGGCCCGGATTTGAGTTCATAATGCGCCTTTGGTTCGACACGTTATTCGGGTTCGATAGAGGTTGCGAAGGCAGTGTGCTAGGTTGGCAGGAATTCGCCATCTGGGTGAGTTGATTGCGAACCTCTGTGATCTCGTCCTTGTGCAGTTTTTGCATAGCCACATTCATCTTCTGAATGTCATCCAGAGTCTGAAGAGTAAGAGTCATTTGATCTATTTGAGTTGGCCCAGATTGATAGGTGGGGTTGGGCTGAGGTTGAGGCGGCTGATATGGACGAAGAGCTTGTGGATGGGGTTGATAAGGTGGTCTTTAATTCTAATTATTTCCTGCCCACAGGAAGTTAGGATGATTCCACCATCCAGGGTTATAGGTATTAGAGAATGGGTCATTCTGGATGGCATTGAGGTCCTCGCAGGTCTGAGGAACCTCAGAAAAGTCAGAGTACGAAGGTTCAGAGTTCCCCCAACTAGAGTAGGTCGGATCGGAGTTTCCTCTAGTCCTAGAGTCAGACGAGGGTGGATACAGGTTCATCCACTAAGAAAATTGGTGATAGATGTTATCCACAGCTTCCATCCCAGAAGGCAGCTATGCAAACGGGTTTAGCATAGAGGTGGCTCACAGCAGATGTCGACTCAGCTCATCCACCTTCTTCTCGATGATAGTGACCTTGTCCAACCGACTAGCCATCAATTCCAAGTCGACGAATGCGAACAAGCCTTGTGTCTCATGTGCACCCCTTGGATTCGTCGATGTGCGGGCATTCGTCTAGTCGAATAAGCCCATGGAGTCACGCATATATTCTCGTGAATCTCCCACACAGTGTCTTCATGTTGACCCATGATATTTCCTCCGTATGTTGCATTGACGAATAAGCGGATGTCTTCACGGAGTCCCTGGTAAAAAGGCTGGACTTATTCCCATTTTGGAACTTTGTGATGGGGGCACTTTCGCATGAGATCCAGGAAGCGGTCCCATGCTTCATGAAGAGGTTCTCCAGTTTGCTGGGTGAAGTGTGTGATCTGGTGTCTTAAGGCATTCTTCCGACCAACTGGGAAGACCTTTTTCAAGAATTCAGATTGTAGTTCAACCCATGTGTTGATTGGATGCGTTTGAGTCTGATACCAATGAGCTGCTTTGTCCATGAGAGAGAAGAAAAACATCTTCATAAGAAGAATGTCCCGATTTTAGACATATGACCAGAAGGACTGGGCCAGATGTTTGAGTTGTTTGATGTGCTGGAAGGGATCCTCAGAATTAAGCCCATGAAACTTTGGAATAGGATGAATCATGTTGGGCTTGAGTTCAGATTCAGGACCTCCAGCTGGGATTTGGACACGAGGTTTGATTGCCACCGCAATGGGATTATAGTGATCTCGCATTATAGGACGCTGTGACGGGTTTACAAAGGCTTGAAATAAATCATTCAGGCACTGAAGTTGGTTCTCAAGATTATTCTCTTCTTCTACTGGTTGTGCTATGATGATGGAAGAAGGAGAATTGGGTTTAGATGAATCAAAAGAGATGTCTATGCGATGGAGTTGCTGCACAAACACGGACGTCGAGGTTTGGCCTCAGTGGCAGTGAATCATTAAAGGAGGTCTTAAGGATGGTCTTAAGAACCTCCTACCAAACATTTATCAATGGTTTGGATGAGAGTAGAATGTGCTGGACCCAATCAAGACACCCAAAAATTTGGATGACTATAGAGGTTTGGGGCAGATGATACCCCTTAGTCAGAAAGCCATCCACCTGAGAAATACCTAGGCAACTGGAGAGGGAGAGTCCCACAAAGACCCCTATATGGTAGAGTGTCCCCACGAGCTACAGGATTTCCCCCACCTGACCTCTCTTGTCACTGAAGTTCCAAGTAGACCAGAATGGGGACTTTTACCTCTTAAGTCTACCACTTTTATTTAAGAGCAAAGGTGCTTAAGATTTCACTTGAACTTTAAATGTATTGAGTGCAAAAGTGACCTAGTTTTAAGGTTGGTTGACCCAACAAGGGGGTCAACTTCACTTATTTGTCCTTTGAAAAGTTTTAGGTCCTTTGTTTTAGGATACAAGTGAGATTAAGAGCCTAAATTTTTAGGGTTTCTCTTGAATAAGTCTCTTCAACCAAGACTTGGGCACACCTCTTTTTGGAGAGTTGATTCTTGCTTATAAAGATGCCTCTAAAACCCTAAATTGGAATCCTTAATTTGACTCTAATTTTGATCCAATTTAGTTGCCAAAATATGGTACCTAGGGCTCAATCAAGAAGGTGATAGCCCTAGTTACCTTAAATGGATGCACAAATCAACATTTGTTGTTGAAATCAAATCAGGCAACTTTGGTGAATTAGCTAGAGATGGAAAGCAGGTAGCCCTAATTGATTTTATTCTTTTTTTTTTTTTCTTTTCAAAATGAGGGGCACAAGAGATGGGACTAATCAGAAATTACCTACCCCAGGTTTGTTTACTATGTGACCATCTTCCTTTGAATCTTCTCTCCTGAAATAATCACAACAAAAGAGATATGTCAAGTTAGTACCAAATCAGCAATTGTATTCAAGATTTCTAAATCTCCCATTGCTCCTCGGCAATGGCGCCAAAATGCTGTTAAGGCAAAATCGGGTTTTAAAGTAAAGCGTTGTAATATAGTTGAAATCGCTTTGAAAATAAATAGATTTTATTACTCGAAGTTTAAGTTCGAGGTGGAACACAGGGAGCAAATTAGGGTTTAGAAATCAAGAGCACAACTTGAGAAATTGAATATAATATGCAATAAAAACTAGAGTTATAGTGAAAGAAGATAAGTGTAAACACAGAATATCAATGTATGTGATTAAGCACAAAAATTGTATGTCAGATTTGTGAATCAGATGCCTTAAACAATGGCTGCTACAGTGCTGTGCTTTTCTTCCTTCTTCTCTTCTATGATCTCTATCTTTGGCTGCTCACTTTCTTCTTCTTCTTTCTTTCTCTTCTTCTGATCTCGTGCATTAGCCTTTCCCTACCTTCAGCTGCTTCTTTCTCATTTTGCCTTAGCCTTCCTTTAGTTCCTTCTTTCTCTTTCTTTCTTTGGCGGCTCCTTCTTCTTCTACCTTCAGTCCTTCCTTCTCTTTCTTTCCCTTTCTTCTTCAGCTCTTTAGCTTTTTAGCTTCCTCTTCAACCTTGTCTTCCTCCTTCCTTAGCTTTCCCTAGCCTCTACCTTCTTCTTCCTTCACTTCTTCTCCTTTCCATGCAAGAGCAAAACCTACCCCTACCCGTGCCCGCTCTCTTCTCCTCTTTCTCTTTTAGGTTCGCTCTGGTGGAGGTTATTGAAACCCAGTGGATGCTAAGATGCTGGTTGAATGGGTTGACTGGGATATCCACCTTGGAACTGATTCCTTTGATTATTTGGGTTGGGAAGGTAAATTCCCAATAGGTCGATGATCAGGAATAACCTTAACTTTGTGTTGCAAGTTGGTAATCATGCGGGTTACTTCTGTCATTTGAGTCTGCATTCCTTGCAGAGTTTCCATGACCTGATTATTAATATCATCCTGGGATGGTCTAGGTTGATACAAAGGTTGCCCATAATTTCGAAAATAGTTTTGTTTGGGAAAAGGAATCGGGTTCGAGTTTTTCCAAGAGTGATTCGGGTTAGTCCTCCAGTTTTGATTGGAAGTGTTGGAGGGGTTTCAAAATTGCTCCTGGAGAGCATAAATATTTTCCGAGGTGGGATCAAAAATATTTTGATCAAAATTCCCAGTCAAATCTTGCGAGAAATCAGCCGGAAAGTGCTGGCCAGCAGATGTGGCATCAATGTTGTCTAGATTTTCTCTTCGGAGAATGTGTGGGGGGTTAGTGTGTGGAGAGTGAACGTGTGGAGCTGGTTTATTTATGAGCTATTCTTCCATTTTCTTTTGGTGAATTTGCATCTGGTCTAGTCGTTTCGCTAACATATATAGATCATCTTGAGTGACTGGAACAGAGGTGGATTTGAGTCAATTTCATGGACTCCGTGTCTGAGGTTTTGTGATCTGCCAAAAGTGTCCATTGAAGTCATGTTAAATGAGTTTTCACTCATTTCTTCAAAGAGGAGATAGGCACTTTCGGCAAATTTGTTAAGAAAATTGCCCCCACATGAGGCATCCACAAATTTTTTCAATTGATCCTCTAATCCATGATAGAAGATCTGCACTAACTGCCATTGTCGAATTTCATGGTGGGGACAACTTCTTAGAAGTTCTTGAAATCATTCCCAGGCTTCGTGGAGGGGTTCACCAATTTTCTGTTGAAAGGTCGTTATGGATCTTCTTAATTTATTTGTTTGACCGATCGGAAAATTTTTTTTAAGAAAAGTGCTTTCTAATTGGGGCCAGGTGGTAATAGGGTGCCCAACCGTTCTAAACCAATGAGATGCTTTGTCTTTAAGAGAGAGAGGAAAAAGTCTCATTAACCACATGTCTTCCTGCACATTGCGGGAACGAGTGGTTTGAGCAAGGACAATTAATTCCTCGAGATGACAAAAAGGGTCCTCTCTTGGAAGACCATGAAAATGTTTGATAAGGTTTAGAATGGCTGATTTGATCTCGAAATCCCCTTGTGGTATGACCACCCTTGGTCTTTCCTCATAACTGGAAGGACCATAGAAATCCTTAAGAGGAATGATAGGTTGTTGGTGGGGTGGTGGATTTTGTCCTTGGTTAACTAGGTTCGTGACAGTCCTAGCAAAATCTTCTTGATTTTGTTGTAGTCGAAACAAATGGTCGACCATTAGCGCAAAGGGATTTGGATTTTGGGTTATAGCTGGAGGGCCACCCGGCCCTACTGGTATTTCTGGTTGCTCCAAGTTAGGGAGGTGAGGGAGGGTGAAGTCAGCTCGTGGGTCGGCTGACGGGTTAGAAGTGGAAGTAGAATCTTTTTAACGGCTTCCTGGGTTTTCCATTTTTTTCGAAGAGGAAGGGGAAGAAAACAATGATTTTCTGCTGTGGGGGGCAAAATCAGATGGTCCCTCAAGGTGTGGTTTTTGGGACCGTCGCCCTTGCATGCAATTTTTGTGAAGAATTGGAGGGGAGGAGAAGAGAAATAGATGAGAGAAACTGTGCAATTCAAACAAACAAAGCTAGACCTAACTTAAATGCGACTCCCTAATAAGAAACCTAAGACTTGGTCTATGTAGGAAATAAGTAATCAATAGTGAATACCCGTTCTGTCAACAAATCTAGCCAAGTTGCTTAAGGAGAGGTTTGGGCCCAAATGTTTCCCAGGGAAAACCCTAGGTGCTTGTACAAACCCATGCCTAGTCGTTTGACATGGCCTCTCAGCCTGAACACCGGATATAGAAGATAGAATTAGTATTAACTAAAGAAAACTTAAGACCTAAATAGCAAGCCTAAGTTGATGAAGCCTTGGGGTTCAAGTTGCTACAAGTTTTAGTTAGGCCTAGGATACTGCAGTACACACGGAATGTGGAGGGCATTAATTAGGTTGTTGCCCTATTATTTCAAAAAAAACTTATGTGTGTGTGCGAGAATTGGAAAGTGGTTTCCAATGCAAATCAAGTTGTCACACAATCTTTTTGTATTTATGTCTTTTAGGATTCAATTTAGTTGAATGTGTTTTAGGGTTTCTTTTGTTAAATTTTCAAATAAGTTGAAACTCCACAATCAAAAGGAAAAACAAGTTGTATGGGTGATTGTATATTTCCTTTAAAGTGTGGGACTATAAAAAAGTAAGAAAGAAACCCTAATTGGAGTTGAATCCTAATACCGAAAATGACTACCAATGAATTATCTTTTTAGGCTTCCTAAATAGGTAGTGGTCCAAACAATGTAACCAACACCACTACCTTATGTGACATCAAACAAGGATTCCAGAAAAGATTTTTGTAAGATTTTAAAAATTTGTTTGATAATTGTATTGAATTTTTAATTATACTGGTGTCAAAGTCCAGAAATGATACTTGTGGGTTTTTTGGACTTTTAAGTATTACCACCGGCCTCAGAAAATTTTGGTGATCTTCTATGATGTGTAAAATTTCACAAGGATTATAGAAAGCTAAATTTCACAAAAATTGGATGAGTATGAAAATTCTAAAAATTCGCGGATAATAGCAAAATAGGAAGATTAGAGGGTGTGACCCCTCTGCAGTCCACGAATTGTTAAAAATTAAATGCATAGCCAATTGACCTAAAATTTGGAACAAATGTTCCAAACTCAATTTGGAATCACTGTATGAAATTTTATGATTTTAAGAGGCCTGTGGAGTTAGGAATCGATTTTTCAAGTCTGGATAGAAATCTGGACTCGAAAAATAGAACACTAATACTTGTAATGGAGTGGTGCTAAAGAAACATTCAAGCAAACAATGGATTTTAAAATGCACCTCTCAACTTAATTAATATATTTAGGGTCCTAAAAGCCAAGTTTAGTGTATTTTGGTAGTTTTTTAGGTTAAATGTGACAAGAAATGGGGAACCAACTTGAAATCCATGGGAAGAAAAGGAACTTTAAGCTTTCGCTTCCAAATTCTCGCTTTCCCGCTGTAATTCCTGCACACACGAAAGAAAGAAAGATAAGGGGATGAGATCCACTTCAAGCAAGAGAAAATTGACTAATGCAAAGACATGCCTCCCTGGCAACGGTGCCAAAAAGTGATACGGATTCTACGCGGATTGTAAAATACGTCATTGTAACGTGCAAAATCGATCAACTCTTAAATTTATAAACCTAGATAGGGGAGTATCTAGGGTCGTCTAAGGAGGAAAAAATTATAATTCAATTCTCTTGCTAAAAATACATCTCAACTTTCTTTTTGGTATTTTAAATATATGTATTTTTTGTGTTTTGAAATAACACGGGCAAAGTGCGAATTGTTGCGGAAAGTACTAACACCTATAATTACTTAACAACACTTAAGAGATAGATATATCCTCTTCCTAAGCTCACTCTAGGAAAGTGGAGGCCTAGAGTAATTAGGATGAAGAGGTGAAACAAGTGCTAGAACCAAAAGAACAATTGCAATAGGAAGTAAAATGAAGGCAATTTGATTAACTAGAATTTGTGTTCTTTTTCCAAGACAAGTAGAGGAATGCTTCTACTAGAAATGAAAAAATATAAAATCAATAAAAGAAACACAAATCCTCTTGCAAAAATTGGCGAAGAAGGGAGTCTTCTTGCTCGAAGCCTAGCTGCTCCTTGGCTTGAAAAGAGGGCCTCCATTTTCTCCTTCCTTGAGAGCTCCTCCAAGGTGGATGCTACCACCTTCAATACTCTCCTCCAAGGGGTGGGCACGCACCACCCTCAAAAGCTCCTCCTAGGTGGCGTGGACCACATTCAAGATCTATTCCAAAGATATTCCTTGCCTGGCTTCTCCTTTGGCTGGCGTGGCTCAAGAGAAATGGGAAGAGGGGAAGGCACCAAGGGGACAGAATATCTCCTTAATCTTCTTCCTCTTCTTCTCTCTTGGGCATGGGCTCTAGGTAGAATATGAGAGTGAATTTGCTAGCCAAGGATGCATTGAATGGTGGTGGGTAGTGGTCTTTTTAGAGGGTAGGATGAGGGGTTAAGGTGCCTCTTGAAATGGAGGGCTAAGATGGAAGGATGGAGGTGGTTAGATGATCCTAGGGTTAAGGGTTGTTGGCGGCACCTAAGGGGTGTAAGGGGTGCAGTTAGGGTTGGTCAAGAGGCACCTAAAAGTGGCGCCAACCATGGAGAGGTGCCATGGGTTGGCGCCAACTTTGAGGTTTCTAGAAGGTGGGATTATGTGGAGGATGGAGATGGGTTTAAGGGGAGATGTGTGGTGGAGATGAAGGGGATTTTTGGAGGGAAACGTGGCGCCAACAAGGGGGTAGTTAGGGTGGTTTTGGCGCCACTTTTAGGTGTCTTTTGGAGGTGGTGGGTAGGCTAGGTTGGCGCCAAGTAGGTTTAGCTTATGTGGAGCTTAGGTGGAGCTAGTTGGTGGAGTTGTTAGGTAGGGTTTTTGGGTGGTGCAAGCTAAGGAAGCTGGAGCATAGCTAAGCTAAGCTAAGCTAGCTTAGAAAATGGAGTAGAGGAGGTGTTGGAGCTAGGGTTTGGAGGGAGGAGCTGGTTCTGAAGAATCTGGAGCTGAAGTGGAGTAGGCAGCTGCTAAAGAGGTCAACATGGGGCTACTCTAGCTGGCTTAGCTTGCTAGTTCTTTGCCAGCTACTAAGCCAAGCTAAAGTGAGCTGGCTTCTATTGAATGGAGCTAAGGTGAGCTGGGTCCGGTGCTCCCAGGGAGGATTAAGCTGGTTGAGACAGCTAAGGTAGCTTAGCTCAATTCGCATGAGCTAAGCTGGGTCCCCGGGAGTTGGACTTGAGCTTCCTGAGTTGGGATGAGTTCATCTTTAGCTGGCTGGAGTTCAGTGGAGCTGGATGTAGCTGGATCTCAGCTGGGGTGAACTCCAGTCAACTCAGCTGAGCTAGCTAGTGCTCCCATTGGACTTGTGGGAGCTAAAATGAGTTAGACTCAACTAGGTTGAGTTGGATCTGAGCTGACTTGAGATAGGGTGAGATAGGATGAACTCTCCTGAGCTGCCATTCAGTGAGATTAGCTGAATGGAGCTGGGATGAGGTAACCCTAGTTCAAGTGAGCTAGGTTCCAACTGTGGTGGGCTAGATCAAGCTGAGTACCAGCTAGTCTGAACTCCTTCTTCACCAATTGCCTTCTTGAGTGCTAGGGTTTTAGGGATCTGTATATCTGTTCATCCCTAACACTCACAAAAATACATTAAAACAACAAAAGAAAATGCAATGCATGCATATCTAGTTAATGCCTAAATGCAGCCCAAAAACCTGCTTGTGGAGTAAAATCCTAAGAGATAGGTTTGTTTTAGTGCATAAGAATGATGATAAACTGGTGTTTATCACACGCCCATGCTTTTCTTTTGCTAGTCTCTCATCAAAACTTCAATTTTTTTGGAAAATGGAATTTTTAGGAAATCTAATTTTTTTCTACTTTTGAGGAGAAAAAGATTAAGGGACCTTGGTTGATCTAAACATAGGAGGTTCGGGATTTATTAGAGATAAACATCAGGATTTATTTTTGGATCCAACCATTAGACAAAATGAGATCAATATATCCTCCAGAAAATTCACAAATTAACCCCTTGTTAATTCAGATGACTTGAAATTTTTGTTTTTAGGATTTTTCTAGCTTATGAATCTGATTCGCAACTTGCAAAATCCTTTAAAACCTTGTGTTCATGCCTGCGAAAAGCCAACATTTATAAAGTCATGTTAATTTATTTATTATTACTTTTTTTTTCTCCCCCATGCTTATTTTTAGCTTAGTCTTACAACAGATGTGTCGGTATCATCATTCCTGTTACCAGTCCTCAAGGGGGCTCTGGCACCAGTACTTCGGGATAGCACTGTCCATGACACCACCCAGAAGCTCACAACCCCAAAACACAATGCGGTGTAAAGGCGCACTCAAAGCAAACTCAGGCTCTTGCTCCGACACTATAGGTAGAGCACCGTCCAAGACACTTGAGCTGCTAAAATGTGCTTTAATGCTCCGTCTAAAGATATGAAATATAGATATGGAGCAGCGCCGAGGCTGTAACATGTTGACATCACGTCCTCAAAGGAGGCATTTTCCTCCTTCTCAGCGGTGGGAACTCAAACCAATGATCTGCTTCAGGCTTTTACTAAGTCCAAACAAGGGAGTTTCTTTAAATTTTTAGTTGTTTTTAAGTGTCGGCTTGTGTGTGAAAATTGACACAAGAAGTTTCTCAAGACATGCAAGTTTTTGAATCAGAAACTAAGCCAAATACTTTCCACAATACAAAATAGGATCAAGTCACCTGAACTATCATGAGTTCAGGTAGAATTTTTAGAGAAGGATATCTGATCTAGTCTAAAATAGACCCTGAAATTCTAATGATCAGATCCACATCCTCATCCCTAGTTTGTTAAAGATTAAATCCCATTGTACCAAAAGTGAGTTTTTCGACCTTAGTCCTGATTTCAAAAAATTTTTCCTCAAAAAGTTTTCAACATTTTCATTTTTTTTGGGTATGCAACCAGGAAAATAAAATAACTAAAAAAATGCATGTTTTTAGGTTTTGAAAATCCTAAATTGATCGTCAAATTTAAAAACACCCCCCCATGCTTAAGATATGCAATTTCCTCATGCATTAGGAGGGAAAAGGGATCACCTTAGTGAAGAACGGTCAGGTTTAGGATGATTAAAACATGGAAAAAGAAGAAAAAAAGAAAGCAGGAAAAAAATGATGGGTTACCTCCCATCCAGTGCTATCTTTTACGCTATTAAGCCGGGCGTAGTGTGCATTAGTGATCGAGGGTGGCTGGCTCAGTAAAATTAAAAGATTCAGACGAAATTTTAGGAGTATGATCAAAATAGGGCTTTAAACGTTGGCCATTGACTTGAAATGCCGAATTAGTTTTTGGATCAAAAAGATCAACAACGCCATATGGATATGTTTTATGGACAATAAAGGGGCCAGTCCATTTTGATTTTAAATTGCCAGGAAAAAGACGTAATCTCGCATCGAAAAGCCAAATGCGTTGATTAACATCAAAGTGTTTCTGAACAATATATTTATCGTGAAATTTTTTTGTTTGGTCTTTATAAATCCTCGTGTTTTCATAAGAAAAATTGCCTAATTCTTCCAATTCAGTTAATTGTAATTTTCTATGGATACCAGCATCAGATAAATCCATGTTGAGTTGTTTTATTGCCCAAAAAGCCCTATGTTCTAGCTCTACCGGGAGATGGCATGCCTTCCCAAAAATCAAACGGAAGGGAGACATGCCGAGCGGGGTTTTAAAAGCGGTACGGTAGGCCCATAAAGCATCGTCCAATTTGGTGGACCAATCTTTACGGTCGAGCCTAACCGTCTTTTGTAAAATATTTTTAATTTCCCAGTTAGAGACTTCAGCCTAGCCATTCATTTGGGGGTGATAAGGTGTGGAAATTTTATGATTCACCTCATATTTAGAAAGAAGGTGACGGAATTGTGAGTGGGTCAAATGTGAGCCACCGTCACTGATAATGGCTTTTGGTATGCCGAATCTTGAGAAATTATTTTTCTTAAGAAATTCGACAACCACACGGTAATCACTAGTGCGGGTGGGTATTGCTTCTATCCATTTTGAAACATAGTCGACTACGACTAATATATATAAATACCCACCAAAGTTGATGAACAGTTCCATGAAGTCGATGCCCCAAACATCAAAAATTTCAAACTCTAAAATAGGATTAAGGGGCATCATATCCTTCCGAGTGATGTTGCCGATGCTCTGGCAATGCACACAGGATCGAACAAAGTATGAGCATCTTTATGCAAGCTGGGCCAATAAAATCCCGCATTAAGGATTTTAGCTGCAGTTTTCCTACCCGAAAAGTGTCCGCCATAGGCCATTGAGTGACAATGTGTCAAAATATCATGGATTTCAAAATCAGGTACACATCGTCGAATGACCTGATCGGCACAAATGCGGAAAAGGTCGGGCTCCTCCCAAAAATAATATTTAATATCAGCAAAGAACTTATCTCGTTTTGTTTTTGGCCAATCAGCATGGATTCGTTCTGTTGCTAAGTAGTTTGCGATGGGCACAAACCAAGGGTGGGTTGTAGCAGCTAAAATGCTTTCATTGGGGAACTGATCTGGCGGGGTTATTATGTCATTCGTCATAAGACGAGAGAGATGGTCGGCCGCTACATTGTGCAATCCCGCCTTATCCTTGATTTCCAGGTCAAATTCCTGGAGCAGTAAAATCCAACGAATAAGGCGGGGTTTCGCATCTTTCTTTGTCAACAAATATTTAATTGCTGAGTGATCGGTATATACAGTGACATGTGACCCCAACATATAAGATCTAAATTTTTCTAAGGCAAATACAATGGCAAGAAGTTCCTTTTCTGTAACCGTGTAATTCCGTTGTGCATCATCAAGGGTTTTGCTAGCATAATAGATCACAACGGGCTTCATGCCAATTCTTTGCCCTAGAATGGCCCCTACGGCAAAATCTGAGGCATCTATCATTAATTCAAAGGGACTATTCCAATCATGTCCCTGCAATATTGGTGCCTCAGTAACCTCTTTCTTCAACCTCAAAAAACTCTCCAGCCACTTATCATTAAAATCAAATGGCTGGCCTTTAGTGAGAAGCTAACTTAAGGGCTTGGAGATTTGGGAAAAATTTTGTATAAATCGACGATAGAAACCCACATGACCCAAAAAGGATTTGTTCTGTTTGATAGTAGTGGGCGGTGGGAGCTTAGATATGGCATCTATTTTTGCTTTATCTACTGCGATTCCTTGTTTTGAAATAACAGGCCCAAGACAATACCTTCTTGGACCATGAAATGACTTTTTTCCCAACTATGGATCAGATTTTCTATGCATTTTTGGAGAGTTCTTTCAAGGTTTTTGAGACAATGGTCAAAAGAATCTCCAAAAATAGAAAAGTCATCCATAAAGACTTCTAAACATTCACCTACCAGGTCTAAAAAAATTGCAAGCATGGACCTTTGAAAAGTTGCAGGTGCATTGCAAAGACCGAAGGGCATCCTTCGGAAAGCAAATGTTCTGAAGGGGCAGGTGAAAGTAGTTTTGTCCTGGTCCTCAGGATGAACCGCTACCTGATTATAGTCGGAATAACTATCCAGAAAATAGTAAAAATCCCATCCAGCTAACCACTCTAAGATTTGATCAATAAAGGGGAGCGGGTGGTGGTTGGGCTCGGATAGGTGTGTTAATATGGTGATTTTATTGTTGAAGTGTGTATAGTGGTTAACCTAAATCGGACCTAACCATCTCTTTACAAAATTTCTAACCTGGCCTACTTGATTTTATCTTGGTCACTTTTAGGCCTAGGGTCGAACTCAGGGAAGTGGGCTTACAAGCCAAGTTTCTACGCCTCTCCTACAATGAATCTCTTCCATTCGTTTATTGTGTTTTTGGTGTTTTTTTATTTAAGATTTTTTTCTAATAATTATTTGTCCTTGAGGCACACCCTCAAAATTAGGTTTTTGGGTTTGAGCCAAATCAGGGTTCCAAAATGGATCTTGCTATTCGCAAAATGGAGTACCTACAAGTCAAGGATTATCTTTTCTCTTTTATATTTTTTATATTTTTATTGGCATGCAAGAGAAATAGAAACAAAGTAAATATAGTATAGATATATATGTATATACTATATATGTATAAAGGGGTGGGGGTGGAGTCGGAGATGGAGTGTAGCACGGTGTCGAGTCAGTCGTTGTCGTCTAGAAAGACGCAACCAACAGGACGAGGTGCCACGTGGTGTGTAGGATGGATGGTGGAAGATGTATGTGACCACGCTTTTTGTACACGTGTATCGGGGAATATCAGCAATTGGTGCAGATATTCCCGCGATACCACGTATGGTAAGTAATGTGAAAAAATATATATATATATATTTATTTATATATATATGTATATATGTACATATATATATGTATAAATATATAGGTATGTAAATTTATGTATAGATAGATATATGTATAGATATATATAAATATATATATGTATGTATATGTATGTATATAATACTATATAGATGTATATATATATGTGTATGTATATAGTAATATATGTATGTATAGATATATGTAGATAGATATGTATATATATATATAGATATGTATATATGTATGTATATATATATATATATATATATATGTATATATATATAAGTATATGTGTATATATGTATATATATATGTATACGTATATAAGTATATATATATGTAAATATATATGTGTATATATATATATATAAGTATATAGATGTATATATATATGTATGTATACTAATACATAGTTATATAAATACTACTATATATATAGATACTAGTATATATAATGTATATAAATATATATAGATATAAATATATACAAGTATATATATATATAAGTTTATAATAGTGTATAGGTGTGTGTGTGTGCGTATGATAGTGTGAGTGTGTGTGTGTAAGTGTCGGTAGAGAGATAGGGAGAGTGTGCTGTGAGAGAGAGAGAGAGCTCCTGCTGTGAAGAAGGCGAGCGTTAAGACGTCTGCATGCAGCTGGGCGTCGTCTGAGGATAGGCGTGCGGAGAGGCACTGCACGCTGGGGAGTGAGTGCGGAGGGGGGAATGCAGCGCACCGTGCTACGCGAAGGACTAGAGCGAGCACTGGCAGGCGCACGTGGGCGAAGATGTGGAAGCAGGCGGGCGCTGGTAGAGGACCGCACGCAGACGTGCGGGCGGGCGCTGGAGCAGGCACAGGGCTGAAAGCATGTGCGGGCGAAGGCTGGTTGCGGCGCACCGGGTGACTAGATAATTGAGAAGCTTACCGATCACCCCATAGTAGCCACAGTGTTCTGCAGACTAGCGTGAACAGTGGCTATAGTGTCTGGCCGAGCCACGCGACCGCTTGCTGCAGGTGCTGTGAGTGCAGGTGGCTTGCGGCAGGCTCGGCACATGTGCGGGAGAGGTATGCGCCGGCTGGGCTGCGGGCGGAACTCGCGAAAGGGCGTGCGGAGAGGGCTGCAAGCGTGCACGGTGGAGGGGGAGGGCGACCTGCCGCTTACGCGGTGGCTTGCGCACGCGGAAGAGAGGTGTGGGTGGACGTGCTACTGCTATGCGGAGCTTGAGAGCTTCAAAGCTTGAAGCTCCTGCTCCAATGGCTAGAATCGCTGGAACGTTGCAACAGGGAAAGAACCACCATACCCACCGGCTCTTTGATGAGCTAGGCAGTGGTGGGCTCACGGTGGTGGTTGTGCACCACCATGAGGTACACCTGCCCACAGAGTGTCTCCTCAGAGGAGGTCCTACATATGGAGGGAGAGGGGAGGGGATGGCCTGGAGAAGAAGTGGAGCTACTATGTGGGTTCTTTTTTGTGGGACCAGGCTCCTTTCAAAGAAGGAGCAGTGCTCTTTTTAAAGAAGAAGAACGCATGCACAGCCATGCCCTGGCTGTGCATGCCTTGGGCATGGCTTGGCAGGGAGAGGCTGCATGCGATTGGCAGGGAGAGGTGTTGCAGAGCATGGCGTGAGGAAGAAGAGGTTGCCATGAATAGCAGCCGTGGGAAGAAAGTCAAAAAATCAAAAAGAAATAAAAAATGAAGAAGGAAATTTTGCGAGGCAGTACTTGAGGAAAACGTGAATTGCGAGGCCATTTTATTCACTCTCCTCCCCTCTCAATTAGATGCATGCATGCATCTATATTCACAAATGCGACTATGTCTACCTAATATGCACTGATAATGCTAGGAAATAGCACAAGATGGCACAATTGCAGGTGTATTTTTTGGATGCAATCATACCCCCCTGCCTATCTTTTACTAGTCCCTAGCAAAATAGTATTTAGAAATGATCTTAAGTTGAAGATTTCCTTCTGAGGCGATATAGGTGTGTTTATTGTTGGATATTGTGAGAACCAATTGTAGAGAAGACTACTAGTACTTGAAGTCTCACATGACATAGATCATCTCTCGACTAACTAGGACTCTTGATATTTAAACCTTAAGTACGATTTCCAGGATCCAGGAGGTTTTTGCCATACTCGAGAGCTCAAGAGATTATGGCTTGTGCTTAGTGAAGGATCAAGACTGATCAGATGAACATTAAGACTCAAGCCCAGGGTTTCACGAATTTTTAAGTAAAGGTTGGTCCCAGTTTCAGCTCGTGTCTTCGGATTGACCCTTAAAAGGATGATGGAAAACTCAACTCCCATTTTCTGATATTTGTGTTTCACAGGAAAATAGGGTATTTGCGACTTGCCCTGAAGAACTTTTTTAGGGTAGAGACTTTACAGACATTTGCGAGATATACTAACTTATCTGCATTTTCTTTTTTTTTAAACACGTGTCAGTATATCTCTTACAACATTACTTGGAGAAGCACACTTTTGTTTTTGGTGGGTGAGTTCTTTCTTGGTGGAAAGAGTCGCTCCTAAACACAAGACTAAAGCCTGGAATAAAAAGTCTACCTATGTGCACAGGTAAGGACTCCACCTTCCCTAATGAACACTAAGGTTGGATCTTATGTTCACCTGGTCTTTCTTGACATGTGCGGTGTGAACCAAGATTACTTAGGCCTTCCAGTAGAAGCAAACCAACGAATCCTGTACTGGTGTCTTACGTACAAGAATACATCCTTAGTTAGGAGAGATTCTGATCTATTTTGTCAATGCTCAAGTGAATTAAGCCGAGCCTGAGCGAATCAAGCTTCTGTGGCCTGGAAAGTCTTCAAAACAGAGGTTGAATATCCATAAACACTTATTGTATTTTTGTTTTAGCCTTCTGATCATTACTAAACACTATATATATATATATTTTTTTTTTTTCTTTTTTCTTTTTTCTTTTTTTTGCATATTTATAAAAAGGTGGAAACTGCATGATACCATAAAATACCCAGATCCTATGGATGCCTATCCACCCCCCTATGCCAAACGATGCTATGTCCTCATATGCATGTAGGGAAAGGTAGAGAAAGGACGAAAGATCGGGTAATGAGAGCTGAGGTGCAGTGTATACAGCAGGGTGGGTGGATGGTGGGTGGTGAAGTGAAATTGAAGTTATCGTGATAATGGCGTGAAAAGTGATGGTGGATGGTGAAAGGTCTGGCATTTCCTGGGACGAGAGTGTCGCAGGCAGATCAGAAAATAAGTCAAAAGGAAGAAGTTGGCTCTCAGATTGGCCAAGAAGAGGGGCTTCTTGGATAGATGGATGCAAAAAGGAATAGCTCCAGTGAGAAGTATATGGGCTCAAGGTCTGAGTGTGGAGTTGCAAATCCGCCTGATTTGGCGGGAAAGAAAGGGCAATCCGGTCTTCAAGAGTGTGGACCGGCGGTGAGTAGCTTGGATATGACACAGACCATGAGGTATGGGAAGCGGAGAAAACCTCGTCAGAAGTCTGGTCAGGACAAGGTACGGGACAAGGGAGGGATGGGGGAACGTCACAATATGTGTTGGTCAGGCAATCGTCAAAGTTTATAGGTAATCCACAGTGGTCAGAATAGGTCCCAATTAGTTCGATACACGCGCTGACGGCCATGTCCCCATCAGACGTGTCATCCTCGATGCAATCGCAATCAAAGTTCTTGGCTGCCTTGAAGATGTTAAGCTTGAGCTTTTCAGATGCAACGGCAATCTTAATACAGCCCGACTCGCAGTCGATATGGGCGCAGGCTGTGGCCAAGAAAGGTCGACCGAGGATGATCAGACAATCTGAAAGTGAACTAGGAACTTCCATATCTAAAACAAGAAAGTCAACAGGAAAATAGAGACTATTGACCCTAACCACCACGTCTTCCACCACACCCTTCGGGATTTTGACAGAACGATCTACCAACTGTAACGTGACAAGGGTGGGTTTCAGATTTCCTAAGGAAAATTTTTCGAGCATGATGGTTGGTATGAGATTGATGGAAGATCCTATATCAAGTAGGGCACAGTTAAAATTGCAGCCTTGGATGCTACAGGAAATAAGCTGTGTGCCGAGATCTTTCTACCTCGGTGGTAAGTTTGACAGTATAGCACAACTCACATGAGGCGAGAGAACCACCGGATTCTTGGTTTTCTTTGACTGTCGCCTGGGTGTTGTGTAGTCTTTGAAAAATCGGGATACAGTAGGTATGTGGTCGATAGTCTTGAGCAAGGGTACCTTGATTTCTACATCCTTGAACAAATTACGTAGGTTATCAAAGGCCTGCGTATCTTTCTTTTTGCCTTTTGGCTTCCTCAGTAGAGGCTCAGGGAATGGAACTAATTCTGGCACCAATTTGGGTGTATCGTCCTCTCGCGAATGCGGTGCGCATCCCGAATGAGAGGGCGATGAAGAAGACGGGCCAGGATCAGATCGAGGCAGATCGACGGTCTACTTACCACTCCTCGTAGTGATAGCATTGGACGATGCAGGTCTAGTGGGATCATACGGCGGAGGAGGGTTCGCAATAGGGACATAAGAGTGCGGTGCTGCAGTGGGATTAGCTTGAAATCTCGATGGAATGCTCAGAGCTTGTAGAATTTGATTAACCTGCCCCTAAGAAGGTCATACCTATGGTTGAGGATGACGAGGTATGAAGTTTCGCGGGTTTGGAACAGGTTGGGTAGGAAGAGTGCCCTGGGATCGAGTCGCCATGCGTAGTTGACTGATCTCAGCATTCTGCTGTGCCAATTAGTACTGAAGAGAGGTCATGTTCTCTTCATGGCGCTTTGACATTTCCGTCATCATTCGCATCAATTTGTCAAGAGGACTTGATGCGTGTTCTGCTTGCAGTACGCAAGGGCCTGATGGCGGATTCGCCATAGGATTAGACTGGGCCCTTGGGATGATGGCTGCAGACGGTCACATTAGTCCACCCACGGGGTTTTGGCGCTATGGGTTGTTGGACCATGTGAAGTTCGGATGATTTCACCACCCTGGGTTATAAGTGGCAGAGAATGGGTTGTTCCCCAGGGCGCAAGCATCTTCTATGCCAGAAGATGTGTCCGCATGTAAATATGCTTCCGAGCACACAGAGGCTTGGTCCTCCGTGTCGAAATACTGGCTCGCAGAAGCTAGATCCACATGACTTACCGAGTCGCTCGGTGCGACACTCAGTAAGGAAGGTCTTATGGGGTTTCTTGGGATAAGCCTGGTGTTGGAAGAATTGGAATTGTGACAAAGTGGTGAGGTGGGGGTGTTTGCCATAGAACGGGTGGGGTTGGCCAGAAGCTCGTCCAGCTTCTTCTGCACGATGGAGACTTCATCCAATTTTTGTGCGATAATGTTGAGATCAGTGGATGAATGGGAGGGTCCCGTGTCAACTTCGTGGACATTTCGGGCCTGGCTGGTACGATTAAAGGAGACAATGGAAGCATTGTCTATTGAGTTTTCGCTCATATTTTCAAACAATTCGAATGCTCCATTCTCGTCTTTATTCATAAATTCCCTCCTCAGGAAGCATCTGCAATCTACTTCAAAGTCTCATTTAGCCCGTAGTAGAAAATCTAAGCTATATGCCACTTAGGCAGACCATGGTACGGACACTTCCTGAGGAGGTCATTATACCTCTCCCATGCCTCATGAAATTGTTCGCCATTTTGTTGCGTAAATGAAGTGATAGCATGACGAAGCGCATTAGTTCACCCGATTGGGAAGAACTACTTGAGAAACGCTGTTCACATCTCTTCCCAAGAGTGGATGGTCCTCCCAACGGTGCGTAACCACTGCGATGCTTTATCCCGCAATGAAAACAGGAACATTTTCATGAGGACTATAGGTAACTCGATATTTCTTGGTTTAACAGTTTTAGCAAATCGAGTTAAGTCTTCCAAGTGGAGAAAAGGATCTTCACTTGCAAGACCATGGAAGTGAAAATTTATTAGGCCAATTATGTTAGGTTTCAGTTCAAAGTCGTCCCCGCCCATGGGGACCCGAATTTGTCCTATGGTCTCTGTAGCAACGGGATTCTAATAGGAGCTAAGAGACCTAGGCTCCTCCCATTTGGGAGGGTTCTGCATTTCCTCCAATGTTTCCTGAATGGCTTCAATTTGTTCATTATACATTTCCATTTGGGCTTGGAGGTGGGTTATGGGATCTAAGGCTCCACCACCTGGTGGGTTCTGAGGGCGGTTTCCTCCCTCGGGATTTGGGGGTGGGTGTGCAGCCATGTTTGTGGAGGAGGAGGATGATTCGGCTCCTTTTCTAAAATTATCAGACAATTCACACAATTCAGGGTTTTGTGACCTCCTCCCAAACATGCACTACCGCAGGAAGAATTGGGGAGATGAGAAGGGAAAAGAGATGAGAGAAATGACGGTGCAATGGTACACTTGATAACAAATCAATACAATCAAATTCCTAACCTCTACAGTGTGCCCTAAGACTTAAAGATCTAAGTTACCTACTATCACGAACTACGGAACCGAATGCAAGCACCGCGGAACCACCGGGCCAGATTGAGAGGCTGTTTGCCCCAGTCTTAGACACCCGATAGTACGCAGGAACCCTCACTAGCACGTAGACGCTACACACAGGTAGTTAGACCTCCAATCCTTAATAAGGGTCAAGTTACTACCAATTTTAGTTAGAGGCTTAGGATCAAGTGTTTCTAGAATGTGAAGGGCATTATTTATGGGTAATGCCCAAGTGATTGATTTTCAGAGTGTGTAAAATAAGCATGCAACAGGGAAATCTCCCCGAATTGAAGTTTTAATTGGTGAATGGTTTTTAGAATTTAGCCTTAAGTAGTATGGATTTTAGGATTTCTCTTATTTACCAATTCAACCAATCTCCGGGTTTTGTGAGAATACAAGTTTTCTTTCTAAGCCCAACAAACCCTTCTTCAATGTTAGTTGGTTAATGCATGGTAACATGCAATGGGCTTCCCTAAATGGAGATTTCTATGTGTGGATGCACGAATTAGCTTTAGATTTTATGTGAAAGGGAGCCAAAGCACCTCAATTCAATGGTCCCAATCACCAGAAATGATTTCCACACACAAGGCTTCAACCAAAAGATAAAGAAAATCAAATTGTTGGTGTTGAAGTATTCGGGATCGAATCTTAGGCAAGTTGAAAAGTCGTGGTGGGGTTGGAATCAACTCAATTCCAAGTCTCCCCACCAAAAATGTGATCCCGAATTTGCAGATAAGTGAGGCAAAGAGGGGTGCAATCAATCTTTTTATGTTTGCCTCAAAGAATACTTCACACGGAGAAAAATTCAAGAATCAAAATTCTTGGATTTTTGCTATGCGAAGTAAGGCGGGAAATCCCGGGGCGGTGGGAGTAAAGACAATCAATCAAACAAGTGAATGTTAATCCACTTGCCCCAAGAGATCCCAAGAAGTTTTTCTAGTTTTTAGTTTTTTTTTTTTTTTAAGGTGACAAGTTAACCTAAGTTGCTAAGAAAAGAAGACCTACTTGTTCGACAACGTGTGCAAAGCTCCAATGCGGTGTCGGCATCTTCACGCTCTTGTTCCAGCCTTGGATCTGCTCACGTCTTTGACTTCATCTGTTTACCTTCTCCTTGCAACAAGTTCACCTGCATAGCAATAAACAAAAACACCCGTGAAGAGAGAAGAGAAAAAATGAAAGGAATGGAATAGAAACTTACTTGCAGGCGCACTTCACCGGCAACGGTGCCAGAAAAGATGGTGGTTGGGCCCAGATAGGTGTGTTAATATGGTGATTTTATCGTTGAAGTGTGTATAGTGGTTAACCTAAATCGGACCAAACCATCTCTTTACAAAATTTTTAACCTGGCCTACTTGATTTTATCTTGGTCACTTTTAGGCCTAGGGTCGAACTCAGGGAAGTGGGGTTACAAGTCAAGTTTCTACGCCTTTCCTACAATGAATCTCTTCCGTTCGTTTATTGTGTTTTTGGTGTTTTTCTATTTAAGATTTTCTTCTGATAATTCTTTATCCTTGAGGCACACCCTCAAAATTAGGTTCTTGGCTTTGAGCTAAATCAGGGTTCCAAAACAGGTCTTGCTATTCGCAAAATGGAGTACCTGCAAGTCAAGGATTATCTTTTCTCTTTTATATTTTTTATCTTTTCATTGGCATGCAAGAGAAATAGAAACAAAGTAAATATAGTATAGATATATATGTATATACTATATATGTATAAAGGGGTGGGGGTGGAGGCGGAGATGGAGTGTAGCACAGTGTCGAGTCGGTCGTCGTCTAGAAAGACGCAACCAACAGGACAAGGTGCCACGTGGAGTGTAGGGTGGATGGTGGAAGATGTATGTGACCATGCTTTTTGTACGCGTGTATCGGGGAATATCAGCAACTGGTGCAGATATTCCCACGATACCACGTATTGTAAGTAATGTGAAAAAAAAAAAATATATATATATATATATCTATATATATATGTATATATATGGTTATAACTATATAGGTATATGTGTACTTATATATGTATATATGTACAAATATATATATATGTAAATATATATAGGTATGTAAATATATGTATAGATAGATATATCTATAGATATATATATATGTATGTATATGTATGTATATAATACTATATAGATGTATATATATATATCTGTATGTATATAGTAATATATGTATGTATAGATATATGTAGATAGATGTGTATATATGTACGTATATTTATATATATATATATAAGTATATGTGTATATATTTATATATATATGTATACGTATATAAGTATAAATATATGTAAATATATATTTGTATATATATATATAAGTATATAGACGTATATAGATGTATATATATATGTATGTATACTAATACTTAGTTATATAAATACTACTATATATATAGATATAAGTATATATATATATGTATATAATATATATAGATATAAATATATATATGTATGTATGTATATATATATAATTATATAATAGTGTATAGGTGTGTGTGTGTGCGTATGAGAGTGTGAGTGTGTGTGTGTAAGTATCAGCAAGGAGGTAGGGAGAGTGTGCTGTGAGAGAGAGAGAGAGAGAGCTCCTACTGTGAAGAAGGAGAGCGTTAAGACATCTGCACGCAGCTGGGCGTCGTTTGAGGATCCACGCGTGCGCGTAGGCGCGTAGGCGCATGGAGAGGCACACGCAAGCAAGGGAGTGAGCGCGGAGGGGGAAACGCTGCGCACCATGCTGTGTGAAGGGCTGGAGCAGGTGTTGGCAGACGCACGTGGGCGAAGATGCAGAAGCAGGCGGGCGTTGGCAGAGGACCGCACGCAGATGCTTGGGCAGACGCTGGAGCAGGCGCAGGGCTGAACGCATGCGTAGGCAAAGGCTGGTTGCTGCATGCTGGGTGACCGGATAAGTGAGAAGCTTACTGGTCACCCCACTGTAGCCATAGTGTTCCCCAGGCTGGCGTGAACAGTGGCTACAGTGTATGGCCGAGCTGCGTGAGCGCTTGTTGTAGGTGCTGTGAGTGCGGGTGGCTTGTGGCTGGCTCGGCGCGTGTGCAGGAGAGGTATGTGCTGGCTTGGCTGCGGGTGGAACTCGCGACAGGGCACGCGGAGAGGGCTGCTGGCGTGCACGGTGCAGGGCGAGGGTGACCTACTGCTTGCACGGTGGCTTGTGCATGCGGAAGAGGGGTGCGGGTGGAAGTGCTACTGCTATGCGAAGCTTGAGAGCTTTAGAGCTTGAAGCTCCCTCTCCAATGGCTGGAATGGCTGGAACGTTGCAATAGGGAAAGAACCACCACACCCACCGGCTCTTTGATGAGCTGGGCGGTGGTGGGCTCACGGTGGTGGTTGTGCACAACCGTGAGGTACTCCTGTCCACAGAGTGTCTCCACAGAGGAGGAGGTCTTGCGTATGGAGGGAGAGGGGAGGGGGTGGCCTGGAGAAGAAGTGGATCTACTGTGTGGGTTCTTTTTCGTGGGACCAAGCTCCTTTCAAAGAAGGAGTCGTGCTCTTTTTAAAGAAGAAGAACGCATGCACAGCCATGCCCTGGCTGTGCATGGCTTGGGAATGGCTTGGTAGGGAGAGGCTGCATGTGACTGGCAGGGAGAGGTGTTGCAGAGCATGGCGTAAGGAAGAAGAGGTTGCCATGCATAGCAGCCATGGGAAGAAAGTCAAAAAATCAAAAAGAAATAAAAAATGAAGATGGAAATTTTGCGATGCAGTACTTGAGGAAAACGTGAATTGCGAAGCCATTTTATTCACTCTCCTCCCCTCTTAATTAAATGTATGCATGCGTCTATATTCGCAAATGCGACTATGTCTACCTAATATGCACTGATAATGCTAGGAAATAGCACAAGACAGCACAATTGCAGGTGTATTTTTGTGGTGCAATCAGCGGGAAATGGTCCTTCTTGGTGGCGGTGTTTAATTTTTGGTAATCAATACACACGCGGCAAGAAGCGGTTCGAGTGGCTACATTCTCCCCATTATCATTAGTGACAACTGTTAGTCTAGCCTTTTTGGGCACAACTTGTGTTGGACTAACCCAGGGGATGTCAGAAATGGGGTAGTTGATATCAGCATCCAACCACTTAATAATCTCCTTTTTTACCACCTCCTATATAATAGGGTTCAAGCGCCTTTGTGGTTGGTGGGAGGGGCGAGAATAGTCCTCTAAATATATACGATGCGTACAATAGGATGGATGAATACCCTCAAGATCAGAAAGGGTCCAGCCAATAGCTTTTCGATATTTACTCAAAACCTGGAGGAGTTTGTGCTCTTATGCCCCGGTAAGTCTAGAATTTATAATCAGGGGCAGGGTCTGATTAGGACCCAGGAAGACATATTTAAGGGAGTCGGGCAAAGGTTTTAATACCAATTGTGGCCCCAGCTCCAAAAGAGTTTCTGCTTTGTGGGTTAGTGGTGAGGTAAGATTGAAAAGGTCAGCTGGAAGGTTAGCTGGACGTGTGGTTGGGTTGGAAGGGTGAGAAAAAGTGGATTGTTCAGGAACCATATTGATAGCAAAGCAGGAACCTAAATGGGAAATCTGCAAAGTTTCCTCCACAATGTTTTCTATTTCTAAATCCGAATCATCAAAGAAATCTGGTTCTTGGAACCGCCTAGAAGCTTGAAAAATGTCTAGGGTTACAGATTCACTGCCACACATGATCGTCATCTTTCCAGAATCACAATCAATATTTGCGCAAGCGGTGGCTAAGAATGGTCTTCCAAGAATAATGGGGGCAAACTTTAGTGCTTCTGGTACTTCTTTGTCTAGGACTAAAAGGTCTACTGCGAATAGACAATTTTTGACCTGGACAAGAACATCCTCAACAATTCCCCTTGGTTTAATTGTAGATCGGTTGGCTAATTGGAGAGTAACCTCAACAGGCTTTAATTCACCAATCTTAAATTCTTCAAAAACATCTGTGGGGATAAGATTAATTGAGGCACCAAGATCCAACAAAGCACAATTAAATGCGATATCATTAATGATAACTTGAATTAGGGGGGCGCCAGGATCTTTTCTCTTAAGAGGCAGTCGGCTCTACACAACTGAGCTGACTGTCTCTGGAAGGATCACCTTTCCTAAATTTCTGGGCTGCCTTTTTTGAGTCCATAAATCTTTTAGGAATTTAGCATAGGTAGGGATGTATTTAATGGCATTTAGGAGAGGGATATTAGTTTCTACTTGCCCAAATAAATCCATTAATTCCTTCTCAGTGGGCTCGGATTTCTTCTTTTTCTTATTTGAAGAGTAGAAGGCTTATGGAAATGTGGCAAGGTTTCCCTGTTTTGCATTAATTGGTTCTTGAACAATAGGAGGGGAAGAGTTAATTTGTGTTTCATTAAAGCAGGTTTCTGTAACAGGAAGAGGATTGTGAGTGGTTTTTCCATTCCTTAAGGTAACTGCATTTGCAGTCTGGTTGTTTCTAGGATGAGGACAGGAGGCCTGGCTGTTATTGAAACCCGGTGGATGCTGAGATGCTGGTTGAATGGGTTGACTGGGATATCCGCCTTGGAACTGATTCCTTTGATTATTTGGGTTGGGAAGGTAAATTCCCAAAAGGTCGATGATCAGGAGTAACCTTAACTTGGTGTTGCAAGTTGGTAATCATGCAGGTTACTTCTGTCATTTGAGTCTGCATTCCTTGCAGAGTTTTCATGACCTGATTATTAATATCATCCTGGGATGGTCTAGGTTGATACATAGGTTGCCCATAATTTCGAAAATATTTTTGTTTGGGAAAAGGAATCGGGTTCGGGTTTTTCCTGGAGTTTTTTGTGTTAGTCCTCCAGTTTTGATTGGAAGTGTTGGAGGGGTTTCTAAATTACTCCTGGAGAGCATAAATATTTTCTGAGGTGGGATCAAAAATATTTTGACCAAAATTCCCAGTCAAATCTTGCGAGAAATCAGCTAAAAAGTGCTGGCCAGCAGAAGTGGCATCAATGTTGTGTAGATTTTCTCTTCGGAGAATGTGTGGGGGGTTAGTGTGTGGAGAGTGAACGTGTGGAGCTAGTTTATTTATGAGCTATTCTTCCAATTTCTTTTGGTGAATTTGCATCTGGTCCAATCGTTGAGCTAACATATATAGATCATCTTGAGTGGCTGGAACAGAGGTGGATTTGGAGTCAATTTCATGGACTTCGTGTCTGGGGTTTTGTGATCTGCCAAAAGTGTCCATTGAAGTCATGTTAAATGAGTTTTGACTCATTTCTTCAAAGAGGAGATAGGCACTTTCGACATCTTTGTTAAGAATATTTCCCCCACATGAGGCATCCACAAATCGTTCAATTGATCTTCTATTCCATGATAGAAGATCTGCACTAACTGCCATTGTGGAATTTCATGGTGGGGACAACTTCCAAGAAGTTCCTGAAATCTTTCCCAGGCTTCGTGGAGGGGTTCGCCAATTTTCTGTTGAAAGGTCGTTATGGATCTTCTTAATGCATTTGTTTGACTGATCAGAAAATTTTTTTTAAGAAAAGTGCTTTTTAATTGGGGACAGGTGGTAATAGGGTGCCCAACCATTTTAAACCAATGAGATGCTTTGTCTTTAAGAGAGAGAGGAAAAAGTCTCATTAACCACACGTCTTCCTGCACATTGCGAGAACGAGTGGTTTGAGCGAGGACAGTTAATTCCTCGAGATGACAAAAAGGGTCCTCTCTTGGAAGACTATGAAAATGTTTGATAAGGTTTAGAATAGCTAGTTTGATCTTAAAATCTCCTCGTGGTATGACCACCCTTGGTCTTTCCTCATAATTGGAAGGATCATAGAAATCCTTAAGAGGAATGACAGGTTGTTGGCTGGGTGGTGGATCTTTTCCATGATTAGCTAGGTTCGTGACAGTCCTAGCTAGATCTTCTTGATTTTGTTGTAGTCGAACCAAATGGTCGATCATTAATGCAAAGGGATTTGGATTTTGGGTTATAGTTGGAGGGCCACCTGGCCTTGCTGGAATTTCTGGTTGCTCCAAGTTAGGGAGGTGAGGGAGGGTGAAGTTAGCTTGTGGGTCGGCTGACGGGCTAGAAGTGGAAGCATAATTTTTTTGATGGCTTCCTGCATTTTCCATTCATTTATAAGAGGAGGGGGAAGAAAATAATGATTTTCTGCTGCGGGGGGTGAAATCAGATGGTCCCTCATGGTGTGGTTTTTGGGACCGTCGCCTGTGCATGCACTACTTGGGAAGAATTGGAGGGGAGAAGAGAGAGATGAGAGAAAGTGTGCAATTCAAACAAAAAAAGCTAGACCTAACTTAAATGTGACTCCCAAATAAGAAACCTAAGACTTGGTCTATGTAGGAAATAAGTAATCAATAGTGAATACCTGTTCTGTCAAGAAATCTAGCCAAGTTGCTTAAGGGGAGGTTTGGGCCCAAACGTTTCCCAAGGAAAACCCCAGGTACTTGTACAAACCCATGCCTAGTCGTTTGACATGACCCCTCAGCCTGAACACCAGATATAGATGACAGAATTGGTATTAACTATAGAAAACTTAAGACCTAAATAGCAAGCCTAAGTTGATGAAGCCTTAGGGGTCAAGTTGCTACAAGTTTTAGTTAGGTCTAGGATACTATAGTGCACACGGAATGTGGAGGGCGTTAATTGGGTTGTTGCCCTGTTATTTCAAAAAAAAATTTTTGTGTGTGTGCAAGAATTGGAAAGTGGTTTCCAATGCAAATCAAGTTGTCACACAATTTTTTTCTATTTATGTCTTTTAGGATTCAATTTAGTTGAATGTGTTTTAGGGTTTCTCTTGTTAAATTTTCAAACAAGTTTAAAACTCCACAATCAAAAGGAAAAATAAGTTGTATGGGGAAAAACAAGTTGTATGGGTGATTGTATATTTCCTTTAAATTGTGGGACTAGAAAAAAGCAAGAAAGAAACCCTAATTGGAGTTTAATCCTAATACCAAAAATGGCTACCAATGAATTTCTTTTTTTAGGCTTCCTAAATAGGTAGTGGTCTAAACAATGCAACCAACACCACTACCTTATGTGAAATCAAACAAGGATTCCAGAAAAGACTTTTGTAAGATTTTAGGAATTTGTTTGATAATTATTTTGAATTTTTAATTGTACTGGTGTCAAAGTCTAGAAATGATACTTTTGGGTATTTTGAACTTTTAAGTATTGCCACTGACCTCAGAAAATTTTGGTGATTTTATATGATGTGTAAAATTTGACAGGGATTCCAAAAAGCTAAATTTCACAAAAATTGGATGAGTACGAAAATTCTAAAAATTTGCGGACAGTAGCAAAATAGGAAGATTAGAGGGTGTGACCCCTCTATAGTCCACGAATTGTTAAGAATTAAATACTAAGCCAATTGATGTAAAATTTAGCATAGACGTTATTAACTCAATTTGAAATCACTGTATGAAATTTTATGATTTTAGGAGGTCTGTGATGTTAGGAATCGATTTTTCAATTCTGGACAGAAATATGGACCTGAAAAATAGAACACCAATACTTGAAATAGAGTGGTGTTAAAGAAACATTCAAGTAATCAATGGATTTTAAAATGCACCACTCCACTTAATTAAGTTATTTAGGGTCCTCAAAGCCAGGTTTAGTGTATTTTGGTAGCTTTTAGGTTAAATGTGACAAGAAATGGGGAACCGACCTGAAATCCACGGGAAGAAAAGGAACTTTAAGCTTTCGCTTCCAAATTCCCGCTTTCCCGCTATAATTCCTGCACACACGAAAGAAAGAAAGAGAAGGGGATGAGATCTACTTAAACAAGAAAAAATTGACTAATGCAAAGCCGTGCCTCCCTGGCAACGGTGCCAAAAAGTGATACGGATTTTACGCTGCTTGTAAAATACGTTGTTGTAACGCGCAAAACCGATCAACTCTTAAATTTATAAACCTAGATAGGGGAGTATCTAAGGTTGTCTAAGGAGGCAAAAATTACAATTCAATTCTCTTGCTAAAAATACATCTCAACTTTCTTTTTGATATTTTAAATATATATATATTTTTTGTGTTTTGAAATAATATGGGCAAAGTGCGAATTGTCGCGGAAAGTATTAACACCTATAATTATTTAACTAACACTTAAGAGATAGATATATCCTCTTCCTAAGATCACTCTAGGCAAGTGGAAACCTTGAGTAATTAGGAAGAAGAGGTGAAATAAGTGCTAGAACCAAAACAACAATTGCAATAGGAAGTAAAGAGATGGCAATTTGATTAACTAGAATTTGTGTTCTTTTTCCAGGACAAGCAGAGGAATGCTTCTACTAGAAATGAAAAAATCTAAAAGCAATAAAAGAAACACAAATCCTCTTGCAAAAATTGGTGAAGAAAGGAGTCTTCTTGCTCCCAAGCCTAGCTGCTCCTTGGCTTGAAAAGAGGGCCTCCTTTTTCTCCTTCCTTGAGAGCTCCTCCAAGGTGGATGCTACCAGCTTCAATGATCTCCAAGGGGTAGGCATGCACCACCCTCAAAAGCTCCTCCAAGGTGGCATGGACCACCTTCAAGATCTCCTCCAAAGATCTTCCTTGCCTAGCTTCTCCTTTGGCTGGCGTGGCTCAAGAGAAAAGGGAAGAGGGGAAGGCACCAAGGGGACATAATATCCCCTTAATCTTCTTCTTCTTCTCTCTTGGGTGTGGGCTCGAGGTAGAATATGAGAGTGAATTTGCTAGCCAAGGATGCATGGAATGGTGGTGGGTAGTGGTCTTTTTATAGGGTAGGATGAGGGGTTAAGGTGCCTCTTGAAATGGAGGGCTAAGATGGAAGGATGGAGGTGGTTAGATGATCCTAGGGTTAAGGCTTGTTGGCGCCACCTAAGGGGTGTAAGGGGGGGAGTTAGGGTTGGTCAAGAGGCACCTAAAAGTGGCACCAACCATGTGGAGGTGCCATGGGTTGGTGCCAACTTTGAGGTTTCTGGAAGGTGGGATTATGCGGCATGTGGAGATGGGTTTAAGGGGAGATGTGTGGTGGAGATGAAGGAGATTTTGGAGGGAAAAGTGGCACCAACAAGGGGGTAGTTAGGGTGGTTTTTGCACCACTTTTAGGTGTCTTTTGGAGGTGGTGGGTAGGCTAGGTTGGCGCCAAGTAGGTTTAGCTTATGTGGAGCATAGGTGGAGCTTGTTGGTGGAGCTGTTAGGTAGGGATTTTGGGTGGTACAAGCCAAGGAAGTTGGAGCATAGCTAGGCTAAGCTAGGATAAGCTAAGCTAAGCTAGCTTAAATAATGGAGGAGTAGAGGAGGAGGTGTTGGAGCTAGGGTTTGGAGGGAGGAGCTGGTTTTGAGGAATCCGGAGCTGAAGTGGAGCAGGCAGCTGCTGAAGAGGTCAACATGGGGCTACTCTAGCTGGCTTAGCTTTCTAGTTCTTTGTTAGCTACTAAGCCAAGCTAAAGTGAGCTGGCTTCTGTTGAATGGAGCTGAGGTGAGCTGGGTCTAGTGCTCCCAGGGAGGATTGAGCTGGTTGAGACAGCTAAGGTAGCTTAGCTCAATTAGCTTGAGCTAAGCTGGGTCCCCGGGAGCTGGACTTGAGCTTCCTGAGCTAGGATGAGTTCTTCTTCAGCTAACCGGAGTGGAGTGGAGTTGGATGTAGCTGGATCTGAGCTGGGGTGAACTCCAGTCAACTCAGCTGAGCTAGCTAGAGCTCCCTATGGACTTGTGGGAGCTAAAATGAGGTAGACTCAACTAGGTTGAGCTAGATCTGAGCTGACTTGAGCTAGGGTGAGCTAAGATGAACTCTCTTGAGCTGCCATTCAACTGAGATTAGCTGAATGGAGCTAAGATGAGCTAACCCTAGTTCAAGTGAGCTAGGTTCCAACTGTGGTGAGCTAGATCAAGCTGAGTTCCAGCTAGTCTAAGCTCCTTCTTCACCAATTACCTTCTTGAGTGCTAGGGTTTTAGGGATCTGTATATCTATTCATCCCTAACACTCACAAAAACACATTAAAACAACAAAAGAAAGTGCATTGCATGCCTAACCTAGTTAATGCCTAAATGCAGCCCAAAAACCCATTTGCGGAGTAAAATCCTAAGAGCTAGGTTTGTTTTAGTGCATAATAATGATGATAAACTAGCGTTTATTAGGTATTCATTGTCCATTCTACTTTAAAGCACCTTCTTGCTAAGAAGAACACCAAACCTTGTTCGATTTGTTGGATTCTACTATTCCAAGGGTTCAGCCTAGAAATTAAAGATAAGAAAGGAGTTGAAAATGTGGTAGCAGATCATCTGTCTAGGATCCATATTGAGGCATCAAACCCTACTGGTAGTATTTGGGAGACTTTTCTTGATGAGTCTCTGATGGTCGTGGAGGCCAAAACTCCATGGTTGCTGATACAATGAACTATCTGGTCATGGGCATTATCCGCAATACTTGGGACAAGTAGAAGTGAGATAGGTTTCTTGTCGAAGCTAAATTTTATCATTGGGAGGAACCTGAGCTATTTAGAATAGGCCTTGACTAGTTATTTGTCATTGCATCCCTGACGAAAAACAAAGGAGTGTTCTAAGCTTTTGCTATGACCTCCACTATGGAGGGTATTTTAGTAGGAAAAAGACTACCCATAATGTTCTCCAGTCTGCCTTTTGGTGGCCCACATTATTTAGAGATGCACATACGTATGTGGGTGCATGTCTACGTTGCTAGCAGATAGGAACCATTGGAAAAAGGGATGAGATGCCCCAGCAACCTATTCTCCCTGTTGAGACCTTTAATATTTGAGGCATCGATTTCATGGGTCCCTTTCCTATGTCCTTCAGGTATGAGTACATCCTTATGGCTGTGGACTATGTATCGAAATGGATAGAAGCCATACCCACAAAGATCAATGACCATTCTGCTGTCATGGATTTTATTAGGGCTAATATCATTTCATGGTACGGGTGCCCAAGGACTATCATAAGTGATAGAGGACCTCACTTTAAGAATGTAAACTTCACAAGACTACTCCAAAATTTGGGATCAATCACATAATAGCCACACTTTACTCTAATATGGAAAGTAAGCAGATTCTAGAGAAAACTGTGAGGCTTGACCGTAAGGATTGGTCGAAAAAATTGAATGATGCTCCTTGGGCCTACAGGACAGCATATAAGACTCCCTTGTGCATGTTTCTTTTCCGTCTTGTCTATGGAAAATTGTGTCACCTTCCCATTGAAATCCAACACAAAGCTTATTGGGCTATTAAAAATGTCAACTTAAATCTTCATAAAGTGGGTCAGGCACACATGTTGGAGTTAAGTGAGCTTGGGGAGCTTCTCAATGAAGCATACGAAACCTCTCAAGCTTACAAGCAACATACAAAGCTCTTCCATGATATGCACATTATTAGCAACACCTTTGAGCCCAACCAGTAGGTCTGGCTTTTCAATTCCATACTTAAATTATTTCCTGTAAAGCTCAAGTCTCGTTGGGATGGGTCTTATGTTGTTGTTAATGCCTTTCCTCATAGAGTAGTTGAAATTTAGAACCCTAATTCTAGTGAGAGCTTTAAGGTAAATGGCCAACGACTTAAACCTTATGTTACTCTTTTAGATGGCCAGGTTTTGGATGATCTCCGACTTGAGGAGCCTTAGCTCCTTCCACTCTTTTCCTTAGGTGATATTCTTTTATCTTTAATTTTCCAATGACAGCATTGTCAATCTTAGGCATGGGGGGGTGATAACCTGACATTTTTTATAGCATTTATAAATATTTACATGCATTTAGGTAGGTGCATTAGTTTTTGAAAATTAAAAAAAATTTCTTATTTTCTTGAGCTGAATTGGTTAGTCCCTAGCAAAAGATTTTATCAAGCAGGTTTCATTGAAGATTTTCTTCTTAAATTGTTTCTTACACTAGTAGAAATGGCACGATTCTTGACGGTTAACTTTAGACCATTCTAAAATAGTCCCGAATATTGACCTTTCTCGATCGTTATATGGATAATGGTTGCAAAAATATCCATCATTAAGTTTCCCACCCACTAGACAGAGGTTTTGGTTGAGGTCATTCTCAACCATTATCAATGGTTGAGAATAAGAGCATTTTCGATCTGTAATGAGAAAACAGTCAACAATACATCCTTTTTATTGACCATTTATGAGAAAACGGTTGAGGATAAGCTTTCCACAAACCGCCAACACGAAAAGCCTATTTTTCAAACGCTATCGTCGATCGTTTCTTTGTAATGATTGAGAAAGATGGACTAAAATCCCTTGCGTGGACCCGACTCCCTCCCCATCCTCCCAAATCATCTTCTCCACCAGAGCTTCCCTTCTGCAACCCTCTATTGAAGTGGAAAACTACGCGATCGGAATTGGATTTTGGAAACCCGTCATTGTAGTTCGATTTGCAAAGAAATCCGTTAATAGATAAATTTATACCAAAACTATAAGAATTCTGAGTTGAACACAGGGAAGTGGACGTTTGATTCAAAACCACATTTGTTTTAATTGTCACAAAGCAAATTAGCTAATGGAATTGAATCTAAATTAGTTATCTACTTAAAGAATAAGGAATAGAAGACAGAGAGAGATTATTATAAATAATGACAAAAGAGAGGTAGAATAAACTTGGATTTTATCATCAAATGCTGTTCATTACATTAATCATTATAATTAGAAAGCAGGAAATCTACGCTAGAAAGCAGTAAATCTACTCTAGAAAGCGGTAAAGAGAATGGAGAGAGAAGTATCCTCCACGACGATTGCTTGGAGGACGAGTCGGACAGGGTGACGCCTGGAAGATGGAGGACGGAGCAGGAAGAAGGAGGACGAAGCGGGAGGAACTGGGGGTGAGGTAGGATGTCGTCATTGTCGGGGGATTCGCTTCTTGAATGGAGTGAGAGGACAACTGCAGGATGCTAAACGAAATGGGGAGAAGGTGGAAAAATTCTAATTTACTCTAAAGGAGCATCCCGAGTTTGGGACAAGCTCTTAGAACTTTGGAGGGGGAGAGAGAAGAGAAGAAGGGATGAAGAAGTGGATGTCGTAGGGCTATATATAGGTGTAGAGGTTGGGGGTAATTAGGTCTTTTTATATATAAAACATTAATTCAAGGCCTTTAGTGATAGATTTATCCATTACTAAAGGCCAGAACATGGGCTGAAGATCCGCACGCACGCTCGCCTCCTCACCTTCAGCTGCCTCAACGCTCGCGCACGATCTCACCTTATCAGCCATCCGATCGTGAGATCAAATGGCTTAAACGCACCGCACCCAATCTCGCTCAACTCTTGCTAAGAGGCGATGTGACCTCCTTCATTGCTGTTGGATCGAAAATCAACGGCTCAGGATGCATGCTTGCCTACCATCATAAGAGCGTGTCCGATGGCGCGTTCGCATTGCTGGCATCTGGGCACACCACGTCGCCCACATTCGCGTTGTCCACTCACTGTCCAACGGCCTGATTTAGCAGCTCCTCCACCCATACCTGATTGGAGGTGCAGTGGGAATCGAATCCACGCCTCGCGCTCGCGAAAGGGCGCTCGACCGCTACGCAGTGGCTACTGCTTTGTCATGCTTATGTTTTAAGCATGCGTGCTATTGGCTGTTGGATCAAGATCAAACGACCCAGATCTTGCCTCGCCCGCACCTTCAAAGGTTGAGAAGCGGTGCTACGGTCGGTTTGGGCAGTTGTGATGGCGCCACGTGGTGCCATCATGGCCGTCCATCTTCTGTGAGTTGTAGATGGTGCCACGAATGTCAGATTGGACCGATTTTTGCATCGTTGGGCTACGATCGTCGATCCGAACCCATCCGTGTAGTTGGATTTGTCATATGAAGTGTAGATTTACACCATCTTGGCCCTTGATCTCTTACCTTCCTTGGATAATATCAGATGCTACGGATGTCCAATTGGGGTGATCTTGATGTCGTTGAACTCCGATCAGCACCCTAATCAAATTCGTGTAGTTGGATCTTCAATCCAAGGCCCCGATTAAAAGACACCCTGTTACCTGACCAGAAAAATAGAAAATTAACCTAAATTTTATACAAACTAACCTAAATGCACGATGATGCATGTTATGCAATATTTATATTGTATGATGCAACTCTACATCTAAGAACACACAAAAATAGATAGTTTATGTGATATAAATGTGTTTGCATCACACCCCCATGCCTATCTTTTGCTAGTCCCTAGCAAAACTAAATGTTGTTTATAAGAGAATTAGGTTAGATTTCTTGGGCAATAGTAATTTTTCAACACTTAAGAATTTCACCTTATGACTTGAACTTCAAAGACACAACAGCACTCAGGTATCTGCCAAACTGCAGACCGCCTCAGGCCCTTACCTTATTCAAAGAAGGATCATTTTTTTCTCTTTTTCTTCTTTTCTATTTTTTTTGGATTTTTGAGTTTTACGATTTCAGAGCAGTTTTCTACAGGCACTCAACCCACCCAAGACATGATAAACAAATCAGCATTTTAGTGGATACCCAGACTGATTAGGCCCAAAGACCTAAAGGGTCTTAGTGTTCAGATCCTACTGTGTTATTTCCTAAGATTGAAAAGTCTTAATCCCCAAGTATTCTTTCCTAATTCAATTTAAAAAAAAATAAAAATAAAGAGAAAATAAAAAGAATCAATAGAGCTAACAAGATGATTCAGAAATGGGTATCCACCCCCAATGTCTATCTAATGTAATGTCCTCATTATATTAAAAGACATGAAATAGAGTGGAATAGAGTAGAAAGTACTTGAATTGCATGAATAATAGGTCGGCTCCGAGATGAAAAGAACCTGTAAATGTGCTGAAGTTAGTGCCTTCAGCCAGGTATGCTATACAAATAAAGAAGAAGTAAAGAATTCATAAGTGTATGTCAGAATCAGAATAAAAAGATTCACCTCAAGACCTGCCAGGAGATGTCCACAGATGTGGACCAGATTGTGATTCAGACCTATACCCCATGGTCGAGTATATCTAAGGTTTTGGATAAAAATTATCCAAAACCAGATATCAGTATGTAAGTGAGATCGAGCTTGCGATTTGTGAGGATACAACCCAAGACCAAAAAGTCTGGTTACAGAGAAATCAAGCTTAGAAGGATAATCCATGAATGTGTGCTTGGGTTGGACATCCTCTAAAAATATGTCATAAGGGTCCTGGTAGAAGGTTGGGAGTTTTAGACAAATTAGAACCTTACACTTGGGTTTCTATTTTCTTCGGAATTGACTTCCCAAATCAACATTTCCCACTTTCTATCCTCCACAATCAGGATTTCAAATTCTTGGACCTCTTGCATATTAATCACCCCATTTGAAATTTCCAAGTCTAAAATATAAGACTGAATCAGAATTTACTTGTGTCTAGTGATCTCAAAAATAGAATCACCAGTATACTCAAATAGGTGTAATAGAGGAATGGGGCTATGAATTGAATCCTTCATGAAATTAGGATCTGAATCCACCATGCGAGCCTCAATAGAATCAAGTTCCTCAATTTCAGGGCCATCAAAAGATTTATCGAATTCCTCAAGCCCAGTTTCCTCACTAAAATCATCTTCTGTAAACTCATGTGAGGGAGATGATCTGCTACTGGAATGGAGGTAGGAGGATAGCTCCAAGGTAACCTATGAATGGGGATGGAAAGTTGGAGGAGTATTTGGTGGGGTAGAGTTTCATTACACTAATAAGTGCCTTGGGAGCTTGACAGTAAGCTCTAACAGAGCATTGGTAGGCTTGCTAGAGATTGGGAGTAGGTGGGAGTAGAGTAGGTAGAGAAGGTTTGGCAAGGGGGGTGTGTAGGCCTTTATATAGTGGATGGGAAGAAGACAATCCCGCGCACAGGCATTCATTGACAGCTACAAGCGTCACTAAAGGCCTCTCGAGTTGTTGCTGAAGATTCGTGCCTCTTCATTGCCTTGGCTGGCGCACGCACTATGCAGGCCATTTAGTGACAGCTACAAGTGTCAATAAAGGTTTCCTTTCTTTCGCTGTAGATCCCGCGCCCACCGCTCACACCCACAGTTGTCTTCGCTCGACAAGATCTTTAGCCGTTCATCTTCTATCGTGCGATGCGCATGCAGAGTGCACCTCTGAAATTTGAATCGTGCGCCCCGCATGCTCAGATGTCGGATGCACCTCCTAGACGTCTTCTCTATGTGCGGTAGATGGTGAGTTCTCGAGGTGCATCGGCGATCGCGTGCAGCAACTGCACTCACCTATGCATCCACGTAGCCACTTCCTTTGCCACTCAATCTTCCAATGACAGCTTAATTTCCCTTCTGCATGCACTTCAGCGGATAAAATCTGCACACGGGGCTTCGAACGCATGGCCACATGTTGTGAGCTGAGGTATAAACTGTTGTGTTGAGGATCGTAATGTGCTCTACTTACGAATTAAGCTTCCACGCCTATGACCATTGGATGAAGATCCAACTATCGAGATGACTCCTCGCTTGATCTACCTGAGGCTGGGTGAGATGAGATGCTTCTTCACCCATGGAGCACACATCTTAGCCATTGGATTGTGATCCAACGGCTCAGATTTGATCTTACGGCGGGCTTGTGGATGCCTTGGCTCAGGTGGGGTGGCATGGATGGTGCCACGTGGAGCCATCTGAGCTGTCTGTCTTCTTCTTCTTGCGCAGGGTGCTACAGAGCTCTGATCGAGGTGATTCTTACGTTGACGAACTGCAATCATCGCTCTGAATCCATCCGTATGGTCGGATTGTTCATCCGAAGCCCGTAAAGATGTCGCACTGCCTCTTGGCCATATAAAATGATGGAATTAATGTACATAATATACAACTATCCTAAGTGCAATGCAATGGATGTTTGTGCAATATTTATATCTTGATATGCTATGCTAGGCCTAGGAACTATTATAAATAAGCATTTTACAAAGAATTTATACGTGCTTAACACTTCACAAACACCACTCAAATGACAGGACACTCCAAAAAGATTATCTCTTCAGGAATGTTAGAGTGTATTTTCTTTATTGGGTGATGAGTTTGGAATGTGGGTCAAGTAGCCATTCACCATGCCAATTTTGAATTTATACTTTTTTTGTATTGTTTTCTAAGAAAGCAAACACTCAATGGGTGGAGTGATACTCACAAAAAGTCTTCACAACACTTTACTCTGTATCTACCTTCTCAGATCGTTCTCCTTCATCACCCAAGCGCTGAGTTCCTGCAATCAACAAGTAGGGAGAGGAAAGTGAGTAAGAAAATGTGAGTAGTAATGCGAGATAAAAGCGACAAAATAAATCCATTGCCTCCTCGGCAATGATGCCAAAAACTGACGCACAAGGAATGCGGTAGTTTAATTATGTCATTGTAGCATGCGCTCACGACGTCAGTTTTAATTTAAGATTTGGATTTGGTGAGTCCAAGTGTTGATCTATGGGAGGGTGGTTTTAGTCGCTTTGGGTGTCATAGAATGGTAGCGTGGTTTGCTTGTGAAAACGAGAGCGAAAGAAAGAGAGTGTGTGTAAGGTTAGAGCTTGCATTTAAAACATGACAATCACTTTAAGGAGATGTGAACTATGATATAAGGAGCAACATTAACATATAGCATGCAATTAGAGTTTGTTTACAAATACAAAAATAGATGAAAACTTAAAATAGTGCAACATAAAGGTAGAGTAAGAGAGAGTGTGAGGAGAAGGCAAGGCGATCACAGCAGTGGAGGGGGGCTCCGTCGGTGGCTCGATAAATCTAGGGCAGATATGGAATGTTTGGTGGAGCTAGGAGAGGCTTAGTATTGTATGGAGAGTGTGTGCCAATTGAATGCTTTTAAATGGGGTGGTTGAGGGGGTTTATATAATAAAAGAGGGCTTCCAAAAGAGGTACAAGCATTTAGCAACACCTGGTACTGATGAGAAGCTCATCATGGTCTCTAATTACCCTTAATTAACTAGTCTTCCTAGTTAATTAGCTAGAAATATGTAAATATATAGGTTAATTATTAAATAAGGGATAAATAGTAAAGGACCTTAAAATAAGTCAAAAATGCTATATTATCATCCAATTAGTACTATTAATAATTTAATTAATAATTAGACTTGAAATATTATCATTAATTTATCTAATTAATGTGATTAACTAGCTTAAGTATAATATATAACTAAGTATGTAATAACTTAAGTAACATTACTTAATTAAATAAATTAATATAAAAAGGTAAAAAATGTAAATTCAAGGTCTAAATATAATAATTGTCTTATTTATAATCATATATAAAAAATTGAAAAAGATTTAAATTAACATAAACCTTGAAAACCTTAGTTTACATTTTAGTCCTTATATTTTATTTCAATCGAGTCCTTATTCTTCACTTAGGTGCTCAGCTTTCGTTACAAATAAATCCCTGAAACTTCTTCTTCTTGCCTTCAGCCTTCTGGACGGCTGACGATAGGAGGTGCTTCCACTGTCTAATCACCACATATCCGACGCCATTCCTTCCTCTTCAAGCTCCTGGAGCTTGTGCTCACCATCTCCTTTTCATCCACTGGTCTGGATGAAGCTGTAATCCCATTTTAGGGTTGGAGATAACCTCACCGGCGTCGGAGAAGACACCGGTGGTTACTCCACTCCTAGCCTCTTCTCCGTCCAGATTCAACCTCCGTCTCAGCCGCCGCCACCTATAAATACCCCTCCACACCCTAGATTTTGACGAAGTTAGCTCCCTTCCTTCTTCTTCACTGTGCTAACTAATAGGCTATTTTTTCTAAACTCCGACGACCTTCCTCTGCTTCATCTATCTTCCTCCATCCATCTCTGATCGCTCCGGATCTTTGCCGAAGTCAACCAAGTCTCCTGACGCAATGCTGACTAGGAGCTCATCTGCTTCACTTCACAAACGCCCACCAGACTTCTTTCATCAACCCTCTAATTTCTTCCTCCATTAAGGACCATCGACGAAGATCTCCTACCTCCTTCATCCAGGTAATAGTAGATTAGGTAAGTAGATTAGTTAGGACAGTTAGTTAGGTAGATTAGATAGCCGTAATGCTAGTTTTGCATTCTTCTTCTTCAACTCCAGGGAGCTCCTTGAGCTTGTCAGGAGCAAATCTTTTGTCTTTTTAAGTCACCGATCACCTTTTTAAATCATTCATGAACATTTCTATCACTTTTAATCACTAAATTGATCATCTATTTGCCTAAACCACCTTTACCTCCACCAATCGCTCCTGTTGTCCATGGCAGAAGTGGTTGAGCTTACTCCACCTCCACTGGAGCTCTCCACCACTTATGCATCACTTAAGGGCCCCCATCCTCACTTTAATTTAAGTAATTACCATCTATAACTTAAATGCCCAATTTAATTTAATCTCCTAAGCTCGCTATCAATGGTGGCTTAGGAGGAGTTCAGATCATTAATTATCCACATATAAACCATCGCAAATACCTTTTGACTTATTTTCTCGATTCAATCGAGTGCGAAAATAGTCTGAGCCTAATTACATTCAAATCTTGTTTACTGTGAATTCACAACTTAATTTTCACTTTAGTGAATAATTGACGAAATTAATGTGTTTTTGAGGTTCCTTGTGACCTCAAGAAGCTTTTTAAATCATTAATGGCTTGTTTTAACATCATATGTACATATTAGCCTTTTTCCGAAGCTCCGACGAGCTCTGGCGAGTCAAACGAGCTCTTCAGCCTGAAGAACTCAGTGTGAAAATCCAGATCACTGATCATGTTGAAGAAGTTTATTTGAGGTTTTAAGATCTGGAGTTTCTGTTAGATCTTCATCTTCTCCAACTCCAGCAGAGTTGGAGATGTCTGATAGTTAGGTTTAAGTCTCATTTAAAAGGTCTAAAAGCATCAATAACTTGCCCTAAGGCCATTCCTATAAGTCAATCACTGTAAATGATTTTGGTTTGCTCTATCGAACAAACTCCTTTAGAATCCCAGGCGACAGGCCTGGAACCCTAGGGATCTTAACTGAATCATCAATTTGAGGGTCTGAATCTGTTCCTGATGATAAAGAGAAGTTATCTAAGGCTTTATTTTTTGTTGAAATGGTTAAATTCAAAAAGTCAAAGTTCGAGGCTTTATGGTCAACCTTGAGTTTGATTCATGTGATTAGGATTAAATCAGACAAATTAAGGAGTCTAATCTATTCCTGTGATGTTTGTAAATGATTTTAAATCAATTTGGATGAGCTCTGATCATCTTTATAGAGGAAATTGATTTCTGTCAAGTTTGGATTATTTTTTTGAATCGAAATTGACGACAGTAGATTTTTTATGAGATTCAAATGGATATTCTACCCAGATAGATTCTTAACAAGCTCTAAAGGTTGTTTGAATTGATTAAATAGGTCTTTAGCTGTCTGTTGGATCTTTCAAAACTTGAATTGCAGTTCTGAAGCTCCCTGGAGAAGCTTTTTAGCTTCTGCTCCTTCCTGAAGCTCCTTAGAGCTCAATCCCTTCACCAACAGCTGTAGAATCACCTTCTGAGCCTATTCAACACCTCATCTGGAGGTCAAAAGACCTTCTACAGGATCTTGAGACAAAACTTCAATTCTGTAGCCAATATGGCCGTAACAACCCAGGTCCTTCGCCATTCAAATTGAAGAGCTAAACCTTCCCCGAGTATCAAATTGATACTCCAATCATGTAGAACAACCAAAGAGCTTTCTAGCAAGCTTTCATTTGCTTAGATTGGAGCTCTGAGCTGGCTGAAATGATCAAGTGAAGTATGGACTGAGAGGGGAAAACATAGTCCCACATCGGTGAAACTGGAGTGGCCACTTGGGTATAAAAGTGATTTGTGTTTAAGGCATATCAGTCAACAGCGTAGGGCGCATGAAAGAAATTTGAGTATATGGGTGTGTGTGTGGGCGTGTGCGGTGCATGTGCCCAGGTGTGTGTGCGCATGTGGCGTGCAAGTGTGGGCCCGTGAGGGCGTGTGCATGAGGCCTGGGAGGCAGTGAGCTGGATGTGCTCGAGACTATGCAAATCGGAAATAAAACAAACTAAATAAAAACTAGGCTTGGAGCTAGTAGGGTCTGGTCCCACCCTGAGGAGGGTGTTGTGTATCCCTGATCGGTCCAGGCCACTAATCAAAAACCTAATTTTTGGTTAAAAGGGTTAGATCGGTTCGGTTCAGAAGATCTACAAGGGTTTAGAAGAGAAGGAGAAGAAGAAAAGTAAAGGAAGAGGAGAAGAAAGGGAGAGCTCGTAAAGAAGAAAAGAAAGGTTGAACAGGCATAAGGGCTAAAGAGAAAAGGCAAAGTAAGAAAGAAAGAAAAGAAAGAGAAGACATGTATAAGAAAAGAGCTCAAGAAAGATTAAGAAGAAAGGTTAAGAAAAAAGTAAAGAGAAAAGAGAGAGAGAGAAAGGTAAAAGAAGAAGAGAAAGAAAGAGGCTGAAGACAAAGAAGAAAAATTAGTGGTTTAATTTCTTGCATTTTGTTAATTCCTTTTGAGCTTAATGTTGTAATAAGGCATATTTTCATTAGAATTACTTTTTCTTGCCTTAATCTCTTGTAAATAAAAAGAAATTAAAAGAAATAAACATGTTTACTTGTTTGTAAAAATGGATCATTTGTGTAAATGTGTTTACCTTATGGAATTTTGCATATTCTTCTAAATAGAAATCATTAAGCAAAATTCATGTTCTTAAAGTAAATTTAATTATACTTTCCATAAGTAGTTTAGATTTAATGGTGAATTTTAATTAAGTCATGCCTCCTAGCGAACGACCTAGACTCAACCAGTTGAAAGAAATAAAATCTAAAATGTTATGTTAACTTGACCCTATACTACTTAATCAACATAAATTCAAGTTGACCTAAGTTACTTTCTTCTGCACATAATTAAGTACAATTAACTTAATTAACTGTGTTGGGAAAGATAAGCACCATTTTAATGGCACCATTGCCGGAGAAGTAATATTTTGCTTCATTGTAATTCACTAAAACATTCCCTTACATAGCTTTGTTTAACAACTATTCTAATGGCACCGTTGCCGGGGAGGTAACTGTAATTATATTCACCATTATTACTGTTTTCAGTTATTTTGTACTAATTAGTTTTGTTTTTGTTCTATTTTCTATCTTCATTTCAGGTTTACCTCTATGGGTATTCTCAGGAAAGAAGGCGGGTTTTCCTTTTTTATTTTGCTTTTCACTATACATACCATTACAAGTATTCTTTTCTTAGTCTCTAGTTTAGTTGTATTATTGCATTTAGCTAGTAAAAAAGATTAATTGAAAAAATACAACAATACATACTTTTTGACTAGCAACAGCATGTTATAGGCATACACTTCTAGGAGTGCATTTACCTGCTAGTAGCTTTATGATCTGATTGGAGAAAAATTTCTACTATTTTTCTCGCATCATAGGGAAAATACGTGAAAAAACCACGTAGATCCCTATCCTGGAGTTAATATCAAGACCACATATTCTTTGGAAATACTTAAAAAGTGGCCACTTTACTTCTTGCTATCATAATTTTGAAAAGATTAAGTAAAAAAAGAGGATAATAAAAATTGTGACTTAAATCTGTTTGCAGAATGCATGCAGGTTTTATTGCTATCGTCTGTTGCATGCCATCACTCACATAGTGTGATCACTAGAGTCACACGAGTCTAAATTTTCTATCTCTCCTCATTGCACCTCTTAGGGCTTTGGTCGAAGATCAACAAGTCTGTCTCACTACTAGAGCCCTGAGGAGCCAGTAGTGAGCGGTCTCGATCCTAGACCTTAGGCCTTTGAGCTCTAAGGATACGCACTTGCATAGACACAGGTTTAGGATGCATATTTTGATATTGATACTATACTTATTTGCATCCAAAATATTTTGCATATTCTAGGACTCTCTTTTCTTAGAAAGAAGAGAAAAACCCACTTTTTCTCACTGTTTTGCAGGTTTTGTTGCCGCTGTTTTTTTTGGTGGTGTGAGTGTGCCTTTGCACATTCTTTTCGTTTTATGCATGGGAGGCGATCCTTGAATCTGCCTCTTGTAACTCCGTTGACAGGTGCTCCTAAGCCGGTTGCAGCTAAGCAACCAATTAAATTCCCATCTGATTCATCTGTTTCTATGGATCAATTGCAAAATCAGAATCCCGAGATCCCTTCTTCTTCTGGTCAGGGGAGATGCCGCCTTTTGACATTCATGAGGCGCTCCTGAACCAGAACCTTAGAATGCTTGAACAAAATCACGAAATCAATCTTTTAACTGTAGCTTTAAATAATTTACAAAATCTTCAAACCTGTCCTCCACCTCAACTTGAGGTGGGTTTTGACCTTCTAGATTTACCGATCCCTCATCCTAGGCCTCTACTTCGAGACTATTATAATCCATCTAATGCACAAGTAGAGCCTAATGTTAGGATTCCCATTGGGGAAAATGACGTAGAATTAAAGCCAAACATTATAGTTCTAATCCCACATTTTCACAGATTTGCATCTGAGGATCCATTCCGACATATTGAAGATCTTAAAAATCTATCTCAAACTCTTGGACGTCAAAATCAAAATAGGGAAATCCTACTCATGAAAATGTTCTCTTTTAGCCTTAAAGATAAAGCCTCATATTGGTATAAAACTACTGCAAGACCAATCTCAACTTGGGCTGAACTTGAATCTACATTCTTGAAGAAATTCTTTCCCATTGGTCGCACAAATGCTTTAAGGCGAGCAATCACAACTTTCAATCAAAATCAAGGAGAACCAATTCATGAAGCGTGGGAGCTCTTTCATGAATTACAAAGGAAATGCCCACATCATGACATCCCTCATTGGCAACTAATGCATATCTTCTATTATGGATTGCAAGAAGGCGTTCACAATCTAGTTGATGCCACTTGTGGAGGGAACATTCTCAATCGTGACGTAGAATCTGCTTCAGAATTATTTGAAGGGATGGCGGAGAACTCAATCAATAATGCATCCATGTCGCAATTTATGCGGGGCATGAATACAGCACATCAAAATCTGCATAAGAGAATTCACGAGATCGGTAATCCTTTTAGTTCAAAGGATTTAGAGATTATTGCAGAAAAATTGGACAAAGTTGACATCGTAACAAAGCATCTTGATGAGGTCCGAAATACTATGAAAACTCTTACACCTCTACTTGCTACGCAAAATCCCACGCATTCACCTGTTTCGCGAATTCCCACGGGGAGGGAATTTGTGAATAATATGGATTCTAGAGATCCATCTTCCTTGGGTTTTCTATCTACTCCTGCACCAACCCAAGGAAAGACCTTTGTCCCACAATCTTTCCCACCCTTTTCCCCACCCTTTTCTATTGCAGAAAACACGGTATATCTTTTTGGTTTACATGCCATCCAGGAAAACATTCCAAGATCAAATCTTTATTCTAATACCTATAATACTGGATGGAGAAGCCACCCAAATTTCTCTTGGGCTGATCAAAATCAAAGACCAAATTATCCAAATCAGACCCACCTAAACCCATCTCTATTGCCTTCTCAGCAACCTAATGCGAGGCCATTTTATGCGGGTTCGCAAAACCCTATAGGGTCGGTTAGAGATACATAGCTTAACCAGATTTTGCAAGCTATTACAAAGAGTCAGTGACAAAATACTGAAGCTCTCGCTGAGATTCAAAGGCAATGTAAGGTAGAATTGGCTGATTTACGAAATCAGATGACGCTTTTGGCTGAATCTCGTCAGCCAGGTACTCTTCAATCTCAGCCAATTCCGAATCTTAGGAATCTGCAAAACCCTAGGCAACATCAAGGCCAAGTACATTTCATTAATCAAGCCTTTGATTCTAATCAAAGCACATCTTGTGTACTTCCTAAAATAATCCACGAAACTCACATCAGCAACCTTTACTGTATCAAAATGACCCACCTATTATTGAGAATCATAATTGACTTTGCTAATCTTCTGAACTTGGTTGGAATCACTTCTTATATTTCCTCAATCTTTAATATTTTACATCTCAACCTAAATCAGATCTGATCTTCACGAGATTCACTCTAATCTTTCTATGATTTTTATATAGGAATCTGATTTTGGTTCTGTGAGATCTATTTTAGGCAATCTCTGGATGAGTTTTTACCTGGCGGTCTTATCTACTTTTCTATTTTTGAACCAATTCTTCCATAACTTCTTTGTTTTTACCATGCATATTCTTTTTAGAAGTTCTTTACTAGGGTTTATACCTAACTAAAGGTGTAAAACTTAGCATTTTGTACATAGTTGTTTCCTGCTTTCTACACTTTTCTCTTCCCATACACTTTTCTGATTTTTCACTTCATCTTACACTGATTACCTTCATTTAGTCCGACTGTCCACTCTGACCTTTGGTCAGAATTGAAATTGTCTACACAGAGATCTTTGATCTCCTCGATTCAACTCCTTCCATCACCTTATACTAAATGAAGTATAATATCTTTTCAACCTTCTTATAATGAGGACATTGTAAAATCTTAGCTTGGAGGGGTGTGAAGTAAAATTTTCACTTCAAGTGTATTTGTAGAGAAAATAGAAAAAACACATAAAAATTAAATACCCACGAAATTTTAAAAAAATGGAAATACCAAAAATTCTAAAAATTTTTAAAACAAAAAATCTCATTAAAATTGGAAAATTTTATTAAACATAAAAAAAATATATAAATATGAAAATTTGGAAATTGAAAAATTATAAAAGTAATAAAAGGGGTGTTTACATCTAGAATAAAGAAAAGAAGAAGAAAGAAAAAAATATTTTTATTTTATTAATTAAGAGCTTGATCTTTCATTTAGGTCAGAAACCAAAAAAAAAATAATAATAATATATAGTATATATATAAGAGCATTAAATCCTTATTTAGATTTTTATTTATAACATTTTGTAAAAATACACTTTTATTCGCAAAATCTTAAAACAAGATTTTATTTGAATTAGAATCTTTAAACCTTAAAGCTTTGTTTTTCTATTCTTACCCTGAAATTAAGAAACCAAGGTGTATTAAGTTTAAAACTTAAGTTTTGGAATTAAATTATAACTTTTTAGTCAATTAGATTAAGTAATCCTTTTGCTTTTTGAATATTTGATTTTATCATAAAGTTAAGTAAAAAGGCCAGATATTTAGAATTAATTAAATAGAGAGTTAGTAGAATCTTAGTCTTCAAGTCTATCAGGCTATAGTTAGCTTAATCAACTAAAGGACATTTGGCTAGACTTTGTAAGTTTTTGTCATGACAGATCCTATAGAAGGAAACTAAAAGTATAAAGAACTTGAGAATGAATGGCTTTGTTGTCCAAGCTCTAGTTTGAGAGCTAAGTAACCTAAACATCCAAAAAATCACACACATAGAATTGTCTTGATGGCATCTGAGACCGCGAAAACACAGAAGTTAAGAGATCAATTCTAAATCCTCTTTAGTCCAAGGATTTCCGCAGGGCAGTTCTTGAAAGGGTGAAGGATGTGCACTCACCAAGAAAAAGGATTTGGAGCATAAAGTTAGTAAGAAAAATGAGAAGGGGGAGAAAAATATTAAAAAATAAAATAAAACACCCTGCAGTTAAGTACCTCGCTACAAATGGGTACCTATGCAGTTTTTCCATAAAAATAAAGCATCTCAGTATAAATAGATGCTACCCTTCCTTCCATCAAATAAAAGAACACCTCGCTACATATGGGTGTTCTAACCTATAGAAAAAGTTGAAAAAAATATGGAGATAAAAATTAGAAATAAGAGACTTAGTGGTCCACCGGGGAGATATACACAAAAAGTGTTGACCTCAAGATAGAAAACTGGTGAGAAAGCAACCAAACCTGAGTAAGGCCAAGCTAAAGGCTTGAATTGGAATAATCTGGATTGGAAATTGATGTCTTAAGATCTGGGTTTTTGCAAATTTGAATGCCTTTAGGATAACTCTCTTCACAAGCACGGATGTTTTAAAATTATAGCTACTGAACCTTTGTATTAGGCAATGAAGCCTAAGAAATCGGGTTTTGAGGATTTGCAGTTGAGACCTAAAGGAGAAGGATTGACAAAATCCTAGGTCTAGAAGTTTGTCCTTAGTGCTGTAGGCTGGTAGATTAAAGTTTTACTACTCTAAGTTTGATTAATGATGAATATCTTGTTAATTTGCTTAAACTTAGATTGATAGAAATCAAATATCATAAACAAAGGATTAAATTAAGTCTATTAAGGTTTTGAGTTAAAATTTAATTTCCTACTCTTACGTTTTGTTTTCTTAAAACACTTTGAATTCTAACTTTTTAAGGGTTAAGAATGGTTACAAAGAATAAGTGATTTTTTAGATTCTTATTTTTGATAAAATTCTTGTTAACAACTTTGTTTTTAATAAAGTGTGTTTTGAAGATGTTTTGAGTTTTAAGTGTAAGTAAGGAAATTTTCACAAAATGCTCTGTATATTAGTTAGTTATTTATATTAAATCTAAAAAAAATTAATTCTGACCTAAGCTTTACGCTACTTGGTTCTTATTTATATTAATTTAAACCCAAGTGCTTTAAATCATCATATTTTTAGTTAATTTTGCTAGAGACTAGCAAAACTTTGGCTTGGGGGTATGATGAGAAGCTCATATGGTCTCTAACTACCCTTAATTAACTAGTCTTCCTAGTTAATTAGCTAGAAATATGTAAATATATGGGTTAATTATCAAATAAGGGATAAATAGTAAAGGACCTTAAAATAAGTTAAAAATGCTATATTATCATCCAAATAATATTATTAATAATTTAATTAATACTTGGACTCAAAATATTATCAGTAATTTCTCTAATTAATGTAATTAACTAACATAAGTATAATATATAACTAAGTATGTAATAACTTAAGTAACATCACTTAATTAAATAAATTAATCTAAAAAGGTCAAAAATGTAAATTCAAGGTCTAAATATAATAATTATCTTATTTATAATCATATAAAAAAAGTTGAAAAAGATTTAAATTAAAATGAACCTTGAAAACCTTAGTTTACATTTTAATCCATATGGTTTATTTTAATCGAGTCCTTATTCTTCACTTAGGTCCTCAGCTTTTGTTACAAATAAATCCCTGAAACTTCTTCTTCTTTCCTTCTCAGCCTTCTGGACGACTGACGATAGGAGGTGCTTCCACTGTCTGATCACCGCATATCCGACGCCATTCCTTCCTCTTCAAGCTCCTGGAGCTTATGCTCACCATCTCCTTTTCATCCACCGGTCTGGATGAAGTTGTAATCCCATTTTTGGGTTGGAGATAACCTCATCAGCATCGGAGAAGACGCCGGTGGTTACTCCACTCCTAGCCTCTTCTCCGTCCAGATTCAGCCTCTGTCTCAGCCGCTGCCACCTATAAATACCCCTCCACACCCTCGATTTTGATGAAGTTACATCCCTTCCCTCTTCTCCACTGAGCTAACTGATAGGCTATTCTTTCCAAACTCTGGCAACCTTCCTCCGCTTCATCTGTCTTCCTCCATCCATCTTTGATCGCTCTGGATCTTCGCCAAAGTCATCCAAGTCTTTTGATGCAGTGCTGACTAGGAGCTCGTCTCCTTCACTTAACAAACGCCCGCCAGACTTCTTTCGTCAACCCTCTGATTTCTTCCTCTGTTAAGGACCATCGACGGAGATCTCCTACCTCCTTCATCCAGGTAACAGTAGATTAGGTAAGTAGATTAGTTAGGATAGTTAGTTAGGTAGATTAGATAGTTGTAATGCTAGTTTCGCATTCATCTTCCTCAACTCCGACGAGCTCGTTGAGCTTGTCAGGAGCAAATCTTTTATCTTTTTAAGTCACTGATCACCTTCTTAAATCATTCATGAACATTTCTATAACTTTTAATCACTAAATTGATCATCTATTCGCCTAAACCACCTTCAGCTCCACTAACTACTCCTGCAGTCCATGGCAGAAGTTGTTTAGCTTGCTCCACCTCCACTGGGGCTCTCTAGCACTTGCCCAACACTTAAGGGCCCCCATCCTCACTTTAATTTAAGTAATTACCATCTATAACTTAAATGCCCAACTTAATTTAATCTCCTCAGCTCGCTGTTAATGGCAGCTCAGGAGGAGTTCAAATCATTAATTATCCACATATAAACCATCGCAAATACCTTTTGACTTGTTTTCTCCACTCAATTGAGTGGGAAAATAGGTCCTGAGCCTAATTACATTCAAACCTTATTTACTGTAAATTTACTGCTTAATTTTCACTTTAATGAATAATTGACGAAATTAATGTTATTGAGGTTCCTTGTGACCTTAGGAAGCTTTTTAAATCATTAATGGCATGTTTTAACATCATCTGTACATATTAGCCTTTTTCTAGAGCTCCAGCGAGCTCCGGCGAGTCAAACGAGCTCTTCAGCCTGTAGAACTCAGTGTGAAGCTCCAGATCACTGATTTGAAGATCACTAAACATGTTGAAGAAGCTTATTTGAGGTTTTAAGATCTGGAGTTTCTGTTAGATCTTCATCTTCTCCTACTCTGGCAGAGTTGGAGATGTCTAATAGTTAGGTTTAAGTCTCATTTAAAAGTTCTAAAATCATCAGTAACTTGCCTTGAGACCATTCCTATGAGTCAATCACTGTAAATGACTTCGGTTTGTTCTATCGAACAAACTCCTTTAGAATCTCAGGCGACAGGCCTGGAACCCTAGGAATCTTAACTGAATCATCATTTTGAGGGTCTGAATCTGTTCCTGAGCATAAAGAGAAGTTATGTAAGGTTTTAATTTCCTTTGAAATGGTTAAATTTAGAAAGTCAAAGTTCGAGGCTTTATGGTCAACCTTGAGTCTGATTCATGTGATTAGAATTCAATCAGACAAATTTAGGAGTCTAATATGTTCATGTGATGTTTGTAAATGATTTTAAATCAATTTGGATGAGCTCTGATCAACTTTATAGAGGAAATTGATTCCTGTCAAGTTTGGGTTGTTTTTTTGAACCTAAACTAACGACAGTAGATTTTTGATGAGATTCAAATGGATATTCTGCCCATATAGATTCTTAACAACCTCTAAAGGTTGTTTGAATTGATTAAATAGGTCTTTAGCCCTCTGTTGGATCTTTCATAACTTGAATTGTAGTTCTGAAGTTCCCTAGAGAAGCTTTTTAGCTTCTTCTCCTTCCTAAAGCTTCTTAGAGCTCAATCCCTTCACCAACAACTGCGGAATCACCTTCTGAACCTATTCAACACCTCATTTGGAGGTCAAAAGACCTTCTGCAGGATCGTAGAGCCAAAACTTCATTTTTGTAGCAAATATGGCCATAACAACCTAGGTCCTTTGTCCTTCAAATCGATGAGCTAAACCTTCCTTGAGTATCAAATTGATACTCCAATCATGTAGAATAACCAAAGAGCTTTCCAACAAGCTTTCATTTGCTTGGATTGGAGCTCTGAGCTGGCTGGAATGATCAAGTGAAGTCTGGACTGGGAGGGGGAAACATAGTCCCACATCGGTGGAATTGGAGCAGCCGCTTGGGTATAAAAGTGATTTGTGTTTAAGGCATATTAGTCGACAGCACAGGGTGCATGAAACAAATCTGAGTATATGGGTGTGTGTGTGGGCGCGTGCGGTGCACTTGCTTGGGTGTGTGTGCGCCTGTGGCGGGTGAGTGTGGGCCCATGAGGGCGTGTGTATGGAGCCTGGGAGGCTGTGATTCGGATGGGCTCTAGACTATGCAAACCAGAAATAAATAGAACTAAATAAAAACCACGCTTGGACCTAGTAGGGTCTGGTCCAACCCTGAGAAGGGTGCTGTGTATCCCCGACCAGTCCAAGCCACCAATCAAAAACCTAATTTTTGGTTCAAAGGGTTAGACCAGTTCGGTTCTGAAGATCTGCAAGGGTTCAGAAGAGAAGGAGAAGAAGAAAAGGAAAGGAAGAGAAGAAGAAAGGGAGAGCTCGTAAAGAAGAAAAGAAAGGTTGAACAGGCACAAGGGCTAAAGAGAAAAGCCAAAGTAAGAAAGAAAGAAACGAAAGAGATGAAGACATGTATAAGAAAAGACCTTGAGAAAGATTAAAAAGAAAGATTAAGAGAAAACTAAAGAGAAAAGAGAGAGAGAGAGAAAGGTAAAAGAAGAATAGAAAGAAAGAGGCTGAAGACAAAGAAGAAAAATTAGTAATTTAATTTCTTGCATTTTATTAATTCCTTTTAAGCTTAATGTTGTAATAAGACATATTTTCATTAGAATTACTTTTTCTTGCCTTAATCTCTTGTAAATAAAAAGAAATTAAAAGAAATAAAAATGTTTACTTATTTGTAAAAATGGATCATTTGTGTAAATGTGTTTACCTTATGGAATTTTGCATATTCTTCTAAATAGAAATCATTAAGCAAAATTCATGTTCTTAAAGTAAATTTAATTATACTTTCCATAAGTAGTTTAGATTTAATGGTGAATTTTAATTAAGTCATACCTCCTAGGGAACGACCTGGACTCAACCAATTAAAAGAAATAAAATCTAAAATGTTAGGTTAACTTGACACTATACTACTTAATTGACATAAATTCAAGTTGACCTAAGTTACTTTTTTCTGCACATAATTAAGCATAATTAACTTAATTAACTATGTTGAGAAAGATAACCACCGGGTACGTCACTATATCCTTTCCAAAAAGCATCGCTGAAGTCCCACGCCCACCGTCCGTGCGCCTGCATTTCTTCTTCTCAAGTCGTGGCCATGCATCCTTAGCCGCCGGATCTGAGGTGTGGATCACCATCGAACCACTGAGGATGTGCCACGACACCCCCTACTACGCCTACGAATGCTGCGTCCCCCCGCGATTTGTGTGCTCGCAATAGAGGCCGTCCGATCGCTCATCAACGGCTGCAATTACACGCGACAGGGTGCGATGGATCGTGCCTCATGTGCGGTGAGCACTCGTGATCGCGCGTGTAGGCAGGTCTTTATCTGGAGGCACTGCGTGGATTCCATTTACATTGTTCGAGCCAGCATCAACAGCTGTAATCTGCCGTGCTCTCGGTCGAGCACAATTTGGCAGCGCGTGGAGCCTCGAATGCTCACCGCTTGCTTGCGAGTGCAAGGCGCTACCCGCTGTGCTACCTTCATAATTAGTCGAGTAGGAGAAGTCAGGTGCGGGCGCAATTGGCCGTTGGATGGAAATCCAAAGGTCAGGATTTCATGCTGGAGGAGCTGCAGGTGTGTTGGTGGGTGATGGAGGCTAGTGCGAGCGCCATGTGGCCAATTATGGGCCATTGATCATCAGATCAACAACCAGAACTTCTTGGGCTTGTTAGGGAAGCTCTGGATGTTGGATTTAAGTAATTTCAAGTCAGTTGGACTCCATTCATCAATGTGAATCCATCTGTGTGGTCCGGTTGCATATTTGAGGCCTATTTCAACATGCACTGTACATATGGCCATTAAACATTGATTTATAAGCGATCTTAATTCGCAATGCTTGTAGTGCTCCCATGCCCATCATGGTATGTTATTAGTGCACATATATCCCTAAAACTAACTCTAGTTGATGGAATTATCATCATTGGATGTAAAGTTATCATGTGTGGATTTCTGATTCATAGGTATCATCTGCCTCAAAACAGCCTTAGTCATCCAAAAATCTTCGGGTGCCTTAACCAATTCATATCCAGTCCCTCATCTATTCTTTAGATCACATACACAGGAAAGGTCCCTATGTTGGTTACCTAGAGACCTCATTAGAATTCATCTTTTTGGGGATTTCTAATCTGATCTGATTAATTCAATCTGAACCTAAATTTGATTCTACATCTAGATCCACCACCTGATTTGAAAATGCAACCTGACAAGTTAGAAGAATTTTTACGAAATCTGAATCCCAAATGATCATGAAAGAAAAGATGATTGAGGATGCTCTTAGACATCATGATTAGTATTACAAAACCTCTTATCCATCTAGATGCATTTAGGTTAATGTTTCAAAAATAATAACCCAAATTGTGAACTGTGTTGCAATGATACTGACACAAATGATACATGGTTCAACCCAGGATGATCTCTTATTAAAATATATTGAATTGGGGAAATTACATAGCAATGAGTATCTACAATGTTGGTCTAATCCCCTACTGATGGAAAAACACCAAGGTCTCATGGAGAAACGTGGAAAATTGCTGAATATGGTGTATGAAGCCATCAAGCAAAAATACCCATATATCCCCTCAAAAATTGATGAGACATCTTGGAACAACATTGAGGATCATTATGATTTCCTAGAACCCAGATTTGAAAATAGAGGTTTTTGTGGACCCCCAACCCAAATGGAATCAGATTCAAACTTTGTGCAAATTGACATACCTGGTCTTGATGTGGGTTGGGAGGATCCAATTGCAGATGTTCTTAATCTTAAACTAGCCTTAGAGAGCAATGAAGCTGGTCCATCAAGCCTTGATTTCCTAAACACCTGTACTAATCTTGAATCAGAACCTCTTAAGGATGTAATTCCTGAAGCTTATCTTGTTAAGGTAATCCTTGAGAGTAATTTTGACATCACAAAAGAACCAAGTCCAGATTCTAGTGACCCAATTCCTACTTTCAACCTAGAATCTAGATCTGAACCTATTTGGGATGATCAAGAGGCCCAATTTGATGAGAATCAAATTTTAGATCTGGACTATGATTCTGGGCTTGTATTTAATGATTACACCTCTCCAAACTTCTCAGAGGTACAAATTGATTTCTCGGAAGTCACATCGATTTACAATATAGAAATAGAGGAGTTGGAAGAGTTGGGATTTGATTCGGTATACCCTAGGAGCTATGAAACTGAGCCTATGCCCAATAAGGACTCCTCTTTGAGCTTGAAATTTCAGATTATGTTAGATCCAAGTCAGGTTGTTGAGTCCATGCATCAAGATTCATTCTGTGGTGGAAATCCCAATCTAGAATCAGGTTCAGAAATTGATTTTCACAGATTCTCCGATGATTTTGAATCATACTCTGATTTCGGAGAACCATTGTTTCCTAATGATTATGAGCCAATCTACAACCTCAGCATCCATGACCCGTTCTTTGATTCTGACTCTAAGGTCCCTATTCCCGAGATCATTGATTCAAAATCATGTTCCATTGAGTTTGAAGCATTCTGTTATGATCTGCAAGAATCAGAAACAGTAAGTGCCGAGAGTGTCCACAATCTAGAGTTCAAATCTTTCACTGACTCAAAATTCCATGATCCTATAACAGGTGATTGTGCAGCAATCATTGGTCTTAATTGGCCTAGATTAAGCTAGGATTTAGCATAAGTTAGGGTTATTCATGCATGCATACTCATTATCTGCATCTTTATCGCTTTCCTTTAGCTATGCATAAAATAATGTTATAATGTGCTGATTAAGTGCATTATGTCGATTACAGGGAATAAGCTGATTAGGAGCTGGATCTGAAGCTGGATCAGGAATAACAGGAGTTGTAGTAGAGCTGGAGCAGAAGGCCTAGTTTAGATGTAGGAATAATAATGTAAGGGGGTTAAAAGTTTGCTATTCTATTAAGTAGGAATAAAGCAGTAAAATGTGAAGAGCTTAGGCCCATCCTAGCCCTAGGATAGCCTAGAGACTTTCCCAAGCCTTAGCCACCCTTATATTAGGTCACAACACCATAGGAAGCCCTAAAACCCTAGTTCCAACCCTTCTTTGGACGTCCAGATAAGTTTTAAGATGTCCAGAACCCTTAGCCAAATCCCGCACACTTCAAACCCACTTCTACAGTGTTATTGGACGTCCAGACACTTTGTCAGACGTCCAATTTCTGCAGAATACCTAAAACAGGACCAGAAATCCTTCCTAACTCTGATTGGACGTCCAGACAACAAGTCTGGACTTCTAATTTTTGAGTATAAGACGTCTTATTATATTATTAGACGTCTGATACTGCTCTCCAATTCCTGTTTTGAGATTTAAGCCTTGATCTTGGATCTCTAGGTCCCTAAACCCAATTCCAACCCCATAGGAACCTAAATTAAGGTGCCCTAACCCTAGTAATTCACCTCTAGACCTCCCTAAGGACCTAATTAGGTCCTCACTAAACCTAATTGACTTTGATCTTAGTCAATTCCATCAGCCTATTCAATTGGACTCATTGAGTCCAATTGAGCCCTGATCTCAGCACACACTGTCCAATTGGACTCAGTGAGAGTCCAATTGACCTAGACTTGACTTAATTGAGTTTTTTTGCTCTCAGTTAAGTTTCCACACACCCAATTAATCTTGTATTAAGTTTAATTGCACTTTACCTTAGTGAATTAGGGTTTATAACCCTAATTTGAGACCTACCTTGACCTAAACCCACTAGAACCCAACCTAATCAACCTAGCCACCTAAGTTTTGACCCACACACACCCACACACACCATCCACACGAAAATATCTAGCCTAGAGTTCTCTAGAACTCTCTACCATGTGTGGTTGCCTTGGTTGCCAGAAATAGCAACCAAGAGCCATTCAATTTTTAGATCCACATTTGGTGGATCTAAAAACCACCATCCACCCTCTCTCTCTCACTCTCCCAAGAGCTCCCACCATAGGCCTCTCTAGAGAATTCCATAATTCTCTAGAGAGCTTCCCTTAGGTCTATAAAAAGACCCCTTGGGTGGCCATTTGCAACCATTCACTTCCTTGGCATCCATTACACTTAGGCTAGCCACTTCCATCTCCACTCCACCTCCACGAGTTGAGCACCACCATGGAGGCCACCAACACCAAGCGGGGATGCTGGATCAACCCTACCTCTCTCCAAGGGCCGACCTAAGTTCCATTGGCCGCCCCTCCTTCTTCTCTCGACCACTCCAAGGCCATCGGGGACCACCCCTGAATGCCCTCTATTCTTCTAGCTTTAAATCATGCTCTTCATAATCTTTATTGCTTTCATTTACTACTTAGTAGTGTAGTCTTACTTCTCCCCCAATAATGCATGCGAAATCCCCCCGTTGATTCTTGTATGCAATAGTTTTCTGGTAGTTAGGTTTAATTTTTAAGCATTCATGTATAAGCTTTCCTCTAGATTTCCTTGTGCAACAACTCTCCAATGATGAATGAAATTTCACTTTATATATATATATATATATATATATATATATATATATCTCTTATGTGTTCGAAATCACCACAAGCTGAATGATTATCATATTTGCGTGATTTAAGTGCCTGTTCTTTAATTGGCTATATATTACGCACCAGCATGTCGTTTAAATAAAGTAGAGCGGCTTTAAGATCGATTTCAAAAGAAAAAACAATGCCTCCCAGAGACGAACAACCGGGACTCAAAGTCTCGTTATTTTTACAAAACAATATCTTTGTTGGATCGTATTTCGCAACTATACTACGACGCTTTTATCAAAAATGCGATCTACGACCTTCCTGAAAGTTCCCTACCAGGAGGGGTGACGTAATAAAATTGCGGAAATAAAATATAAAGCAATCTCACAAAAATCAATCACAAAATGTACACAGGTATTTTTAGGTGGAAACCCAAACCGGGTGAAAACCACCACCTAACCCTCTCGAGTTAGGATTTTCCAATCAACCAAGTTGATCAAAATCCACTAAACGAATCACTTTAAACGAGGGTGATTCAACCTCAGTACAACCACGCTACAAGTACGAGGGTAGCGTTCCTCAACCCCTTCTCTCCACAAGAAGGATTTTGTCCCACGAAGGAGACGGGAATTCGCAAAGCGAATACCCAACCAAAATACAAAGATAAAATAAAATAACAGTCCTATAGAGCCAACAAAATTAAACCTAGCTTCTATAGGAAATAGGAAACTCCCCTTTGCAAGGAGTGCGTCGACGATGATGTGGTGCGTGTGCCACGCGATGGCGCTACGTCGCTCTCGTTAACAACGCTGGGAGAGCGGGTGCACAACGGTTGAATGCTCTCAAGAAAATGGAGCTTGAGCTTGGAGAGCAAGAGAGTCTTTTCTTTGGACACAAAAGGTTTGAAAGTGTATTGCAAGGTGTGTGTCTTAGTGTGTATATCTTGTGTTTTTCTAAGTGTATTTTTTTTGTGTTACAAAGGTTCCCCTCTATTTATAGAGGCCTTAGGAAGGCTTTGGAAGGCTTGGAAAAGCTTCCATAGCCGTTGGGTGCAAAGCCCAAGAGAATCAGGCCGAAATCTGGACAATGATTGCATTTGACAGGGTTATCAGACGTCTAACTCTGGCATCAGACGTCTGGAAGGCCACTTTAAGACGTCTGATTTAAAGGTCAGACGTCTGATTCTATGCAGGTTTCTCCCTGACTTGAATCAGATCTAAACAGGGTTTTTGTGCAAGTCCATCAGACGACATACAGGACGTCTGGCACTATGTCTGGACGTCTGGAAACCTACTTTTACTGTGGGAATTGATTTCCAAACGTTGCAACAGCTAGAAAATCTCTGAGAAGAGATTTTGGGTCAGCCGAGGCAAAACGGTCATTTATCAGACGTCTGGAAAGTCCTATGGACGTCTGATAAGGCTCTAACGGTCATAATCTTGAGTGTCTTCTAAGCCAGCCAACGGTCCACTAACTGGACGTCTGGCAAAGTCATCAGACGTCTCCTAAGACGTCTGGTCTAAGGTCTGGACGTCTGATTTCATCAGACAGAACTAACTATGTCCAGCCTAACAGTTATCAGACGTCTGAAACAACAGTCAGACGTCTTAAAATACTTTATCAGACGTCTGATTTTGGGATTAGACATCTGGAAATGCTGTTTGAGCCCTATATTGGTTTTCTAAGTATTCTACAGAAAACCTAAGTATCCTAGGGTTGTGCAGGTGTTCCTAGGACTACTTTTAGGGTACTTTGAGGCTCTTTAACATAATGTTCTAAGGAATCAAAAAGAGCAAGAAAATAAATACAAGAGATACATGAAAGGATAAAAAAGAATCTATCCTATTCTTCTTGTCTTCCATCTCCAATCTTTCGCTCCACGCGAACCTCCTGTGTTTTCCGTCAAGCTCCTCCAATCCGTCCTGGATGCGAGCTTGAACTCCGTCTAAACACGTCCACATTTGCAATTGACCTGAAATCTAGGACTCAAATTGCAAATGTTAAATAACACGTGTTTTGTTATCATCAAAACAAATGATCGTGGTGCTCTAGCACCAACACTTCCAACACCAGGTATTTACATTTGATTTGAATGAACATCAAGAAGACTCTCGAGATGACCCTATCTTTGAATCATTTCTATAGGACCCTCTTTGCACCCAGATTTTGAAGTAGCCATACCTTCCAATCCACATATAGAGCCTTCCAAAATCCGATCCCAACCCCGACCTGCTACCGGAATCAATTTCTATTCCGATTCACCTCTCTCTGATCTGGTTGCATATGATTCAGCTACATCTTTTGATCATGTATTAGACATTGATCTAACCGAGAATCACTTCTTATCCTTCTCTGATCTCACTCATAGGGTTCCTACATCCTCTGCAGATCCATTTTCTTTTAAGGACCCCTACGTTGATCAGGCTGAATCGATTCAGCCAAACACTAGATTCACATTTCCACATCTTTTTGAGTCACATAGCATCTGGTGGGCTCTTTGCCTACTGATTCACATCCATCAACCCACTAGACTGATTGGGTTTGGGTTGCATCATCAGCCTGTTGATTTGAACAAGCATCTAGTTCCACCAACCATGCTACTTATCAAGGTACTTATTCTAAAAAACTCCTCTGATTTGACCACCCCTTCTCCTTGACCACCTTCTGCTCGGCTGAAGGCATTGAATTTGGAGATTAACGAGTGGCAACCCATCATTCAAAAAACCCAAGACCCTTTTGATCATTCTTTTGAGCTACACTCCTGCACTTTTGAGTTCAACTTTAGAACAGCCGACTCCACCTTTGGTACTTGTATCAAAGCTTGAAATTATTCACAATAGTCATCCCGACCCATTCACCCAACCTTTGATCCTGTTCTAGTCCTTGAACCAAACTTAATTTGTACCCTCCTAGTTTAGAATGAGGACATTGCAAAACATAAGCATCGGGGGGTGTTAAAGTGAAAACATATGGAAATTCAATTCTCTCATGGATTCTCACAAAAAAAAATACATATTCAAAAATAATAAAAAATAAAAAAGTGAAAAAGAAAAAAATGGAGAAAGGGGAGGAAATTTTGTGAAATGATTGCAAATCTTTTTTGAGGAGGAAATTCAAATGTCAAAAAGGAGCGAAACTCAAAGAAAAATGATAGCAATTGATTATGGAATCTACTTAAATTCTAGACCTAATCAATAGAAAGATTAAGTCCAGAAATGATAGAGACAAGGAGTTTAGTATGAGTGCTGATCATAGGCCTCTTGGCCTTATTTTAGGGCATAAACATTCGCGTATTCTTTAAGATCAGAATTAATCCTCAAGAGGTTAAGGAAAGTACAAGGCTAATGTAGTAGGTCTAAGGCTTAGGGATTATTCAACCCCATTGCTTGCCCTTTGGTTTGCAGAACTTGGTAACCTAAGCACCCAAAATCACACACTGAGTTTGGTTCAATGCGCTTAATAAATAAAATCATGCCAAAAGTATTCTATTATGAAAAACCATCTCGAAGATCTACCTTATGAGTGGCTCGACAACATAAGTTGACTAGACAAGCTCCCAATGCGGAGAGGTGGGAAATTCCCCTCAATGATGCATAATAACATATCGTCTCAGTGCTTGTCTCCTAGGATATCTAAATATACTACTAACGGCATGTAAGCACCTTGTGTTGGTTCAGGTGGCATGGGTGGGATTATCCCGAAATGTCGATTGTCAGGGCTTGAATTTTGCTACAGAATGCCATGGGAGGCACTATCCCAACGTGCCGAAAGCCAGGGTTCTGGGGGTTGCCATGGGTGATTCTATCCCGAAGCATCGAAAGCCAAGGACCCTTCGAAGATTGATGGTGGGGATAAGGAATTCGATACAGATCATGTTTAGGGCCAATCTGTGGCTAGATTTAGGGAAAAATAAAAAGAAAAGAAAGAAAACTCTCCAAATGAAAAATCCTTCTATCTCTCTCTTACAGAAATGCACTGGCAAACTAAACCTGGACTTACTACATTCAACACATGGGTGCTTTAACTGCTGGGTTCAATGAACCTCTGGGCAGTTTTTGTGGGCCTTAGAAACCTTCGCTGCAAACTCAGGCTGAAGCAGGTCAGGTCTAGATCTTGATTAGTACTTGAGAACCTCTAGGCCTATTGTTGGCATTCTAACCTAATTTTTAGAGAGTGGAACAAATCAGGCATCTAAACATCAGTGAATTGTCTAGAGGTCTAGTTCTTTCCATAAGATTTTGCTAAGGGACTTGCAAAAGTTAAGCATGGGGGTATGACTAGCCATAACTATTTTTAAATACTCATAATCAAATGACAAATGCTCCTACATAATCACCTGATAGCCATAATTCCATTCTAATCCATTCAGAGAGAACATTAAATAAGGGATAATTCTACAGTTTTAACATCACATCATTAAAGCAGAGTAACCACGAGATTTCCTAGGGGTTAATCTAAGGTCAAATGAGAACTAAAGTGTAAAAAGTGGGTTTATACAGATAGAAATGGGGTTTCACTCATTTTGAGAACCAAATCAAAATACGAAATCTTAATTTTAGACCTGCTTAAATTAAAATGGTTCTGGTTATGATATAATTCATCTAAACTTTCTAAAATTCATAGAAAAGTATTCTTTGAGCTTTGGTAGCCTTGGCTTGACCATTTGAACCTATTTTGATAGTAAATAGAGTCAGATAAATTTTTGCCCTAATTTGAGTTTCTATGCAAATTTCCCAGTAAAACTTGGTTAAAACTAAAATTTGACTTCACCATCAGATTTCTTAGGTCCAAATTAGGTTCATACCAAAATTTGGGCCAAATCAAAGTCCATCTTGACCAAGTTTGCATTTCAGTCCATTTAAGACAAGCCCCTAACTTTTGAAAATCCTTGCAAATGGGCCACTAACTTCTTATCTTTTTTGCAAATGGGTCCTTTCCACCATTAGAGGTCAATCGACCTACAGGCAACTTTTAACAGTGCTAAAGAGGCATCAGATCGCCACCAAATCTCACCAAAATTGGTGACATTGGTTTTCACACGGTGAGTAATCGTTTGGACTTGTTTTAGGAATCAGAACTTGCACAAAAAGCTCATGTGAATCCACAAAAATTTGTGGGTTTCTTTGACCTAATCCCCAAGCAAATCATGGCTATTTCCTTGTCTAGAGTTTACCCCGAGCTTTATAAAAGCTTCCCTTTTGCAATGTCGTGCTCTTTAGCTCGGTTTAGCCACACTTCCCTACAAAATCTCTTTCTCCGACCACCTTTGCCGCAGCTCCGATGATGTCTTATCCCATGACTTCCTCGCCTACTACCACATACCATAGGTAGCGGGATCATCTTCATCTCCTTCTTCCGCTCCTCGACAGACAAATTAGGAGCTTCCAGACCCCCTTCTTCCTCGCTGCTCCATCACCAGAGGTTTCACCTTCTCTGACACTAGCCAATCAAAGCCAGTGCCATTCATGTCCTTTCGTCCCTTAGCTTAGGTCTTAACCTCTCCCTTATCTTGTTCTGAATCTCCCTATCCCCTTCTTACCTTATTTCGACCATCCAACTACCTATTCCACCTTTATCTTCCCCACATTCAACCAAGCCACCGACAAGGCCATCAGCACACCACAAACCACCAAACACCCTTGCATCACCTCCAAAATCTCTACCTCACCTCTGTATCAAAACCCCTCTTCCCCTTTCATGTTCCACCCACTCAAAACTCCCACCGAACAAACCCATCTCCATGCACATTCCCCGACTTTGATAGACCTCCACACGCACCCACATGCCAAATTAACCCCACTATCACCTTCACCATCACTTGCCGAAGCTCAGGAGTTATCTGATTGGGGATTTTTGTGCCTGTACTTGTGAACTTGCAGGTCTCACCATGACTCGCTGTCGTCGTCATCGTCTCTACCTCCGATCGCCTTGCTCTGACTTGCTCCAGCCTTGCTACCATGCCCAGGTGCTGTGGACTCACTCCAGGAGAGTGCTCGCAGCGGCAATCATAGACACTAGCTTCTGCAACAACATCAATCGACGATGATTCACATGCTGCAGTCGCGTGCAAGGAAGACAGGGACAATAGTCCCACATCGCTAGTTGAGTAGTTGCCAATGTGGTATAAGTGGAATTTATGATAGTTGCTGGCTGCCAAAGTCACTGCGGGGTCAAGTCCCCCATACACATACCAGAGCATGCCTCGCCCGCAGTCCACGCATGCCGGTCTAGCCACTGTTCAGGACCTGATAACTCGAATACTCGATTAAACCTTGTCTTGAGAGAGAGAAGAGGATTTGTGAGAGGAGGGGGGAGGGTTTTGCTTCGTGGATAAATGCCTCAAGATGCATGTTGAAGAAGAGGCTTTACACTTAGCCTCTGAGAGAGTTGGCTCCTCAGAAGGTCTTAAGAAGGCTTGAAGAAGAAAAGTGCCCTTGTGTAGCAACATGGGCGATGTCTGATTGAACTTTGGTTCTGGCACTGTAGCAACATTTAAGTATCTAAGGTGACGTGGATTAATTGATTGAGGAATACTGTTGATTTATTTGAATGATTTGAATGCTTGGGATATATGCTTAATTGAGAAGAATAATTGGTGATTCAAATCACTATTATTTTCCTTCTCTATTTCTTTTTATCCCATAACTCTTTAAGATATTATTGATTATTATTGAATATCAATTTGACCAATTTATTCATTGCATATCTTTTATTGTGCTTAATTTACCGTACTCATTTATTCTAAATTGAGGTTAATGCATGTATTGCACATTTGCTCCATACAAATGATCTCAGACTCTAATTAGATTCTGAGTTTATAAACCTAACTGTTTGTTGTATGATTTAGGAGTGTACTACAATGACCATATCCCAAAATTTTCTCATTCGCCTACAACAAACCCACTTTAGAGAAAAGCAGATCAACTCTTCTCCCTCTTCCTCTAACCCTATTCAGGAACCTTTAATGGGACACCATCATGAGCCATAACTAGCCCAATTTGATCTGATTAAGTCATTAAACGCTCCTACATAACCACCAGAGAACCATAATTCATTGCGTAATCATTCTATAAGAAAGACAAGAAAATAGGGGTAAAAAAGTAGTTTTAACAGTATATCTCAATTACAGAACAACCATGGGTTTTCTCAAGGTTAATTAAGAATTAAATGGTCTTAAAAGTCTAACAAGTGGGTTAGAACAGACAGAAAAGGGTTTTCATGTGTTTTGAGAATTAAATGACTTCCAAAATCCTAAAAACAGACCTGCTTAATTAACTGAGGTTCTAGTTAGGATAAAATTCAGCTAAACCCTCTAAAAATCATAGAAAAATATTCTCTAGGGTTTGGTTCCTTCAATTTAACCATCAGAACCTGTTGACTCAAAACAAAGTCCTAAACAAACATTTGCCCTAATTTGGGTTTTTACATAAATTAAAGTCAAACTTGGCCAAAACCTAAATCTAACTTCACCATTGGATTCCTTGGATCCAAATTAGATTTGTATCAAAATTTGAGCCCAATCTAAGATCATCTTGACCAAGTTTGCATTTTGGCTTAGTAAGACTTTTTATCTCATTCAGATCCTTAGCTTTTTGAATTCCTTGCAAATAGCCCCTCAGCTTTGTCATGTTCTTCACAAAAAGGTCCCTACTGCCATGAATCCTCTTCCTTCAACTCCAGTGACCTTTGATTGAAGAGAACTCCCTCTCTGATTAATCAATCCCATTCAAAATTGGAAGGGAGATTCCTTGAGAAGTCCTTTTTCCATTAAATCCATCCATGAGCCCTAAAACTTTCCCAATCTCTCATGCGAGCACAAGAGAGATTTGGGTATCATAGAATTTCCAACTCTGGCGACATTCTAAGCTTGGGAAGCTTGCTTCCCAAGCTCAAAACATCCCCTAGAGAGCTATAAAAGACCCCTCAGATTAGGCCAAGTTCCTCAAGCTTGATTTTGGCCTAGAACACCCTCAATTCCTCCCTCCTTGTTCGGTCGAAAAGCTCCTCAAGCTCCGGCAACGTCATCCATATTCATTCTTCGTCTGACCACAATACAAGTGGTAGATTCATCTTCCTCACCTTCCTCCGTGTCGCGCCATACCAGCGGGCGCCCCTCTATCCCCATCGTTGTTGCCGTCCCCATCACCGGAGCTTCTTCTTCCTCGGTGTTAGCCTACCAATGCCAATGCAATTCTCCCCCTTTCATCTAATTAGTTTAGGTTAGATTAGTTAGTTTAGATCCTTAGGTTAGTTTTATACCTAAAAACCCCAAAAATAACCCTCAACTCGACACCTCACCCTCGTCTTCTCCGAGTTCGACGATCACTCCGACAAGGCGGTTCTACTAATACACAACTCCATCTGCCTCGCCAACAACCTCATAACCTTTTCCTCATCCTTCCACACAAAAACCCTAACCTATCACACTCCATCATCCACCTAATCACGCCACCAAACAAATCCATCACCAGCTTCCTTCCTTGACTTCGACCGACCACCGCACACCTCCACAAGCCACGAAAACTCCACCAATGCACTCCACACCCTACGATGAAGCTCCTGAGCTTGTTTAATTGGGTCACGAAGCTGTGTTTATGTTTGCAGGTATTTGCCCTTGTAGCCATTGATAGAGAGCTCCTTCGAGAAGGAGCTTGAAGAAGGCTTCTTGCTGCCGTGAACCCTAGGAAACATCCTTAGGTAGTGCGGAAGACTTCTAAGCACACGCCCAGGTGGTCAATTAGGTGCCACATCACCTACTTTAGCTTCAATTGACGAGACCTTCACTAGTGCAACACACGCAAAGGTAGGCGGTGGGATAGAGCCACATCGGGAGCTGAAAAATGCATAGAGGCGCGTAAATTGATTTTGTCACATACGCTTGTTGCCTCAACTAATACATAGGGGATGAGGTCCCCACTCCCCTCATGTGCCTCACTTGTGACACCTACATGCGGGTCTGGTGCATTCGATTACCTGCCTAACCAAGCACTCCTTGGTTGCCACTCATGACCGGTAGCCCTATTCCCGGGTGCACGTGTGCTCGAATACCTGATAACCCCAGACCCTAGGAGGGTGGATCCCAGAGAGAGAAAGGAGAGAGAGAGCAGGGGCAAGGGGGTTTTGCCCTGTGTGACACTTAGTCGCTGAAGGGATGGCTTCCCTCTATGCATGAAAAAGAGAGAAGAGGAGGAAGAGAAGAAGGCCTGCAGCAGGAGGAAGAAGAAGAACGATGCTAGGGAAGCACTGTAGCATCTAATGGATAAGTTGTCTAGTCATCAGACCCGACATTTGATTTGAGGCTTTATCTGGTTACTTAAGTTCCTAAGTTGAATGGTTAATGGCACTGTTGCATTATTTGAACTCATTGCTTATATGCTTAAATTGAATAATTGGTGATCTAAATCATCATTTTTTTTGCTTTGAGATACTTTTTGCCATATGTTAAACTCATTCTTTATATTGATTGGCTTATTTCTTGTGCTCATTTACATTATTGAGATTAATGTGTGAGTTCTTATTTGCTCCTCGTGTTCGACCTCGAACTTTCATTCGAGTAATAAAATTCTATTTATTTTCAAGCGATTTCGACCTATACTATGATGCAGCTTTTATTACCTCAATTTCACTCTATTAACATTTTGGTGCCATTGTCGGGGAGCAACGCATAATTCACTACTATTCTCTGCTTTATTTGATTATATTTGAGCACCGACTTGCCCTATTTGCTTTCCTGTGATTTTGCAAGGTATTTCACTAGGAGATCTTCTGCACAAATCAACCACTCCAGGGCAGGTAACTTCTCTATTCTTCCCTAATCAAACCTCTCAATCTTGGGAGGACAAAAACGGAAACAATCAATTAGGAATCACCTGCCTTATTTTTCATAGTAATCATCATTTAAAGGGCAAGTTTCCTGATTTGCGAACATTTTTCAAATTTAATTAAAGATTGAGACGATGTTGTTTAGAATTCCCTACCCCAAATTTCCTTTGCCTATTAGGGACCATGCTTAATTTCTAATCTTCTTGCACTATGCAGTTCTTGTTTGAAGTCCAAGGGGAACATTTTAAGACCAAATTGGATGCAGAATAGAGCCAATTAGGGTTTCAATTCTAGGGTGTTGGAGTGTTAGTTGACACTTTCCTGCATAAAAGGAAACAAACACACCCACATTTGTGTGCTACCCAAGCCCTTGGTTGAAAAGATCCAATCAACAAAAATCCTAAAATTAGGCTCTAAATTCACTGGAACCCTAAAATGCTTGGACCTAATAACCTAAGAGTCAATCAAAGTGATTTCCAGGTCTTGACCTAGAGCACATTCTGCCATCTTTAGGGTAGGTCAGGTGAAGTTGGTCAACATTATAGGCCAACCAACCTCCAAATTAGCTCACAAGTTGAATTAACTTTTAATCAAGTGAAATCAACGGCATAAATTAGGACCTAAAATTGATAGACTTAAGGTCCTAAGTTCGTACATTCCAGTCTACCTGGACCCTCAGTGACAAAGAAGGTTGGGTGGGGGAAACCGTGTAACCTGTGGGGACACTGTACCGTGTAGGGGTCATTGCAGGGCTCTCCGTTCTTAGCTACCCAGGTACTTCTCGGGTGTGCGAATTTCTAATTCAGAGGTATCATCCATCTCAAAATTGCTTTAGTCATCCAAATACCTTCGGGTGCTTTGATTGGGTCAAAAATTCACATGCAGTCCCTCATCCCTTCTATTTAGAGGACATACACAGATTATCTTAGGGATCTCTTTCAGATCTTATCAATTTCAATCTAACCTGAGTTTTGATTCTACACCTTAATTCCACCATTTTGATTCAAAATGCAGCATGTCATGTTAGGAAAACTATTTAGGAAACCTGAATCCCAAATGAGCTTGAAAGAAAAGATACTTGAGAATGCCTATAGAAAACATGAAGAATATTATACAAGGGACATTTAGGAAAGATTTGTAAAAACAATAGAACTCATCACGAACTATGTAGAGATAATATGAACGCAAATGAAACATGGTTCAACCTGGGATCACCTCTTAGCAGAACACATGGAATTGGTGAAATTACACAACAATGATTGTCTACAATATTAGTCAAATCCTTCAATTCTGGAAGAACTGCAGAAGTTTTTGGGAAAACAGGGAGAATTGCTAAATAATTTGTATAGATTCATTGATCAAAAATACCTGTCAGAAGTTGAGATGACACCTTGGAGTAATTCCAGTAATCCATGTAATTTCCCAAATCCCGGGTTTGATGATCAAGCTTGTTATGGACCCCCAACCCAAATGAGACCTAATTCAAATTACAAACACATTAACATTCCAAATCTTGAGATGGGTTGGGAGGATCCGATTATAGGTGTTCACAATTTTGAGCCAGCCCTAGAAAATCAAAGCCCTGGTTCACCAAGCTTAGATTTCCCAAACACCTGTGATAATGAGATTAAGTCAAAACCTCTCGAGGGCGTAAATTCCACTCCTTATTTTCATAAGGTTGCTCTCGAGGATAATTCTGACATCCCTATAGAGCCCAATCTTGATTCTAGTGATCGAACCCACACCCTTAACATAGAATCTGGATCTAAGCCTTCTTTGGATGATTACAAGACCCTATGTGATGAAAATCAGATTTTAAATTTAGATTATGATTCTGGGCCTTTATTTGATAAATGCACCTCTCCAACATCCTCAGAAACACAGCTTGAGTTTTTGGAAGACATTCCAATCTACGATACAATCGAGGAGTTGGAAGTGTTGGGTTTTGATTGGGTCTACCCTACAAGCCAAGAACCCAAGCCCAAACCTAATAAAGACATCTTTGTGAGCTTAGAATCTGAAACTAGGTTAGACCCAAGTCAAGATGCTGGTTGTCCACATCTTGATTTATTCTGTGGTGGAATCTCGGATCCTAAATTAGATTCAAAACATGATTCTCGCAAGTTCTCTGACGACTTTGAATCATACTCTCATTTCGAAGAACTGTTGTTTCTTAATGACTATGAGCCAATTTACAACCTCAACAACTACAACCTGTCTTTTGAATCTGACGCTGAGGTCAATGATTTGAAAGAAAACACCTCTTCTACACATGTAGAACCTTCCCAAAGCCATTTTCAACCTCGACCCGCAACCAGATTCAATTTCTACTCTGATTCTCCTCTCAATGAGCCAGTTGCACAAGATTCTCCTCCACATTCCAATCCGATTTTGGACATCGATCAGACTACAAATCACGCCCCATCCTTCTTTGATCCCCTCGTAGGGATCTCACATACTCCACTGATTCATTCTCTTTTAACGATCCCTACTCTAACCAGGCTGATCCGATTCAGCCAAAGCCTAATTTTTCATTTCCACATCATTCCGAGCTTCAGAGCATATGGTGGGTTCTGCATCTACTTATTCACATCTATCAACCCACCAGAGTGATTAGGATTGAGCTGCATCATCGGCCTACTGATTTGAACAAGCACATGGTTGGACCAACCAGACTTTTAATCAAGGTGCTTGTTCTACAAAACTCATCTAATTTGACCACTCCTCCATACCATTTTCTCGGCTGAAGGTGTTAAATTTAGCGCTTAATTGGAGTCAACTTGTCATTCCAAAAAAACCCGAGATTCGTCTGATTATCCTTCTGTACTTCACGTCTATTGCACTCTGAGTTCGCTGTTAGAACAGTTGATCCCACCTCTGATGTTCAAGCGATAAATCGGTGTTTTAAGATTGTCGTGTTGTAGTATAGACAAAATAGCATCCAAACAAATATATTTTATTACTCGAAATGGTTCCGAGGTCGAACACATGGAGTAATATGGAATTTAAAGCTCAAGATCACAAGTTAAATCAAGAATAAAGATTGCAAATAATATCAGGATCAATATGACAAAATGACTGGAGTAAAATGGTGATTTAAATCACCAAATACTCCTCACAAATAACACTTAAATCAAGTCTCAAATATATGCAATTAAAGTATCAATATATGGTGTTGTTGCTTTTCTTCTCCTTCTACTGGTTGTTCTTCTTCTTTTCTGTTTCTTCATCTGCCTTCTTCTTCTTCTCTGTTTCTTCTTCTGTCTTCTTCTTTCTATTGCTCAAGCCTTCTCCTTCTCTGTTGTAGGTCCCTCTCTTCTTCTCTTCTTTGTTTCTTCTGCTTCACTTAAGCTTTCCCCTTCTTCTTCCTTCTCTATTCAGCCTCTTCACACATGGGGGGGCTTCTTGAATTAGCTAAGTGACAGCCAACTTCCTAGAGAGAAAAACCCTACCCCTAGCCCATGCGATCTCTCCTTTTCTTTATCTCTTAGGCTCCACCCTCCCAGGGCCTCTGTCGAGATAGTCGGGTTATCGGGTACACGCGCACTCGGAACCAGGGGTGTCTGCAGTGGGTGGCAGCCGAGGAGTGCTTGGCTAGGTGGGTAAACGAATTTGCCAGACCTGCAAGTAAGGTGTAGCGGGCGAGGCGTGTAAGGGGTGCGTGCGGGGACCTCACCCCCTGTGCGTGCTGAGGCAAACAACCCGTATCACTTTTTCAATTTATTCAGCTGTGGGGGCTCGTTAGCTTCTGAGGTGGGACTAAAGTCCCACCTTTGTTCTTCGCACAAGACAGTGAAAGCTGCAGCTGCTTCCTTCTTCAATTGGTGTATTGGACTTGGTCAAAGGCTCGAATTGATCGGTGGGGAAACTTCTTTGGTGGAGTTCGTGTCACCTAGAGTGAGTGCTTGGGAACTGTGTTTCAAGAACATGTGCTGGAACTATGTTGAAGTAGCTGCATCAATGGCAACTGGTGGCGAGCACCTGAAAATTAGAAGATGACTTCAAAGCTACGTCAGAATAGCTTAGTAGGTATAGAGAGTGTAGCAAAGTCGATGGTGGCGGTGGCACGCTGTGTATGTAGTTGGAGAGGCCTGGCGACATCAAGGAAGGTGGACAGAGGTGCGTAAGTCGGGGGAGGCAACAGAGAGGCCAATCCCGTCAATTACTTAAGGGGCTTTCGTCGGTGACTCGAGGCAATGGTGAGGAGTGTGGAAACTGCTAGGGCTTACCGAACATCTGCCGGTGTGGTGGAAGATGAAGTCACGAAGGGCGTGTTAGCGGTTGAAATGGAGTGGCGAGTGTCTGAAAATGAAGAGTGGAAGATGAGAAGTTGTTTAGGAGAGGCAGCAGATGATAGGGAGCGGAGTTGGCGTCGATTGAGGTATGGTCGGTGCTGGAGATGAAGCTGCTCTGCTAAGGGGTGGACGGCGAGGATGAAGGAGGTAGGGATGTCGGCGGGTGCTGCTCGACGTAGAAGAAAGCAAGGAAGAAGAATCTGCCACTAGTATTACGGTCAGATGAAGAGGGGAGGCAAGGAGGGTCCCCAGAACTTGAAGAGCAATTCAACCAGAGGAGAGAAGAATTTGAGTGTTACTCCAGTCAAATTCAAGCTTGAGAGGTTTGATATGAGCAAGAGGTGCTTTTATAGACCTCTGGAGGACGGTTACAGCTTAGGAAGCAAGCTTCCCAAGCTTGGAAAGCTCACTAAAGTTTGGGAATTCCTTGATACAAAAATATCTCATGCATTCACATAAGAGATTGGGTAGGTTTTAGGGCTTAGGATCGGGTTCAAAAGGAAGGGAATTTCCTGACGAACTTCCCTTTCAAATTTGAAGGGGATTCATCAAGAAATCAAGGAGTTCTTTCCTTTTTAAGGTCTACAGAGCAAGTAGGAATAGGTTTAATGGTGGTAGGGACCTTTTTGTGAGAACAATGATAAAGTTAGGGGCCTATTTGAAAAGATTTTGAAAGTTAAGCGTAGAAATGTAGTTAGATAGGACCAATTTGCAAACTAGGTCAAGACAAACTCATCTTGGATCCAAATTTTGGTACAAACCCAATCTGGACCTAAGGAATCCAATGGTGAAGTTGGATTTTGGTTTTGACCATATTTGACTAGGTAATCTATGCAAAAACCTAAATTAGGGCAAATGTCTATCTGTGACTCTGTTCTGGGTCAAAACAGGTTCTGATGGTTAAATTAAAGGTTACAAACCTTAGAAAATATTTTTCTATGAGTTTTAGAGGGTTCAGGTGAATTTTATCCTGATCAGAATATCAGTTAATTAACAGGGTCTATTTTTAGGATTTCAAAAAATCATTTAATTCTCAGAACACATGCAAATCCTTTTCTAATTATTCTATCCCACTTGTTATCTTTTTAAGACCATTGGACCTTCATTCAACCCTTGAGAAAACCCGTGGTTGTAATGCATTCATGATAAGTCGGTAAAATTACAATTTTAACCTTAGTTTCTTCTTTTTCCCTCAGAATGATTATGCAGTGACTTGTGACTCTTTGGCAGTTATGTAGGAGCATTTACTGACTTAATTGGGTCAAAATGAGCTAGTTATGGCTCATGATGGTGTTCCCATCATACCCCCATGCATAGCTTTTGCTAGTCCCTTAGCAAAATTTCAATGTATTAACTTTGATTCTTGACCATAAAACTTTTGATGCTTGAAACTTTGATGTGTGCTTCCCTTTGTAGATTAGGTTAGAATGCCAATAGTAGGTCTAGAGGTACTCAAGTACCAACCAAGATCCGGACCTGACTAGATCTAGCCTCAGCCTGCCATCAAGGTTTCCAAGTGACAAAAGAACTAACCTAAGGTTCGTTGAACTCTGCAGTTAAAGCACCCATGCTTGTTACACGTTTTAGCCTAGGTTCAGTTTGCAGTGTGTTTTTGCCTAAGAGAGAGGAATTTTTCTTTATTTTTGTCAAGTTTTCTCTCTCTTTTGTTTTTATTTCTAGCTTCAGATTAGCTTTACAACACGGTCTATATCAGATTCCTAGTCCCCACCATCAATCCTCGCAGGGTCCCTAGCAATCGATGCTTCGAGATAGCACTGCTCATGGCAACCCCCAGAACCCTGGCTTTCAAGATTTCGAGATAATCTCGCCCATGGCATTCTGTAGCTAAATCCAGACCCTGGCAATTGACATTTCGAGATAATGTCACCCATGGCATCTGAACCAGCACAAGGTGCTTACATGTCCCCGATAGGATATGTAGATATCCTAGGAGACAAGCACCGAGGAGATGATATGTTATTATGCATCTTCGAAGGGAATTTCCTGCCTCTTTACGTTGGGAACTCGTCCAAATCAACTTGTGTTGATCAGCTGCTCATACTCTAGGTAACCTTTTCTAGAACAGGTTTAACGCATTTGCGTGATTTTGATACTTAGGCGCACTGAACCAGACTGTGTGTGGATTAGGGTGCTTGGGTTACCGAGTCCCGCAAACTAGAGGTTAGTTAGCGAGGTCGAATAATCCCTAAGCCATAGACCTAATAGTTAAGCTTCGCATTTTCCCCAACCTCTTGAGGACTATCAAGATCTTAGCAGGTACTTGATTTTTTAAACCTAGGATTGCAGCCCAAGAGGCCTAAAATTGACGTTCCTACTAATCTCTTATTTTTTTCACTAGCACTTTTTGCCTTTCATTTTCTTTGTCATGATTTGGTCTAGAACTAAGTCAATTCCTTAATCTTTTAGTAATGACTATTTCTTTTTCTTTTATTTTCAAATTGTGCTCCTTTTTGACATTTTTATCTCCTCCCTCAAAATCTAATATGCCATCAAAACTTCCTCCCCTCTCATATTTTTGTTCTCTTTCAAAATTTTTTTTATTTTCTTGATATTTTTGGAATATGTGATGTTTTTGATGAAACCCCTTCTTGTGAAGTGATTTTCACGATATTTTGCACTTTAGTACCCCCCCATGCCTATAATTTGCAATGTCCTCATTGTAAATTAGGTGGGTTCGAGTTTAGCTTTGATCATTCATTAGAATAGGTGTTGGGTGGGTGAATGGGTCGGGGTGACTGTTACAGACGATTTCAAGCTCGAATATGGGTACCAGAGGTGGAGTTGGTTGTTCTAATGGATGAACCCTAAAGTGCAATGTGAGTTCAACATAAGATGTGTCAAGAAGGGTTTCAGGTTTTTCAAAATGACGAGTTACCTCTCGTTAAGTGCTGAGTTTAACGCCATCGACTGGGCGCAATGAGCTCAGAGAGATGTGATTGTTTTCATGAATGATATGATCGTAATGGATGAGAATTGGATGACCACAGATAAGTATCAAAGCATGGTGGAGAGTCATTCCATAATGTCTCAGATGTAAGTCAGCTTGATTTATTTCTAGATGATTTATCTTGAGTTTTGGTGGAGGGAACATTTCGAAGGTATAATGATCATGGGTTTTTGTAGTAGGGTTATGGTGTTTCCAAGGCTCAATAGAAATGGGTTTAGTTAGGATACCCCAAATGTGTGGCTCCTCTCGTGCTCTGTGACCTATCAAATTGATACCTGATGAGTCATTGTGATTATTTTCTTTTGGGTTTGAGATTGTTTCCTCAGGAAATGACTCATAGATTGGGTCTTCAAATGAATTTTCCCTATAATCATCATCCCAATTAAAAGTGAATGCTTTGAGAGTGCCTTTTAAATCATAAAACTTGAAATCTGTAAAGGATTCATATTCTGGGTGAAGGCCACTCTCAGTATCGTCCAATCTTGACTCCTAGTGGTCCTCGAGACAAAAAGTCTCCGTATCCATGGACTCTAAATCTGGTTTGTCACCATATTTCCCGACATTGCTAGGTATATCCTCAGGTTCAAAGGTGAAAGCCTCCACTGTACTTATGTCATTATGCTCGACTAGATCATCATCTCTGATGTGAAAGGTTTCTAATTTAGGTTCTAGGTTTTCTATAAAGGATATGGTCATGAGGTCTTGTATAAAACCTAGCTGTTCTGTCAAGCATTTTCCTTTTGTTGCCTCAAAAATATTAATCTCAGTATGTTGATCTCCTGAGGCAATTGTCATATGCCCTGATTAACAATTGATAATGGCTCTTGCAGTGGCTAAGAATGGTCTTCCTAAAATCACGGGCATATCTTGTATCTGTTGTGGTGTCTCCATGTCAAGAATTAGGAAATCTGCCAAGTAGTTGAAATCCTTAACTTTAATTACCACATCCTCTATCATCCCAATTGGTGTGATTAGGGTTCGGTTAGCTAGTTGCAAAGTGACATGAATGGGTTTTAGTTGTCCAATTGGTAATTTTTCAAATAGGTTGGTAGGGATGAGGTTAATTGAGGCGCCCAAGTCTAGCATAGCCCACTTGAAGTTTGTATCGCCGATATTGCAAGAGATTAGCGGGTGCCTGGATCAGATTTCTTAGGAGGTAGACTATTTTGGATTATGGTACTTATATTTTCAAACAGTACTACTTTTCCTGGTGTTTCTTCTTCCATCTCCTTTCTGGGTAAGTCAAGTGAGTTTGGGTTGAGAGTGAGGGTATCAAGTAGTGGTATAGTGACTTGTGCATTCCTCAAAGGTCCTGTTATATCAATTTCTGACAATCCCTTAGTATGGAGGTGAGAAATGACCTGGGGTAAGGGAGTAGATGGGCTATCTTTAGGGGTGGGTTTCATAACATTGATCATAGCACAATCATGGTGGGGAGGTGGATGGGGAAAAGTTGAGCTTTGATATTGGTAACCTATATATCATGTTGAAGCTTCCATCCTGTCGGGTGATGGAGTAGAAGGGGCTTGATAAACAAAGTGAGCTTGTCCTGGATTTGGGTTCATAACGCACCTCTGGTTTGGCACGTTATTCAGAATAGGCACGGGTTGTGAAGGAAGTGCACCAGGTTGGTGAGGATTTGCCATCTGGGCAAGTTGATTGTGAACCCCTGTGATCTCGTCTCTATGCTGTTTTTGCAAAGCCGCATTCACCTTTAGAATGTCAGCCAGAGTCTGAAGGATAAGAGTCATTTGATCTGTCTGAGTCAGCCCAGATTGATAAGTTGGGTTAGGCCGAGGCTGAGGTGGCTTATGAGGAGCTTGTGGTCTGGGTGGATATTGAGGTCTATGATTTTGATTATTTCCTAACCACATGAAATTGGGATGATTACACCATCCCAAGTTGTAGGTGTTTGAGAATGGATCATTCTAAATGGCATTGAGGTCCTCGAAGGTCTGAGGAACCTCGGGAAAATTAGAGTATGAGGGTTCAGAGTTCCCCCAACTAGAGTAGGTGGATGCAGAGTTTCCTTCGTAACCAGAATCAGATGGGGGTGGATATGGGTCCATCCCCTAAGAAGGTCAATGATAGATGTTGTACACGGCCTCCCTGTCAGAGGGTGGTTGTGTGAACGGGTTTTGCGTAGAGGTGGCTTGCTGTAAATGTCGAGTTAGCACATCCACCTTCTTCTCAATGATATAGACCTTATCTAGATGATTGGCCATCAATTCCAACTCGACAGAAGAGGATAGGCCCTACATCCCATGTGCTCCCTTTGGATTCATCACTGCATGGGCATTCGTTTGGTCGAACATGCCCATGGATTCATTATTGATGGAGTTCTCACACATATTCTTGAGAATCTCCCACACGGTGTCTTCGTTTTGACCCATGATGTTTCCTCTGCAAGTCGTATTGACAAATAATCTAATATCCTCACGGAGTCCCTAGTAAAAAGACTGGACTTGTTCCCATTTAGGAACTCAGTGATGGGGGAACTTTTGCATGAGATCCAGAAAACGATCCCATGCTACGTGAAGTGGTTCTCCTATTTGTTGTGTGAAATGTGTGATCTGGTGCCGTAAAGCATTTGTCCGACCAACAGGGAAGAACTTTCTCAGAAACTAGGATTGAAGTTCTACCCAGGTGTTGATTGGATGTGTTTGGGTTTGGTACTAGTGAGCAGCTTTATCCATGAGAGAGAAGGAAAATATTTTCATGAGTAGAATATCCTGATTTTGAGCTTCTGACCTGAAGGTCTGGACTAGATGCTTGAGTTGTTTGATATGCTGGAAAAGATCTTCAGAATTATGCCCATGGAATTTGGGAATGGAATGAATCATGCTGGGCTTGAGTTCAGTGTCAGGACCTCAGTGGGGATTTGTACTTGAGGTTAGATTGCAACCGCAGTGGGATTGTAGTGATCTTGCATCATTGGATGCTATGGTGGGTTCACAAAGGCTTGGAATTGATCATTAAGGCACTGAAGTTGATTTTCAAGATTATTTTCTTCTACGGGTTATGCCATGATGATGGATGGAGAATTAGGTTTAGATGAATCAGAAGAGATATGAATAGGATTGGGTTGTCACACAAACAAGGAGGTCGAGGCTTGGCCTCGACGTGAATGAGTAGCTAAAGGTGGCCTCAAGGGTGGTCTTAGAGACCTCCTCTCGAACATGCACCGATGGAGTAGATGAAAAGTAGAATGTTAAGGACCCAATCAAGACACCAAAAAAATTTGGATGATTATAGAGGTTTGGGGTGGATGATATCCATTAGTCAGAAAGTCATCCACCTGAGAATTACCTTGGCAGCCAGAGAGAGAGAGTCACGCAAAGACCCCTACACGGTAGAGCACCCCCACGGGTTACAGGGTTTCCCCCACCCGACCTCTCTTGTCACTGATGTTCCAGGTAGACTAGAATGGGGACTTGACCTCATAAGTCTACCAGTTTTAATTAAGAGCAATGGTGCTTAGAATTTCACTTGAACATTAAGAAGTGTTCAGTGTAAAAAGTGAGCTAATTTGAAGATTGGTTGACCTAAACAAGGTGGGTCAACTTCACCTGTATTGTCCTCTTGAGAATCTTTGGTCCCTCTTTTAGTGTTCAAATGATTTTAAGAGCCTGATTTTTAGGGTTTTTCTTGAATAGATCAGTTCAATCAAGGTCAAGGCACACATTGTTTGGAAAGATGATTTCTTGATTAAGCATGTCTCTAAAAACCCTAAACTGGAATCCTTAATTGGTTCTAATTTGGTCTAATTTAATTTGTCCAAATGTGGTACATAGGGCTTAAACAAGAATGTGATAGCCCTAGATATCTTAAGCTTTAAGTGGGTGCATAAATCAAGATGTGTTGTCCAAATAAAATGTATCAAATCAGGCAACTCGATGAATTATCTATGGATAGAATGCAAGTAGCCCTAATTGATTTTTTTTCCTTTTAACCTTTTCAGAATGAAGGGCTTAAGAGGAAGAGAGTAGCTAGAACTTACCTGCCCCTGTCATGTTTAATGTGTGGCTGATCTTTCTTGAATGCATCCCTCCTGAAATAAACCACAGCAAAAGAGATATAGCAAGTTAGAATCTAAATCAAGAGTTGTAATCAAGAGTTCTAAATTGCCCGTTGCTCCCCGGCAACCGCACCAAAATGTTCAGGTGATAGATTGGTGTTTTAAGATTGTTGTGTTGTAGTATAGCCAAAATAGCACTCAAACAAATAAATTTTATTACTCGAAAAGGTTCCGAGGTCGAATACAGGGAGCAATATGGAATTTAAAGCTCAAGATCATAAGTTAAATCAAGAATAAAGATTGCAAATAATGTCAGGATCAGTGTGCTAAAAAGAATGGAGTAAAATGGTGATTTAAATCACCAAATACTCCTCACAAATAACACTTAAATCAAGTCTCAAATATATGCAATTAAGGTATCAATATATGGTGTTGTTGCTTTTCTCCTTCTACTGGTTCCTCTTCTTCTTCTCTGTTTCTTCTTCTGTCTTCTTCTTCTTCTTCTCTATTTCTTCTTCTGATTTCTGCTTTCTGTTGCTCAAGCCTTCACCATCTTCTTCTCTTCTTCTTTGTTTCTTCTGCTTCACTTAAGCTTTCTCCTTCTTCCTTCTCTGTTCAGCCTCTTCACACAGAGGGGGCCTTCTTGAATTGGCTAAGTGTCAACCAACTTCTTAGAGAGCAAAACCCTCCCCTTACCCCATGCAATCTCTCCTTTTCTTTCTCTCTTAGGCTATACCCTACCAGGTCCTTTGTCAGGACAGTCAGGTTATCGTGTACACACACACCTAGGACTAGGGCTGCCTGCAGTGGGTAGCTGTCGAGGACTGCTTGGCTAAGCGGGCAAACGGATCTACCAGACCCGCGTGTAAGGTGTCACGAGCAAGGTGCGTGAGGGGTGCGTGTAGGGACCTCACCCCCTATGCGTGCTAAGGCAAACAACTCGCATCACTTTTTCAATTTATTCAGCTACGGGGCTCCTAAGCTTCCGAGGTGGGACTAAAGTCCCACCTTTGTTCTTTGCACAAGACAGTGAAAGCTGCAGCTGCTTCTTTTGTCAAATTGGCATAGAGGACTTGGTCAAAGGCTCGAATTGATCAGTGGGGAAACTTCTTGGGTTGAGTTCGTGTCACCTGGAGTGAGTGCCTGGGAACTGTGTTGCAAGAACATGTGCCAGAACACTGTCGAAGCAGCTGTGTCAATGGAGTCCTATGGTGAGTAACTGAAAATCAAAATATGACTTCAAAGCCACATCAAAATAGCTTAGTAGGTGCAAGAGAATGCAGCGAAGTTGATGGTGGTGGTGGCATGCGGCATATGTAGTTGGAGAGGCCTAGCGACCTCAAGGAAGGTCGACGGAGGTGCATGAGTCGGGGGAGGCCAAAGAGAGGCCAATCCCCTCAATTACTTGAGGGGTTTTGGTCGGTGAGTCGAGGAGATGGTGAGGAGCATGGAAACGGCACGGTTGGGGGAGTGTGGAAGCTGCTAGGGCTTTCCGGACGTCTGCTGGCGAGGTGGAAGATGAAGTCGCAGAGGGCGTGTCGGTGGTTGAAACAGAGTGGTGAGTATCTGAAAACGAAGAGTGGAAGGTGAGGAGTTGTTTAGGAGAGGTAGCGGACGACGAGGAGCTAAGTTGGCACCGGTTGAGGTATGGCCAGCGTCGGAGATGAAGTTGCTCTGCTAAGGGGTGGACGACGATGATGAAGGAGGTAGGGATGCCGATGGGTGCTGCTCGATGTGGAAGAAAGCAAGGAAGAAGAATCTACCACTAGTATTGCGATCAGACGACGAGGGGAGGAAAAAAGGGTTGCTGGAGCTTGAAGAGCAATTCGGCTAGAGGAGAGAAGAATTTGAGGGTTACTCCAGTTTAATTCAAGCTTGAGGGGTTCGGTATGAGTAGGAGGTGCTTTTATAGACCTCAGGAGGATGGTTAGAGCTTGGGAAGCAAGCTTCCAAAGCTTGGAAAGCTCACCAAAGTTTGGGAATTCCTTGATACCCAAATCTCATGCATTCGCATGACAGATTGGGTAGGTTTTAGGGCTTAGGATCCGGTTCAAAAGGGAGGGAATTTCTTGACGAACTTCCCTTTCAAATTTGAAGCGGATTTGTCACAAAATCAGGGAGTTATTTCCTTTTTAAGGTCGCAGAAGAAAGTAGGAATAGGTTTAATGGTGGTAGGGACCTTTTTGTAAGAAGGATGACAAAGTTAGGGGATTGTTTGAAAAGATTTTGAAAGTCAAGGGCAGAAATGTAATTAGATAGAACCAATTTGCAAACTAGGTCAAGACAAACTCATCTTGGGTCCAAATTTTGGTACAAACTTAATTTGGACCTAATGAATCCAATGGTGAAGTTGGATTTTGGTTTTGACTACTTTTGACTGGGTAATTTATGCAAAAACCTAAATTATGGCAAATGTCTATCTGTGACTTTATTCTGGGTCGAAACGGGTTCTGGTGGTCAAATTGAAGATTCCAAACCCTAGAGAATATTTTTCTATGAATTTTAGAGGGTTTAGGCAAATTTTATCCTGATCAGAAGCTCAGTTAATTAAGCAAGTCTATTTTTAGGGTTTCAAAAAGTCATTTAATTCTCAGAACACGTGCAAGCCTTTTTCTGATTATTCTATCGAACTTGTTATCTTTTTAAGACCATTTGACCTTCATTCAACCCTTGAAAAAACCTGTGGTTGTACTGCATTCATGATAAGCTGGTAAAATTATAGTTTTAACATTAGTTTCTTATTTTTCCCTCATAATGATTATGCAATGACTTGTGACTCTCTGGCAGTTATGTAGGAGCATTTACTGACTTTATTGGGTCAAAATGAGCTAGTTATGGCTCATGATGGTGTTCCCACCATCTGGTACTCGTATCAGAGATTGAAATCATCTGCAATAGGCATTCTTGACCCGTTCGCCCACCCGATAATACTATTCTAATTCTCGAACCCAAAACTATTTCATACCCTTCGTTTACAATGAGGACATTGCAAATCTTAGGCATGGGGGGTGGGGAAATGCAAATATACAAAAATTCATAGTTCAAATGGGTTCTCACAAAAAAATATATATTCCAAAAAAACCAAAAAAATAAAAAATTGGAAAAGGAACAAAAACTGAGAAGGGAGGAAATTTTGAAAGAATTAATTGCATATCATTCTTGAGGAGGAAAAATGGGAGGTGATATAAATGTCAAAAAGGAGAACAATTTGAAACAAAAAAAGATAGTCATTAGTAAAAGATTAAGGAATCTACTTAGTTCTATACCAAATCAAAGGAAAGAAAATAAAAGACAAAAAGAGCTAAGAGACGAAAGAAATTAGTATGAACGCTAATCTTAGGCCTCTGGGCTGTGTTTAGGCATAAAAATTCAAGTATCTGTTAAGATCTGTGTAGTCCTCAAAAGGTTGTGGAAAATGTGAAACTTAAGTATTAGGTCTAAGGCTTAAGGATTATTCGACCTCATTAACTGACCTCTGGTTTACGGGACTCGATAACCTAGGCACCCCAATCCATACACAGTCTGGCTCAGTGTGCTTAATTATCAAAATCACGCAAATGCATTAAATCTGTTCTGAAAAGGCTACCTAGATTAGGAGTAGCTGATCAACACAAGTTAATTTGAAAGAGTTACTGGCGCAGAGAGGTGGAAAATTCCCCTCGAAGATGCGCAATAATATATCATCTCCTCGGTGCTTGTCTTCTAGGATATCTAAATATCCTACCGTGGGCATGTAAGCACCTTATGCTCATTCAGGTGCCATGGGCTGGATTATCTTGAAATGTCGATTGCCAGGGCCTAAATTTAGCTGCAGAATGTCATGTGTGGTTTTATCCCGAAGTGTCGAAAGCCACGATTCTGGGGGTTGCCATGGGTGGTGTTATCTCGAAGCATCGATTGCTAGGGACCCTACGAGGATTGATGGTGGGAGACAGGAATCCGATACAGATCGTGTTGTAAATCCAATCTGAAGCTAGAAATAAGGAAAGAAAAGAGAGACAAAACTCTCCAAAAATTAAAAAAAAACCTTTTGTCTCTCACTTACAAAAATGCACTACAAACTGAACCAGGACAAAACTGTCTTAAGAACGGGTGCTTTAACCGTGGAGTTCAACGAACCTTAGGTTAGTTCTTGTGGGCCTGATAGCGAAAATACGCGGTTTGTTAATTAGGTAATTTAGTGTCGTTGCAACACGTAAATCCGCTTTCACTTTTAAATTTATATCCTAGATAGGGAAGTATCTAGGGTCGTCCAAGGAGGCCAAATGTTTGCAAAATTAATCCTCTTGCTTGCAAATAGAGCTCAACTTTCTTTTTGGTATTTTAAATATGTAATTTTTTTTGTTTTGAAAAGACGAGGGCAAAATGCGAATTGTAGCGGAAAGTACTAACACCTATAATTGCTTAACTAAAACTTAAAAGATAGATATATCTTCTTCCTAAGCTCACTCTAGGCAAGTGGAGGCCTAGAGTAATTAGGAAGAAGAGGTGAAACAAGTGCTAGAACCAAAACAACAATTGCAATAGAAAGTAAAAGAAGGCAAATTGATTAACTAGAATTTGTGTTATTTTTCCAAGATAAGTAGAGGAATGCTTCTACTAAAATAAAAAAGATCTAAAAGCAAGAAAAGAAACACAAATCCTCTTGCAAAAATGGTGAAGAAGGGAGTCTTCTTGCTCCAAGCCTAGCTGCTCCTTGTCTTGAAAAGAGGGCCTCCTTCTTCTCCTTCCTTGAGAGCTCCTCCAAGGTGGAAGCTACCACCTTCAATGCTCTCCTACAAGGGGTGGGCGTGCACCACCCTCAAAAGCTCCTCCAAGGTGGTGTGGACCACCTTCAAGATCTCCTCCAAAGATATTCCTTGCCTGGCTTCTCCTTTGGCTGGCGTGACTCAAGAGAGAAGGGAAGAGGGGAAGGCACCAAGGGGACAGAATATCCCCTTAATCTTCTTCTTCTTCTTCTTCTCTCTTGGACGTGGGCTTCTAGGTGGAATATGAGAGTGAATTCGCTAGCCAAGGATGCTTTGAATGGTGGTGGGTAGTGGTCTTTTTATAGGGTAGGATGGGGGGTTAAGGTGCCTCTTGAAATGGAGGGCTAAGATGGTAGGATGGAGGTGGTTAGATGATCCTAGGGTTAAGGATGGTTGGCACCACCTAAGGGGTGCTAGGGGAGTAGTTAGGGTTGGTCAAGAGTCACCTAAAAGTGGCACCAACCATGGAAAGGTGCCATGGGTTGGTGGCAACTTTAAGGCTTCTAGAAGGTGGGGTTATGTGGAGGGTGGAGATGGGTTTAAGGGGAGATGTGTGGTGGAGATGAAGGGGGTTTTTGGAGGGAAAAGTGGCACCATCAAGGGGGTGGCTAGGGTGGTTTCGGTGCCACTTTTAGGTGCCTTTTGGAGGTGGTGAGTAGGCTAGGTTGGCACCAAGTAGGTGGAGCTTAGGTGGAGCTAGTAGGTGGAGTTGTTAGGTAGGGTTTTTGGGTTGTACAAGCCAAGGAAGTTGGAGCATAGCTAAGCTAAGCGAGCTTAGCTAAAGGAGGAGTAGAGAAGGAGGTGTTGGAGCTAGGGTTTGGAGGGAGGAGCTGAGGAGGAGAAGTCTGGAGCTGAAACTGGAGCTGGCTGCTGCTGAAGAGGCTGGCATGAAGCTACTCTATCTGGCTTAGCTTGCTAGTTCTTTGCTAGCTGCTAAGCCAAGATAAAGTGAGTTAGCTTCTACCATATTGAGCTGAGGTGAGATAGGTCTGGTGCTCCTGGGGAGAATCAAGCTGGTTGAGGCAGCTAAGGTAACTTAGCTCAACTGAGTTGAGCTAAGCTGAGTCCCCGGGAGCTGGACTTGAGTTTCCTGAGCTGGGATGAGTTCTTCTTTAGCTGGCTGGAGTTGAGTGGAGCTAGATGTAGCTGGATCTGAGCTGGGGTGAACTCCCGTCAACTAAACTGAGCTAGCTAGAGCTCCCTGTGGACTAGTGGGAGCTGAGATGAGCTAGACTCAGCTAAGTTGAGCTGGATCTGAGCTGACTTGAGCTAAGGTTAGCTAAGATGAACTCTCTTGAGCTGCCATTCAGCTGAGATTAGCTGAATGGAGCTGGGATGAGCTAACCTTAGTTCAAGTGAGCTAGGTTCCAACTGTGGTGAGCTGGATTAAGCTGAGTTCCAACTGGTCTGAAGTCCTTCTTCACCAATTGCCTTCTTGAGTGCTAGGGTTTTAGGGATCTATATATCTGTTCATCCCTAACACTCACAAAAACATATTAAAATAACAAAAGAAAATGCAATGCATGCCTAACCTAGTGAATGCCTAAATGCAGCCCAAAAACCCATTTGCGGAGTAAAATCCTAAGAGTTAGGTTTGTTTTAATGCATGAGAATGATGATAAACTGGCGTTTATGAGGGTCTTAGAAACCTTCACGATGAACTGATGCTAGAGCTGGTCAGGTCTGGATCTTGGTTGATACTTGAGTACCTCTAGGCCTACTATTAGCATTCTAACCTAATCTACAAAAGAAAGCACATAGCAGAAGTCTGAGCATAAAAAGCCATGGTCGAGAATTTAAGTTAATAATATAAGATTTTGCTAAGGGACTAGTAAAAGCTAGGCATCGGGGTATGATCAGAACACCATCATGAGCCATAACTAGCTCAATTTGATCTAATTAAGTCATTAAATGCTCCTACATAACCGCTAGAGAGCCCTAATTCATTATAAAATCATTCTGAGAGAAAGATAAGAAAATAGGGGTAAAGATGCAGTTTTAACAGTATATCTCAATTGTAGAACAACCACTGGTTTTCTCAGAGGTTAAGTAAGGGTCAAGTGGTCTTAAAAGTCTAACAAGTGGGTAAAAACAGACAGAAAATGGTTTTCGCGTGTTTTGAAAATTAAATAACTTTTGAAACCCTAAAAACATACCTCTTAATTAACTGAGGTTCTAGTCAGAATAAAATTCACCTAAACCATCTAAAAATCATATAAAAATATTTTCTAGGGTTTGGTACCTTCAATTTAACCATCAGAACCCATCTTGACCCAAAACAGAGTTCTAGATAGATATTTACCCTAATTTGGGTTTTTGCAAAAATTACCTAGTCAAACTTGGTCAAAACCTACCTAACTTCACCATTGGATTTCTTCGGTCCAAATTAAGTTCGTACCAAAATTTGGGCCCAATCTGAGATCATCTTGACAAAGTTTGCATTTTGGTTCAATCAGACTCTTTTTATCTCTTTCAAATCCTTAGCTTTTTGAATTCCTTGTAAATAGCCCCCAGCTTTATTGTCTTCCTCACAAAAAGGTCCCTACTGCCATGAATCCTATTCCTATAACTCCGGCAACCTTTGATTAAAGAGAACTTCTCTGATCAACCAATCCCTTCCAAAATTGAAAGGGAGATTCCAAGAGGAGTCCTCTTTCCATTAAATCCGTACATGAGCCCTAAAACTTTCCCAATCTCTCATCAGAATGCATGAGAGATTTGGGTATCATAGAATTTCCAACTTCATTGACATTCCAAGCTTGGGAAGCTTGCTTCCCAAGCTCAAAACATCCCCCAGAAAGACCCCTTAGTTCAGGCCGAGTTCCTCAAGCTTGATTTTGGCCTAGAACACCCTCAATTCCTCCCTCCTTGTCCGACCGAAATGCTCCTCAAGATCCGGAAACCTCCTCTGTCTTCATTCTTCGTTTGACCATAATGCTAGTGGTGGATTCATCTTCCTCACCTTCCTTCGCATTGTGCCAAACCAGCAGGCACCCCTTTGTCCCCATCATCGTCTCCATCCCCATCATCGAAGCATCTTCTTCCCCGGTGCTAGCCTACCAACGCTAGTGCCGTTCTCCCCCTTTCATCTAATTAGATTAGGTTAGATTAGTTAGTTTAGATCCCTACGTTAGTTTTATACCCAAAAACCCCAAAAATAACCCTCGACCCGACACGCTCACCCTCTTCTACTCCGTGTCTGACGACCATCTCATAACCTTCGCCTCATCCTCCTGCACAAAAACCCTAACATATCGCACTCCATCATCCACCCAATCACGCCACCAAACAAGCCCATCACCAGCTTCCTTCCTTGATTTCAACCTACCACCACACACCACCACAAGCCACGAAAACTCCACCAATGCACACCACACCCTACGACGAAGCTCTTGATCTTTTTTAATTGGGCCACAAGGCCGTGTTTATGTTTTCAAGCATTCGCCCTCGTCTCCATTGATAGAACTCCTTCAAGGAGCTTGAAGAAGGTTTCTTGCTGCTGCGAACCCTAGGTAGCATCCCCAGGCTATGTGAAAGACTTCTAAGCACACGTCCATGTGGTCAATTAGGTGCCACACCACTTGCTTCAGCTTCAATTGATGAGACCTTCATCAGCGCAGCCTATGTGAAGGGAGGCGGTGGGATAGTCCCACATCAGGCACTATTAGACTCATAGATGGGCATAAATTGATTTTGTCACATATGCTTATCGTCTCAATTAATACATAGGGGGTGAGGTCCCCGCACCCCTCACACGCCTTGCCTGTGACGCCTACATGTGGGTTTGCTGCATCCGATTATTTGCCTAACCAAGCACTCCTTGGCTGGCACTCACGGCCGGCATCCCTGGTCCCGGGTGCGTGTGTGCCCGAATACCCGATAACCCAAGGCCCTAGGAGGGTGGATCCCAGAGAAATAAAGGAGAGAGAGAGTAGGGGCAAGGGGGATTTTTCCCTGTGCGACACTTAGTAGCTGAAGGGATGGCTTCCCTCTATGCATGAAAAAGAGAGAAGAGGAGGAAAAGAAGAAGGCCTGAAGTAGGAGGAAGAAGAAGAATAGTGCTAGGGAAGCACTGTAGCATCTGATGGTTAAGTCGTCTGGTCATCAGACTTGACATCTGATTTGAGGCTTTATCTAATTATTTATGTACCTAAGTTGAATGGTTGATGGCATTGTTGCATTATTTGAAGTCAATGCATATATGCTTAAATTGAATAATTGGTGATCTAAATCACCATTGTTTTTCCTTTGAGATTCTTTTTGCCATATTTTAAACTCATGCTTTATATTGATTGGCTTATTTCTTGTTCTCATTTACATTATTGAGATTAATGTGTGAATTCCTTTTTGCTCCGCGTGTTTGACCTCGAACTTTCATTCGAGTAATAAAATTCTATTTGTTTTCAAGTGATTTCGACCTATACTACGACGTAGCTTTTATAACCTCGATTTCACTCTGTTAACAACCTTCAACTACAAAATAGGATAATCCCATACCTTTCCAACAAGCTCTTCACTCCTCACCCAATAAGAAAAAGAATTTCGAGCCCACTGATAAGGAATTGATGGATCTTTTCAGGCAAGTAGAAATAAATATCTCTCTCCTTGATGTCATAAAATATACTCCTACCTATGCAAAATTTTTAAAAGATTTATGTACCCCCAAGAGGCAACCAAGAAACTTAAGAAAGGTGATTCTTCCAAGGACAGTGAGCTTTGTTGTACAGAGTAAATTGCCTCTGAAAAAGAAAGATCCAGGCACCCATTTGATTCAACTGGCCATTAATGACACTTCCTTTTATCATGCCGTCTTGTATCTCGGTGCCTTAATTAATCTTATCCCCATTGTTGTATTTGAAGAATTGAAGATCGGTGAATTACATCCTGTCGAGGTTACACTTCAATTAGCTGACCAATCTACAATAAAACCAAAGGAGATCATTAAGGATGTCATTGTCTGAGTCCAAAATTGTCTATTTACTGTAGACTTTTTGGTCTTGGATGTAGAGGTACTAGAAACTCTAAAAAATGCCCCTATAATTCTTGCAAGACCATTCTTAGCCATCGCCAAAGCAAACATTGATTGTAATTATGGAAAGATGAAAATCATGCGCGGTGGCGAGTCAATTACCCTAGATATCTTTCAAGCTTCTAGGAGATTCCAAGAACCCGATTTCTTTGAAGACTCAGATTTTGAAATTGATAATTTAGTGGAGGAAACAATGCAAATTTCACAAGTGGGATCTTGCTTTGTAGTTAACACAGTTCCTAAACCATCTTCTGATTTAACTCGCCCACCCACCCTAACTTCATTATCCACATCTAACTATCCATTTGACCCCTCTCTCCCTTCACCCATGGACCAAAAAGAAGAAATGATTTTAGCGCCGGACCCACAACTAGAGTTGAAACCATTACTCGACTCCCTTAAATATGTTTTCCTAGGAACTAATCAATCAATGCCCCTGATTATTAATTCCCAACTCATTGGGGCTCAAGAGGAAAAACTTCTCCAGGTCCTTAGTAAACATTGAAAGGCCATTGGTTGGACCCTTACTGATCTTAAGGTGATCAATCCGTCCTATTGTACTCACAGAATATATCTAGAGGATGGATCTCACCCCTCCCATCAGCCACAAAGGCGTTTGAACCCTAATATGTAGGAGGTGGTCAAAAAGGAGATAATTAAGTAGCTTGATGCTGATATCATTTACCCCATTTCTGACAGCTTCTGGGTTAGTCCCATGCAAGTCATGCCTAAAAGAACTATACTAACCGTTATCACAAATGAACATGGGGAAAACATAGCCACTCGAACCACTTCTTCTTGGAGTGTGTGCATTGATTATCGCAAGTTAAACACTGCCACCAAGAAGGACCATTTTTCTCTCCCATTTATAGATCAAATCTTAGAGCGGTTAGCCATGTTGGAACCTATTTTCACTTCTCTTTTATGTTTTGGTGTTAACAAAATCATTTTAAGTCTAATGAGTTTATGAAGTGTTATTTTCAGGAAATAATAGGATTTAAGGAAGTATGAAAGAAGTGATGATGTCATGATGATTGAAGATTTTTTTCATATTGTTCATATATCAAGTAATTTAGATTGTGTATGCCTCCTACCAAAATAAATGACTTAGGAATTAAAATCAAAATAGAGAAAATTAGGAATCATACTCTTGTTCTGTTATTCGTTCGAAAATTAATATTGTTTTGTTGTTGTACTAATCATGTATTTACGTTGAAACATCACTTAGATTGATGATCAAAGCTCATTCATAGTAGTTGGCACAGGTTTGGGTTCTAGTCCCAAACTGTGAACAACAAATACTGATACTCATCATGAGTACCGGTACTAGGTATGAGTACCAGTAGTAGATGCTCACAGTTTGAAGACTTGAGAAGTGCTTGGACCTTACAAGTACCTGTACAAATCACTAGTACTGGTACATTTAGGTCAGTTCATTTCATGACCCAAATCTGTGAGTCACAAGTACCAGTACTTATCATGAGTATTGGTACCTAGTGACTTAGTTGGTACTCAATTGTAAGAACTGAGTACCAGTACCCATGATGAGTATCGATATCCAGGCTTTGTTGGGCTGACTACTGGTTATCTGTGAGCAGTTAGTTTTGGTACCACAACTTTTGTATCGGTAACAACTAACCGTTGTGTCCAATCTAAATGGCTATTTTGCAATTAATCCTACCTCTAATCTTCCCAATTTGCCCTTAACGGCTAGTAATGGTAGGGAAGGTGTTTAGTGGCTTATATAAACACCTTGTGTGTGTCATTTGCACACAACACAAGCAAAAATTATCTCCTTGCTCCGAATTCCCAGATTTCATAATTCAAGCTGCAAGGATTGTTGTTTTATTGCATTCTTCTTCAAGGCGATACTCTTTGCAACAAGCCTCTTTCAGGTGATTTCGTTCTTCATCGTAAAATCTCCTTTTTGCTATAGTGTGCTTTCATTAGATTAGTATATAATCATTTCATTAAGCAAATTCTTGTTGGAGACATAGGTACTTAGTTGTAAGCTTTATTGTTGCTTGCTTACACCTGTATTTTTTGTTCTTATTCAATCTTGTAATTGGGTTGAGGTAACCCATTAATTACCTCCATTTATAGTAAATTGAATCCCTCTGGGTTGAGGGAATCGGGTTAAAAATCCTAAGTCAGGAGACTTAGGTAGTGGAGTACCCAAGTGATGGGAACTACTATATATCTGGTGTTATATCTTGTGGTTTGTTTCATTTGCATACTTTTGTTTACCACACTATTCATCCTCCCTTCCAGTGTGCTTATGTTTTTTTAGAACCTACAGGTAGTATCAGAGTGGGTTGCTAGAAGACGTAAAAATCCTTACTCGTTATGGCATCATCAACCAAGCGCACCGAAGGACAATCATCCACACGTCCTCCCTACTTCGATGGGACAGACTATGGATACTAGAAGAGGAGGATGCAAGTCTTCCTTAAGGCAATGGATGAGGAGTCATGGACCCTCATTCAAGAGAAGTACTTGGATCCAGAGCAGCAAGAAGGAGTAGCATGGGTGGTGGATCAAAAGAAGAAAATTGCCAGCAATGCGAAGGCAATGAACGCACTTCATTGTGCATTGTCAAGGTAGGAATTCAACCGTATCTCGGCTTGCGAGTCTGCATACGAGATATGGAACACACTAGAAGTCCCTACGAAGGAACTAACAAGGTAAAAGAAACATGCATATCTATTCTAAGTGAAAGTTATGAGTGTTTCAGGATGGAGAAAGGTGAAACAATCAAGGAAATGTACATGAGATTTGGAGACATTGTAAACCCTATGAAGAATTTGGTAGTGAAGTTCACTGAAGAGCAACTTGTAAGGAAGATCTTGAGATCCCTTACAAGTGATTGATCTCCAAAATCGACAATGATTCAAGAGGCAAAGGATCTTTCAATCCTTTCTCTTGACGACTTGATTGGAAGCCTCATGGCATATGAGGTCCAACTAGAGAACATGAAGAAGAACGAGGAGAGATCAATAAGTAGAAAGAAGGATCTTGCTTTCAAAGCTCTACAGGAGGATTTAGACTTCAACAATTCCGACTCCGAGGAAGAAGAAGAGCTTGCTCTTCTAACAAGACGATTTCAACGATTCATCCGAAAGCAAGGTAAGAGAGTGAATAAATTTTGAAAAGACATAGTGTGTTTTGAATGCAAGAAAAGGTGACACGTATGAAAGGATTGTCCAATGGTCAAGAAGAAGAAGGAAGAAAAGAAGAAAGATAAAGACATTAATCGGAAGAAGAAGATCTCAAGAAAGGTGTATAAAGCAACTTGGGATGACAGTGATTCAGGCACCGAATCATCCTCTGAAGAATCCGAGGAAATTGTAGTTGCATGATCGTACGTGTTTCGCTAATTTGAAATCAGGGTTACAAGTAACCTGTCATCGTAGTTGTAAAACTCGTGGCCAAATAAAATTTATACCGAAACTCCAAGGGAGTCTCGGGTCGAACACAAGGAGGCAACGTTTACATTAATTGAAAATCGCACTTCAATTTATTTCTTTTTGGTATTTTAGGGTTTTATTATCTTTTTTAGTCTTTTTGTAAGAAGAAGATAAGCAGAATGAGTCACCAGAGATGTGGAATAAATATGATATAGATATCACTTCAATGTCAATTACAATCAACTATGAAAGCATGAAAAGAGAGGGAGGTGAGAAGGAATCTCCCAAATCGTCTGTTCGGCAAGATGATGGCACCTTGCTGAAGCTCGGATGAAGGAGGTGAGGAGTGGGATGACGAAGGTGAGATGCAGGAGGACGTTGGGTAGAGGAAAGCTTCGACATGGCTCCGAAATGGAGGTGAGAAGGCTGAGATGATATGCTACTGGAATGGAGGTGGGTGGATGACTCCAAGGCGACCTATGAATGGGGATGGGAAAATGGATGAATATTTGGTGAGGTAGAGGTTTGCTACACTAATAGGAGCCTTGGGAGCATGAGATCAAGCTCTAATAGACCGTTGGTAGGCTTGCTAGAGCTTGGGAGTAGGTGGAAGTAGAGTAGGTAGAGATGAAGAGGAATGGGGGGTGTAGGGGTGTTTATATAGTGGAGAGAAGTGAATCCTACACACATGTATTCAGTGATAGCTATAAGAGTCACTAAAGGCCGCTCGAGCTGTCGTTGAAGATCCATGCCTCATCATTGCTTTGGCTGCCGTACGCACTGCATAGGCCATTTAGTGATAGTTGCAAGTGTCACTAAAGGCCTGCTCATCTGTCATTGTAAAGCCCACGCCCAACGCTCACACCCGCAGCTGTCAAAGGCGTGGTGTTAATAGAGAGAAATCGGTGTTTAAAAGATGTTGCATTGCAGTATAAATGAAATTGCCTTGAAAATAAATAAGAATTTTATTACTCGAAAACCTAAGTGTTCGAGGTCGAACATAGGAAGCAAATTGGTGTTTAAAAACTAAGATCACAATCTCAATTTAATCAAATGTGATGTTCAACAATCAATAGAATGAGATTCAATGTATATGAAAGCTAAAGAGAAGAATAGGGATGTAAAAAGAAATAGAATGTTCTCTCTTCTTTCTTCTCCTCTCTCTTGTGGCTTCTTCTTTATTTTTCTCTTTTCTTCCTTCTCTGATTTCTTCTTTTTGTCTCTGTGACTTCTTTTCTCTTCTGTCTTCTTCTTCTGCGGCTCCTTCCTTCTCTTCTTTTCTTCTTTTTCTTCTCTTGGTTTCTTTCTCTTTATTTGCCTTTGATTCTCTCTGCAACTCCTTCCTTAGCTTCTGATTCTCCTCCTTCTCTTTTCTTCTTCAGCAGTGCCTTCTTCTTCCTTCTTCTTTAGCATCTGCCTTCAAGTCCTCCTTTCTTCTTCAGCCTCTGCCTTCAAGTCTTCAGCTTCTTTCCTTAGCCGCTCCTGCCCTTAAGCTTTGGCTCTTCCTCCCTTAGCTTTTCCTCAGCGGCTTCCTTCCTTCTTTCCTTCTTCCTTCCCTGCACAAATGAGAGTGCAAAACCTACTCCTACCCTCCCCCACGTACGCCTTCTCCCTATTTCTCTCTTCGCACTCCCAGAGCCAGCCAATTGGGTATATGGGTCAGGTTACGCGCACCCGAGTCTAGGCGCACTGGCATGGGTGGTGCGTGAGGAGTGTAGGGTAAATAGGTCGGCTAGGTTCGCGTAAGCGTGGGTCGTGGATGAGGAGGGTGACATGGGCGAGGGGACCTCACCCTGTGAACTGAGGTGATAAGGAGAGAACACAAAAACAACTTATATGACTTACCTGCGCCAAACGTTTTTGAGCTGGGACTAAAGTCCCACCCGCTTCGTCGTGAGTGTGCAGGGAGGACGCCCATCCAATAGCTGTCGCTGCAGTCGCTAAAGCCTCTGATTGCTAGGTGTGAAAGGGTCATCGAAGGATTCTGCACACCTAGGGCTTGTCTATCTAGACTAGCGCGACCTAGAGCGAGCAAGCTTTCTCCTTCACGCCTACTCCAATGGAGGAGGAGGGTCAGACGTGAAACTCAGCAATACGTCCTCGCAGCCTTGTCAAATCACTTGGGGAGCTTTGCTGTGTCACGGCAAAGGTGAAGCGGTGGGTGGCATGGCACAGAACTACTTAGGCATGCGTGCCTAAGTCAGACTGTGACCGTGGAAGTGCGTGTGTTCGGTGGGCACTTGGGGAGGTGTTGGCGGTTGATGGAGGTGTGGATGATGATCAATGAGTGATGGAGGAGGTTTTGAGGTAGGTGGCGAGGTGTGTGGACGGCTGGAGCGATGGTTGCGCCTCGCCGGTGGTCTCCCGGAGATGAGGGAGACGGAGGTGGTTGGTGGCTGTCGAGGGTGTTTTTATGAAATTAAGAGGGGGAAAATGATAGGTAGGGAGAGAGGAACTTACTGAGGGTAGTTGGATGAAGGGAGAAAGGTGGAGGACGAACGGCGCGTGTGTGCCGTCGTTGGAGAAGAAGGCCCTGAGGTGAGGAAGATGGCAACGACGAAGGGGTTGGAGAGGTGAGTGCAGGTATGGCGCGACACAGAGGAGCAAGGTGGAGAAGACTCTGCCACTGGTATGGTGGCAGAGCGACGAGAAGAGGGAGGAGAGATTGCCGAAGCTTGCAGGCTTTGGCCAGTGATGAGGGAGGACGAATTTAGTGGGTATCAGCAGCCAAAACAAGCTTGAGAGAAGCGGCAAGGACAGGGGGTCCTTTTATAGCTGCTGACCAAGGTCCTTGTGCTTGGAAGGCAAGCTTCCAAGCGCAAGAATCTCACCGGAGAAGGAAGCTGCAAATGATAACCCATTTCTCTTGAGCGTTCTCACAAAAGATTGGGTGCGAATCAGATCATGGGATTGTGTTCAGACGAAAGGGAATTCCTCAGAGAATCTCCCTTCCAAATCTGGGAGATCTTTGAGGAATCGGGGAGAAATCCTCCACAAATCCTCGTCGGAGTAGGACTCCTCCGCTGTAATGGTGGAGGGACCTAAATGCAAAGAGTGGCGAGATGATAGGGGGATCTGCGCAAAGGTTTTCAAAAGCTAGGGGTCAAAATGTAATTGGGTGGACTATTTTGCAACGTAGGTCAAGATGACCTTCCCTTGGGTCCAAATTTTGGTACAAACCTAATTTTGACCTAAGGAATCCAATGGTGAAGTTGTCTTTTATTTTTGACCACGTTTGAGTGGAAATTTTACACGAAAACCTAATTTAGGTCAAATATCTAACTAGGACCCTAATTTAGGTCAAAATAGGTTCCAAAGGCCAAATTGAAGGTTATAAACCCTAGAGGGTATTTTTCCATGAATGTTAGAGGGTTTAGTTGATTTTTATCCTAACCAAAACCTTGTAAAATTAAGTGGGTTTGTTTTAGGATTATAGAACATTATTTAATTCTTAGATCTCATAATAATCCTTTTCTGATTAAACCATCCCACTTTTCCTCTTATTAAGTCCAATTGACCTATCTTTAGCCCTTAAGAAATCCCGTTGATGCACTACAATGGTAAAATTACACTTTTACCCTTTGTTTCATGTTTTCTTCTCAGAACAGTTCTTCCTTGAATTAGGCCCTTCTCTAGGTTATGTAGGAGCTTTTGTTCTCTTTTCTATGTCAAAATGAGCTAGTTAGGGCTCATGATGGTGTTCCCATCATACCCCTATGCCTAGCTTTTGTTAGTCCCTTAGCAAAATTTCAAGGTTTTAACTTCTGTTCTAGACCATGAGTTTCTTTCACCAGTTATGATAAGTGCTTTTCTTTTCCTTTCGATTAGGTTATAATGCCGACAATAGGACTAGAGGTACTCAAGTACCAACCAAGATCTGGACCTGACTAGCTTTAGCCTCGATCCTCTACGAAGGTTTTTAAGGCCTGCAGGAACTATCCTAAGGTTCGTTGGACTTCGCGGTTAAAGCGCCCATGCTTGAGACTTATTTTAGCCTTGGTTCAGTTTGTAGTGAGTTTTTATAAGAGAGAGACAGAGGGTTTATTTGTTTGGAGAGTTTTCTCTCTCTTTTCTTTTTATTTCTAGCTTCGGATTAGCTTCTTAACAGGGTTTGTATCGGATTCATCATCCCCACCATCAATCCTCAAAGGTCCCTGGCAATCGATGCTTCGTGATAGCACCGCCCATGGAAACCCCCAGAACCCTGGCTTTCGAGATTTCGAGATAATCCCACCCAGGGCGTTCCGTGGCCAAATCCAAACCTTGGTAATCGACATTTCGTGATAATGTCGCCCATGATATCTGAACCAGCAGAGTGCTTACATGCCCCCGGTAGAATATGTAAATATCCTAGGAGACAAGCACTGAGGAGATGATATGTTGTTACGCATCTTCGAGGGGAATTTCCTGCCTCTCCACGTCGGGAACTCATCCAATTCAACTTGTGCTGATCGGCCACTCCTAATCTAGGCAACTTTCTCAGAACATTTAAACGCTTTTGCGTGATTTTGATAGTTATGCACACTGAACCAGACTGTGTGTGGATTGGGGTGCTTAGGTTATCAAGTCTCGCAAACCAAAGATCAGTTAACGAGGCCGAATACTCCCTAAGCCTTAGACCTAATACTTAAGCTTCTCATTTTCCCCAACCTCTTGAGGATTATCCAAATCTTAGTGGATACTTGAATTTTTAAGCCTAGGAGTCTAGCCGAAAAGGCCTAGGGTCATCATTCCTACTAATCTCTTTTTGTGTCTCCATAGCACTTTTTCTCATTTTTCTCTTTTTTCTTAATGTGGTTTAGAACTTCAGTTAATCCCTTAATTTCTTACTAATGACTATTCTTCTTTTCTTTTTCATTTTGTGCTCCTTTTTTGTCATTTTTCTCTTTTTCCTCCTCATGTTTTGTATAGCCTCAAAAATTCTCTCTCCCCCCTCAGTTTTTTTTGTTCTTTTTCAAGATTTTTCAAATTTTTTGTGTTTTTTATGATATGTGATTTTTTTGTTGAAACCTTCTCTTGATATGAGTCTTCATAATGTTTTGCACTTTCATACCCTCCCATGCCTACGATTTGCAATGTCCCCATTGTAAATTAGGTGGGTTCGAATTCAGCCTAGTTCATTCATTAGGAGAGGTGTTGGGTGGGCGAACGGGTTGAGGTGACTGTTGCGAACGATTTCTAGACTCAGGTACGGGTGAAGTCGGCTGTTCTAATGGATGAACCCTAAAGTGCAATATGAATTCAGCATAGAAATGTCAGGAAAGGTTTCGGGTTTTTCAAAGAATGACGGGTTACCTCCCGTTAAGCATTGAGTTTTATGCCATCAGCTGGGCACAACAAGCTCAGGGAGAATGGAGGATAAAGGATATCTCAGCCAAATCTATATCAATCATGTCAATGAACGGTTTGAGTCTCTGACCGTTCACGACGAAAGGTTCAGAATCGTGGCTGAGTGGACTGATCTCAATGGCTCCATTTCCAAAGATTTATCGGTCTAAGTAAGGTCTGATCCATTTAGATCGTAGCTTTCCTAGGAACAACTTGAGTCTGGCATCAAAGAGTAGGACCTTTCAACTAGGATGAAAGATCTTTCTAGATATGTGCTTGTCGTGAAAGGCTTTAACCCGCTCTTTGTAAATTCATGAGTTGTCATACGCGTCGTGGCGTAATTCATCGATCTTGCTCATTTGAAGCTTTCTATGGGTTCCAGCCTTAGAAAGATCTAAGTTGCAGTTCCATACTGCCTAATAGGCTTTATGGTCCAATTCAATAGGGAGGTGACACGCCTTCCAGTACACCAGTCTGAAGGGAGACATACCTAATTGGGTCTTGTGGGCGGTCCTATAGGCCCATAAACCTTTCGAAAGCTGGGATGACCAATCCTTCCTGTCAGGTCGAACAGTAACTTGGAGGATTTTCTTGATCTCCCGGTTTGATAGCTCAGCTAGACCATTAGTTTGGGGATGGTAAGGAGTAGAGATTCAGTGCGACACCCCATATTTGGTAATCAGTGACCTGAATTGAGCATTTATGAAATGGGTTCCTCCATCGGAAACTATTACACATGGAATCCCGATCCTTGTGAAGATGTTTTGGTGAATGAATTTGATAACAACTTTGTGATCATTGGTTCGGGTCGGAATGGCTTCAATCCACTTGGACACATAGTCAACAGCGAGTAAAATGTATTTGAAGCCATCCGAGATAGGGAAGGGCCCCATAAAATCAATCCCCCAAATGTCAAAAATTTCGCACACCAGAATCGGCTGTAAAGGCATCATGTCTAGATGGCTCATGTTGCCCAAGGTCTGGCAATGGGTACATGCCTTACAGTGATTGTATGCATCCTTGAAAATTGTGGGCCAGTAAAAGCCACACTGGAGGACTTTTGATGCGATTTTGTATCCTGAAAAATGTCCACCGCATGCCTAGTCATGGCAGAAAGAGAGTTTGTCTTTGATTTCCGCTTCCATGTCACATCGTCGAATTATCTGATCAGTACTAATGCAGAATAAATACGGGTCTTCCCAAAGGTAATACTTGGCATTGAAACACAATCTGTCCTTCTTGGCCTTCGGCTAATCGGATGAGATCTAATGTGATGCCAAGTAGTTTACTATGTTGGCAAACAATGGAAGCCCTATATCGATAGTTAGGAGGTGCTCATCAGGAAAATGTTCCGTGATGGGTCCGAAAGGGTCAATGATCTCAAAAGGAAGGCAGGACAAGTGATCAGCTACCACATTCTATTTTCCCGCTTTGTCACATGGTCAAATTCTTGCAACAGCAAGATCCAGCAGATTAATCGAGGTTTCACATCCTTCTTTGCAAGGAGATGCCTCACAGTTGTGTGATCCGAGTAGATGATAACATGGGAACCTAGGAGGTAAGATCTGAATTTTTCTAGGGTAAATACTATGGCTAGAAGCTCTTTCTTAGTAACTGTGTAGTTACGCTGAGCCTCGTCAAGTGTTGCTAGCGTAGTAAATGACCACAGGTTTCCCATCAATTTTCTACCCCAAAATCACTCCTACAGTGAAGTCAGATGCATCGCACATGATCTCAAAGGGTTGAGACCAATCAGGGGACTGTAGGATCGGGGATTGTGTAACTCGGTCATGGAGGATCTCAAATGCACGAGTGCATTCCTTGGAGATTTCGAAAGGTACATCCTTGAAGAGAAGAGTAGTCAGGGGGCACGCGATTTTTGAAAAGTTAGGGATAAATCGACAGTAAAAATCGACGTGCCCCAAAAAAGATCAGATGTCCTTGATCGAGCTAGGCATAGGGAGTTTGGAAATCAAGTTAACCTTGGCTCGATCGACTTGGATGCCCTTCTCTGAAATCAGATGTCCCAAGATGATTCCCTCAGGCACCATGAAATGGCTCTTTTCCCATGAAAGAACCAGATTCACGTCAATGCATCGCCTAAGTATTTGGACCATGTGCTGGAGGCAATTGTCAAATGATGCTCCAAAATACTGAAAAGTCATCCATGAAGACTTCTAGATAATCACCTACAATATCTGAGAATATGGCAAGCATGCACCGCTGAAAAGTCGTAGGTGCATTGTAGGGACCAAATGGCATCCTTCAGAATGCGTATGTCCCAAAGGGGCAGGTGAAAGTGGCCTTTTCTTAGTCCTCAGGATGGATTGCCACTTGGTTATAACCGAAGTACCCATCAAGAAAGCAGAAGAACCTATTTCCTTCTAGTTTCTCGAGGATCGGATCAATAAACGGTAGTGGGAAATGATCCATCTTCGTGGAGGAATTGAGTCTTTTGTAATCAATGCAGACTCTCCACGAGTTAGCTATATGGGTCGATATGACCTCTCTGGTTTCAGTCATGATGATGGCGAGTCCTGCCTTCTTAAGCACAACCTGGATTGGACTCACCCATCGACTGTCGAAGATCGGGTAGATGATCCCTGCATCTAACCACTTAATGATCTTCTTTTTCATGACCTCCTGCAGATTAAGGTTCAAACGTCTCTGCATTTCTTACGAAGGTCGCACACACTCTTCGGTGTAGATGCGATGTGTACAATAAGAGGGGCTTATGCCAGTCAAGTCATCAAGAGTCCATCTAATGGCTCTACGATATTGTTGGAGAATAGTAATCAGACGGGATTCCTGGTCAAGTGTGAGTCTGGAGTTGATAATCATAGGAAACGTCTGATTGTAACCCAAAAATACGTATTTCAGATGTTCGGGAAGGGGCTTGAGTTCCAGGACGGGATTATCAGCAGTAGCAGGCGGTTTAGGGTGTGTATCAGGGATAAGGGTAGGAGTTATGGGTGTATCTAGATCAGGTTCAGACTCCTCTATTTGTGGGTTTTGATCTTCTAATGGTTGATCGGGGATAATCAAGTTATCCTCGATATGCGGTTCATCAACCACGGCTTTGATATCACATATTTATTCTATAACACCGCAATTAATCCCTTGTTGGGCCTTAAAGATGTCAATCTTTAGAGTTTGGTTCCCAAATTTTAATTCTATTTGGCCCTCCTCACAGTTTATGTTGGCCCTAGCAGTGGCTAGAAATGGTCTCCCTAGTATAATCGGTGTATCCCTTGGGTTCTCAGGTGCATCCATATCTAGAACTATAAAATCCACTGGGAAGTAGAAATCCTGTACCCTAACAATGACATCCTCGAGTATTCCTTTAGGTGACCTGATGGATCGATAGGCTAATTGTAATGTCACCTTAATTGGTTTAAGCTCGGACTCTTCAATGTGGTCAAGGAGGGATGTAGGCATTAGGTTTATGGAGGCACCTAGGTCTAACAAGGCCCTATCGAATTGGGTATCACCAATTTTACATGAAATCAGGGGAGTACTTGGGTCTTTAGCCTTAGGTGGGAGTTTACGCAAGATTACAGAGCTGGCTTGCTCTGACAATACGATCGGACTCCCACTTTTGGTTCGCAGCTTATGCTTGGGTGTACATATATCTTTCAAAAATCGTGCTTAAGCCGGTACGTGGCGGATTGCATCCATCAGAGGGATGTTTATCTAGACCTATTCAAAGAGCTTGACTAGATCCTCCTCAGGAGCCACAGGTTTGGTTATCCTCTTTCCCTTGGTCAAGGCCTCGGGAAATGGAACCTTGGTTGGTTCCTCTAGAAAAGGTCCAGGTTCTTGATCTGGGATAGGGGTATCCTGGATAACTATCCTAGCATTTGGGTTATTACCAGGCTTGGAGTGGTTTGGATAAGGTGGGTCTTAAGTTGCTTTACCACTACGGGTTGTTACGGAGTTTAATCCTGCGTGGTTTTGGTTTGGGGTTGGTAAGATGGGTGGCTGCTGTTGAAATCCCGCATAAGATGTCGAAGCTTCCATCCCGTCGGGTGATGGAACAGAAGGGGCCTGATAAATCATATGTGCGTGGCCAGGATTTGGGTTCATAACGTGCCTCTGGGTTGGCACATTATTTGGGTTCGGCAGAGTTTGCGAAGGAAGGGTGCCAGGTTAGCGGGAATTCGCCATCTGGGCGAGTTGATTGTGAACCTTTGTGATCTCTTCCTTGTGCTATTTCTATATTGCCGCATTCGTCTTCTGCATGTCAACCAATGTTTGAAGGATAAGAGTCATTTGATCTTAGTTTGGCCTAGATTGATAGGTGGGGTTGGAACGAGGCTGAGGCGACTGATATGGATGAGGAGCTTGTGGGAGGGGTTGGTAAGGTGGTCTTTGATTCTGAGAATTTCCCGCCCATAGGAAGTTGGGATGATTCTGCCATCCAGGGTTGTAGGTATTGGAGAATGGGTCATTCTGGATGGCGTTGAGGTCCTCGTAGGTCTGAGGATCCTCAGGAAAGTCAGAGTACGAGGGTTCAGAGTTCCCCCAAATAGAATAGAGTGGATCGGAGATCTCTCCGATCCTCGAGTCAGACAGGGGTGGATACGGGTCCTTCCTTCTCTTCTTCTCTTCTTCTTTTTCTTCTATTGGTTTCTTTCTCTTTCTCTGCCTTTGATTCTCTCTGCGGCTCCTTCCTTAGCTTCTGATTTTCTTCCTTCCCTTTTCTTCTTTAGCAGTGCCTTCTTCTTCCTTCTTCTTTAGCTTCTGCCTTCAAGTCCTCCTTTCTTCTTCAGCCTCTGCCTTCAAGTCTTCAGCTTCTTTCCTTAGCCGCTCCTTCCCTTAAGCTTTGGCTCTTCCTCCCTTAGATTTTCCTCAATGGCTTCCATCCTTCTTTCCTTCTTCCTTCCCTGCACACATGAGAGTGCAAACCCTACCCCTACCCTCCCCCACGTACCTTCTCTCTCTATTTCTCTCTTCGCACTCCCAGAGCCAGGAAATCGGGTATACGGGTCAGGTTACATGCACCCGGGTCCAGGCGCACCGGCGTCGGTGGTGTGTGAGGAGTACAGGGTAAACGGGTCGGCCAGGTCCGCGTAAGCATGGGTTGCGGACGAGGCGGTTGACGTGGACAAGGGGACCTCACCCCGTGAACTGAGGCGATAAGGTGTGAACACAAAAACAACTTATATGACTTACCTGTGCCCAATGTTTCCAAGGTAGGACTAAAGTCCCACCTACTTCTTCATGCGTGCACAGGGAGGATGCTTGTCCAATAGCTGCAGCTGCAGTCACTGAGGCTTCTGATTGCTAGGTGTGAAAGGGTCGTGGAAGGATTCCGTGCACCTATGGCTTGTCTATCTTGAGTAGCACGACCTAGAGCGAGCAAGCTTGCTCCTTCGTGCCTGCTCCAATGGTGGAAGAGGGTCAGACCTGAAACTTAGCAATACGGCCTCACAGCCTTGTCAAATCACTTGGGGAGCTTTGCCGTGTCATGGCGAATGTGAACCGGTGGGTGGCATCGCATAGAACGGCCTAGGTGTGCATGCCTAGATCGAACTGTGACAGTGGAAGTGCGTGTGTTTGGTGGGCACTTGGGGAGGTGTTGGCTGTCGATGGAGGTGTGGATGATGATCAGTGAGTGATGGCGGAGGGTTTGAGGTTGGTGGCAATGCGTGTGGATGGGTGGAGTGACGGTTGCGCCTCGCCGGTGGTCTGCCGGAGATGAGGAAGACGGAGGTGGTAGGTGGCTGTCGAGGGTGTTTTTATGAAATTAAGAGGGGGAAAATGATAGGTAGGGAGAGAGGAACTTACTGAGGGTAGTTGGATGAAGGGGGAAAGGCGGAGGACGAACAACGCATGTGTGCCGTCGTTGGAGAAGAAGGCCCTGAGGTGAGGAAGAAGGTGACGATGAAGGGGTTGGAGAGGCGTAAGCAGGTATGGCGCGATGCGGAGGAGCAAGGCGAAGAAGACTCTACCACTTGTTTGGTGGTAGAGTGACGAGAAGAGGGAGGAGAGATTGCCAGAGCTTGCAGGCTTTTGGCTCGTGATGAGGGAGGACGAATTTAGGGGGTATCAGTGGCCAAAACAAGCTTGAGAGAAGCAGCAAGGATAGGGGGTCCTTTTATAGCTGCTGGTCGAGGTCTTTGTGCTTGGAAGGCAAGCTTCCAAGTGCAAGAATCTTACTTGATAGGGAATGTGCGAATGATACCCATTTCTCTCGAGCGTTCACACGAGAGATTGGGTGTGAATCAGATTATGAGATTGTGTTCAGACGATAGGGAATTCCTTAGAGAATCTCCCTTCCAAATCTAGGAAGAGATCTCTAAGGAATCAGGGAGAAATCCTCCTCAAATCCTCGTCGGAGTAGGACTCCTCCACTATAATGGTGGAGGGACCTAAATGCAAATAGTGGCGAGATGATAGGGGTCTACGCAAAGGTTTCAAAAGCTAGAGGTCAAAATGTAATTGGGTGGACTATTTCGTAAAGTAGGTCAAGATGACCTTCCCTTGGGTACAAATTTTGGTACAAACCTAATTTGGACCTAAGGAATCCAATGGTGAAGTTGGATTTTAGGTTTGACAATGTTTGAGTGGAAATTTTACATAAAAACCTAATTTAGGTCAAATATCTTACTAGAACCCCAATTTAGGTCAAAATAGGTTCTACAGGTCAAATTGAAGGTTCTAAACACTAGAGGGTATTTTTCCATAAATTTTAGAGGCTTAGTTGATTTTTATCCTAACCAAAACCTTGTAAAATTAAGTGGGTTTATTTTAGGGTTATAGAATGTCATTTAATTCTTAGATCTCACAATAACCCTTTTCTGATTTAACCATCCCACTTTTCCTCTTATTAAGTCCAATTGACTTGTGTTTAGCCCCTGTGAAATCCCGTTGATGTGCTGCAATAGTAAAATTGTAGTTTTACCCTTTTTTTCATGTTTTCTTCTCAGAGCAGCTCTTCCTTGAATTAGGCCCATCTCGAGATTATGTAGGAGCTTTTGTTCTCTTTTCTATGTTGAAATGAGCTAATTACGGCTCATGATGGTGTTCCCATCATGTGACAATCGTCAATCGTTGGATTAGGTGCGAATGGTTGTGATTGCTAGAGGAGAGCACGTGCCTGCCAGCGTTTGAATTTCGCATCGCTGGCGCGTACGCTAGCCGCCGTTGGATGCCGCATCGCACGGTCGAGATGCGCTCGCAGATTAATCGTGCATTGATTTGAATTGCACGCCTCACGTGATTGTGGAGATCGGACAGTGGGCACTGCTCGCAGTTGACTTAAATGCATGCCTTAGATGGCATGCGTGTGATCTGGCATGCGCCATCGCGTCGGCGGGCAGCATTGGATCACACGTAGGGAATCTTGACCGCTTGATTGCGATTAGGCGACCCTATTGCATCTGACACTGTAGCGGGGTGTGATGAATCGAGGCTCGATCTCGCACTCGCTCCTTGAGAGTGCTCAACCTCATCGCTGCACCACACCTGTAGGTGTGTTGCGAAGAGGAATTGTGCCTGTGCTGTGAGGGCGGTTTCTCAGCCGTTGGCTTTTCATCCAATGGCTGAGATCACTCGATGGGCAACCTTTGGAGATGTGAGGGTGGATTTGGGTGCTCTAGATGGTGCCATGTGGCAATATCTGGTCCGTCTACCCTTCATTGCTTGTAGAGGATGCCATGGTACTCGGATCAAGGTGACTTCTATGTTGTCGGATTGCGATTGTCCTTTCGGATCCATCCGTACGGTTGGATTTTTCATCCGAAGTCCACAAGGATGTCCCATTGCCTCCTAGCCAGATAAAATGAAGGAATTAATATACAAAACATACAACTATCTTATATGTCATGCAATGGATGTTATACAATATTTATAACATGATATGCAATGCTACGCCTAGGAACTATCATAGATAAGTAATTTATCATGAATTTTTCTGTGTTTATCATACCCCCATGCTTACTTTTTGCTAGTCCCTAGCAAAATTAACATAAATGACATGTATAAAAGTAGAATCAGGGTTCGAGTATTTAAGCAAAATTCATTGATTGCTTTAGAAAATCTCAATCCCAAGACCTAATTATAAAAACTCAACAGTGCCTGGGTGTCTGCCAGAATATAGACTGTCCAAGCCCTCGCCTTATTTGAGAAGTGTAGATACAAAAAAAAAATTTTCCTATTTTTTTTTCTTTTCTAGTTTTTTTTTTTACTTTTTGAGTTTGAGAGTTTCGAGATAACTTTTTATAGCTACTCGACTTGCCCAAGACTCGAAAGGACTCTGAGTGCTAAGCATCTTGTGAAAATAGTGAAAGACTCACTAGGCGGTCGTTAAAACGGACTTCGGGTTTCTACGACCCTACGTGACCTTGCCTAGAGGTTTATCTTTTCAAATGGTAGCTTTCTCCCTACTTTTATTTATGAGGTCAACACAAGGGCAAACCCAGTGTATATCTCCCCAGTTTATTCTACTTTCCTACTTCTTCTGTAAGTGTTTTGGGAATTATTGTGCATTTTTTTGTGAGCTGGGTTCTGAATAATCGGCCAATGAGTTGTTTCCACTGACAACTTGCCAGCCATACTCGTGTGGTGAAGTATGGTTTTATTATTATTTTTTTTCTATTTTCTCCATTTTCTATTTTTTTCTTTTTTTTCTCAAGTAGGTGTCTTTCCTGATATAAGATTTACTTAAAGATAGTACAATGAAAATGGTCTTGTGACTGGACTTTGGACAACCGACCGATGAGCTGTTACCACTGACAACTTTTTAGCCATACCACCCTAGATAGTTCATTAGCTACCCAATTTTCGAAGAAACTGCCGAAAAGTGAGTCAGTGCAAAAAAAGTGTGTAGATGCTCAGGCTTAAAGTCCCCTCAAATTAGAGGGTGGGTTGATAAGTCACATACTTATCATCCCAATTTATTAGCTAAATTAAAATGAATTTGAATTGGCGAGGACTTGAGACAAAGTCCACATTCAAGTGGACACCTGGGCTAATTAAGCCTAAAGACCTGAAGAGTCTAAGTGTTTAGGTCTCAAAGTATCAATTCCTAACGTTTGCAACTCCTAATGCCTAAGTTCTTGTCTCCTAATTCTATTTTTTTTTTAATAGAATAAAAGAAAATAGGAAATTACTATTACAGTTGACAAAACAATTATAAGATATTTCCACCCCCCCATGCTTATCTATTTCAATGTCCTCATTGTTCAAAATGAAAGCAAGCAGGAGAGTAGAAGTGGAAGAATAGCACCTAGTTTCCATGAGACTCTGGTTTGCTTGGAACAGTCTTTACATGTGCTAAGTTTAGTGCCTTCAGCTGGGCGATGATCGGCCGGCGCTAGTTAAGGAAAGGAAGAGCAACCTTGTCTGAGATGGGTTCAGGGAGCACATGGTCAACAAAGGGTTTGAGACGCTGTCCGTTGACCTTGAAGAAATTACCCATCTTTGGGTCAGAGATTTCGACAGCCCCATTAGGGAAAATCCCCTCAATAATGAACAGGTCATCCCACTTAGACCTAAGTTTTCTAGGGAAAAGCTTTAATCGAGAATCGAAAAGCCTGACCTTCTGGTTTAGCTCAAAGCTCTTATGTGAAATCATCTGATCATGGAGAGCTTTCGTCCATGCCTTATAGATTCTGGCATTTTCATAAGCATCATTTCAAAGCTCCTCCAACTCAGATAGTTGGAGTTTCCTGGTTTTCCTAGCCAACTCAAGGTCCACATTACATTTCCTGATGGCCCAAAATGCTCTGTGTTCAAGTTCTACGGGTAAGTGACACGCCTTACCAAACACCAGACTGAGCGGAGACATACCGATAGGTGTTTTGTATGCCGTACGGTAGGCCCAAAGAGCATCATCTAGCTTTTGGTCCCAATCTTTCTTATCAGGCCTAACGATTTTTTGCAAAATGTTCTTGATCTCCTGATTGGAGACCTCGGCCTGTCCGTTCGTCTGAGGATGGTAAGGTGTGGAAATCCGATGATTCACCCTGTATTTCCCCAGTAAATTTTGAAACTGGGCATGAGTGCAATGTGTGCCACCATCACTGATAAGTGCCCTAGGAACCTCGAACTGACTAAAGATGTTTTTCTTCATAAAATCGATGACCACCTTGTGGTCATTGGTCCAGGTGGGAATTGCCTCAATCCACTTGGACACGTAATCAACAGCAACCAGAATATACTGGTGTCCAAATGAAGGAGGGAAGTGTCCCATAAAGTTGATGCCCCGTCGAAAATTTCGATAGAAAGAATTGGGTTCAGGGGCATCATATCTCTCTTAGCCATGTTCCCAAGTGTCTGGCATTGGGTGCATGACTTTGAGAATTCCTGGGCATCCTTAAATAATGACGACCAATAGAATCTGGATTGCAAGATTTTTGCAGCCATCTTTTTCCTGGAAAAGTGTCCACCACACGCAGATGTGTGACAGAACTCAAGTATGTTATGGAACTCGATATCCGGGACTCATTAACGAATAATCTAGTCTATGCCAATGAGTACAACTCGAGATTGTCCCAAAAATAATATTTGGCCTCAGACACAAGTCTATCCCATTGTTGTTTGGTCCAATCCTGGGGGATTTGACCAATGGCAAAATTATTGACAATATTCGCAAACCAGGGAGTTCGGATACCCAAGACTGTGAGGAAGTCTCATTCAAAAAAGTATCAGAGATTGGGACATCCGGATGAGGAGAATCAATTAGGATTCTCGAGAGGTGATCCGCCACTACATTTTGTGCCCCGGCTTTATCCTTGATTTCAAGATTGAATTCTTGAAGCAGCAGAATCCAGTGAATAAGCTGGGGTTTGGCATCCTTTTTGGCCAAGAGATTTTTCAAGGCCCAGTGGTCAGTATAGATGATGACATGAGAACCTAGCAGATAAGCCCTGAAATTTTCTAAATCCAAAATTATGGCTAGCAATTCTTTCTCAGTAATGGTGTAGTTCCTCTTGGCCTCATCCAGAGTCTTGCTAGAGTAGTAAATCACAAAGGGCTTTTTCTCAATCTTTTGACCTAAGACAACCTCGACTGCAAAATCAGATGCATCAACCATAATCTCAAATGGGGCAGTCCTGATCAGTGGTTGCAACACCAGGGCACAGGTGACTGTCATTTTTAATAAATCAAATGCCTTACAGCATGATTCATCAAACTCGAATGGTGTGTCTTTGGCCAGAAGGTTACTCAAGGGTCGAGCAACCTTCGAGAAATCCTTAGTGAATCTTCCATAAAAACCCACATGCCCAAGGAAAGAGCGAATCTGTTTTACAAATGTGGGTTGAGGAAGTCTAGAGATAACATCCACCTTACCTTTATCATCTTCAACACCCTGACTAGAGACCACGTGACCCAGGACAATGCCTTCCTGAGTCATAAAGTGGCTCCTTTTCTAGCTAAGGACCAGTCGTGTTTTGATGCATCTGTGGAGGATCAATTCCAAGTTAGCCAGGCAAGACTCAAAATTATCTCCGAAAATGGAGAAATCATCCATAAACACCTTAAGATAATCTCCAAACATGTCAGAAAAGATGGGTAGCATGCACCTTTGAAAAGTTGCAAACGCATTGCAAAGCCTGAATGACATTCTACGAAAAGCAAAGGTTCTGTAGGGACATGTGAAAGTTGTCTTTTCCTGGTCTTCGAGATGGATAGGGACTTGGTTATATCCTGAATAACCATCCAGGAAGCAAAAATATTTTTTCCCAGCTAACCTTTCAAGGATTTGATCGATGAATGGCAAGGGAAAGTAATCCTTTTTAGTGTCTGTGTTTAGCTTCCTATAGTCAATACATACTTTCCAAGCAGAAGTTGAACGAGTGGTGAAGGTTTCCCCTTTCTCATTAGTCATAACGGTTCTTCTTGCCTTCTTGGGTAGAATCTGAATGGGGCTAACCCACGGACTATTCGAGATTGGGTAAATAATCCTAGCATCGAGCCACTTGATTATCTCCTTCTTGACCACTTCTCGCATATTCGAGTTTAGTCTCCTTTGCATTTCATGAGAAGGGGAGGATCCATCTTCCATGAAAATATGATAATTACAATAAGATGGCTCAATCCCTCTAAGGTCGTGGATGGTCCAACCAATTGCCTCCTTGTTGTTCTTAAGTACCTTCATTAACCTCAATTCTTGCTCCTTAGTCAAATCTACACTAATAATCACAGAGACCGTGTTTTCAGGTCCTAAGAACTCATATTTTAAATTTTTGGGCAATGGTTTTAATTCTAGCTAGGTGGGTTTAGAATAGAAGGTCGAGAGGATGCTGATGAAGATTCATCAGAACAATCCAATGGAAGAGGCTAGGAATGAACAAAATCAATAGCCTCTTCAGGATGTGGCAGGTCTACCACAGAGGTTTGTGAGTTGGGTTTGCTAAAGCTGGTGGAGTCCTCGAGTGTATTGATTGTCATGCAAGTCTCAAGATCCTGATCCTCGAGCTCCTCAATGAATCCACAGTCCTTAAATCCTCTTATCGCCTTAAAAATATCCAGAGTTAATTTCTTATCCCCAAAGGCGATCTCCATACTACCACTTTCACAATTTATGTTGGCCTTCGTAGTAGCTAGGAATGGATGCCCCAGAATGATGGGCGTGTTTCTCAAATCATTAGGTACATCCATGTCAAGGACGAGGAAATCTACAGGAAAATAGAAATCCTTGACCTTGACAATTACATCCTCAATAACGCCTCTCGGTGTGGTGACCGATCGGTCCGCTAATTGTAGCATTACTGAGGTTGGCCTGAGTTCACCTAACCCAAACCTCTCATAAAGAGAAGTCAGGATTAGGTTGATGGATGCACCTTGATAAACGCCAGTTTATCATCATTCTTATGCATTAAAACAAACCTAGCTCTTAGGATTTTACTTCGCAAACGGGTTTTTGGGCTGCATTTAGGCATAAATTAGGATAGGCATGCATTGCATTTTTTATTGTCTTTTTGATATGTTTTTGTGAGTGTTAGGGATGTACAGATGCACAGATCCCTAAAACCCTAGCACTCAAGAAGGCAAATGGTGAAGGAGAAACCCAGACTAGCTGGAACTCAGCTTGATCCAACTCACCACAGCTGGAACCTAGCTTACTTGAACTAGGGTTAGCTCATCCCAGCTCCATTCAGCTAATCTCAGCTGGATGGCAGCTCAAGAGAGTTCACCTTAGCTCACCCTAGCTTAAGTCAGCTCAGATCTAGATCAACTTAGCTGAGTCTAGCTCATCTCAGCTCCCACTAGTCCACAGGGAGCTCTCGCTAGCTCAGCTAAGTTGACAAGAGTTCACCCCAGCTCAGATCCAGCTACATCCAGCTCCACTCAGCTCCAGCCAGCTGAAGAAGAACTCATCCCAGCTCAGGAAGCTCAAGTCCAGCTCCCGGGGACTCAGCTTAGCTCAACTCAGTTGAGCTAAGCTACCTTAGCTGCCTCAACCAGCTTGACCCTCCCCGGGAGCACCAAACCTAGCTCACCTTAGCTCATTTTGGTAGAAGCTAGCTCACTTTAGCTTGGCTTAGCAACTTGCAAAGAACTAGCAAGCTAAGCCAGCTAGAGTAGCCCCATGCCAGCCTCTTCAGCAGCAGCCAGCTCCAGCTCCAGATTTCTCCTCCTCAGCTCCTTCCTCCAAACCCTAGCTCCATTACCTTCTCCTCTACTCCACCTTTAGTTAAGCTAGCTTAGCTTATCTTAGCTTAGCTTAGCTAACAACCAGCTCCTTGGCCATCCATTACCTTCAAAATCAACCCTAGCTAGCTCCACCAACTCAAGCCTACCTAAGCTAGCTACCCTACTCATGTTGGCGCCACCTCCTAGCCATCCCTTCACCCCACTATCTCCACCAAAAGACACCTAAAGTTGACGCCAAAAACCACCCATAACCACCTCTATATTGGCGCCACTTTCAGCCCCTTCATCCACCTTACACCTACCCACATAACCCATCCTAGCCATCCACATACCCCCCTTCTAGAATCCTATGGTGGAGCCACCTAATAGCCTTCTAGAAGGCCCATTTTGGCGCCAGTTCTAAAGGGCACCAAAGCCTTAACTACCCCCTTGGTGTCCCTTAAGGTGGCGCCAACTCACCTTGGCCATGGGATCTTCAACCACCTCCACCAACTCATCTTGGCCATCCATTTCAAAGGTCACCATAGCCCCCTTCCTATTCTATAAAAAGCCACCACCTACCTCCATTTTGGGGCATCCTCCCTTAGTGTATTTTTCTACCTACATCCACCTATGCCTATGCCCAAGGAGAAGGAGTAGAGAAGGAGACTAAAGGGGCACATCACCAGCCCTTTTGGTGCCTTCTTCTCCCCACTCTCTTCAACTTGGGCCACGCCAAAGGGGAGGACTCTTCCACTTCAAGGAGGACGGCCAGGCAAGGGAGAAGGACCTAGGGTGGACGTCCACCCTTGGAGAGAAGCTTAGGGCACACCCCCTTAGGGCTTGCCTTAGAGGGCATCACCTTGGCGGAGCACTGTAAGGAAGGAGTTGAAGGACTCTTTTCAAGATTGGGAGCCACCAACCTTGGAGCAAGAAGCCCTCTTCTTCACCATCTATCTAGAGGATTTGTGTTTTCTTTTCTTTATTTCAAATTTCTAGTAGTAGAAGCTTTCCTCTACTAGGCCTTTTTGTAAAACACTTTTTCCATTATCTAGTTGCCTTCTTTGAAATTTCTTGTTTACATTTCTATTTGCTTGTTTTTAGCATACTTCACTCCCTTTCCCTAATTATTCTAGGCCTCCACTTGCCTAGAGTGAGCTTAGGGAGAGGCTCTACTTGCCACTTAGAAGTAGTAGTTAAATTTGAACTGCAAATCACCTTCCTGCCACCATTTCGCATGTTGTCTTGATTCAGAAACAAAAAAAAATGATATATTGAAAAATACCAAAAATAAAGTTGAGATTTATATTCCAAGCAAGAGAATTAATTTTGCAAACATATTGCCTCCTTGGACGACCCTAGATACTCCCCTATCTAGGAATATAAATTTAAGAGTTGATCGATTTTACGCGTTACAACGACGTATTTTAACAAACCGCGTGAAATCGCTATTACTTTTTGGTGCCGTTGCCGGGGAGGCACGGCTTTGCATTAATTAATTTTCTCTTTCTTAAAGTGGATCTCATCCCCTTCTCTTCCTTTCTTTTGTGTGTGTAGGAACTACAGCGGGAAGGCGGGAATCTGGAAGCGAGAGCTCAAAGTTCCTTTTCTTCCCACGAAATTCAGGTTGGTTCCTCTTTCTGGTCACATAATTAATTAAAACTACCAAAAATATATTAAACTTGGCTTTCAGGATCACAAAAAACTTAATTAAGTGGAGTGGTGCATTATAAAATCCATTGTTTGCTTGTATGCTTCTTTAACACCACTCCATTGCAAGTATTGGTATTCTATTTTTCGGGTCCAGATTTCTATCCGGACTTGAAATATTGATTTATAACATCACAGGCCTCCTAAAATCATAGAATTTCATAAAGTGATTCCCAATTAAGTTTGGAACATCTGTTTAAAATTTCAGATCAATTGGATTTGTATTTTATTTTTAAAAATTTGTGGATTGCAGAGGGGTCACACCCTTTAATCTTCCTATTTTGCTACAGTCCGTGAATTTTTAGAATTTTTATACTCATCCAATTTTTTTGAGTTTTAGTTTTCTGGAATCCTTGTGAAATTTTACACATCATATAAAATCACAAAAATTTTCTGAGGTCGGTGGTAATACTGAAAAGTCCATAATACCTACAGGTATCATTTCTAGACTTTGACACCAGTACAATTAAAAATTTAAAATAATTATCAAACAAATTCTTAAAATCTTACAAAAATCTTTTTTGAAATCCTTGTTTGATTTTATTCAAAGTAGTGGTGTTGTTTGACTTGTTTGGACCACTACTTAATTCTGAAAGCCTAAAAATAATTCATTGGTAGTAAAATTTTTGTCTTAGGGACAATTGGCTTAGGGTTTCTCTTTCTTTTTAGAGACTCACATTAAAGGAAATTAACCATCACCAATATAACTTGTCTTTCATTTGATTGTGAGATTTCAAACTTGTTTGAAAACTTAAAGAAAAAAACCCTAAAACTCATTTAATTAAATCAAATCCTAAAAGACAAAAATACAAAAAAAATTATGTGACAACTTGATTTACATTGGAGCCACTCTCCAATTCCTGGACACACACAAAAAAATCAAATAACAGGGCAACAACCCAATAAACGCCCTCCACATTCCGTGTGCACTATAGCATCCTAGACCTAATTAAAATTTGTAGCAACGAGACCCCTAAGGCTTTATCAACTTAGGCTTGCTATTTAGGTCTTAAGTTTTCTTTAGTTAGTACCAATTCTGTCATCTGTATCTGGTGTTCAGGCTGAGGGGCCGTGACAAACGACCAGGCGCGGGTTTGTACAAGTACCTGGGGTTTTCCCTGGGAAACATTTAGGCCCAAACCTCCCCTTAAGCAACTTGGCTAGATTTGTTGATAGAACGGGTATTCACTATTGACTACTTATTTCCTATATAGACCAAGTCTTAGGTTATTATTAGGGAGTCACATTTAAGTTAGGTCTAGTTTTATTTGTTTGAATTGCACACTTTCTCTCATCTCTTTCTCTTCTCCTCCCTTCCCATTCTTCCATTTTATGCACGGGCGACGGTCTCAAAATCCGCACTTGGAAGGACCATTTGATTTCGCCCCCCACGCAAAAAGACCACTTTTTCTATCTTCTTCTCCTAAAAAAATGGAAACACAACAAAATAGGTCCACTGACCCTTCCACGTCCACCTCTAACCCCACCACTAACCCTAATTCTAACCCTTCCACCCAAAACCCAACCACCAGTAACTTCCCACACTTGGAGCTCCCTAATCTTGAGTTGCCCCACACACAACATCAAGACCCCCTACCTGATCTTTTAAAATTGATGGCCGATCAGATTAATAAATTAAATTCCAATCAACAAACATTGACTAGGAACATCCAAAACCTAGCCAATCCAAGGCCAAACCCACCACCCCGTCAGTAGCCTGTTGTTCCTCTAAAAGATTTCTATGATCCGTCTTATTATGAGGAACAACCAGGGGTGGTCATACCAGAGGGGGACTTTGAGATCAAGCCTACGGTCCTGAACCTAATTAAACACTTTCATGGCCTTCCTATGGAAGACCCTTTCAGCCACCTTGAAGAGCTAACTCTTCTTGCACAGACAACCCGTTCCCGAAATGTGCAAGAAGACATATGGCTGATGCGGCTTTTTCCATTATCTCTTAAAGATAAGGCTGCTTATTGGTTCAGGACCATTGGCCGATCCATCACAACATGGCCTCAACTCAAGAGTGCCTTCCTCAAGAAATTATTTCCCATAGGTCGTGCCAATTCCTTACGAAGATCTATTACGACCTTTCACCAAAAATCTGGTGAAACTTTCCATGATTCTTGGGAAAGATTTCAAGACCTTTTAAGAAGTTGGCCGCACCACGAGATTCCTTTATGGCAGCTCGTGCAAATCTTCTATCATGGATTAGAAGATCAAATCCGACATTTTGTTGACGCCTCGTGTGGCGGCAACTTTTTAAATAAAGATGCAGAAAGTGTCTATGACCTGTTCGAAGAAATGAGTGAAAACTCATTTAATCAAGCTTCCATGAACACGTTTTGCAGAACCCAAAACCCGCAGTTTGGTGTTCATGAAATAGGCACTCAATCTATCCCTGTCACCCAAGACGATCTTCAATTGATTGCTCAAAAACTCGACCACATGTTAATCAAAAGAAAATTGAGAAAAACTGGCAACATCAACTCAAGCTCCACACCCACATCTAACCCAACCTAACTTTCCACGAAGAGAAAATTTGCACAATCTCAACACTACCCCTACTGATTATTCTGAGGTTGCCCATGATTCGCTGGGGAATTACAACTATCCAGATCTTAACCCCACTCAAAATATTTCTGCCATCCAGGAGCCCTTTAAAAATTCTTCCAATTGGAAAAATTACCCGAACTACTCCTAGAATAATCAAGTTTCCTCCCAACCACATCATTTTAATGGGTATGGATCGAATCCAAACTTCCATCCTGGGCCATCCCAACAAGATATCAATGCCCAGATGCTGCGAACCCTGCAGGATATGCAAACAAAAACGACTGAAGTAACCCGCAACATCACAAATCTGAACAATCAGATTGGGGTTACTCCCACGCAAAGACCTGTAGGACATCTTCCGTCCCAACCCATACCCAACCCCAATCACCAAGGGAACCATTATATGGGTAGAAATCCATACTATCCAAATCAGCCTCCTCCTAATCCACCACCTCAATAGCCGCCCAGGTTTCTGCAATCACAGGCCCCCCCACCTCCTCCAAATAATAATCCGACTGCACTTGCAGTTACTTTGAGGAGTGGGAAAACCACCACTGACCTCGGGCATTCACATGAACCTGGTAAGATACATGTGCAAATTGACTCCCCACCTCCCCATCAGGAAGAAAAAGAAAAAGAAAAATCTCAAGACAAGATTCCTATCCCTTTCCCACAAGCTCTCTACCCCACCACCAACAAAAAAAAGAAATTTGAGCCCACTACAGAAGAACTCATGGAGCTATTTGGGCAAGTTCATATCAATATCCCTCTCCTAGATGCCATTAAATATATACCTGCCTATGCTAAATTTTTGAAGGAGATTTGTACTCCTAAAAGGCAAGCCGAAAATCTAGGACAGGTGCATCTTTCGGAGACAGTAAGCTCTATCATACAGAGTAAGCTGCCTCCTAAGATGAAAGATCTGGGGGCGCCTTTAATTTCTGTAATTATTGATGACACTACATTTAATCGCGCCCTCCTTGATCTTGGTGCCTCAGTTAATATTATTCCCACGAGTTTATTCGAAGAATTTCAGATCGGTGAATTAAAACCCGTCGAGGTTACCCTGCAATTAGTCGACTGATCTACAATCAAACCTCGTGGGATTGTCGAGGATGTTTTAGTCAAGGTCCAGAATTGTGTCTTCCCTGCAGACTTTCTGGTTCTTGACATTGAGGCACCCGAATCATTACTGGACTCCCCAATAATCCTTGGACGCCCCTTTTTGGCCACTGCAAAGGCAAATATCAATTGCCACACAGGCAAAATGGATATCGACTGTGCAGGCCAAACTATCACTTTAGATATTTTTAAATCTTCCAGGAGATTCCATGATGATAACTTCTTTGAGGACTCAGATACTGAAATTTCTAATATGGTGGAGGAGACAATGTTAATAGATACCCTTACCGACCACAATTTCTTTGAGGACTCTAATGTGGAATCAGTGGTCGGTGAAATCAGTGATTCGGAAACTTGTCTTGACCCCAAATTTATTCCTGATACCCCCCCTAACCCACCCACTATTCACGCACCTAACTTTTCCACACTAACTTCACCCAATCCTTACCATTCCTTCCCCGACCCCTTTCTTACGGACCTGCCACCAACCCCGCCTGAGTTTGGCACCCAACCTAATTTAAACCCATGGCCAGACTCGGGTTACACTTATCATTTTCCATCCAACTTTGATCCCAATATTATTTCTAATCAATTTTCTAGGGATCTAGAAGAAGACACCTTTTTTGCGGGCATCCAAGTGTCCAATTATTTACATGATCTTACATCTTCCGTGCATACCTTCACGCCTGGCTGAATGGCGTAAAAGATAGCACTGGATGAGAGGTAACCCATCATTTTTTCTTCCTTTCCCTTTTTTCTTCTTTTTTTTCCAGGTTTTGTTCCTCCTAAACCTGACCGTTCTTCACTAAGGTGATCCCTTTCCCTCCTAATGCATGAGGACATGGCATATCTTAAGCATGGGGGGGTGTTTTTAAATTTTTACGATCGATTTAGGTTGTTCAAAACCTAAAAACATGCAATTTTCTTTAATTTATTTCTTGCTTGCATACCCAAAAAAAATAAAAAATAAAAAAAATAAAGATAAAAAAATAAAAATGTTAAAAACTTATTTAGGAAAAATTTTGAAACCGGGACTAAGGTCAAGAAATTCACTTTTGGTACAATGGGATTTAATCTTTAACAAACTAAGGATGAGGATATGGATCTGATCATTAGAATTCCAAGGTCTATTTTAGACTAGATCAGATATCCTTCTATAAAATTCCACCTGAACTCATGATAGTTCAGGTGACTTGATCTTATTTTGTAATACGGAAAGTATTTGACTTAGTTTCTAATTCAAAAACTTGCGTGTCTTGAGAAACTTCTTGTGTCAATTTTCACACACAAGCCAACACCTAAAAATAATTAATAATTTGAAAAACTCCCTTGTTTGGACTTAGTGAAAGTCTGAAGCAGATCATTGGTTTGAATTCCCACCGCCGAGAAGGAGGAAAATACCTCCTTTGAGGATGCGATGTCAACATGTTACCGCCTCGGCACTGCTCCATGTCTATATTTCATATCTTTAGATGGAGCATTAAAGTGCATTTTAGCAGCTCAAGTGTCTTGGACGGTGCTCTACCTATAGTGTCGGAGCAAGATCTTGAGTTTTCTTGGAGCGCCCTTTTTCACCGCATTGTGTTTTGGGGTTGTGAGCTCCTGGGTGGTGTCATGGACAGTGCTATCTCGAAGTTCGGCGCCAGAGCCCCAGCGAGGAATGGTAACGGGAATGATGATCCCGACACATCTGTTGTAAGACTAAGCTAAAAATAAGCATGGGGGAAAAAAAAAAAAGAAAAAAAAAGTTATATATATATATATATAATAACACGTCCTTATAAATGTTGGCTTTTCACAATCACAGACACAAGGTTTTAAAGGATTTTGCAAGTTGCGAATCAGATTCATGAGCCTGAAAAATCCTAAAAACAAACATTTCAAGTCATTTGAATTAACAAAGGGTTAATTTGTGAATTTTCTGGAAGATATATTGATCCCGTTCTATCTAATGATTGAATCCAAAAATAAATCCCGATGTTTATCTTTAACAAATCCTGTACCTCCTGTGTTTTAATCTACCAAGGTCTCTTAATCTCTTTTCTCCTCAAAAGTCAAAAAAAAAAAAAAAGATTTCCCAAAAATTCCATTTTAAGTTTTGCTAAGAGACTAGCAAAAGATAAGCATGGGGGTGTGATAAACACCAGTTTATCATCATTCTTATGCATTAAAACAAACCTAGCTCTTAGGATTTTACTTCGCAAACGGGTTTTTGGGCTGCATTTACGCATAAATTAGGATAGGCATGCATTGCATTTTTTATTATCTTTTTAATATGTTTTCGTGAGTGTTAGGGATGTACAGATGCACAGATCCCTAAAACCCTAGCACTCAAGAAGGCAAATGGTGAAGGAGAAGCCCAGACTAGCTGGAACTCAGCTTGATCCAGCTCACCACAGCTGGAACCTAGCTTACTTGAACTAGGGTTAGCTCATCCCAGCTCCATTCAGCTAATCTCAACTGGATGGAAGCTCAAGAGAGTTCACCTTCGCTCACCCTAGCTCAAGTCAGCTCAGATCTAGCTCAACTTAGCTAAGTCTAGCTCATCTCAGCTCCCACTAGTCCACAGGGAGCTCTAGCTAGCTCAGCTAAGTTGACAAGAGTTCACCCCAGCTCAGATCTAGCTACATCTAGCTCCAGCCAACTGAAGAAGAACTCATCCCAGCTCAGGAAGCTCAAGTCCAGCTCCCGGGGACTCAGCTTAGCTCAACTCAGTTGAGCTAAGCTACCTTAGCTGCCTCAACCAGCTTGACCCTCCCTGGGAGCACCAGACCTAGCTCACCTCAGCTCATTTTGGTAGAAGCTAGCTCACTTTAGCTTGGCTTAGCAACTAGCAAAGAACTAACAAGCTAAGCCAGCTGGAGTAGCCCCATGCCAGCCTCTTCAACAGTAGCCAGCTCCAGCTCCAAACTTCTCCTCCTCAGCTCCTTCCTCCAAACCCTAGCTCCATTACCTTCTCCTCTACTCCACCTTTAGCTAAGCTAGCTTAGCTTATCTTATCTTAGCTTAGCTTAGCTAACAACCAGCTCCTTGGCCATCCATTACCTTCAAAATCAACCCTAGCTAGCTCCACCAACCCAAGCCTACCTAAGCTAGCTACCCTACTCATGTTGGCGCCACCTCCTAGCCATCCCTTCACCCCACTATCTCCAACAAAAGACACCTAAAGTTGGCACCAAAAACCACCCCTAACCGCCTATATATTGGCACCACTTTCATCCCCTTCATCCACCTTACACCTACCCACATAACCCATTCTAGCCATCCACATGCCCCCCTTCTAGAATCCTAAGGTGGCGCCACCTAATAGCCTTCTAGAAGGCCCATTTTGGCGCCAATTCTAAAGGGCACCAAAGCCTTAACTACCCCCTTGGTGTCGCTTAAGGTGGCGCCAACTCACCTTGTCCATGGGATCTTCAACCACCTCCACCAACTCATCTTGGCCATCCATTTCAAAGGTCACCATAGCCCCCTTCCTATTCTATAAAAAGCCACCACCTACCTCCATTTTGGGGCATCCTCACTTAGTATATTTTTCTACCTACATCTACCTATACCTATGCCCAAGGAGAAGGAGTAGAGAAGGAGATTAAAGGGGCACATCACCAGCCCTTTTGGTGCCTTCTTCTCCCCACTCTCTTCAACTTGGGCCACGCCAAAGGGGAGGACTCTTCCACTTCAAGGAGGATAGCCAGGCAAGGGAGAAGGACCTAGGGTGGACGTCCACCCTTGGAGAGAAGCTTAGGGCATGCCCCCTTAGGGCTTGCCTTGGAGGACATCACCTTGGTGGAGCACTGCAAGGAAGGAGTTGAAGGACTCTTTTCAAGATTGGGAGCCACCAACCTTGGAGCAAGAAGCCCTCTTATTCATCATCTATCTAGAGGATTTGTGTTTTCTTTTCTTTATTTCAAATTTCTAGTAGTAGAAGCTTTCCTCTACTAGGCCTTTTTGTAAAACACTTTTTCCATTATCTAGTTGCCTTCTTTGAAATTTCTTGTTTACATTTCTATTTGCTTGTTTTTAGCATACTTCACTCCCTCTCCCTAATTATTCTAGGCCTCCACTTGCCTAGAGTGAGCTTAGGGAGAGGCTCTACTTGCCACTTAGAAGTAGTAGTTAAATTTGAAGTGCAAATCACCTTCCCACCACCATTTCGCATGTTGTCTTGATTCAAAAACAAAAAAAAAAGATATATTGAAAAATACCAAAAAGAAAGTTGAGATTTATATTCCAAGCAAGAGAATTAATTTTGCAAACATGTTGCCTCCTTGGACAACCCTAGATACTCCCCTATCTAGGAATATAAATTTAAGAGTTGATCGATTTTACGCGTTACAACGACGTATTTTAACAAACCGTGTGAAATCGCTATCACACCTAGATCCAATAATGCCCTATCAAAAGTATTTTCCCCAACAATGCATGAGATCAAGGGGACACCCAAATCTTTCTTCTTTTGAGGAAGGTGCTGCAGGATCGCAGAACTTACCTGCTCAGAGAGAATCACCTTCCTCGAAGTGGGTTCTCTCGATTTACGCTTTTGAGTACATAGTACTTTCAAGAATTTAGCGTAAGTTAGGATGTGCTTAATAGCATCGACGAGCGGAATATTGATCTCTATGCTCTTGAATAAATCCAGGAGCTTCTCATTGCTATCTAGGGTTTTCTTCTTCTTGGTTTTGAATAGGGCTTCAGGGAACGGGATATGGGTGGGATTTTCAATTTTCAGTCCCTAGGCCTTATTGTCTTCTTCAATCTCCTCTTCTCTCTCAAACTCCCCAGGGTTTTGGCATCTAGAAGGTAATTTAGGGTCCCTGGTTTGCTTTCCACTTCTTAAGGTGACAAAGTTTGCAGAGGCATACGGGTTTGGGTCTTGAGGTGGGTTAGTGAAGATTGGAGGGCCTTGGTTAGTCATGTAACCAGAAGAAGAAGATGATGAGGGACCCTGCTCAACCACCTGAGCATGTGCATGTGAGACCCTTTGATTTTCATACCTTTGGGCTCTATTGCCCTAATTTTGCACATTGCGCAGGTTGGGTACAGGTTAGGATGGTAGAGATCCAAGTTGTCGGGTGTTAGCAATTAACCTGGATTGCAAGTTATCCAATGATGTCTTCATTTGCAGCATAAGGTGAAGCATGGACCCTTACATTTCCACCATCTACTTGTTTAAATCAGCCTGCCATGCTAATTGTTAGGCATTCCAAGATGGCTGAGTAACCGGTCTCGGGGACAATTGGGTGTATACTCGACCCTGACCCATAGGTTTTTGAGTTGCATAGTTGCTGGGTCGAGTTTAGGTCTGTTGCCTCTGATTTTTCCTGGAGAAGTTAGGGTGGTTCCTCCATCCCGAGTTATAAGCGTTGGAATACGGGTTAGACCTAACATTCTCTTGCATTGCATATGCATCCTCATAAGATGAGGATGGAGAGAAGGAAGGATCAGAAAAATTGGGATTAAAGGCCCCAGTTTGGAACCCATAAGGTTCTGAGAAATCCTGGCTTATAGGTTGAGCCAAATCAAGTTGGTTCATGAATTCCTACCCCATGGGAGCTTGTGAGGAATGGAATCCCAAATTCTGGGAATAAGTAGGTATAGAAGTGTTTCCTGAATTCCCAGACATCCATTCTTCCATTCTCTTAGCAACCAAGTCCATTTATCTACTTTATTACAAATTAATTCCATGTCAAATGAATGAGAATCCTGGATCTCATTAGCACTTGACCTAGGTTGTTGGAATCGGTTGAATGCATCCATGGAGGCATGATTAATTGAGTTCTCACTCATTTCCTCAAACAGGTCGTATGCGCTATCTGCATCCCTGTTGAGGAAATTGCCTCCACAGGAGGCGTCCACATGATTACGGAGTTGGTCAACCAACCCGTGATAGAAAATCTGCACGAGTTGCCATTTCGGTACCTCGTGCTGTGGACACTTCCTCAAAAGTTGTTGGAATCGCTCCCAGGCACCATGAAACGGTTCCCTCAGCCACTGGGCGAAAGTGGTAATCGCCCGTCGCAAGGCATTGGTCCTTCCGATAGGAAAGAATTTCTTCGAGAAAGCTGACTTAAGAGAAGCCCAAGTTTCAATCATTCCTTTTATAGTCTAGTACCAATGTGTGGCCTTATCCCTGAGAGAGTGGGGGAAAAGCCTCATGATCATTTGCTGTTCATTCACATTCCTTTCTTTGATGGTCAGAACCAAAGTGGTTAGATCCTCCAGGTACTGGAATGGGTCCTCCGAGCCAAGCCCATGGAAATGCTTAATCAAACTTAAGACTTGGGGCTTGATTTCTATGTCTCCAGGGGGAAGCATGATGCCGGGATGTTCTCCATAGTTTGAAGGATCGTAAACATCCTTTAAGGGTCGAGTGCCCTGACCATGCATACATTGGAACCATTGTTGCATCTGCTGCAATTCTTCCAACTACCTTTGAAATAGCTCCTGTTGGTTTGAGGGTGGGGGAGGTGGTTCTTGATCAGCCATGGGATCTACTTGGCTATAGCTCAACCTCCACCTCCTAGAATGGTCTAAAGGTCCTTCCAATCTAGGATTCAATGACTTCCTTCCAAGCATGCACTGTAAGGAAGTCGGAAGGATAGGGAAAAGAGGGAACCCTATAGCATAAGAATACAAGCTTGTCCTTACATGGGGTAGCCTAAGGTCTACTGACTCTCAGAATCCGTCCTAAGATTATGGACAATTTACTCTACTTATGTCCAGTAAATCCGACTAGTTAGAAGAAGGGACCGGGGAGAAGGTTCTTCCTTTGGCTTGTGCCTCTGGTTCATAGTGTACCTTCCAGCCACTGCACCTTCTTGACCATTTTCTCTCACTCCATTCACTCCATCATCCACCCAAACACCTCCTCGAATAGACCCACTCTCACCGACAGTTTCCGTCACCATCCGGCCACCACGGTAACTGGCGCTCCACGCCACAACCACCATTACATTTGCCGTGCCACAGCAACCCTGCTAAGCATTCTAACATGGCCATAAGGCCTCTTTTCTTGATTTCAAGTCGCAGGTCAGAACCGTCATTGCTGCCTAGCTTTGAGCGAGCTTCAAGCTGCTCCAGGTCTTGCTACGCCCAGGGGACACCTCTAGGTTATGCGCATTCGAAGCCTGCATGCATCCAAGACCTCACGCAAGGGCTTCAGCAGCTGCGATCTCATCAATTAAACTAAGAACCCTGCTGTTGCACCATGCAGAAGGTGGGACATTTAGTTCCACATCGGAAATGAAGAGGCGGCCGCACCCGCATAAATTGCAAAAGTGCACATAGATGTTCACCTCCAAACACTGAGGGTGAGGTCCTCCTCCCCCTTCACTCGGACTCATCCGCGACATTGCCCCCGCAGATCTGGCTAACCCGACTACCCGCCTGACCTTAACTCCTCGCTCACCATGCATGCCGGTGTGCCTAGACCCAGGTATGCACTAGGTCCGATTGCCCGACCGACTGTGACTTTGGGAGAGTGAGATTGAAATAGAAAGAGAGAAAGAGAGAGGAGAGTTGCTCGAGGTACGGGGGTTTTTGCCTTGGGAAGATTAGCTTCGACACTTAGCCGGATTTAGAAGGCAGAAGGGTCATAAGAGAAGAAAGCCTAAGGAAGAAGAAGAAGAAGAAGAAGTGAGGTCATAGACAGAAAGGTTAGAGGAGAGAAGAAAGCCTAAGGAAGAAGAAGTAGAAGAAGAGAAGGATTGCAGGGCTGAAGGCAGAAGAAGAAGAAGAAGAGAAAGGAAGAATCAGTGAATCAGAGAAAGAAAAAGAGAAGAAAAGAAAAAAGGGACTGTAGCAAAAGGCATTTAAGACATTTGATTGCAAAATCAGACGTCTGAATTCATATTCCCTCTTTTATTTCATTTGAGTAACTATTCTATGTTTTAGACTTATAATTGGTGATGCAAATCACCATTATTTTGTCTAAAACTCTTTTTACTCTGCATATACTCACATGCTCTACATTCCTAATTAGTTTTTGAGTAATATTTTGTGTTCAAAATACATTAATTATTGAGATTAGTGTGTGAATTCTAGACCTTGGAAACTTTTCGAGTAATAAAATTGTATTTGTTTTCAAAGCGATTTCGACTATATTGCAACGCGATTATTTAAACATTGATCTCGCATGCGTTAATAGGAGGGGTGACCGTGGAAGTGAGTTCAGGTTTGTAGAGTTGTTTGCTACTCCTCAGAACGATAACAACCTTAGCTTGCTCCCTAATGAAGGGCCCTTTACCCCTAGGATTCTCCTCAGATGAGCTGGGCAACTTCCCAGGATCACGTTGTCTAACAGCCTCAACAAGATGGCCAATTTGAGAATACATTTCTTCGATTGCCTTATTCTGAGAATGAATGATTGTACTCTGATTTTCTTGCATGGCCTTCATCATAGCCTTAAGGTCATCCATCTCAAAGTTGTTGGGCTGAGGAGGAGGCTGAAATTGCTGTGCTTGACAGGTTTGGGTGGGTTGGGCTCTAGAACTCCCTGAGTTGAAAGCATCACCTTGCTTCCATGAGAAATTGGGATGGTTTCTCCACCTAGGATTGTAGGTGTTTCCAAAAGGGTTGTTCCTTGAAGGTGGACGAAACCCTTGAGAAGCATGTAGGAATGTCTAAACTAATTCAGGCAATTGATTAGCCAAATGGCACTCAACAGTGGCATGAAGAGTGCTTTGGCAAATGGAGCATTCAGAAAAAGCCTGGACTTAGGAAGCTGATTGTGAGAATGTGTCGGGGTTTGTCATGAGTCTTTCGAAGTTCCAATTCAACAATTGGATTTAGAAGGCTAAATTCTGAGTAGCCCCAACTTCACTAGCTTTCGCTTTCTATTGGAGGATAGAAGGTTTTCTATCCTAATAGGCTGAGCTCAAGTGGATAGAATTGTCACTCAGTGACTCAAATAATGTCCAGGACTCATCCTCCATTTTGGTAAGAAAGGTTCAGCATAAGCAGCATCCACTGTTTGCCTATGCCTATCAGGTAGTCTAGTATAAAATGTTTCTACCAATTTCCATTTGGGCACATGATGATGGGGGCATAATCGAATTAGATCATTGAAGTGCTCCCAAGTCTCGTGGAATTATTCCCCATTTATTTGAGTAAAACCCATGATCTCACTTTTGAAGTGGTTAGTTTTCCTCATCGAGAAGTATTCTTTTAAGAATTCTCCCTTAAAAGGTGTTCCAATCATTTACCCTTGCATCCAATGTGTGATACTAGTGTTTTGCCTTGTCCTTAAAGGAGAAGGGAAAGAGGGTCCTCATCAGAGCTTCATCAGTAAAGTTCTGAAGCTTCACCATGGAGTAGACCTCAGTGAATTCCTCTAAATGCTGGTAGGGGTCCTCCCTAGAAGTACCATAAAAGGAGGGTGATGGGAACACCATCATGAGCTCTAACTAGCTCATTTTAACCCAATGAAGTTAATAAATGCTCCTACATAACCAACTGAAGGTCACAATTCATTGCATAACCTTTCTAAGAGAAAAATAAGAAACTAGGGGTAAAACTGTAATTTTACCAATGCAATACAACCATGGGTTTTCTAAAGGGCTGAATAAAGGTCAAATGATCTTAATAAGATAACAAGTGGGTTGGATTAGATAGAAAAGGGTTTGCATGTGTTCTGAGAATTAAATGACTTTTGAAACCTTAAAAATAGACCCACTTAATTAACCAAGGTTCTGGTCAGGATAAAATTCACTTAAACCCTCTAAAAATCATAGGAAAATATTCTTTATGGCTTAGTACCTTCAAATTGGCCCGTAGAACCCATATTGACCTAAAATGGAGTCTCAGACAGATATTTCCCCTAAATTAGGTTTTTGCAAAAATTACCCATTCAAACATGGTCAAAACCAAAATCCAACTTCACCATTGGATTCCTTTCCTCCAAATGAGGTTTGCACAAAAATTTGGACCTAAGATGAGTTTTCCTTCACCTAGTTTGCAAAAAGGTCTTGTCTGATTACATTTTTACCCCTAACTTTCAAAAACCCTTGCAATCAACCCCCTTACTTCTTCGTCATCTTCACACTTTGGTCCCTCCACCATTATCTCGGAGGAAACCTACTCCGATGATCTTCAACTTGGATTTTCTCTCAGATTGATTGATGAATCCCTTCCAAAATTGGAAGGGAGATTCATCAATTAATCCTCTCCAATATGAACCTAGTTAGATGCCCTAAATCTTTCCCAATCTCTCATGCAAATGCATGAGAGATAAGTCTCTTGAAGTTTCCATCTCCGACGAGCATTCCTTGCTTGGAAGCTTGGCTTCCAAGCATAAAACCCTCTCAGATCCCTATTTAAAGACTCCTCAAGGTCCAATCGTCTCCTCAGCTTGAATTTGGGTCGGAATCCCCCCTATTCCTCTCTCCCCTCCGGCCACAACACTCCTCAAGCTCCGACGGTCTCTCCCTAATTTTCTCATCGCCCAACCACAAAACCACTGGTGGGTTTATATTCACCACCATCCTTCGCGTCAAGCAATACCAGCCGACGTTGTTCCTTCACCATCTTCGCCGCCGCCTCTCCTACGAAGGTTCACCTTCCCCACATCCGGCAACCACACTGGCATGGGATCACTTTCCCTTTCGTCTCTTAGAGTAGGCTCTTAGGTCCCCTCTCTCTCATACTTTCTTCCTCTCTCTCTATTTCCCAAAACCAACCACCAACGCTATTGAACACCGTCATCTCCATCTCTGGCGACTCCTCCGATGAGGTGTTCCCATCGCGACGCACCTCCATCCACCTCGCCAACCACCCTACAACCACCACTGCACCTTCCCGATCATTTCCCCTCACTCCATTCACTCCATCATCCACCCAAACACCTCCCCGAACAAACCCACTCTCACCGACTGTTCCCATCACCATCTAGCCACCACAACCACTCGCGCTCTACACCACTACCACCATTATTCGTCATGCCACGGTGACTCTACTGAGCATTCTAACGAGACCATAAGGCCTCCTTTCTTGATTTCAGATCGCAAGTCAGAGCCGCCATTGCTGCTGAGCTTTGAGCGAGCTTCAAGCTGCTCCAAGCCTTGCTACGCCTAGGGGACACCTTCAGGCTATACGCAATCGAAGCCTACACGCATCAAAGTCCTCACGCAGGGGCTTTAGAAGTTGCAACCTCATCAATTAAGCCAAGAAGCCTACTGCTGCATTGTGCGGAAGAAAGGTGGGACATTTAATCCCACCTCGGAAATGAAGAGGCGGCCGCACCCACATAAATTCCAAAAGTGAACATAGCTGTTCACCTCCAAATACTGAGGGTGAGGTCCTCCTCCCCCTTCACTCAGGCTCATCTGCAACATTGCCCCTGCGGACCTGGCTGACTCGACTACTCCCCTGACTTTCACTAGTTCACCACGCACGTTAGTGAGCCTAGAGCCGGGTATGCACTAGACCCGATTACTCGACCGACTGTGGCTCTAGGAGAGCAAGACTGAAATAGAAAGAGAGAGAAGGGTTGCACGGGGTAAGGGGGGTTTTTTCCCTGGGAAGATTAGCTCTGACACTCGGTCGAATTCAGAAGGCAGAAGGGTCAGACAAGAAGAAAGCCTAAGGAAAAAGAAGTGAGGTCATAGGCAGAAAGGACAGAAGAGAAGAAAGCCTAAGGGAGAAAAAGAAGAAGAGATGGATTGCAAGGCTGAAGGCAGAAGAAGAAGAAGAAGAAGAAGAGAAAGGAAGAATCAGAGAAATTAGAGAAAGAGAAAGAGAAGAAGAAAAGAAGAAGGGGACTAGAGCAAAAGTCATTTAAGACGTCTGATCAGACGTCTGAATTCATATTCCCTCCTTTAGTACATTTGAGTAACTATTCAATGTATTAGACTTATAATTGGTGATTCAAATCACCATTATTTTGTCTAAAACTTTTTTTACTCTTCATATACTCATATGTTCTACATTCCTAATTAGCTTTCGAGTAATGTTTTGTGTTCAAATTACATTAATTGTTGAGATTAGTGTGTGAATTCCATTTGCTCCATGTGTTCGACCTTGGAATCTTTTCGAGTAATTTTTTTTTTTTGAAGCAGTGAGGACTGCTATCGTAGACCGATAGCAATCCAGAGGGTATTGTATTGCATATCAAAAAAGTATTACAAAAAAGTTGCCCAACTATGTGTGAGAGACCAAGCTTCCTTTACAACATTCTCACATCTCACCGGTCTCTCCTGAAATAGCTTATCATTCCGCGCCCTCCACACACACCACAGAATAGCTGCCATAGCCCCCAATGGTCGAACAGGAATGGTGAACCTCTACCATATAATATCCCAGGGAGGAAGGGGTTCAAAGCACACCAACCTCCAGATTTTATCCGTGACCAAGCAAGAGGAGAAGATGTGTGTTGCACTATCAGAGTGCAATCCACAAAGAGGGCAGGCATTCAGATCAATCCCCATTCTTCTGTGCCTACGATCGGCAGTGATCAGCCCTTCTCGTCTACAAAGCCACAGGAAAATTTGGACCTTTAGAGGAATTCTCAGAAGCCAAATCTTTTTGTCGATAGGATCCCACTCCACATCATTATTGGATCTAGTAATTTTTTCATATGCTTGCTTCACAAAGAAGACCCCCCTACCAGCAGTAAGTGTCCTTCACATCTGTCATAAGATATAACTGCTGCAGTTTCTCCATCAGATTCTGCTTCTCCTCCGATAGTCGAGTGCCCGGCCTGCACTATTGCAGCCTTTCCAACTGCCAGCAGCCTTCAGCCGTGGACCACAGACTGCTAACTGTGGCATTTCTGTCAGCAGCAGCCCCATACACACTCGGGAAGGTCTCTTTCAGCAGACCCAGTTCAGGCACCTCTCATTCCAAAAGCTAAAGCATCTGCCATCTCCAAGCTTAGGCTATAGCAGATGCCCGTAGCAAGAGACTGCAGAAATCACAGATCTCCAAAAGGGTGAGGGCCTCTTCAGCTGAAGCCTTTGCAGATAGCTGTTGGATCCCCCATAGCTGTCCCTGATCAGATCATCCATTAGCCCCTCCTTGCAATCCAATATTCTTATGGCCCATTTCAGCAGTAGGGCCTCATTGAACTCTTTTAAAGCTTTAATTCCCAACCCCCTAGCCTCCTTTGGTCTGCAGATAGTGCTCCATCTGATAGGTTGCATGAACCTGCCCTCGTGCCCTGCTCCTTTCCAGAAAAACCTCTTCCTCATAATGTCCAATCTCTTCCATATGCATTTAGGGGCTTTAAATATGCTGAAGTAAAAGACTGGTATGGTAGTGATAACCGAGTTGAGCAAAATCAGTCTCCCACCCTTAGATAGGAATTTACTACTCCACCCTTTCAGCTTTCCAGCCACCTTCTCGAACAGGATATTCTAGTCTAATTTTTTCAGCTTTGTAGCCCTTAAAGGTAATCCAAGGTATCTCAGAGGCAATTTAGTACGGGGTGAGCCCAAAGTACCTTCCAATTCCGTCTATTCCTATTCATTCATACCAAATTAGATCAAAGCAGACTTGTCTTTGTTCAAACAAAGACCTGAAATATCACCGAAGATCTTCACCAATAATTCCAAAGCATGTGCCTCAGACTTGGACCCTTCCACAAAGAACACAGTGTCATCTACATATTGTAAAATGGGGGCCAAATGTCTCCTATTTGATAACGAGTACCCTTTAATTATACCCACCTCTGCCAATTTGCAAGCGTACCTTGCAAGCCCATCTACTACAAGGTTAAAAACCAGTGCGGCCAAGGGACACCCTTGTCTAACCCCACGTTGAGGCTGGATCCAAGCTCCACATGGCTTCCCATTGATCAAAGGAGAGAATGAAGCAGTGGTGATACAGCGTTTCATCCATTGAATCCAAATGGAGGGGAAGCCTCTTCTTCTAAACACCTCCCAAAGATACGGCCAGGAAATCGAGTCATAGGCTTTCTGGAAAACCACCTTCCACAGGAAGCCCTTGGATTTCCTCTGGTGCCAGCCACTAACCATTTCCTGAGCCAATATAAAGGACTCCTGAAGTGATCTGTTGGGCAAGAAAGCAGCCTGTACTGGATGAATCAGGTCATGTAGAACAATTCTTAGCCTATTAGCCAAGACCTTGCTGATGATAAGATAGATAGAGTTCGACAAGGCAATCGGCCTGAAATCTGAAAATTGTTCAGCTCCCATTGATTTAAGCAAGAGAAAAAGATATGACTTATTAATCCTCTCTAAACCAGCATTACCCACCTCAAATTCTCTGATAACATCCATCACCTCCTTACACACCACACACCACATCTCTTTGTAAAAGAAAACTTGTATTCCATCCGAGCTCGGGGAGCCTTCCGCATTTACTTCTCTGATTGCTTGTAAGGTTTCCTGCTCTGTAATTAGTGCAATCAGTTGCTTGGCTTGTACGCTTGTCACCCTGGGACCAATGTCTCCTACCATTCTCCATTTCCCCCACCTAGTTGCCCTAGACGCTTCTCTGAAAAACCTGATGGCTTCAGATTTAATCTCCTGATTAGAGGTGACCCTATGTCCATCACAAAGAATAGAGGAAATGAAGCTATACCGCCTCCGAGAGCTAGCTGCAAGATGAAAAAATTTCGTATTGGCATCACCTCCCTTAAGCCATAACTGCCTGGATCTCTCCCTCCAATCGATTTCTTGTTTAAGGTCTTCATCCAGTACCACACCTTGCCACACTTTCCTGTCAGCCTGTCCATCTTCAGACAGAATGCCAGCAGCTTCCTTGGAGTCCAGCTCCTTGATTCTGCTCAACGCTTCCCTTCTCCTTTGTTCCCTCACCAAGGTAACAGCAGATCCATATTCTTTTAAGATCGCACGCAATCCAGCCAGCTTATTTCATAGTCTGACAGTAGCAGATCCCTGTACCTTTCTAGCTCTCCACCAAGAACAGATCATCTGGAAGAAACCTGGTTCAGTCAGCCATGACCTTTTCAGTTTGAAATAGGTGCCAGCCAGAGTTTCCTCCCCACTGTCCCAAACCAGGGGGGTATGATCAGAGAAAGGTCGGTTCAACCCCTTCACTGTCGACAGTTGGAATCTGACATGCATATCCACATTCCCAAAAAATCTGTCAAGCTTGGAAGCCAGCCCGTTACCATTACGCCAAGTAAATTCCACACCAGAGGATGGATATTCACTCAACTGTAGCGACTGAATCGTCATCTGAAAACCAATGGCCAATCTGTCAGTGCAGCCAGTAGGCCTATCAGCCCCTGTTAAAACACAATTAAAATCTCCTCCCGTTAGCCACATTTCCCCCTGCACCAACACAGCTACTGTGGACCATTCCTCCCACAGCTCCTGCCTGGCAGAAGCATTACAAGGTCCATAAACCCTAGTAATCCAGATACACTCCTGTCCATGCTGAATCTGGAATTTGCATGTTAGCATATGTTTGGCTTTGTGAACTTCCAAGCACTGAGCCCACCTCTTCCTCCACCAGATAGCAATGCCCCCTGACCTCCCATGCGCATCAATCTGTACACATTCATTCAACCCTGCAGCTAACAAATCAGACCAAAGTCTATTAGAATCTTTTTGAGTAATAAAATTGTATTTGTTTTCAAAGCGATTTTGACTATACTACAACACGATTATTTAAGCATCGAGCTTGCCCCGTAAATAGAGGGCAACAAGGATATGGTATTGCTCTTGCTCTCATATGAATTATCCCCTGCCGATCGTCTCAATGCTTGAGCGGGTTGGTTGGTCGGAATGAAGTAGTCCCTCAGGGTCCTTTATTGATTTTCTTCTTGATCAGACATTTCTTCTCTCTTTTCTCTTTGGTGGGCTCTCCTAAGGATTCTCTTGAGCTCAGGATCAAACACTAGACTACCCTCAAGAGAGCATCTACCAAGCAGACAAAATCTACTAATCACAATTGAAGTTTTTTGCCAATTAAGTAAGCGAAACCCCCACTCAACAGATCGGTCAGAAAGGGTCGAGGCAATGTCCCTCCGTTCCCGTGTAAGTGGCATAAGAGGAAAGTGACGACTGATGAGGCGTGTTTCATGTGCTAAAAATCGAGGCTTGGAGGACCCCTCGTTATAGCTCGCAAAATGCGTCTATCAGATAAAATTTATAACCAAAACTCGAAAAGTGAGTCCCAGGTCGGACACGGGGAGGCGAAAGTTTTGTTTATGAAACCCGCATTTCACTTTATTTCTTTTTTTTCGTTTTTACCTTTTATAATTTTTTTTGGAATTTTTTAGAAAGCAAGAGATCAGATCGACAATTGCTTATCTAACTAATCTACTTGCAAAATATAAAAGAGAGAGAATCACATATATTTCTGAATCAAACGCTTGCTACAACTAGGAAAGTGGGAAAGATTACACTACGAAAGCGATAAAGATAGAAAGAGGTGAGAGAATCTCCCTCGACGGTCACTCGGAGGACGACTCGCTCTGACGCCGCCTGGAGGAAGGTGGTGAGGAGTGAGATGAAGGAGAACGTAACCGAAGGACAAAGGATGGGGTAGGATGGTGTCGCAGTGAGGATCTTCCTCCTGAAGGGCAGTGAGAGGACAACCACGGGATGCTCCACGAATGGGGATGAGGGGGGCGAACTATTTGATTTTCTACTCTAGAGGAGCATCCCAAGCTTGGGACAAGTTCTCTCTAGAGCCTTAGAGGTGGTGAGGGGAAGAGATGCTTTGGAATGGAGGGGAGTAGGTCCTTTTATAGTAGAGAGACAAAATCATCCTTGGGTAATTATTGACGATTATAACCGTCGCTGAAGATCCGCCCAACTGTCGCTGAAGATCCGCACCCTTCAATTCCTTTGATGGCGCACGCATAACGCAGGCCATTAGTGACAACTACAAGCGTCACTAAAGGCCTACCCAATTGTCATTGAAGATCGCGCCCCAGCTGCTCATGCCCCGTTGGCATGCACATTTTGTCCCACGCACACTCGTGTGTTGGCGCTGCCTTGCATGCTATGCTGCGCTTGCGCATGCATGCCTCTACACGTGCTCGTGCACACCCACGCTGTACCCTTGTGGGCACAGCTGTGCGCTCAATTGGCCAGTTGGGTGTGCCGTGGGGATTCGAACCCATGACCCTCTGTTGAAACCCCACGCCTCCACCATTGCGCCAAGTCATCCAAATGGCCCCGTGGATGTCTTAAGGCATGCAGTAGAGGAGAGCTCTCAACTGTTGGATCAAGATCCAACGACTGAGAATTGATGATGAAGATGATGAGGGGGTGCCTTCCAGTTGCTGCTAGCCAATGTTGGGCACCTGGATGGTGCCATGTGGTGCCATCTAGCTCGTCCATCTTCTATTTGTTGCAGAAGGTGCCACGGTGCTCAGATCGAGATGATTTCCACGTCGGATTGCGATCATCACTCCGGATCCATCCGTATGGTTGTATTTTCCATCTAAAACCCATATGGATGTCGCATTTCCCCCTGGCCGTTGATATTCCTCGGACTTCATATGATGCTACAGGATTTCGATCTAGACATTTTTGGAGGCGTTAGACTCCGATCGTCGTCTTGATCAAATTTGTATAGTCGGATCATCCATCTGAGGCCCTGAAATAAATCTCCTTCCCTCCTAGTCATAAAAAGGACGTAATTAACCTAAAATATAGCTAACTACTCTAAAAGAAAGATGATGCATGCTATGCAATATTTATAACATGAAATTCAAATCTAAGCCTAGGAACATGCATGAATAGGCATTTTAACCTAAATGAATGTGTCTACATCAGCGACTTGAGATCCTGACCTACTCTTTTCTAGTGCAGAAGTAGAATTGGTTAAAATAGATGGACACACAAGTTATTCAAAGCAGTTATGGAACATAATCCAACCTTCGAGTGCCCTGGGACCTATACCTTGCTTCAACGATACTCTCATGTGATCTAGTGAGAAGCTACTCCTAGGACAAAACTAAGGGATGCAAGTAGGGTGAACCCTTCCTTTGGGGCAAAACGAATGTGGTGCCTCTTAACTACCCTTTTGTTCCTTTAAGGGGTGTCCCCCTCCTTGAGGTATCAAAACACTTGGTCACAAGATAATACCAACACCACAAAGTGAAATAGGAGGGTCTACACCAATAAAGAGATCGATGCCTATAGCCTTAAGGGACCATTACCTAGTGCAGTGCCTAGTGTGTGTGTCAGTGTTAGAAGTGTGCATCACACCACAAATCAGTTTGATTTTGAGAAGAATTGTACACAAGTCCCTTTTGATCAGATCAAAAGTGATTTTGATTTTAAGGTCGACTCTGATTAGCAGTCCCAATTTCAGTTAGGCAACCATCGAATTAGGTTAATTCAATCAATTTGGTGGTATTGATATTTAACCCCAATGTAATGCGTGAGAAGAGCTGGATGCAAAGATAGAAATATATACCTAACTCCAGCAATCTTTGTGCAGATAGTGAACCCAATGCAAAATGAGATCCAACATGCTACTTAATCACCCCTAAATTCGTGCACCTAAGGGTATGCAACTCCTAAATAGGCTGCCCGATATTTTTTTGTCTCTTCTTTTTAGAGCAAGCAGGCAGAAACATGAATCGCTCATACATAGAGAAATAGCCCTAGTCGCTAAAGAAATTGGGGACAACCTCGAAAATTAGCCCTGATGCTACAAGGGTGAGAAAACTAAAATGAAAGAAAATCTGCAACAAAGGAGAAACCCCTGTGAAAGCGGGATCTAGGTCTTCTTCTCTTTGTTTCCTCTTTGCTTGTGTGGTCGTCACTCAAGGTCGACATCGTCGCTCAACTACACCTATCGTCTCGTCTGATTCCTCACACAGAAAAAAGTAAAGACTAGTTAGAAAAATATGCACCTCAAAATAGATCTGAAATAAAATCAAGTGAACCTATTGCATCTATTGGCTTTGTGATAATGATGCCATTTGAACAGTCGATTTTCACTTTGAAATAATTTTCGTACAAAAAATAAGTCGTCGAAGTAGAAACTGAGCGGTGGAAAATCGAACATCAACAATTAAGATAAACCACTCAAAGGAGAGCGGGTCGTATCCACAGGGAGACACATGCCTAATTAAGCTCATAATAGTAAAAAATTATTGTTCACCCTTGATTCCCAAAGAAATTGAACCAAGAAACCCCTTTGAATTAGGCTAACAATGTCAAGATTCACTTAAAACAATATTTACTCAAAAAGGGGAGAGCCTTCACCATAAAACCTCTAGAATATAATATTAATTAAAATAAAAATCCTCTCCTTCAATGGCATGAAATTTAAATTCTATTTAAACGCAAAATAGAGGAAGTGCTTCTCCCTGCCATGCATGCTGGGGAGCCGATGGCAAGGGCTGAGGAGCTCGAGGAAAGTTAAGGCGGACGAGAACTTCATCTCAGAGGTTGTAGCGAGGAGAATGGTGGCCTGCGGTCACCGGTCAGAGGGAAGGTTGGCCAGCGCCAGGGGGTCTTCTGACCAGCGAGATGGCGGTTGTTTGGTGCATTCGAGGATGTGGCCATGTGCGTGAGGGCGAGGGGAGTGTGTTGGCTTCGATGGCGTGAAGCTTCGTGGCCGAAGTTAACGGTTGCGAGCAGAGGAGGCTGGCAGGTGTTGGGTTCTCTTCGGGGAAAATGAACAGTGCACAACATCGGTGGAGGGCTGATGGCACTCAAGGGTGAGGGTGCGCTAGCAATGCCAGTTTATTATCATTCTTATGCCTTAAAACAGATCTACCTCTTAGGTTTTTAACTCTGCAAAAATGTTTTTGGGCTACATTTTGGCATTCACCTAGGTTAGGCATGCATTGCATTTTATTGTATTTTTAATGCATCTATTTGAGTGTTAGGGATAGATATAAAGTCCAATCCTACGTACTTCAGCACTCAGGAAGGCAAAAGATGAAGAAGAAGCTCCTATGAGTTTGATCCCAGCTAGATCCAACACATCCCAACTGGATCCTAGCTCATTCTAACTAGATCAACTCATCCCTAGCTCCATTCAACTCATTTCAGTTAAATGGTAGCTCTAGCTAGTTCACCTCAGCTATATGGCAGCTCAAACTAGCTCAAGTCAATTGATCCAGCTCCATTCCAATTCCTCCAGCTTAGAACAGTTCGTTGGAAGCTCAACCTGACTATGACTAGCTACTGCCATCAACTAGCTAGACCTAGTCAGCTGAAGATGACCTCAACTAGCTCAGGCCAGCTCAAGTCCAACTCTCGAAGACCTAACTCAGCTCAACTTGGTTGACCTAAGCTACATAACCTAAGCTAGCTACTCCAACAAGCTAGGTATTCTCTAGGAATACCAGACCTAGCTCACCTCAGCTCATATCAACAGAAGCTAGCTCATCTTAGCTTGGCTTAGCAGCTAGCAAAGAACTAGCAAGCTAAGACAACTAAGGTAGCTCCTTGCAATTCTCTTCAGTAGCCACCAGCACCAGTACTACTCCTTCCAGCTACTCCCAGCTCATCACCACCAAAACCCTAGTGTTCGAAACTCGTAGAGCACATTTTTTTTTGTAGGAAAATGTCATAATATAGTGTGCAATACGATCCAACAAAGACATTTATAAAAAGATAACGAGACTTGAGTCTCGGTCGTTTATCTCTAGGAGGTGTTTGTTCTACTTTAGAATTCGATCTTATACCACTCTACTCTGTTTAAAATTGCACGCTGGTTTCCAATCTCCTGATTAAGATTTCACCACTTCTATTATGAACTCTGATTATGTGCGCATGTGTTAAATAAATCACAAAGGTGAACGTGTGAGTTTCTGTGCACACGATTCCAGTGAGGTGGTGACTGTTTACAGAAAATGCATCTATTGTTAGATTTTCTATATTTTCAGGAAACGACATGTTTGTTGCTGAATAGATAAATTGAAAATAGGCAACTTGAATCATGCAAATAGGATGGCAATCAATAAGCTCATGGTGATTTCAAACATAGAGACATATATATAAAAATATATTTTTCATTCATTCATTTGGAGAGTGTTTGCAACATGAACTTGTAGAAGAAAGCTTGTACATGAATGCTTAAAAATGTAGATCTAGCTATCAGAAAATGATCGCATACAAGAATCTGCAGGGGGATTTTGCATGCAACATTCGGGGAGAATAAGGACTACACTACTAAGCAGTAATAAAAAGCAGTAAAACTATGAAGAGATTAAACTACTAATCTAGATCTAGCAGAACAAAAGGGCATTCAGAGGTGGTCTCTGATGGCCTTGGAGTGGTCGGGAGGAGAATGAGGGGCAGCCAATGAAGCTTAGGCCAACCCTTGGAGAGAGAGAGGAGTGATCCAGTATCCCGGCATGGTGTCCTTCATGGTGGTGGTGAACCCATGGAGATGGAGTGGCTAGCCTAAGTGGAAGTGGATGTGAATGGAGTCAAGGAAGTGAATGGGTGCAAATGGCCACCCATTGGATCTTTTTATTGGCCTAAGGGCTTCTCTTTAGAGAGAGTCCAAGAGTGGTCGGCCATATGGTTATGAGATCTAAAAAATGTGGATCTCAATTTGAATGCCTTTTGGTTGCTAAATTTGGCAACCAAGAGGTGGTGCCACTTAAAGAGAGTTCTAGAGAACTCTAGAGAAGTGTGTGTGCATGAATGGGTGTGTGTGTGTGTATGTGTGGTAGTGCTCTAGGTGTCTAAGGGGTTTAGGTAGGTGTATGTCTTAAATTAGGGTTACAAACCCTAATTGCTAAGGGGAATTTACAATTAAACTCAACCCAAGTTTAATTGAATGAGTGTGAACCTAATTGAGAGTGAAATAACTCAATTAGGTTGGGTTTAGGTCAATTGGACTCTCACTAACTCCAATTGAACTTGTGTGGGTTGAGATCTAAGCTCAATTATTTCCTCACCAAACCCAATTGTCTTAGATCAAAGTCAATTACCTTCACCTAAGTCAATTGGACTCATTGAGTCCAATTGACTTAGGTGAAGGTAATTGACTTTGATCTAAGACAATTGGGTTTGGTGAGGACATAATTAGGTCCTTAGGTAGGTCTAGAGGTGATGTACTAGGGTTAAGATACCTTAATTTAGGTTCCTATGGGGTTGGGATTAGGTCTAGGGAGCTAGAGATCCAAGATCAAGGCTTGAATCTCAAAACAGGGACTGGAGACCAGTACCAAACGTCCAAAAGTATGATCAGACAACTTATACTAAAAAATCAGAAGTCCAGACTTCAGTTCTGGATGTCCAATCTAAGTCAGGGGGAAATCTAGGTTCTATTTTGGGTATTCTGCAGAAATTGGACGTCCAATAACACTGCAGAAGTGGGTTTGAGGTGTGTAGGAGTTGTCTAGGGGTCCTGGACGTCCTATAACTTATCTGGACATCCAGATAAGGGTTGGAATTAGGGTTTTAGGGCTTCCTAGGGTGCTGTGACCAAATCTAAGGGTGGCTAAGGATTGGGGAGGTCTCTAGGCTATCCTAGGTTAGGATAGACCTAAGCTCTTCACATTTTACTAATTTATTCCTACTTAATAGAATAGCAAACCTTTAACTCCCTTACATTATTATTCCTACATATAATCTAAGACTTCTGCTTCAGCTCTACTATAACTCCCGTTATTCCAGATCCAGCTTCAGATCCTGCTCTAGATCTAGCTCCTAATCAGCTTATTGCCTGCAATCGACATAATGCACTTAATCAGCACATTATAACATTATTTCATACATAGCTAAAGTAAAGTAATGGAGTTGCAGATAATGCTTATGCATGCATGAATTACCTTAACTTATGCTAAGTCCTAGCCTAATTTAGATCAATTAAGACCTATGATTGCTGTGCAATAACCTAGCACCCTCTACCTTTCTACCCTACTCCCTACTAGCCACGCTAGCTTAACTTAGCTAGTCACCCCCTTGGACACCGAAACCTAACCCTGAAACCAACCTAACCAGCTCCACCAACTAACCTTACCTATGTCCACCTAAGCTACCACCACTCCACCTCAATCCTGGAGCCAACCCTATACATCCCTTCATCCCTCTCTAGCACCAAAAGAAACCACCAAATTCCCTCCAAAACCACATAGAAATGGCTCTGATGTAGACACAATTATTGATCGTAAAATGCCTATTCATGCATGTTCCTAGGCTTAGATTTGCATTTCATATTATAAATATTGCATAGCATGCATCATTCTGCATTTAGAATAGTTGTATATAATTTAGGTTAATTGCATCCCTTTTATGGTTAGGAGAGAATGATATTTATTCTGGAGCCTCGGATTGATGACCCAACCGTACGAATCTGATCAAGATGGTGATTGAAGTCCAACGCCTCCGAAGTCACCTCGATCGAAGTCCCGTAGCACCATATGCAGTCCGAGGAAGATCAACAGCCAAGGAACTAGGTGACATAATTCGAAGCTTCAAATAACAAATCCAATTGAGCGAATGGATTTAGGTTGACAATCGCATCCCAATGGTGTGAAAATCGACTCAATTCGACCTCTGTAGCAACCCCTACAACGAAAAGAAGATGGACGACCCAGATTATGCCACGTGGAGGGACCCAGGTCGCCCATGGGCACGCATGCGCCACCGCATAAGCACAGCAGCACGAGTGCGAGCATGCACATGGTGTCATGCATGCGCACAGCACAGTGCCAGTGCGTGAGCATGCACACACGTAACAAAGAGAGCACATAGCACAGTGCCAGCAGAGAATGGGCAGTGGGTGGATCTTCACTGATAGCCTGGTGGACATTTAGTGAAGCTTACAGTCGTCGCTAATTGTTCGCAGGCACAAGGCCAGCTGCACGTGCTAGCAGGCATGAGCTGCCTACAGTGACACTTACAGTGACGGCGTGGAGATCGCTAATGGTCCCATGCCTATTTTAGCCTCTTCTCCTCCACTATAAAAGGACCTACACCCCGTCCCTTCCAAGCAATCTCTACCTACTCTACTCCCACCTACTCCTAACCTCTAGAGAACCTACCAACGCTCTGTTAGAGTTTGCTCTCAAGCTCTCATGGCTCCTATTAGTGTAACGAGACTTTGCCTCACCAAATACTCCTCCAACTTCCCATCCCCATTAATAGGTCGCCTTGGAGCTGTCCTCCCACCTCCATTCCGGTAGCAGATCACCTTGGCCTTGTCACCTCCATTCTCAAGCTACGCTGAAGCTTTCCTCTACCCAGCGTCCTCCCGCTTCTCACCACCGTCGACCTGCTTCCCAACTCCTTCATCAGAGCTTCCGCTAGGCACCATCATCTCGCCGAACAGCTGCTTCGGGAGATTTCTTCTCACCTCCCTCTCTTTTTATGCTTTCTATATTATTGTAATTAACATTCATGCAATATATCAAATTCAATTCTATCTCTCTCTTGTGATTGATTGTCATTTTATTTCAAAAACAAAAAAAAAACAAAACCCTAAAACACCAAAAAGAAATAAATCGAAGCGCGATTTTCATACAAAGTAAATGTCGCCTCCCTGTGTTCAACCTGGGACTCCCTTGGAGTTTTGGTATAAATTTTATTTGATCACGAGTTTTGCAACTACGACAACGGGTTACTCGTAACCCTGATTTCAAACACACGGAACCTGTGCAATTATTTTGGCACCGTTGTCGGGGAGGCAACACTCTTTGGTTTTTATCTCATTTTCCCGCACTACTTACATATTTCTCTACCTATCTTTCTTCTTCAATTTATTATCTTGCAGGAACCCGATAGTGGAGCCGAGGGCGGTAGATTGGAGTAAAGTGTGGGTAGAGAATTCTGTGAGTTTTCCCCCAATTCCCCACCCACTAGTTCATTTCACCACACTAATCTCAAAACTAAATCAACTTAGGTGCTTTTTATAAGCCCTAGGATAGATCTAGTTGTTTGTTTGTCACCTCCACTCATCTCACCCCTGCATATATTTAGAAAAAAAACTCTTCTCTTGTGGGATTTTCTAAAAAATACACACATGTTCAATGCATAGATCACATAAAAGATGGATACGCCAGAGTATAGAGCGAAATACATCTCGACAATTAAAATTAACAGAACTGGGAGTCCCGGTCGATCATAGGGAGGCAGAAAAATGCTTTTGATTTCATGCACTTATTCTAAATCTAATTACTAAATAATAGACACAATGAATCATGATATATATATCACATAGAGCGTTTGAACATGAATTTCATACATGAAACTAAACTAAATGATAACATGAATATAAACTACTTATGGAATAGAATAAGGGCACCACGGGTAGATCATGGTGGCCTTTTGGAGTGGTTGAGAGAAGCAGCAGCAATCTGACTGGGTGGCCCAATGGATTCTTCAAACGGAAATGCAGAGAAGACGGGAAGAAGAAGAAGAAGAGAGAGAGGTAGAGGAAAAAAAGAATGAAGTGAGTTGAGAGTCATGTTTTCTTTTTCAAGGGAGGGGAGCCTTTAGTCCTTTTATATCTCTTGCAAATCCTTCTTCTTTCCTCGGTTCTCTCTGATGCTGACACATGGCACGCTGTTCACTCTCAGATCCTCCGTCTCATGGCTCCTGCTCGCCGACGCCTACACCTTCGTGTCTTTGCCTTTAAATCCCTACCTCATCATCTCAGTCGTCCGATTTCAAATCCTATGCACGCTTCTCACACCTTCCTGATCTCGCAACAACCCATGCGATCGTGCCACATGGATGCATCCCAGCCCTCCTATCGTGCATATGTGCTTACACGTGCCCACCCACGATGCTGCATCAATTTTGCGCAGTGCAGGGCTCAAACTCGTGTCCCACGCTTACGTGCATGCACGCGCGAGCCAACGTGCTATGCAAACCCTTTAATATATGTACTTGTTAGTTTCCATTTATACCCATCCAATCTGGGCAAGTGATGTGGTGCGCTCGTGGTCGTTCATTTTCTTTTCCTTGTACCTTGTGTTGTAGGCCTCCAATTAAGTTGATTTCTGCACCGTGGGACTGCGAACGTCGATCCGGATCTATCCGTACAGTTGGATTTGTCATATGAGGTTTGGATCTTTAATTTTCCCCTTGGCTCTTGCACTTCTGTAGACTCCCTAGGGTTCTACAGGAGTTTGATTGATGTGATCTTAGATGCATTGGACTCCCGTCGTTATTCTGAATAGATCCATAAGGTTGGATTAGTCATCTGTAGCTCTGGATTACCTGCAATCATTAATACCTCTCAAATAACATAGTTGAATGCTTAAAACGCATATATCAACTACGATGTAGAATATCATGCGTATGCATGCAGAATGTTCATGTTAAGCTAAGTTCTAGCTTAGTTCAGGCGAGTTACCGCCTATGAATGCTGTGCAATCATACCCCCATGCCTAAATCTTGTTGGTCCCTAGCAAGTGCAAGACTAAATGCATTTTATCAAGAGTTAAACTAAAGATTTATTTCTTTTTGCTGCATCCAAAAATTCAGAATCTAGATAACTATGAATATATAATGTTGTAGCTTCTGCAACGGATCCAAGCGAAGAGTCGATATACATTTAAAGCTTGTACTTGACCCTTAGTAAAATTTTATTGCGATAGGTAGACCTCTTCTCTCGGGGTTATAAAATATTCTTTGATTTCAACCCTGGTGTTTAGCTTGTGTAGGTGATGTCTGAGTTAACTAGATTTGTATTTGGTGGCTCATTCTCTTCTGGTGCTACATAGAGACTAGTATCTCAGAATCTAGATTTCCAAATTATTGAATAAATCAACTTAGAAAGAGGCTGGAAAACTGTGCTCTCTTTAATCTTTTGTACTCTTCTCACTTTTTTTCTTTTTCTTCCTGAGCTCACATCTCACCAGATTTGCAAATGTATTTGGTGGTCTCACATGGCATGACACTTTAATTACGTTCTGATAACCATACGACTAAGTCAGAAGCCCTCAGCCTGTATTCAGGCAGCCAGAAATATAGGAACAAGTAGGTTAAGGATGTATTTGGTGGCTCGTGAGCGTGGTAGGTGTTTTTGCCTCAAAACATTTAACTTGACTCACATCACGTAACAGTTTCACAAAACATTTTTTTCTTTTTTTTTTCTTTCTTTTTTTTCTTTTCTTTCTCTTTTGAGAAAACAACTCTTCTATATGCAAATCTATAGACACAATGCCACAACACAACATATTGTTGTATTTATCAACACAACATAACATGACATACGTACTTTTATACTTGAGGCATTCTTGGGGAATTTTGGGATGACCAAGTGGATTTTGGGTGGCTTATTTGGTGGAAGTGCCTATTCTCTACACCGGGTAGGGAACGGATAGGATGGCGTATTTCTGACATTGACATCAGTACCCTCCTTCTGCTGAGGATTCCACAGAGGACGGTCGTGACCATCCACCTCAGTCCTAGTTTTATCAGAACCCGCTCTCTGTGTTTTTGCCTTATTTGGTGGCTCTCGTATGGAATTTCTCATAGATTTAGTACGCAAGAGCTGAGAGAGAAAACTATGCCCAACTCCAAGTGTCATTATTCAATTAATAAAGATTCCTCATACTAGCCTTAGAGCACCAGTACTCTCTGCTCTCACCTCACGTATGTTTTGGTGGATCTGCTAGAAGATAGTTCACCTAACTCCCTGATTGTTGTCCAAGGGTTCAGGAGAAGAAACGATGGTTCTTTTCGACAAACTAGAAATGTCTATTAGTCTTCACAGAGGATCCATTGCAAAATCTACGTACAAGTATGAAATTATACTGGATTCTAAGTTTAGGAATCTACTAAAGAATAACTCTCTAATAAAACCTCTTGATAAAATGATCTAATACCCCAATCATTGGCAAAAAATTTTCAGTTTTTATGAACTACCCCCCCATGCTAAGTGTTTGCATGTCCTCATGCATGAATAAAAGAAATAAGGCAGGGTCTATGTGGATAGAAATCACCTAAAACTACTTCTGAGTTGTTATTCAATTCATGTCATCACTGCAATGCCATACACATTATGCAAAACAATATGCGAGAATGAAATATGCTATACATATATGTATAAGTGCAACTGTGATGCCTAAATGCGAAGTCTAAATGCTATGCCTAACTACGATGCTGAGTTTAATGCCTCCAGCTAGGCGAAACTCATCAGATGGATCAATGACTGCAGGAGACAGACTAAAGATAGACAGGAAGATGTGTTCCACTGTCATCAACGGGCCAAGAATGTAGAGTAGTTGCCCATGAATACCAAGGCCACAAGGTCAGCAGAATAGAATCACAAGGCCTGGAATAGGTTATAGCCAGGTGCTACAAGAGAAATAAATCCGAGTGCCAGAGTTATAGGGAGCAAGTAGCAGCCATGAGGGATCCAGAGTGGGGCACTAGTCATACGGGTCCTGAAAGTTGTGAAACAGGAATGGAGGGACCCGTGTGGTGTAATCAGAAATGGTGTAAAGAACCATTTCATGATTGGATCTAGGTGTCGATGGTTGCAGAGTAGGTGTGTCAAATATGATTTTGTGTTCCATCCTAACAGCTATATTTTCACCCAAATCATTCTCATCCTTGGGTTGATCAGGAATCTTGTACGGATCGCCCAAATTCTACTTGTGGTGTGAATCCTCAAATGTACTGGCCGGCAATTTATTTTCCCCAAGGTATGAAGAATCATAATACAGTAAAGCCTCAAATTCTTTCATTTTCTGCTCTGTGGCTTTAGTGAAATCCTCGATATCCAAAAGTAAAGATGTGAAAGAATCTGTGATAAATTCATCTGACTCCAAGTCTAAAAATTCCTCCAGATTTTTCAGATTATCCTGACAATCTAAAATAGAGTTTTTAGTAGATTCTTTCTCAGCTTCGATTGGATTCTCTAGTAATTCAAAATTACCCTCATGGATTTCAATATATTTATCATCTAAGCTTGTCATGAGGGTTTTAGGCAATTCCACTCTAGATCTCTTATAATCCAAATCATAGGCGCCATTAAGTGTGTATACCCAAGTCTCAAAATGTACCAAGTCTTGGGTGTAATGATCCTCCATCTCTATCTCCCAAGATTCAGGATTTTTAGATTGAAAATCAATCATGGGACTTTCCTCACTATTTTTTAGGCTAGGGCTCTCAACTAATTTCTTTTCAGATATGACAAGAACATTTCCCTTAATTCCATCTGATATCTCATCTCTCACTTGAAAATCACCTACATCATCTACTTCGGGCATGTGAGTCAAAGAATCCTTAAAAGTCGTCTTAAGTTCCCTAAAATCCTCTAGGCTAGTCTGAACTTGGTACTGCAAAAGGAGTATATCTTGAAGTGTGCGGGTTTGTTGATTCATCCTAGCCACAGATTCTAGTTCTTTATGGGCTTCCATCAGAGATTCTTCAGTTGCAATCAAAATCTATCTCTGCCTTGGATCAGTAGTGATTTGGATTTGATGTAGATGTCTCACAACTGTGTCCTTTTACTTTGCTGTTGTTTGTTACTGTCTGAGTAGTTGCGAGTCTATTGTTGGCTCCCTAGTGGTGATTTGTGTGGACGTGGAATCAGATGTGAGTCTCAGGGAAGATGAAGGGTTATAATAGTTTTGGTCTAGGGAATCAGAAGGGTGGTGGGTGGGTTCAGTGCAGTTATAGGTTGCGATTGATTTCTTAACCTTGAATGGCTCACCATCTACCTATGGCACATTCTCTCTGAATTCAGGGCCCCTAGAGGTGATGTCTTGGGTTCTTTGTCTTTCATCCTGAATTACTTTTCTTAAGTCTTCATATTCCATTTTTCTGACCTCTTTTGCTTCCTAGACTATTTGGATCAGTTCGACAATTTGAGGGTTCTTGTGAGATGTGGAAGCTTGCCTTTGGTGGGACTGATCGAGATAATCAGTCATCATGATGAGATCTCGATCCGACATGGAGAGTGTCTTTAAGTGTTGCAAGATCTGTGTGAATGTCAAAGAGGTTGAGGTGGGTATGTCCCAGGCCTGAGGTGCGCGCATATAAGAATAATGAGGAGCAATCTCCCACCCATAAGATGTTGGGATCATAGTTGAGTTGTGAGAACCCTACTGATGGTAAGATGAGAAAGAGTATGGGTCCATGATTAAGATGATCAAAAGGACACTAGAAGGGCCCTAGTTGCCTTACACCACTTACAAGGGACTAGTGGGAAAATAAGGCAAGGGCCTTATAATCAAATTGGCCCTTAGAATCAAATGACCGGATTTTTCGTTTAAGTTCTAGTTATTGAAAATTTGGCTAGAGAACAACTGTAAGGAATTCCTGCCTCTTAGGCTAACCCGACCAATCTGGTTACGAGGGGACTACGAGGAAGGTTCTTCCTTTGGCTTTCACCTCTGGTTCCGTTACCCCACAGCCGCGGTCGTTTGACACTACCCCGCAGGCTTAGTCACCAAGTTTTGCAATAGAGGTTGGAACTACCCAATAGTTTCAAGCCAAATGCAGGTTATTTGATGTATTTTCATAAATTCATAACTTGTTTCTTCAATGTAGTAGATGGTGGGTAGTCCACAAGGTTACTCACCTCACCAACTAACTTTTGGGTTCGTCGGGGTCCAAGTTAGTCCAATGTGGTCCTATTGGCTCATGCGCTTCTAAGTTGTTTCACAAATCAAATATAAACTGTCAGGCAAAGATGGAATTCAAACGATTTGAAACTTGGCAAGAAGATTCCCTTTTCAATAAGCTTTTCAGAGAGTATTTTTTTAAAATTTTTACTATTTCCAACAAATAGTTATGAATTTCTAACTAGCAAGGGGTCAAATTTGGGATTTAGACCCCATGTTGGATTTTTTGTTGGAAATAGTATCAAATATACTACAATAATTTTTTAAAAATATGATAATGAAAGATAATTTGATTATCTTTCAAACCCCACTAGTTGTGAGTAAATCTGATATGTATATTAGTTAGGATTAATTTTTAAAGTTCATAAAAGTGCTATTTTCAAGCAATCTAACTAGTATGTACTCCATGAATTTTTTAAAATTATACAAAAAGAATTTCTTTTGGGAAGGTGGCATTGGAAAGATAATTTGAATATCTAGTTCCAGTCCAAATTTCAGAATTTTTGGAGCATTAGAAACATGGCTATTGAATTTTAAAGATAATACTTACTTTCTGGCTGAATTTCTAATAGAAATGTGTGCATCTGATTTTCACAACACTTGCTTTTCCTCGTTCGCTGCTTCGTGTTGTTGTTCTGGATACAAAAATAATGTATTAGAGATAAAATCAAAAGTTGCGTTGCCTCCCCGGCAATGGCACCAATTTATTCGGGGCATAAATCACGTAAAAGATGAATACGTCGTAGTATAACGCGAAATACGTCTCAACAAATAAAATTAATGAAACTGGGAGTCCCGGTCGATCACAAGGAGGTAGAAAAATGCTTTTGATTTCATGCACTTATTCTAAATCTAATTACTAAATAATAGACACAATGAATCATGATATATATATCACATAAAGCATTTGAACATGAATTTCATACATGAAACTAAACTAAATGATAACATGAATAAAACAACTTTTGGAATAGAACAAGAGCACCATGGGTAGATTGTGGTGGCCTTTCGGAGAGGTTGAGAGAAGCAGCAGCTATCTGATAGGGTTTCCCAATGGATTCTTCAGACGAAAATGCAGAGAAGATGGGAAGAAGAAGAGAGAGAGGTAGAAGAAGAAAAGAATGAAAAGAGTTGAGAGTTGTGCTTTTTTCTTCAATGGAGGGGGCCTTTGGTCCTTTTATATCTTGCGCAAATCCTTCTACTTCCCTCGATTCTCTCTGATGCTACCACGTGGCATGCTGTGCACTCTCAGAACCTTCATCGCACGGCTCCCGCTCGCTCGTGCCCGCGTCTTCCTGTTTTCGCCTTCAAATCCCACCTTATCATCTTAGTCGTCCGATTCCAAATCCTATGCACCACGTTGATGCCCGATATCATCTCGCACTTTTCTGATCTCGCAACAACCCACGTGATTGCACCACGTGGACGCATCTCAGCCCTCCAATCGTGCATACGCGCCTGCACGTGCCCGCCCACGACGCCTCATTTATTTTGCTCAGCGTAGGGCTCGAACCCACATCCCACGCTTACGTGCATGTGCACACGAGCCAACGCACTATGCAAACCCTTTAATATAGGTACTTGTTAATTTTCATTTATACTCATCCAATCTAGGTGGGTGACGTGGCACGCTCATGACCGTTCATCTTCTTTTCCGTGTATCTTATGATGTAGGCCTCCGATTAAGTTGATTTCTACACCGTTGGACTACGAACGTTTATTCGGATCCATCCGTATGGTTGGATTCGTCATATGAGGTCTGGATCTTCTCCAATTTTCCCCTTGACTCTTGCTCTTCTATAGACTCCCTAGGGTACTACGGGAGTTTTATTGATGCGATCTTGGATGCGTTGGACTTCCATCGTTATTTTGAATAGATCCATAAGGTTGGATCGTGAAATTTCCCTACTTGGAGAGGGTGAGATCAGTGTGACGTAAAAAATGTGTAATTGAAATATAAAGCAATCTCAAAAATCAATCGCACAAGTACACAAGAAATTATAGGTGGAAACCCAAACCGGGTGAAAACCACCACCTAACCCTCTCGAGTTAGGATTTTCCGAACAGCCTAGTTGATCAAATCCACTAACCGAATCACTTTAAAATGAGGGTGATTCAACCTCAGTACAACCACGTTACAAGTACGAGGGTAGCGTTCCTCAACCCCTTCTCTCCACGAGAAGGATTTTGTCCCACGAAGGAGACGGGAATTCGCAAAGCGAATACCCAACCAAAAGACAAAGGTAAAATAAACAACAAACCTATAGAGCCAACAAAGTAATAAACCTAAGCTTCTATAGGATTTAGGAAACTCCCCTTTGCAAGGAGTGCGTCGACGATGACGCGGTGCGTGAGCCACGCGACGGCGCAACTTCGCTCTCGTGAACTACGGCGGGAGAGCGGGTGCGCAACAGCTTGATGCTCTCAAGAGAATGGTGCTTGAGCTTGGAGAGCAAGAGCTAGCTAGGACACAAGACAGTGGAAAGTGTAATACAAATTGTTTCTTGTGTATCTTGGTCTCTCTAGGTGTGTATCTTGTGTGTAAAGGCTTCCCTCTATTTATAGAGGCCTTAGGAAGGCTTTGGAAGGCTTAAGAAAGGTTCTATAGCCGTTGGGAACAAAGCCCAAGTGAATCAGCCCGAAATCAGGAACAATCATTGTTCTGACAGGCTTATCAGACGTCTAATTCTAGCATCAGACGTCTGGAAGTTCACTATAAGACGTCTGATTCAAAGGTCAGACGTCTGATTTTGGGCAGGTCTCTCCCTGACTTGGATCAGATCTAAACAGGGTTTTTACGCAAGTCCATCAGACGACATATAGGACGTCTGGAACTATGTCTGGACGTCTGGAAACCTACTTTTACTGTGGGAATTGATTTCCAAACGTTGCAACGGCTAGAAAATCTCTGAGAAGAGATTTTGGGTCAACCGAGGCAAAACGGTCATTTATCAGACGTCTGGACAGTCCTATGGACGTCTGATAAGGCTCTAATGGTCATATCTGGAGTGTTTGCGAAGCCAACCAACGGTCCACTAATTGGACGTCTGGCAAAGTCATCAGACGTCTCCGAAGACGTCTGGTCTAAGGTCTGGACGTCTGATTTCATCAGACAAAACTAACTATGTCCAGCCTAACAGTTATCAGACGTCTGAAACAACAGTCAGACGTCTTAAAATACTTTATCAGACATCTGATTTGGGAATTAGACGTCTGGAAAGTCTGTTTGAACCCTATATTGGTTTTCTAAGTATTCTACAGAAAACCTAAGTATCCTAGGGTTGTGCCGGTGTTCCTAGGACTACTGTTAGGGTTCTTTGAGGCTCTTTAACATAATTTCTAAGGAAAATAAAGAGCAAGAAAAATAAAGATAAAAGTACATGAAAGGATTAAAAAGAATCTATCCTATTCTTCTTGTCTTCTATCTTCAATCTGTCGCTCCACGCGAACCACCTCTGTTTTCCGTCAAGCTCCTCCAATCCGTCCTGAATGCGAGCTCGAGTTCCTTCTAAACACGTCCACATTTACAATTGACCTGAAATCTAGGACTCAAATTGCAAATGTTAAATAACACGTGTTTTGTTATCATCAAAACAAATGATCGTGGTGCTCTAGCACCAACAATCTCCCCCTTTTTGGTGATGACAAAATAGTAAATAATAATACATAAAAATCCTCCCCCTTTTTGACATTATCAAAAAAGTTTGATTGGTTTAAAATTCCTATAACTCCCCCTTAAAACATCCTCTTCTATGAGTTTCTTTTGACAAAGGTAATGTCCTCCCCCTTTTTGTAACAATGAGATAGCTATTATTTTTCTCCCCCTTTCTAAAGGAAATTTAGCTACCTTATATCTCCCCCTTAAAAATTGACAATTAGCTCATTAATTTTTAACTCCCCCTATCTAAATGCTTATAAAAAGATAGGGTTAAAAATTTTACCTCACCTACCATGGCCAATAAAATGGCCCGAATGGTGGTGGTGGATGCCACATCGGATGGGGCTCCCATCCGTAGCTTGGAGGCCCGGGCATTGGCGCCGGTCTCCAATCTGGTGGTCGACGTGCGGCGGGTCCGTCGTTTGTTCGCCATCTCGTCGGTCTTCTTGTTCTCCTCCTTGGTCTACTCCTTGGTTCCCCTAACTTGAGTTGACCAGCCTTGAGCTTGTAGGTCCAGTCCCTTATGTTGTAATTATCCCTGAACCCTACAAAATAAGATTCTAATTCTTTTTTCGGTATCCAAGTGGGCTTGGATCCGGATCTGTTAGCGGGTCTCCTTGATGGAGATCCTTTCTCAATCTTAGGGCTATAAAAATTATCTACTTTATTGATTAATTTGTTAGAGTTTTCCCTAAGACATGCAATTTCTTTTTCTATAGTTTGCATCTTAGTCTTTAAATCATAGATTTCTAACTTTAGACTATCATTTTCCTCAATCAACTTATTATTTTCATTGATGAGGTTATGATTTTCTAATAATAGGTTATCATTTTTAGGACAAGTTTCAAGATCCTTAGGTTTTATTTCTAACCTATCATTTTCATTTTTAAGAAAACTAAGGTTCTTCTTCATGCTTTTGTTTTCTATTTTTAGTGATTTACTAATCTCAAATAATTCATTAAAAGCTTCTTGTAAATCGAAATTTACCTCGTTGTCGCTGTCGTCGCTTCCACTTTCGCTGTCGCTGTTGGTTCCTCTGGCCATGAAACCAAAGCAAGCGGTTTCTTCTTCTTCTTCTTCTTCTTCCTCCGAGCTTGTCTCCTCATGAGTGCCTTCCAACCTCCTCCATATCTCGTGGGCGGTGGTGCACTCTTGGATTTTCTCAAACTCTTCCGGACTCAACGCGCAATACAGGGCATTCATTGCCTTTGCGTTGAGTGAAAGCTCTCGAATATACTGCTGCGAGTATCCTCCGGCTGGTTTCTCTGGGATGTCGAAGGGGGTCTCGCACGTGGCCCAGACTGTGAAATCGGTGGCTTGAAGCCACGTCTTCATCCGCAACTTCCAGTAGGGGTAGTTGCTCCCGTCGAAGAACGGCGGACGGGTTGTGGACTGCCCCTCGGAAATCTTGCTTGTGGAACAGCTTCCCTCCATGTGATCTTTCCGCGGATGTTACTCCTGTCCGCGGAAAACCTGCTCTGATACCAACTGAAATTTCCCTACTTGGAGGGGGTGAGATCAGTGTGACGTAAAAAATGCGTAATTGAAATATAAAGCAATCTCAAAAATCAATCGCACAAGTACACAAGAAATTATAGGTGGAAACCCAAACCGGGTGAAAACCACCACCAAACCCTCTCGAGTTAGGATTTTCCCATCAACCTAGTTGATCAAATCCACTAACCGAATCACTTTAAAACGAGGGTGATTCAACCTCAGTACAACCACGCTACAAGTACGAGGGTAGCGTTCCTCAACCCCTTCTCTCCACGAGAAGGATTTTGTCCCACGAAGGAGACGGGAATTCGCAAAGCGAATACCCAACCAAAAGACAAAGGTAAAATAAACAACAAACCTATAGAGCCAACAAAGTAATAAACCTAAGCTTCTATAGGATTTAGGAAACTCCCCTTTGCAAGGAGTGCGTCGACAATGACACGGTGCGTGAGCCACGCGACGACGCAACTTCGCTCTCGTGAACTACGGCGGGAGAGCGGGTGCGCAACAGCTTGATGCTCTCAAGAGAATGGTGCTTGAGCTTGGAGAGCAAGAGCTAGCTAGGACACAAGAGAGTGGAAAGTGTAATACAAATTGTTTCTTGTGTATCTTGGTCTCTCTAGGTGTGTATCTTGTGTGTAAAGGCTCCCCTCTATTTATAGAGGCCTTAGGAAGGCTTTGGAAGGCTTAAGAAAGGTTCTATAGCCGTTGGGAACAAAGCCCAAGTGAATCAGCCCGAAATCAGGAACAATCATTGTTCTGACAGGCTTATCAGACGTCTAATTCTAGCATCAGACGTCTGGAAGTTCACTATAAGACGTCTGATTTTGGGCGGGTCTCTCCCTGACTTCGATCAGATCTAAACAGGGTTTTTACGCAAGTCCATCAGACGACATACAGGACGTCTGGCACTATGTCTGGACGTCTGGAAACCTACTTTTACTGTGGGAATTGATTTCCAAACGTTGCAACGGCTAGAAAATCTCTGAGAAGAGATTTTGGGTCAGCCGAGGCAAAACGGTCATTTATCAGACGTCTGGACAGTCCTATGGACGTCTGATAAGGCTCTAACGGTCATATCTAGAGTGTTTGCGAAGCCAGCCAACGGTCCACTAATTGGACGTCTGGCAAAGTCATCAGACGTCTCCTAAGACTTCTGGTCTAAGGTCTGGACGTCTGATTTCATCAGACAGAACTAACTTGTCCAGCCTAACAGTTATCAGACGTCTGAAACAACAGTCAGACGTCTTAAAATACTTTATCAGACGTCTGATTTGGGAATTAGACGTCTGGAAAGTCTGTTTGAACCCTATATTGGTTTTCTAAGTATTATACAGAAAACCTAAGTATCCTAGGGTTGTGCCGGTGTTCCTAGGACTACTGTTAGGGTTCTTTGAGGCTCTTTAACATAATTTCTAAAGAAAATAAAGAGCAAGAAAAATAAAGATAAAAGTACATGAAAGGATTAAAAAGAATCTATCCTATTCTTCTTGTCTTCTATCTTCAATCTGTCGCTCCACGCGAACCACCTCTGTTTTTCGTCGTCCTGGATGTGAGCTCGAGTTCCGTCTAAACACATCCACATTTGCAATTGACCTCAAATCTAGGACTCAAATTGCGAATGTTAAATAACACGTGTTTTGTTATCATCAAAACAAATGATCGTGGTGCTCTAGCACCAACAGATCGGTCATCTGCAGCCTCAGATTACCTGCAATCATTAATACTTCTCAAATAACATAGTTTAATGCATAAATACTGAACATACGAGTTGCTACGCTAACGTGTTTGGTTTTTAAAACCTTGTTGTTGAAGTTTGAAAGCGAAGAACTCGTATTCAACAAATAAAATTTATACCAAAATGGAAATTCCGGGTCGAACACAGGGAGGCAGACATTTGATTTAAAAAATTTGTGTTTGATTTTATTTGTCATGAAATAATTCAATTGATTAGAACTACTTATAATAAATAAAAGAGAGAGAGAGAATAATACAGGAAAAAATCAAAAGAGATATAGAATGCACATGGAATTCATTATCAAAAGGGATTATTCATTACACTAAATATTACGACTAAAAAGCGGGAAAATGATTACACTAGAAAGTAGTAAATCTATTCTTAGAAAGCAATGAAAAAATGGGGAGAGAAATATCCTCCTCGATGGTCGTTTGGAGGACGAGCCGGACGGGACGACGCCTGGACGAAGGAGGACGAAGCAGAAGAACGGGAACGGGGCAAAACGTCATCGTCGCAGGATCCACTTTCGAAGGGGGACGAAAAATTGACTCTATCTCGTGAGAAGCATCCTGGGTGTGGGACAAGCTTCTCTTGAGCTTTGGAGAGGGAGAGAAGAGAAGGAAGGGATGAGAATTTTGTGTGGAGGGGTCTCCTTTTATAGTTACAAGGAGTGGGGGCAATTTGGTCATTACATCTTTAGAAACACTAATTCGGGACCTTTAGTGACGGATAAAACCGTCGCTAAAGGTCTGAATGTGGGCGTAGTGGGCGACATGCACGCGCCCGCTCGCTTACCTACGTGCGCAATGCACGCGCACGTTCAGCCATCCTTAGCTGTCCAATCACGAGATCGGACGACTTAGATCACGCTACGTCTGCCTCCTTAGCGCACTCCCGATCGCGTGCAATGCTGCGTTACCGCCGTGCATGCAATAGCGTGTGGGCGCTATTGGGCTCACGCGACCGTTCGATCTTGATCCGACGCTCCACGCGCCCGCTCGCCCACGCCTGATTTAAGGCTCGCGGGGGCTCGAACCCGCGACCTCTGCTTCGCCTGCAGCGTCGTCTCCGCTGCGCTACGTAGTCGAGAAGGTCGCGCGGATAATTTAAGGCACCGCATCCACAGTCGTTGGATGAAGATCCAACAGCCCAGATTGTGCACTAGATGTCCTTTGGAGAGGCAGCGGCGATCTTGAGGGCTGGTTGGATGGCTGAGATGGCACCACGTGGTGCCATCATGGCCGTCCATCTTCTGGATGATGTAGATAGTTCCACGGTTGTCGGATTGAGCCGATTTTCGCGCAGTTAGGTTGTGATGGTCGATCCGATTCCATCTGTGTGGTTGGATTTTTCGTTTGAAGTGTAGATTCACACCATCATGGCCCTTAATCTTCTAGGGTTCCCCGATCTCTATCTGATGCTACAGATGCCTGATTATGGCGATCTTGGAGTCGTTGAACTCCAATCGTTGTCCTGATCACATCTGCATGGTTGGATCTTCAATCCGAGGCCCTGATAAAATGTTTGCCCTATCCAAGCACATAAAAGGAGACAATTAACCTCCATTTTATTCAAACTACTCTCAATGCAAGATGATGCATGTTATGCAATATTTATAGCATGCAATGCAATCCTATGCTTAAGAACATGCATAAATAGACATCTTAAGTAGTGTAAACGTGTTTACATCATACCCCCATGCCTATCTTTTTCTAGTCCCTAGCAAAAACTATATGCTATTTATAAATGAAATTAGGTTGGATTATTTGGGCATGAGTTATTTTCAGTCATTAAGAAAATGTCAACCTAAGATCTGAACTTTCAAAGACACAATAGTGCCCAAGTATCTGCCAAAATGCAGACCGCCTCAAGTGCTCGCCTTATTCAAAGAAAATTTTCTTTTTCTCTTTTTCTGCTTTTTTAATTTTTTTGGATTTTCAAGTTTTAGGGTTTAAGAGTAGCTTTCTACGGCCATTCAACTCACCCAAGATTTGATGAGAACCCTAAGTTTTAAGCATCTTATTGCGAATGTGATAGACTCGTTGATCGGCAGATAAAACGGACATCGGATTTCTACGCCTCTAGGTGACCTCAAAAAGAATTCTGCCTAAAGGTGTATCTTTACAACTAGTAGCTTTCTCCCTACTTTTATTTTTTTACGATGTCGACACAAGGGTGAATCCAGTGTATATCTCCCTGGTTTATTCTACTCCGCTTCTTCCGAAGTGTTTTGGGAATTTTCAGTACATTTACTGAGTTGGGTTCTGGACAATCGATCGATGAGCTGTTACCACTAACAACTTGCCAGCCATACTCGTCCGGCGAAGTGTGGTTTATTTCTTCTTTTTCTTTTCTCCTTTTCTTTTCTATGTAGGTGGCTTCCCTAGTCTAAGATTTACCTAAAGGCAGCAAAAAGAGAAAGGTCCAGTGACTGGGCTCTGGACAACCTACCTATGGGCTGTTACCCACGATAACTTGCCAGCCATATCACCCTAGAAGGTTCATTAGCTACCCAATTTATGTTAGAATCACCGAACAACGAGTCAGTGCAAAGAAAGTGTGTAGATGCTAAAAACTCAAAGTTTCCTCAAATCAGAGGACGGGTTGATAAGTCGTGTACTTATCACCCAAACTTATTTACTCCAATTAAAATAGAATTTAGGTTGGCGAGGACTCAAAAAAAAATCCACATTTTAGTGGATACACGGGCTAATTAAGTCCAAAGACCTGAAGGGTCTTTATGTTCAGATCATAAAGTAGTATTTCATAAGATTGAAAATTTTCTTAAACCCAAGCTTTCCTTCCTAATTCCACATTTTTTTTAATAAAAATAAACAAATCTATGGAGCTGACAAATAAATTTAGAGATGAATATCCACCCCCCCATGCCTATCTAATGCAATGTCCTCATTGTATTAAAATGACATAAAACAGAGTAGAATAATGTAGAAAGCACCTGAATTGCGTGAATGTCAGGTCCGCTCCGAGATAGAAACTAAAAAGAACTGTATAAGTGCTGAGTTTAGTGCCTTCAGCTAGGCACACTATACAAAGAAGAGAAATGAAGAATTCACAGGTGCAGGTCAGAATCAGAATAAATAGAAGAATCCTCCGACCTGTCAGCAGAGGTCCACAGATGTGGACCAGATTGTGGTGTAGACCCATACCCCATAATCGAGAATATCTTAGGTTCTGGATAAAAGTTACCTAAAACCTAAAATCTGTATGCAAGTAGGGTCGGGCCTACGATTTATGAGGATGCAACCCAACACCAAAAAGTCAGGTTATAGAGAATTGAATCTCAAAAGGATAATCATTGAATGTATGCTTAGGTTGGACATCCTCAGAACAGATGTCGTAAGGGTCCTGGTTGGATGGTTTCAGCTTTATAGGCACCCTTCGACTCAATCTTGTACTTCCTCCAGAACTTACTTCCCAAATCAAAATTTCCCAGCTCCTATCATCCTCATTCAGCATGTCAAATTCTGAGACCTCTTGCATATTAATCACCCCATCTGAAATCTCCAAGTCTAAATGATGTGGCAGAATCAGAATTGACTTGGGTCTAATTATCTCAGAAACAGAATCATCGATAAGCTCAATGGGGTGTAACTGATAATCAGGGCATTGAATTGAATCTTCTAGAAAATGCGATTCTGGATCCGTAATGTGAGCCCTAAAATCAGTTTCCTCAGTTATTGGGCTATCAAATGATCTTTCAGATTCCTCAGGCCCAATCGTCTCACAAAAATTATGTTCTGTAAACTCGCATGAGACTTGGCAACTTAAATCTTCACCATCAGAATCAAAGAAATCAAGTACCGTATTAATGTATGTCTCAAAATCATCTGTCACTCTCTATTCTAAGAAGATATACGTTTCCTCATACCCGGCTCAGGGATCTCAGGTGAAGAAATCAGATCTTCCTTAATTGGTTGCTCTAATTCAATCTGGTCAGCCTCGTAACACGTGTCCCCCCAACAGGTGCCTGAACAGGTTCTGAAATTGGCTCTCTTGAAGAGGGTTCATCCTGGGAATCATCCCACGATTGAATCAAAGCAACCACAAATCTCATCCTCAATTTCGCTAACTTACTAAGTAGAAACTCACCCAGGTTCTTATCCTTAACATCCTCGAGCCAATCCAACAAAGACTTGTTCAAATCATCAATCCTTTCAATCAGGGGCTCCAATCTCTCAATGCAAGGTATTGGCTGAACTTTTAAAGATTGTATTATATTCCTCAAGTTAGCCAGAACCTTATCTTGAACCTGGTTACCCTGAACCAAATGAGTTGGTGCAGGGTTGGGCGGGTTTGTGGTCAAAGCAAGGGAATTAACGAATTGAGATTCATTATACCCTTCCTGATAATAGGTCATTTCAGATTGTTCAAAAGGTGGTGATGACCTAAAGGCAGTGTAATCAGAGGATGGGTAAGAATCAGTGTATCCTTCTTGATTGTAGATCGTATTAGGTTGTCCATGAAAGGTTGACGATCTATAATCGATGTGGCTCTGAGAAGGATAGAAATCGCAATCAAAGTGTTCAGGGTTAGACCCTAAACATGGAGGTCCTAAACTATATCCCCAATCCGAGTTATCCCAACTAACTGATGGTTGATTACAGTACGAGTTGAGATAATCGTCATGTTGAGGATAATTCAAAATAGGAGGGAAAGAGTGGGAATGCGTGTAATATGTGGAAGGATTCATGAGAGACGGGAGGAAGAAAGGTGCCCTGCAATACAAACAATCAAACCTATCCTTGAGTGGGTTAGCCTACAAACCTACAGACTCCCAAAACTCATCTTGAGATAGAGAAACGATTTGATCTACTTCTATCTATTCAATCCAACCAGTTAGAAGGAGGGACTAGGGAGAAGGTTCTTCCTTCGGCTTGTGCCTCCGATTCCTAGTGTACCACCTAGCCGCGATCGTTTGATTCTGCTCCCCTAGCTTGACATCAGATTGAAAAGTAGAAACAGACTAATAAAAAACAATCTCGTTTTGGGCTCTGAAGAGCGAGTCGAATCCTTAAGGCCAACGTCTACTCTATTTTATTTAGGGCTAGTTTGAATGTGCTTTGGAATGTGATGGGCCCTTTATATGCGTTGTGCCCTTAATGATTGATTGATTTGTGTGTGCGTGCACAACCAGTGGTTTTGAAGCAAGATTATTTTTGATGCAGTGAATTTTAGGGTTCAAATCTTGCTTAGTAGCTTTTAGGATTCAAATTTAGGTGTTTTCAAACAAGTTTTGTTGGCACACCAAGTCTTTGAAAGCACAGGTGAAGATATTTTCCTTTGAAGCTTAAAAAGAATGTAGAGTGCCTGGTAAATCCCTAAGAGCTGAACCTAAGTGGCAGCTACTTGATGAGTTGATTTTAATTGAAGTGGTGCGGCCTAATCAACTCAAACAATTGGCATGTTCCACCACTTAATTAGGCACACAAGTGATTACCTAATCTGATTTCTACTCAATTATGTGTTTGGATGTGTGTACCGACTCTAAGGATCAGTTTACTGGTTGAGTTTGAAAATCAGATGAGGATGTGTACCTCTGTGAGATTTTTTTTATTTTTCTTTTTTAATGTGGGGGTTGGGGTGGGTGTAGGTGTCAAACAACAAACAATCTAACCTTAGAGTTTATAAGAACACCTAGGTTGATTGATGTTTGTGTTATTATGTAGTGAAATGAAATCTAATGGGTGGGAGGTAGGGGTAACTTACAAAACCTTCCACAACACTTTTCTCCAATCTACTGCTTTTGCTCGTCTCGAAAGAATTCCTGCAATTACAATAAGAAAGGAGAGAAGTGAGGTAAATGATTTGTAAGTTAGAAAACGTGAAGAAAAATCAAAGAGCGTTGCTTCCCCGACAACGGTGCCAAAATGTTGAACGTATGAGTTGCTACGCTAACGTGTTTGATTTTTAAAACCTTGTCGTTAAAGCTTGAAAGCGAACTCGTATTCAACAAATAAAATTTATACCGGAATAGAAAATCGGGTAGAACACAGGGAGGCGGACGTTTGATTTGTCACGAAATAATTCAATTGATTAGAACTATTACAATAAATAAAAGAGAGAGAGAATAAGAGAGAGAGAATAATACAAACAAAAATCAAAAGAGATATAGAATGCACATGGAATTCATTATCAAAAGGGATTGTTCATTATACTAAATATTACGACTAGAAAGCGGGAAAATGATTACACTAGAAAGCAGTAAATCTATTCTAGAAAGCAGTAAATCTATTCTTAGAAAGCAGTGAAAAGAAAGGGGAGAGAAATATCCTCCTCGACGGTCACTTGGAGGATGAGCCGGATGGGACGACGCTTGGACAATGGAGGACAAAGTAGGATGAAGGAGGATGAAGCAGAAGAACGGGAACGGGATGAAGGAGGACGAAGGGGGACAAAAAATTGACTTTATCTCGCAAGAAGCATCCCGAGTGTGGGACAAGCTTCTCTTGAGCTTTGGAGAGGGAGAGAAGAGAAGGAAGGGATGAGAATTTTGTGTGGAGGGGATCTCCTTTTATAGTTGCAAGGAGTGGGGGCAATTTGGTCATTACATCTTTAAAAACGTTAATTTAGGACCTTTAGTGACGGATAAAACTGTCGCTAAAGGTTTGAATGTGGGCGTAGTGGGCGGCGCGCCCGTGCTCGCTCGCTTGCCCACGCACGCAATGCACACACACGTTCAGCCATCCTCAGCCTTCCGATCGTGAGATTGGATGGCTTAGATCACGCTACGCCCGCCTCCTCAGCGCGTGCCCGATCACGTGCGATGCCGCGTTATCGCCGCACGTGCAATAGCACGTGGGTGATATCGGGTGCGCACGACCTTTCGATCATGATCTGATGCTCCACGCGCTTGCTCGCCCGCACCTGATTTGAGGCTCGCTGGGGCTCGACCCCACAACCTCTGCTTCGCCCATAGCGTCGTCTCCACTACGCTACGCAATCGAGAAGGTCGCGCAGACGATTTAAGGCGCTGCATCCACAGCTGTTGGATGAAGATCCAATAGCCAAGATTGTGCGCTGGATGTCCTTTGGAGAGGCAGCGGCGGTCTTGAGGGCCGGTTGGACGGCTGAGATGGTGCCACGTGGTGCCATCATGGCCGTCCATCTTCTAGATGATGTAGATGGTGCCACGGTTGTCAGATTGAGTCAATTTTCGTGCCGTTAGGCTACGATCGTCGATCCGAATCCATCCGTGTGGTCGGATTTGTTGTTTGAAGTGTAGATTCACACCATCTGGCCCTTGATCTTCTAGGGTTCCCCGGTCTCTATCTGATGCTACAGATGCTTGATTTGGGCGATCTTGGAGTCATTGAACTCTAATCGTCGCCCTGATCACATCTACACAGTTGGATCTTCGATCCGAGGCCCTGATAAAAAGTTTGCCTTGTCCAAGCACATAAAAGGAGACAATTAACCTCCATTTTATTCAAACTACTCTAAATGCAAGATGATGCATGTTATGCAATATTTCTAGCATGCAATGCAATCCTATGCTTAAGAACATGCATAAATAGACATCTTAGGTAGTATAAACTTGTTTACATCAATAAAACACATATATCAACTACGATGCAAAATATGATGCGTATGCATGAAGAATGTTCATGTTAAGCTAAGTTCTAGCTTAATTCAGGCGAGTTAAGGCCTATGATTGCTGTGCAATCAACACATTAACACTCACAACTCTCAACTTAAGGCACACCACTCCACTTTGATTCTACCATTTAACCAAGATCTGACCTATTGATCCGGTACACCTTAACTCAATAGACACATAAGTGAGTAGAAATCTGATTAGGTTAAGACTTTTTGTGTGCCTTAATCAAGTGGTGCAATAGGCCAATTGCTTGAACTGTTTGGGCCGCACCACTCAATCTAAAACTGATCCATCAAGTAGCTTGCCACTTAGGGTTGATTCTTAAGGCTGAACCAGGCACTCCACATTATTTTTTATTTTTAAAGGAACATATCATCACCCATGTTTTCAAAACTTGGAGTGTCCTACTAAACCTTGATTGAACCAAACTAAGAATTAAACCTTAAAAGCCACTAAACAAGGTTAAACCCTAAAAGACACATCATCAAATAACCTTATTTACAAACCCTAGTTGTGCAAGCACATACATTTCAACTTATCATTAAGGGCCCAACCCATCTAAAGGGCCCATCACATTCCAAAAGCACAATCATCCCAATCATAATTAAAATTGAGTAGATGTTGGCCGTAAGGATTTATTCGCTCTTCGAAGCTCAGACTAAGATTTTTTTCGATTAATCTGCTTCTACTGGTCCATCTGATGTCTAGTTAGGGGAGTAGTGTCAAATGACCGCGATTGGAGGGTACACTAGGAACCGGAGGAACAAGCCAAAGGAAGAACCTTCTCCCCAGCCCCTCCTTCTAACTGGTTGGATTGACTGGATAAAAGTAGACCAAATCGTTTATAATCTCAAGATAGGTCCTAGGAGTCTGTAGGTCTTCAGGCTACCCACATAAGGATAGGTTTGGTTGATTGTATTGCAGGGCACCTTTCTCTCTTCTATTTTCCCTCCTATTCTACCATGTATCCTTCCACTTCTTACACGCATTGCCCATCCTATCCTCCTATCACCACTTATCCCCAAGATGATTACTATTCCGACTTGACTTATAATTACCCATCCACTAGCCAGGATGACTTTGATTGGGGATATGAATACGGACCTCAGTATCCAGGGTCTAACCCTAGACAACAAGACTAGGATTACTATCTTTCCCAAACCTATAATGATTATGGATCTCCATCCTTTGATGACAAAACCAACCCGATCTACAATCAGGAAGGATATGCTGATTATAACACCTACCCTCCCCAGTATTCCATTGAAAATAGGTCATCACCATTCCTTGAACAACCTGAAACAACTTACTATCAGGGAGGGACCTGAGAACCTTGACATCTTGACTCCCCTAGATTTAACCCGAACCCACCCAAACTTGAACCGATTCAGTCGGTTCAGATGAACCAGATCCAGGATAAGGTGTTGCCTAATTTGAGGAACACTATACAATTTTTAGAAGCTCAGCCAACACCATGCATTGAAGCATTGAAGCTTATGATCAAAATGATTGATGAACTTAATAGTTCACTATTGGATTTGCTCCAATGTATTAGGGATAGGGACCTAGGTGAGTTTCTTCTTAGGAAATTATCGAGGTTGGGGATGAAATTTGTGGTTGCCCTAGTCAAATATTGGGATGATTCTTAAGATGAGCCCCCTTCAGAAGAACCAATGTCTGAACCCGCTCTTGCACCTGTTGGGGGGGGATATATATTCTGAGATTGGAGATGACTAGGTTGGTCTAGAGCAACCCTTTGAGGATGAATCGAGTTTCTCACCCGAGATCCCAGAGCCAGGGAATGACAAAAAATATGTCTGCATGGACCATGAAATGACATATGATTTTGAGACATATATAAATGAGGATCATGGACTCTTTGATTCTGAGGGTGAGGAATCTCTTAGTGAAGTCTCAGTTAAGCTTAAGGAAGATGATTTTAGTGAGACAAATGGGCTCGAGGAGCATGACAAACCATTTGATAGCCCATTCATTGAAGATTTTGATTCGATTGGGGCTAACTTGCAGGATCCGAATCTGGATGATTCACTCAATGACCCCATTCCTCATCCGCACCCCAAAGAGATGACTTCTGAGATCATTGTGCCCAAGTCAATTTTGATTCGGCCACAATTATTGGACCTAGGTACTTTAGATGGGGTGTACAACGATTTGGAGGTCCCGAAAACATTGATTTCGGAGGATAGGAAGTTGGAATTAAAAATCTGGGAAGCCAATTCTGAGGGAACTTTGATTTTGGATTTGAGGGTTCCTATTGACTTGAAACCACCTACCTTCTATCAAGACCCTTATGATATCTTTCACGTGCGACCCAAGCCTGGAATAATTGACTATCTTCCTGAGATGAACTATAACTGGACACCCCATTTTAATGAATTAGATCAACCTGTTGCCGGACACTTTGGTCTTGGGTTGCACACCACAAAATCGCAGGCCCAGCCTCACCAACACAATAATCTTAGGTTCTGGGTGATTTTCATCCAGAACCTTAGAACCATTCGACCCTGGGGCATGGGTCTGCACCTTAATCTGGTCCACGTCTGTGGACATCTTCTATTAGCGGATTGGAGGATCAATATTTTTATTTTGATTCTGACCTGCACTTGTGAATTCTCAATTTCTTCTTTATATGTATCTTATGCCTAGCTGAAGGCATTAAATTTAATGCATGTGTGTACTCTCTTCTCTATGCGGAGATGATCGGATTTTCACGATACTCAGGTGATATTCCATTTACTCCGCCCTTTTCATGTCTTTGTTTTTACAATGAGGACATTGTATCATTTAGGCATGGGGGGTGGAAACTTTATCCTGAAATCATTTTGTTAACTCCGTAGAATTTCTTTTAGTTTCTTTAAAAAAAATAGAAAATTCAAAAGGATAAAAAAAAGAAGAATTAGGAGAGAACTTAGGCATTTGGAAGCTATTAACTTTAGGAAATGATATGATAAGACCTAGACACCTAGATTCCTCAGGTCTTCATGCTTAATTAGCCTAAGCATCCACTCGAATGTGGACTTAGTCTCGAGTCTACGCAATTAAAATTCATTTTAATTTGGTAAATAAATTGAGATGATAAGTATGCGACTTATCAACCTGCCCTCTAATTTGGGGGGACTTTAAGCCTAAGCATCTACACCTTTCTTTTGCACTGACTCACTTTTCGACGGTTTCTTCAAAAATTGGGTAGCTAATGAACTATCTAGGGTGGTATGGCTGGCAAGTTGTCAGTGGTAACAGCTCATCGGTCGGTTGTCCAAAGCCCAGTCACAAGACCATTTTCATTATACTATCTTTAGGTAAATCTTAGATCTGCAAAGCCACCTACTTAAAAAAAGAAGAAAAAAAATAATATAGAAAAAGAAAGAACAGTAAAAAGAATAGGGAGAGAGAAATCCTCCTCGACGGTTGCTTGGAGGACGAGCTGGACGGGACGACACCTGGACAAAGGAGGACAAAGCAGGACGAAGGAGGACGAAGCAGAAGAACGGGAACAGAGCAGCATGCCATCGTCGTCGCGGGATCCACTTCCGAAGGGGGACGAAAATTTGGACTTTATCTCGTGAGAAGCATCCCGGGCATGGGACAAGCTTCTCTTTAGCTTTGGAGGGGTAGAGAAGAGAAGGAAGGGATCAGAATTTCATATGGAGGGGGTCTCCTTTTATAGTTGCAAGGAGTGGGGGAAAAATGGACATTACAACTTCAAAATAATAAATGAGGGGTCTTTAGTGACGGATAAATCCGTCACTAAAGCCTCAACGTGGGCGTAGCTTCCGCGCCCACGTGCGCCTCCTTGGCTGCTCGCTTCTTCAACGTATACGCACATCTAGCGATCCTCAGCCGTCCAATCGCGAGATCGAACGGCTTAAGTCACGCCTTCACCCGCTGCATTGTGCGCCCGCCTGCGTGCGATCGCGCATGACGCTGCGCGTTCAATCGCACGTGAACGCTATCGGGCGCACACGGCAGTCCGATCAAGATCCAACACTCCACGCGCCTGCTAGCTTGTGCCTGATTTGAGGCTCGCGAGTCTCGATCCAGCGACCTCTGCTTCACCCGCAGCTTCGTCTCCGCTGCGCTACGCGGTCGAAAAGGTCGCGCGGATGATTTTAAAGAGCCACGTCCACAGCCGTTGGATTGAGATCCAATTGCGGAGAGGGGGCGGGTGCGCGGTCTTCATGGAATGTAAGCAACCGTTTGGACGGCCGGGATGGCGCCACGTGGTGCCATCTTGGCCGTCCATCTTCTGGAAGTTGTAGATGGTGCCACGGATGTTGGATTGACTCGATTTTTGCGTCGTTGAGCTACGATCGTCGATCCGAATTCATCCGTGCGGTCGGATTTGTCATCTGAAGTGTGGATTTACACCATCCTGGTCCTTGATCTTCTAGGGTTCCCCGGTCACTATCTGATGTTACGGATGCCTGATTAGGGCGATCTTCGAGTCGTTGAACTCCAATCGTCGCCCTGATCACATCTATACGGTTGAATCTTTGATCTGAGGCCCCGATAAAATGTTTTCCCTGTCCAAGCACATAAAAGGAGACAATTAACCTCCATTTTATTCAAACTACTCTCAATGCAAGATGATGCATGTTATGCAATATTTATATCATGAAATGCAATCCTATGCTTAAGAACATGCATAAATAGACATCTTAAGTAGTGTAAATGTGTTTACATCATACCCCAATGCCTATCTTTTGCTAGTCCCTAGCAAAAACTATATGCTATTTATAAAATAATTAGGTTGGATTATTTGGACCTGAGTTATTTTCAATCATTAAGAACTTATCTACTTAGGAACTGAACTTTCAAATACACAACAGTGCCCGGGTATCAGCCAAAATGCAGACCACCTCAAGCCCTCGCCTTATTCAAAGAAAATTTTCTTTTTCTTTTTACTCTTTTCTAATTTTTTTTGAAGTTTCAAATTTTAGGGTTTAAGAGTGGCTTTCTACGGCCATTCAACTCACCCAAGATTTGATGAGAACCCTAAGTTTTAAGCATCTTATTGTGATTGTGATAGACTCGTTGACCGGTAATTAAAACGGACTTCGGATTTCTACGCCTCTAGGTGACCTCAAAAAAAACTTCTGCCTAAAGGTGTATCTTTACAACCGGTAGCTTTCTCCCTACATTTATTTTTTTACGGGGTCAACACAAGGGTGAATCCAGTGTATATCTCCCCGGTTTATTCTACTTCTCCACTTCTTCCTAAATGTTTTGGAAATTTTTTAGTGCATTTACTGAGCTGGGTTCTGGACAACCGGTCGATGAGCTGTTACTACCGACAACTTGCCAACCATACTCGTGCGGCGAAGTGTGGCTTATTTCTTTTTATTCTTTTCTCCTTTTCTTTTTGATTTTTTTTTTTTTTTTTTTAAGTAGGTGGCTTCCCTGGTCTAAGATTTACCTAAGGGTAGGAAAAAGAGAAAGGTCCAGTGACTGGGCTCTGGACAACCTACCTATGGGCTGTTACCCACGATAACTTGCCAGCCATATCACCCTAGAAGGTTCATTAGCTACCCAATTTTCGTTAAAATCGCCGAACAACGAGTCAGTGCAAAGATAGTGTGTAGATGCTTAAGACTCAAAATTCCCTCAAATCAGAGGGTGGGTTGATAAGTCGTGTACTTATCACCCAAACTTATTTATTTCAATTACGATAGAATTAAGATGGCGAGGACTGAAAGACAAATCCACATTTTAGTGGATACATAGGCTAATTAAGTCCAAAGACCTAAAGGGTCTTTGTATTCAAATCATAATGTAGTATTTCCTAAAATTGAAAATTTTCTTAAACCCAAATTGTCTTTCCTAATTTTAATTTTTTTTTAAAAAAAAAAGAAAATAAAATAAATCTACGGAGCTGACGAATGAATTCAGAGATAAATATCCACCCCCCATGCCTATCTAATGCAATGTCCTCATTGTATTAAAAAGACATAAAACAGAGTGGAAAAGCGTAGAAAGCACCTAAATTGCGTGAATGTCAGGTCCGCTCCGAGATGAAAACGAAAAAGAACTGTATATGTGCAGAGTTTAGTGCCTTCAGCTAGGCACACTATACAAAGAAAAGAAATGAAGAAATCACAAGTGCAGGTCAGAATCAGAATGAACAGAAGAATCCTCTGACCTGTCAGCAGAGGTCCACAGATGTGGACCAGATTGTGGTGCAGACCCACACCCCATAATTGAGAATATCTTAGGTTTTGGATAAAAATTACCCAAAACCTAAAATCAGAATGCAAGCGGGGTCGAGCCTGCGATTTATGAGGATGCAACCCAAGGCCAAAAAGTCGAGTTACAGAGAATTGAAGTTGAAAAGGATAATCGTTGAATGTGTGCTTGAGTTGAACATCCTCGAAACAAATGTCATAAGGGTTCTGATTTGATAGTTTCAGCTTAAAAGGAACCCTTCGACTCAATCTTCGATTTCCTCCAAAATTAACTTCCCAAATCATAACTTCCCAGCTCCTATCCTCCTCATTCGGCATGTTAAATTCCAAGACCTCTTGCATGTTAATCACTCCGTCTGAAATCTCCAAGTCTAAATGATGTGGCAGAATCAGAATTGACTTGGGTCTAATTATCTTAGAAATAGAATTATCGATAAGCTCAACGGGGTGTAACTGATAATCAAGGCATTGAATTGATTCATCCAGAAAATGTAAGCCTGGATCTGTAATGTGTGCCCTAAGATCAGTTTCCACAGTTATTGGGCTATCAAATGATCTATCAGATTCCTCAGGCCCAATCGTCTCACAGAAATCATGTTCAGAAAACTCGCGTGAGACTTCGCAACTTGAATCTTCACCATCAGGATCCGTATCAATGTATGTCCCAAAATCAGTTGTCACTTTCTGTTCCAAGGAGGCATACGTTTTCTCGTAACCCGACTCAGGGATCTCAGGTGAAGAAATTAGATCTTCCTTAATTGGTTGCTTTAATTCAATCTGATCAGCCTCATAACACATGTCCCCCCCAACAGGTGCCTGAGCGGGTTCTGTCATTGACTTTCCTGAAGAGGGTTCATCCTGGGAATCATTCCAAGATTGAATCAAAGAAACCACGAATCTCATCCTCAATTTCACTAATTTCCCAAGTAGAAACTCACCCGGGTTCTTATCCTTAATGTCCTGGAGCCAATCCAACAAAGACTTGTTTAAATCATCAATCATTTCAATTAGGGGCTCCAATCTCTCAATGCAAGGTATTGGCTGAACTTCTAAAGATTTAAAAATATTCCTCAAGTTAGCCAGAACCTTATCTTGAACCTGGTTAACCTGAACCAAATGAGTTGGTTCAGGGTTGGGCAGGTTTGGGCTCAATGCAGGGGAATTAACGAATTGAGATTCGTTATACCCTTCCTGATAATAGGTCATTTCATATTGTTGAAAAGATGGTGATGACCTAAAGGCAGTGAAATCAAAAGATGGGTAAGGATCGGTGTATCCTTCTTGATTGTAGATCGTATTAGGCTGTTCATGAAAGGAAGACGATCTATAACCGATGTAGCTCTGAGAAGGATAGAAATCAGAATCAAAGTGTTCAGGGTTAGACCCTAAACACAGAGGTCCGGAATTGTATCCCCAATCCGAATTATCCCAACTAACTGATGGTGTATTATAGTATGTGTTGAGATAATCGTCATGTTGAGGATAATTCACAACAGGAGGGAAAGAGAGGGAATGCGTGAAATATGTGGAAGGATTCATGAGACACAGGAGGAAGAAAGGTGCCCTGCAATACAAACAATCAAACCTGTCCTTAAATGGGTTAGCCTACAGATCTATAAACTCCCAAAACCCATCTTGAGAAAAAGGAACGATTTGATCTACTTCTGTCTGTTCAATCCAACCAGTTAAAAGGAGGGACTGGGGAGAAGGTTCTTCCTTCGGCTTACGCCTCCGGTTCCTAGTGTACCCCCCAGCCGCGATCGTTTGACTCTGCTCCCCTAGCTAGACATCAGATTGAACAGTAGAAACAGACTAATAAAAAATAATCTCGTTCTGGATTCTGAAGAGCGAGTCCAATCCTTAAAGCCAACGTCTACTCTGTTTTATTTAGGGCTAGGTTTGAATGTGTATTGGGATGTGATGGGCCCTTTAAATGGGTTGTGCCCTTAATGATTGATTAATTTGTGTGTGCGTGCACAACTAGTGGTTTTCAAACAAGATTATTTTTGATGTGGTGAATTTTAAGGTTCAAATCTTGCTTAGTAGCTTTTAGGATTCAACTTTAGGTGTTTTCAATGAAGTTTTGTTGGCACACCAAGTTTTGCAAGCACAGGTGTAGATGTTTTCCTTTAAAGCTTAAAAAGAATGTGGAGTGTCTGGTAAATCCCTAAGAGTTGAACCTAATTGGCAGCTACTTGATGAGTTTATTTTATTTGAAGTGGTGCGGCCCAAACAACTCAAACAACTGGCCACAAATGCACCACTAAGTTAGGCACACAAAGATGGTTAACCTAGAATGATTTCTACTCTTTTATGTGTTGCTTTATGTTTACCGGTTCCACAGATCAGAACCCGGTTGAGTAGAAACAAATCAATTCGGTTAAGTGCCTTTGATTGTGGGTGTACGTTGTGTGTTTGTTGAAAATTGCCCCACAAAAAATTATCTTTTTTTTATATATATATATATGAGGGTGGAATGAATGTGAGTGGAAATCCAAACAACCAAACTATTCCTAGGATTTATGCAAACACCTAGGTTAACTGGAATTTGGATTCAATGTGGCGAATGAAATCTATGAAGGGGTAAAGAATGGGGGATAACTTACAAAACCTTCCACAGCACTTTACTCCAATCTACCGCTTTTGCTCGTCTCAAAAGAGTACTTGCAATTACAATAAGAATGGAGAAAAGTGAGGTAAATGATTTGTAAGTTACAAAACGCGAAGAGAAATCAAAGATCGTCGCCTCCCCGGCAACGGCGCCAAAATGTTGAACGTATACGAATCGAATCGCTAACGTGTTTAGTTTTGGAAAACCTATCGTTGTAGCTTGAAAGCGAAGAATTCGTGTTCAACAAATAGAATTTATACCGAAATTAAAATTCCGAGTCGAACACAGGGAGGCGGACGTTTGATTTAAAAACTACGTGTTTCTTTTTATTTGTCATGGAATAATTCAATTTAAAACTATCTAATTATTTACAATAAATAGAAGAGAGAGAGAGTAAGAGAGAAAGAGAATATTGCACAGAGAAATCAAAATGAGATGTAGAATAAACAAGGAATTTATCATTAAGGAGATTGTTCATTTCACTCTTACAACTACAAAGCATAAAACAATTACTCTAGAAAGCAATAAATTTACTCTAGAAAGCATTAAAAGAATGGAGGGAGAAATGTCCTCCTCGACGATTGCTTAGAGGACGATCAAAACTATACTAAAAAGTAGTAAATCTATACTAGAAAGCAATAAAAAGAATAGGGAGAGAGAAATTCTCCTCGACGGTTGCTTGGAGGACGAGCCGGACGGGACGACGCCAGGACGAAGGAGGACGAAGCAGGACGAAGGAGGACGAAGCAGAAGAACGGGAACGGAGCAGCACGCCATCGTCGTCACGGGATCCACTTTCGAAGGGGGACGAAAATTTGGACTTTATCTCGCAAGAAGCATCCCGGGCGTGGGACAAGCTTCTCTTGAGCTTTGGAGGGGTAGAGAAGAGAAGGAAGGGATCAGAATTTCGTATGGAGGGGGTATCCTTTTATAGTTGCAAGGAGTGGGGGCAAAATGGACATTACAACTTCAAAATAATAAATGAGGGGTCTTTAGTGACGGATAAATCCGTCACTAAAGCCTCAACGTGGGCGTAGCTTCCGCGCCCATGCGTACCTCCTCGGCTGCCCGCTTCTTCAACGTATACGCATGTCCAGCGATCCTCAGCCGTCCGATCGCGAGATCAGACGGCTTAAGTCACGCCTTCACCCGCTACGCTACGCGCCGACCCGCGTGCGATCGCGCGTGACGCCGCGCATTCAATCACGTGTGAACGCTATCGGGCACGTGCGGCCGTTCGATCAAGATCCAACGCTCCACACGCCTGCTAGCTTGTGCCTGATTTGAGGCTCGCGGGATTCGATCCCGCGACCTCTGCTTCGCCCGTAGCTTCGTCTCCGCTGCGCTACGCGGTCAAAAAGGTCGCGCTGATGATTTTAAAGGGCCGTGTCCACAGCCGTTGGATCGAGATCAACAGCGGAGAGGGGGCGGGTGCGCGGTCTTCATGGAATTTAAGCGACCGTTTGGGCGGCTGGGATGGCACCACGTGGCGGCATCTTGGCCGTCCATCTTCTGGAAGTTGTAGATGGTGCCACGGATGTCGGATTGACTCGATTTTTGCGTCATTGAGCTGCGATCGTCGATCCGAATTCATCCGTGCGATTGGATTTGTCATCTAAAGTATGGATTTACACCATCCTGGCCATTGATCTTCTAGGGTTTCCCGGTCACTATCTGATGCTACGGATGCCTGATTAGGGCGATCTTGGAGTCGTTGAACTCCAATCGTCGCCCTGATCGCATCCATACGGTTGGATCTTTGATCTGAGGCCCCAATAAAATGTTTTCCCTGTGCAAGTACATAAAAGGAGACAATTAACCTCCATTTTATTCAAACTACTCTAAATGCAAGATGATGCATGTTATGCAATATTTATATCATGAAATGCAATCCTATGCTTAAGAACATGCATAAATAGACATCTTAAGTAGTGTAAATGTGTTTACATCATCCACCTCAACCTAAGGCAGGTTTTGAAATCCTTGATTTACCGATCAATCGTCTAAGGCCTCTAGTTAGAGATTATTATAACCCATCTAATGCACAAGTAGAGCCTAATGTTAGGATTCCTATTGGGGAAAATGATCCTCAATTAAAGCCAAACATTATAGGTTTAATCCCCCACTTTCACGGATTTGCATCCAAGGATCCATTTCAACACATAGAAGATCTTAAAAATTTATTTCAAACTCTTGGTCCTCAAAATCAAAATAAGGAAATCCTACTAATGAAAATGTTCTTCTTTAGCCTTAAAGATAAAGTAGCTTATTGGTATAGAACTATAGCAAGACCAATCTCAATTTGGGCTGAACTCGAATCCGCATTTTTGAAGAAATTCTTTCCAATTGGTCGAACCAATGCTTTAAGGCGAGCTATTACTACCTTCAATCAAAACCAAGGAGAACCAATTCATGAAGTGTGGGAACGTTTTCATGAATTGCAAAGGAAATGCCCACGTCATGACATCCCTCGTTGGCAACTCATGCACATCTTTTACTATGGTTTATAAGAGGGCATTCGCAATCTAGTCGATGCCTCTTGTGGAGGGAATTTTCTAAATCGCGACGCAGAATCCGCTTCAGAATTATTTGAAGGGATGGCGGAAAACTCAATCAACAATGCATCTATGTTGCAATTTATGTGGGGCGCAAATACGAATCATCAAAATCTGCATAAGGGCATTCATGAGATCGGTAATCCGTCCAGTTCAAAGGATTTAGAGAATATTGCAGAAAAACTGGATAAAGTTGATATCGTAGCAAAGCATCTCGAGGAGGTCAGAAACACAATGAAAACTCTTACACCTCTACTTGCTACGAATCCCGTGTATTCACCTGTTTCATAAATTCCTGTGGGGAGGGAATTTGTGAATAATCTAGATTCTAGAAATCCATCTTCCTTGGGTTTTCTATCTACTCCACCATCCCAAGGAGAGTCCTTTGTCCCACAATCTTCCCCACCCTTTTCTATTGCAGAAAACACGCCATATCTTTTAGGATTACACGCCATCCAAGAGAATATTCCAAGACCAAACCCTTATTCAAAGTCCTATAATCCTGGATGGAGAAGCCACCCAAATTTTACTTGGGCTGATCAAAATCAAAATCAAAGACCAAATTATCCGAATCAGACCCATTTTAACCCACCTCCATTGCCTCCTCAGTAATCAAATTTAAGTCCTAGCCCGATGAGTATGCAGAATTACTCTAGGCCTATTAGAGATACACAGCTAGACCAGATTTTAAGAGCTGTGTTAGAGAGTCAGCGACAAAATGCTAAAGCTCTTGCTGAGATTCATAGGCAATGTAAGGTAGAGTTGGCTGATTCATGAAATCAAATCACGCTTTTGGTTGTGTCTCGTCAGCTAGGTACTCTTCCATCTCAGCTGATTCCGAATCCTAGGAATCTGCCAAATCCTAGGCAAAATCAAGGCCAAGTCCATTTCCTTAATCAGGCCTTTGATTCTAATCATAACCCATCCTCTATACTACCTGAAAATAATCCATCAAACCTGCATCAGCAACCTATTTTGTGTCAAAATGACCCACCTATTATTGAGAATCAAAACTGACTCTGCTGATCTTCTGAATTTGGTTGGAAACATTTTTGAATTGCCTTAATCTTTAACATTCTACATCTCAACCTAAATCAGATCTAATCTTCACGAGATTCACTCTAATCTTTCTGAGATTTTTCATGAGAATCTGATTTTTGGTTCTGCGAGATCTATTCTAGGTAATTTCAGGACGAGTTGTAACCGGGTAGTTTAATCTGCTTTTCTATTTTTGAATCAATTCTTTCACAACTCCTTTGTTTTACCATATACCTATTCTTTTTAGGAGTTCTTTAGTAGGGTTTACGCCTAGCTGAAGGCATAAAACATAGCATTTGTTTATAGTTGTTTCCTATTTTTACTCTTTTTGATTTTCTTCTACACTTTAAAATTCCACTTCATATCATATTGATTACCTTCTTTTAATCCGACTGACCACTCTGACCTTTGGTCAGAATCAAAATCCTCTGCATAGAGATTTTTAATCTCCTCTATTTGATCCTTCCATTAACCTATGCTAAATGAAGTGTAATATCTTTTCACCCTTCCTACAATGAGGACATTGTAAAATTTTACCTTGGGGGGGTGTTGAAGTGAAATTTTCACTTTAAGGGTAGGTTTAAAATAAAAACACATAAAAATTGAATATCCACGAAATTTAAAAAATAAAAATTTCAAAACTGATAAAATTTTTTTAAAAAATAAAAAATTTCATAAAAATGTAAAAAAGTTGTGAAAAAAAATCATAAAAATTGAAAAATCTTATATACATAAAAACAAAAATATATAAATATAAAAATTTGAAAAAGAAAATTCATAAAAATAATAAGAGGGGTATGTTCATTTTTACGAAAGAAAAGAAGAAGAATATATATAAATATATATTATAATTAAGAGCTTAATTTTATTTTAGGTCAGAAATTAAAATGTATATAGAATGTATATAGAATATTTAAGAGCATTCAATTCTTAATTAGATTTTACTTAAACATTTTGTAGAAACACACCTTTGTGTTTAAATTTTTAAAGCAAGGTTTTATTTGAATTAGAAATCTTTTAGATCTTTTAGGAATTTGTTTTTCTATTCTTACCTTGAATTAAGAAACTAAGAGTATTAAGATTTAAACTTAAGTTTGCAATTGAATTATAACTTTCTAATAAATTATATTAAGTAATCCTTTTGCTTTTTGAAAATTTGATTTTACCATAAAGTTAAGTTAAAAGGCCAGATATTCAGAGTTAATTAAATAGAAAGTTAGTAGAATTTTAGTTTACAAAACCTATAGGCTAAAGATAAACAACTAGACTTGGTAAATTTTGTCTTGACAGATCCTATAGGAGGAAACTAAGAATTTGAAGAACCTGAGAGTGAAGGGCTTTATTGTCTAAGCTCTGGTTTGAGAGCTAAGTAACCTAAACATCTAAATTCACACACATAGAATTGTCTTGTTGGCATCTGAGACCGCGAAAACACAGAGGTTAAGAGATCAGTTCTGAATCCTCTTTAGTCCAAGGATTTTCGCAGGGTGGTTCTTGAAAGGGTGAAGGATGTGCCACTCACCTAGAAAAAGGATTTGGAGAATAAAGTTAGTAAGAAAAATGAGAAGGGGGGAAAAGAAAAAGAAAAAATAAAAAAAAAATAAAACACCCTGCAGTTAAGTGCCTCATTACAAAAGGGTACTTATGCAGTTTTTCCATAATAAATAAAGCATCTCGTTACAAATGGATGCTACCTTTCCTTCCATCAAATAAAAAGAACACCTCGCTACAAATGGGTGTTCTAAACTATAGAAAAGTAAAAAAAAAATATGGAGATAAAAATATTAGGAATAAGAGACCCTGTGGTCCACCAGGGAGATATACACAAAAAGTGTTGACCTTAGGATAGAAAAGTGGTGAGGAGAAAGCAACCAAACCTGAGTAAGGCCAAGCCAAAGGCTTGAATGGGAATAATTGGGATTGGAAAATGATGTCTTAAGATCTGAATTTTTACAAATTTGGATGCCTTTAGGACAAATCTCTTCACTAAGCATAGATGTTTTAAAATCATAGTTACTGAACCCGGGTATTGGGCAATGAAGCCTAAGAAATTGGGTTTTGAAGATTTTAAGTTGAGACCTAAAGGTGAAGAATTGACAGAATCCTAGGTCTAGAAGTTATTCTTTAGTGCTGTAGGCTAGTAAATTAGAGTTTTATTACTCTAAGTTTGATTAATAATGAGTATCTGGTTAATTTTCTTAAACTTATATTGATAAAAGTCAAATATCATAAATAAAGGATCAACTTAATTCTATTGAGTTTGTGAGTTAAAATTTAATTTTCAATCCTTAAGTTTTGTTTCCTTAAAACACTTTGTATTCTAATTTGAGTTAAGAATAGTTACAAAGATTAAGAGATTTTTGAAGAATTCTAATTCAGAGTAAAATTCTTGTTTACAAATTGTTTTAAGTGTGTTTTTAAAATGTTATAAGTATAACTCTAAGTAAGAAAATTTTCACATGTGCTCTATACATTAATCATTTAAACTTAAAAATTTCTTACCTAAGCTTTCCTCTACATAATTACTATTTATAATAATTTAAACCCAAGTGCTTTAAATCATCACAGTCTTAGTTAATTTTGCTAGGGACTAGCAAAACTTTGGCTTGGGGGTATGATGAGAGACTCATCATGATCTCTAATTACCCTTAATTAACTAGTCTTCCTAGTTAATTAGCTAAGGTTATGAATATATAAGGGTTAATTATAGAATAAGAGATATTTAGTAAAGGACCTTAAAATAAGTTTAAAATGACATTTTATCATTCAATTAACATTATTATAATCTAGTTAATAATTGGACTTGAAATCCTATTAACCATTCCCTTAATTAATAAGTTAAGTAACTTAAACATAATGTATACCTAAGTATATAATAACGTAAGTAATTTTACTTAATCTAATAAATTAATCTAAAAAGGTAAAAAATGTAAATTCAAGGTGAAAACATAATATTTACCTTATTTACTAACATTTATAAAAATTTTAAGAAAATCTAAATTAAAATAAATCTTCAAAACCTGAGTTTACATTTTGGTCCTTAAAACTTATTATAATCGGGTCCTTATTTCTCACATAGGTCCTTAAGTTTCATTACATTTAGGTCCCTTTTCCTTCATCTTCTTCAGCAGAATGGACGGCTGGCGACGAAGAGTCACACCACCGCATGATCACCGCCCTACCGACATCACTCTTCTTTGTCCAAGCTCTTGCAGCTTACGCTTACCACCTCCTCTTCATCCACCAGCCTGGATTAACCGGGAATCCTAATTTCCAGTGAGAGATAACCTCACCACCGTCAGAGATGACGCCGGAGGTTAAGCCCCTCAAGCTCCTTCTTCTGCCAAACCTCACCACTTTCTTCGCCGCCAACCACTATAAATACCCCCTTACCTCTCAGATTTCACTCAAGTTGGCTCCATTCCCTCTTCTAACACTAAGCTGACCCAATAGCTATTCGTTTGCAACTCTGGTGACTTTCCATCTCACTTTTTGACTTCCTCCACCCATTCTGATCAGCCGAGTAGATCCACCGTGGTCAGCCGTGTCTCTGACACAGGCGCTGACGAAAGGAGTCCTCTGCTTCACCTTAAATCCACCCGCCGGAGATTCTTCTTTTCACCCTCTGATTTTGTTGTCCGCCATGAGACTTCGGCAGAACCCTATAGACCCCTTCTTCCAGGTAACAGTAGATTAGGAGTAGGAGTAGGAGTAGGAGTAGGTCCGCCCAATTTTAATTAAGCTCCTGAGCTCGCTGTCAATGGCGGCTTAGGAGCAATTCAAATCCTAAATTAAATATATATTTATGATCATAAACACTTGATGACTTGTTTTGACCACTCAATTGAGTGGTAAAACAGGTCCTGAGCTTAATCCACACAGATCTTTTAAGAAATGAATTACACTGTTAAATCTTAATTCTAATAAAAAAATGAAGAATTAATTGAATTCTTGTGGTTCCTTGCAACCTCAAGAACCTTTTTAGATTAAAAATGACAAGTTTAAACAATCTGTACACAATTTGTACATTTTCTGGACTCACCGGAGCTCCGGCGAGACATTTTTGTTCTTCAGCATGTGAAACTTAGTGAAAAGCTCCAGATCAATGATTTAACAATCACTGATTAATTTGCAGTTGGTTATTTGAGGATTTAGTCACTGGTTATTTGAGGAGTTGGAGAAGTCTGACAAAGAGATCTAAGAAGCATTTATGGAACCTAGAAGCTTCAGTGCAGTGCACTGAAGCTATTCATGTCTTCAAATCACTATAACAATCTTTCAAATCCTCTGACGAACAAACACATTTAGAAGCTTAGGTGGCGAGCTTGTAACCCTAATTTCTAGGGTTAGAACACTTACTAAAGAGGCTGAGCAAGTTCCTAGAGTTGAAAGGATTCTAATTTAGGTTTTAATTTCACCTGAAGAGGTTTTAATCATAAAGTCAAAATTTTAAGCCTTTCAGTCAAACCTGAGGGGGAAACTTTGCTTCTAAGCTCGAGCTAAGGAATTGATGAGATAAAATTATTTCTAGGATCATGATTAATGATATGAAAGAGATTTTAGTGAGCTCAGATGAGTTATTGTGTGAGAATTCAAACCCTGACAGTTTGGGTTATTTTTGAACCCAAACTGACGACAGTGCCATTTTGTTGAGATTCCATCTTAAATCCTACCCAGATAAGTCAATTACAACCCTTAGAGCTTGTTTAAATTGATCAATAATTTTCTTCTATGTCTGCTTACCTATTTCAACTACGAAAATTCAATCTCTAAAGTTTTCAGAGAAGCTTTGAGCTTCTCTGTTGTTCCTGAAGGTCTTGAGAGCTTAAGACTAACTCCAGCAGCTGCGAAATAATATATAGAACCTGTTCAGACCTTTAGTTAAGAGAGAAAAGTCCATCTGAGGACTCTGTGACATTAATCTCACTTTCCAGGCATTTTTACCTGTAGGAACACCTTGATTTCACTATTCAAATTGACGAGGAAAACATCCGCTTATCCTTAAATTGACCCTGCAATCCTATAGAGTAACCTTAGAGCTTTCTAACAAGCCTTGAATCACTTGGAACAGAGCTCTGAGCTGGAAGATATCGTCGATTGAAGTTGGGTCTGGAAGGGGGGAAGATAGTCCTACATCGGTAGATTTTGAGTGCGCGCCTAGGAATAAAACTAATTTGTGCTGTAGGCTCCCCAATCGTCAAGTGCTGGGCACGAACTGAGCATTTGAACATCTGACCTATTGAGCATTTGTGTGTGTGTGTGCGGGCATGTGTGCCTGCAGGTGTGCGCCCGTGTGGACGTGAGCGAGTGTGAGAAAAGAGTTTTTCATATGAGGGTGTGTGCCCGCGTGGGCGTGAGGAACAGAACAATGTATGAGAAAGAGAGAAAAGAGTCGAGAATAAAAAGATGAGGCAGGAACAAAACAGGAGAAGAAAAAGAAAAGAGTTCGAGAGAGTAAAAGATAAAGGGTAAATAAGAGAAAGAAGAAAAAAAGGAGAGAGAGGCTGAAGAAATGAGTTTTATTTCTTTAATTTTTTATACGAATTTGTTTTAATTGTAATAAGGCATGTTTTAATAGAACAACTCTTATTGCCTTAATTTCTTTGAAATAAAATTGGAAAACTAACATGTTTACTTGTTTAATAAAGTAGATCATTTTGAGTAAATATGTTTTCAATATGGAATTTTGTATATTCTATATAGTTTAAATATTTTGGAAAAATTCATGCTCTTAAAATTAACTTAATATACCTCCTAAACTTATAAAGAAATAAAAGATAATTGGTGAATTTAGAAACAAATTATACCTCCCAGCAAATGTCCTGGACTCAACCAGTAAAATTTTCTAAAATGTTAGGTTAATTTGACCCTATACTACACAACTGACACAATTTCGAGTTAACCTAAGTGACTTTATCTACTCTTAATTAAGTAAAATTAACTTAATTACTAAGTTGAGTAAATCCATGCGATCACCAACATGCGAGGAAAGTTTGGCTAGGAGTGAAAAACAATCACAAGTAGCGTCTGTGATGAAAAAGCAGTGAAAAGTATCATCACGATGGGAAGAAGGGGAGGCACGTGCATGTTTGGGAGGCATGGCAGAACTAAAAATGCACTTTGGACAATCAAATAAGGATTTTTGGTCAATCAAAAATCAACCAGATAGAGTTCTAGAAAATTGACTTTTGGTAGATCAACCAAGCAATTTGGTCGACCAAAAGTGAATAGATAGGAAAAAATGAGATGTACACAAATGATTTGCTCACTTATACTACAAGATATCACAAACAATCACAAATTGAAGCAAGAAAATCATTAGATCTTATCATGGCACATCTAATACTAAAAAAAATTCAAAAGGGACAGATTTAAATCTAAGTTTAGAATGTACCATGACCGATCAAAGATTGATCAATCAAGGGACCACGACATGGGTGGAGATGGTGACAAGTACAGCCAGCGAGGGAGGAGTGTGCATGGCCGGACGGTTGGCATGTGTGAAGCTGGAGGGCATGCGGAGATGTCGACATTGAGGGGTGCCTGGTCACGGCATTTGCATGAATGGAGAACATGCAGTGGCGGTGTTGCTTGTTCTTGTGAGGAGCGGTGGTGGTTGGAGGCACTGGAGGTTGGTTGATCAGGGTGGCCAGAGGAGGAGAGGTGGGGTCAAGTGGAGCAATTTGTTTGGTGTTGAGAAGTGGGACCGTTTTGTGGGGTATGGGTAGTAAAATATAGGTTTAGAGGAAAAAATGGTGGTGTTTTAAATAAACCTTGATTCGCAAAATAGGTAAAAACATTTTGGGTGGCTAATCGAATAGATTAGGTTCGATTGAGATGATCAAGAGAGAGATTCAAGGTGAAAGGGATCGCAATCTTGAAAAGTGAATCCACCTAGTTTTGGTCGATCAGAACTGTGTATTGGTCGATCAAAATAGAAACTAATCGATTAATGAAGTTAATTGGTCGATCAGGGTTCGAATGATTGGAAGGAAAATTCCCGCCCAATCGGATTGGTCGATCAAATAACTAAGTTGATCGATCAAAACTCAAATTTTTAGAGGGAAATTTCTCGCCAAAGAATTTGGTGGATCAATCAAAGATTTTGATCGATCAAAGATTTTGGTCGAATGATGAGAAGCTCATCATGGTCTCTAATTACCCCTAATTAACTAGTCTTCCTAGTTAATTAGCTAGAAATATGTAAATATATGGGTTAATTATTAAATAAGGGATAAATAGTAAAGAACCTTAAAATAAATTTAAAATGATATATTATCATCCAATTAATATTATTAATAATTTAATTAATAATTTGACTCAAAATATTATTAATAATTCATCTAATTAATGTGTTAACTAACTTAAGTATAATATATACCTAAGTATGTAATAACTTAAGTAACATTACTTAATTAAATAAATTAATCTAAAAAGGTCATAAATGTAAATTCAAGGTCTAAATATAATAATTTTCTATTTATAATCATATATAAAAAGTTGAAAAAAATTTAAATTAAAATAAACCTTGAAAACCTAAGTTTACATTTTAGTCCTTATATTTTATTTCAATCGGGTCCTTATTCTTCATTTAGGTCCTCAACTTTCACTACGAACAAGTCCTTGAAACATCTTCTTCTTTCCTTCTTCAGCCTTCTGGACGGCTGATGATAGGAGGTGCCTCCACTGTCTGATCACCGCTCATCCAACGTCATTCCTTCTTCTTCAAGTTCCTGGAGCTTGTGCTCACCATCTCCTTTTCATTCACCGATCTGGATGATGCTATAATCCTATTTTAGGGTTGGAGATAACCTCACCGGCATCGGAGAAGATGTCGGTGGTTACTCCCCTCTTAGCCTTTTCTCTGTCCAGATTCCACCTCCATCTTAGTTGCCACCACCTATAAATACCCCTCCACACCCTCGATTTTAACTAAGTTAGCTCCCTTCCCTCTTCTTCACTGAGCTAACCTGATAGGCTATTCTCTCTAAACTCCAACAACCTTCCTCTGCTTCATCCTTCTTCCTCCATCCATCTTCGATAGCTCTGGACCTCCGTCAAAGTTAGCCCAGTCCTCTGATGAAGCACTGACTAGGAGCTCCTCCGCTTCACCTCACAACCGCCAGCCGGACTCTTTCACCAACCCTCTGATTTCCTCCTCCGTTATGAGCCATCGACAGAGATCACCTACCTCTTTAGTCCAGGTAACAGTAGGTTAGGCAATTAGTTTAGTTAGGATAGTTAGTTAGGTAGATTAGATAGTGTAATGCTAGATTTTGCACTCGTCTTCCTCAGCTCCAGCGAGCTCCTTGAGCTTGTCAGGAGCAATTCTTTTGTCTTTTTAAGTCACCGTTCACCTTCTTTAACCTCTCATGAACATTTCTATCATCCTTAATTACTAAATTGATCATCTAATCGACTAAACAAACTCCACCTCCACCAACTACTCCTGTTGTCCATGGCAGCAGTAGTTGAGCTTATTTCACCTTCACTGGGTCCTCCATTTTTTCATCACCTAAGGGCCCTAATCCTCACTTTAATTTAAGTAATTACCCCCTATAACTTAAATGCCCAATTTTAATTAAGCTCCTGAGCTCGTTGTCAATAGTGGCTCAGGAGAAGTTTAAATCATTAATTATACATCTATATATCATTGCAAATACCTGTTGACTTGTTTCCTCCACTCAATTGAGTGGGAAAACAAGTCCTAAGCCTAATCAAACTCAAAACTTGTCTAAAATGAATTCACTGTTTAATTTTCACTTTAATGAACAATTGACGAAATTAATTTGTTCCTAAGGTTCCTTGTGACCTCAGGTAAATCATCAATGGCACAATTTCACAACATTTGTACATTTTAACCTTTTTCTGGACTCACTAGAGCTCTGGCGAGCTCCGACGAGTCAAACAAGCTCTTCAACCTGTAGATCTCAGTGTGAAGCTCCAGATCAACGATTTGAGGTTTACTAATCATGCTGAGGTAGCTTCATTGAGGTTTTAGTGCTTGGAGCTTCTGTTAGGTCTTCATCTTCTCCAACTCCAGTAGAGTTGGAGATGTCTGACAGTTAGGTTTAAACCTTATTTGAAAGGTCTGAAAGCACCAGTGCCTTGCCCTGAGAGTATTCCCATGATTCAATCACTGAAATAAGCTTTGGTTTGTCCTGACGAACAAACTCCTCTTCAAGCTCAGGCGACAAGCCAAGAACCTTAGGAACCTTAGTTGAATCATCTTTCTAAGGGTCTAAATCTGTTCCTATGATCGAAGAGAAGATGTTTAAGGTTTTAATTTCCTTTGAAATAGTTAAAGATAGAAAGTCAAAATTCGAGGCTAATTGGTCAAACTAAAATCTGATCCTTGGATTTTGGATTCAAACAGACAAATTGAGGAGTTCAAGTTGTTGCTGGGATGTTTGTGAATGATTTAGATAAGATTTGGATGAGCTCTGATCAACTATATGGTAGAATTTGATTTCTGTCAATTCGGGTTGTTTTTGAACCCAAACTGACGATAGTGGATTTTTGATGAGATTTTAATGAATAATTTTCCTAGACAGATTCATAACAACCTCTAGAGGTTGTTTGAATTGATTAATTAGGTCTTTAGTTGTCTGTAGGACCTTTCAGAGTTTGAATCACAGTTTTGAAGTTCCCTAGAGAAGTTTTTTAGCTTATGTTCCTTCCTGAAGCTCCTGAGAGCTTATTACCTTCACCAATAGCCACCGAATCATCTCCTGAACCTCTTCAATACCTCATTTGGAAGTCAAAAGACTTTTTGTAAGACTTTAGAGCCATAACTTCATTCTGCAAGCCAGTTTGAATGTAGTGAACCTAGGACCTTCGCCCTTCAAATCAAAGAGCTTAACTTCTCTTGAGTATCAAATTGATACTCCAATCGTGTAGAACATCTTAAGAGCTTCCCAACAAGCTTTTATTTGCTTGGAACAGAGCTCTAAGCTGGCTAGAATCGACATCTAAAGTTCAGATTGGGAGGGGGAAACTTAGTCCTACCTCGGTAGAACTGGAGCGGCTGCATGGGTATAAAACTTATTTGTGATAAGGGCTTCTCATTCGACAGCGCACGGTGCAAGGAAATGAACTGAGCATTGGGTGTGTGTGTGGGCGCATGCAATGCACGTGCCCAGGAGTGTGTGTGCCTGTGGGCATGCGAGTGTGGGCTCGTGAGGGCATGTGCATGGGCCTGGGAGGCCGTGAGCCATATGGGCTCGAGACTATGCAAACCAGAAATAAACCAAAACTAAATAAAACCAGGCTTGGACCTAGTAGGGTCTGGTCCCACCCTGAGAGGGGTGCTATGTATCCTCGACCGGTCCAAGCCACCAATTAAAAACCTAATTTTTGGTTTAAACAGTTAGACCGGTTCAATTCAGAAGGTCTACAAGGGCTTAGAAGGAAAGGATGCTAAGGCTCAGAAGAGAAGGAGAAGAAGCAATGGAAAGGAAGAAGAAGGAGAAGAAAGAGAGAGCTCGTAGAGAGAAAGGAAGGTTGAACAGGCACAAGGGCTAAAGAGAAAAGGTAGAGTAAGGAAGAGAAGAGAAGAAAGAAAGAAAAGAAGACATGTAAAAGAAAGAGCTCGAGAAAGATTAAGGAAAAAGATTAAGAAGAAGATTATGAAATAAGTAAAAGGAAAAGAGAAAGAAAGAGAAAAATGTAAAAGAAGAACAAGAGAAAGAAAGAGGCTAAAGACAAAGGAGAAATTCATGGTTTAATTTCTTGCATATTATTCATTCCTTTTGAGCTTGATGTTGTAATAAGGCATATTTCCATTAGAATTACTTTTTCTTGCCTTAATCACTTGAAATAAAAAGAAATAAACATGTTTACTTGTTGTTAAAGAAGATCATTTGTGTAAATGTGTTTTCTTATGGAATTTTGCATATTCTTTTAATTTGAAATCATTAAGCAAAATTCATGTTCTTAAAATAAATTTAATTATACTTTCTATAAGTAGCTTAGACTTAATGGTGAATTCTAATTAAGTTATACCTCCTAGCGAACGACCTAGACTCAACTAGTTAAAAGAAATAAAATCTAAAATGTTAAGTTAACTTAACCCTATACTACTTAATCGACACAAATACAAGTTGACCTAAGTTACTTTCTTCTACACATAATTAAGCACAATTAATTTAATTAACAGTGTTGAGAAAGATAACCACCATCGATCAATTTGAAAACATTGATCGATCAAAGGTTGAAAGTAAATCAATCAAAAAAATGATCAATTAAGCTCTTTTAACCTAGATAAACCTAGTGAATGACAAATTAGGTTAAATCTTTCCTTTGGCAAAGGTTTTGTAAAGATATCAGCTAATTGATTTTCCATTTTAACAAATTCTAAGCTGATTTCTCCTTTTAGGACATAATCTCTTAGAAAATGGTGTCTAAAATCAATATGTTATGTCCTAAAGTGTTGAACTAGATTTTTAGATAAATTTATGGCACTAGTGTCATCACAAAGTATTTTGTTATCCTTGTAGGATAGGACAAAATCTTGTAAGGTTTGTTTCATCCACAATAGTTATGAACAGGCTAAAGATGCAGCTACATATTCAGCTTCTATTATTGAAAGTGAAATAGTGTGTTGTTTTCTAGAGAACTAAGCACTACAGAATTTCTAAGAAATTAACACATTCCACTAGTACTCTTTCAGTCTATAAAGCTACCTGCATAATCAGCATCATAAAAGGAATAAAGTTCCAATGTGTCTGACTTCGGATGGAAAAGTTCTAAGTCTTGTGTGTGGTTTAAGTATCTAAGTATTCTTTTAACATTTAGATGTACTTATTTAATGTTTACTTGAAAACAAGCACACAAGCAAGTGCAAATAGAATATTAGGTCTACTAGCAGTCAAGTATAATAAAGATCCTATCATGCTTCTATACAATTTCTAATCTACAGACTTACCTGTGTCGTCAGATTTTAGCTGTGTAGAAGCTGTCGTAAGTGTTTCTTTTCCTTTTACTTTGTCTATGGAGAATTTCTTCAAGATCTCCATGGTGTATTTGGTTTGAGATATGAAAATTCTAGACGTTGGCTGATCAATTTGAAGTCTGAGAAAGAACCGAAGTTCTCCCATCATGCTCATCTCAAACTAATGCTCCATTAACTTTGCAAATTCTTGGCATAACAGATCATTAGTAGCACCGAAAATGATATCATCTACATAAATTTGTATTATGAAGAGATCATTTTCTTTTCTTTTTGTGAATAAGGTTGGATCTATTTTGCCAATTTTAAACTCATTTTCCATTAGATAAGTTTTTAATCTGTCGTACCAAGCTCGTGGTGCTTGTTTTAGACCATATAGTGTTTTATTTAATTTGTATACATATTCTGGATGTTTAGCATCTTCAAAACCTGGAGGTTGTTTAACATAGACTTCCTCCATGATAAATTTGTTTAGAAAGGCACTTTTTGACGTCCATCTGAAAAAGTTTAAATTCCATATAAGTGGCAAAGGCTAGCAACATTCTAATGGATTATAGGTGAGCTACAAGTGCATATATTTCATCAAAATCTATTCCTTCTTGATTATACACTTAGGACACAAGTCTAGCTTTATTTCTAACTACTCCTGATTCATTAAATTTATTCCTAAAGATCCATTTGGTTCCTATAATGGTCTGAGAGTCAGGTTTTGGAACAAGTTCCCATACTTAGTTTCTTTTGAATTGATTCAACTCATCTTTCGTTGCAATAATCTAGTAGTTGTTAGAAAAAGCATCGATAATATTTTTAGGTTCTAACTGAGAAACAAAGGTTGTGAAAGCTAAGGTGTTAATTGAAGATCTGGTCTATACTCCTTTGGATAGTTCTCCTATCACCAATTCTTTTGGATGATCTTTCATATAGGAAATATTTTTGGGATGTTCATCTGAAATGTCCTCTTCTGGTATATTTGATGGGTGATCTATTAAGTCATGATCATCATTTGCAGAAACTTGAGGGTGACCTAGTGTTTCATCGAATAATACAAGCATAGTCTCCTCAACAACAAAATTCTTCTTGTTAAAAACCCTATAGGCTTTACTTCTAGTTGAATAACATAAGAAGATTCCCTCCGAGCTCTTAGGATCAAATTTCTCTTGATTATCTTTGGTGTTAAGTACAAAACATCTACAACCAAATATCTTAAAGTAGGAAATTCTAAGTGTTCTTCCGTAGCCAAGATCGATTGGGAGTAGGGAGCTTAGGTGGCTAGGTTTAGGGTTATTTGTTGGAACTTAGGTCAGTGGGTTTTAGGGTTAGGTAGCGATGCCAAGGAGGTGCCTAGCTAAGCTAAGCTAGCTTAGCTAATAGGGAGTAGGGTTGGAGGCATAGGGAGCTAGGGTTTTGAGGGAGAAGAGTTGGAGGTAGCTATCTTTAGCTGCACTGGAGCTGGTGGCTGCTAAAGAGAACTGCAGGGAGCTACCTTAGCTGGCTTAGCTTGCTAATTCTTTGCTAGCTGCTAAACCAAGCTAAGATAAGTTGGCTACTGCTGAAATGAGTTGAGGAGAGCTGGGTTTGGTTTTCCCAAAGTATAACTAGCTAGCTAGAGTAGCTAGCTATGGTCAAGTAGCTCAGCTCAACTAAGTTGAGCTAAGTTAAGCCTCCGGGAACCAGACTCGAGCTGGTCTGAGCTGGTTGATGACTTCTTCAGCTGACTAGATCTAGCTAGTTGATGGTAGTATCTATTCCTAGTCAGGTTGATCTTCCAGTGAACTCTTTTGAGCTAGAGGAACTGGAATGGTGCTGGGATCAACTATCTTGAGCTAGTTTAAGCTGCCATCCAGCTAAGGTGAGCTGAATGGAGCTGAGGTGAACTAGCTTGAGCTACCATTCAGCTGAGATGAGCTGAATGGAGCTAGGGATGAGTTGATCCAGCTAGACTGAGATGGGATCCAGTTGGAATGAGTTGGATTTAGCTAGAATCCAGTTGAAATGAGCTTCTTCTTCATCTTCTACCTTCCTGAGTGCCAACGTATGTGGGATATGACTTTCTATCTACCCCTGACACTTAAGTAAACACATTAAAAATACAACTAAAATGCAGTGCATGCCTATCCTAGTTAAATGCCTAAATGCAACCCAAAATTCCATTTGCGAAGTTAAAATCCTAAAAGCTAGATCTATTTTAGGGTATAAGAATGATGATAAACTGGCGTTATCACACCCCCATGCTTATCTTTTGCTAGTCTCTTAGCAAAACTAATTTCACAAAATGGATTTTTAGGAGAGACTAATTTTTTTCGTCTTTAAATCTGAAAGTTAGATGAATTGGGATCAGTGTATCCTTCAAAAATTCACAAATTAACTCATTGTTAATTCAAATGACCCGAAACTAATTTGCAATTAGGATTTCTTTGGTTCTTGAATCTGACTCGCAATTTGCATAATCTTTTAAAATCTTGTGTATGTTCCTTGTGAATGCCAACATTTATAAGGATATTTATAAGGTTGTGTTTTTCAAACATTTTTTTTTGGTCTCCTCCATGCTTACCCGTAGCTTAATCCTACAAAAAATGTGTCGGGATCATCATTCTCATTACCAATTCTCGAGGGGGCTCTGGTGCTAGCACTTCGAGATAGTACTATCCAAGACACCACCCAGGAGCTCAAAACCCCAAAACACAATGCGGTATAAAGGGGCACTCCAAACGAACTCAATCTCTTGCTCTGATGCTATGGGTAAAGTACCGTCCAAGACACTTAAGCCACAAAATGTGCCTTAATGCTCTATCTAAAGATATGAAATATAGATATAGAGCAGTACTGAGGCGATAACATGTTGACATCGCATCCTCAAAGGAGACTTTTTTCTCTTTCTCGATGGTAGGAGCTCAAACCAATCATCTGCTTCGGATTTCACTAAGACTAAACAAGGGGTTTTTCTAATTTTTCTAAATATTTTTTAGGTGTTAGCTGTGTGTGAAATTTGACACAAGAATTTTTGCAGGAGACGTAAGCTTTTAGGTTGGAAAATAAGCCAAGTAATTTCCAGGTCACGAAAAGAGATCAAGTCTCCTGAATCATCACGAGTTCAGGTGGAATCTAGAGAAAGATACTTGATCTAGTCTAAGAATTGACCCAAACGTTCTAAAAATTGGATCCTCATTCTAGTCCCTAGTTTGTTAAAGATTAAATCCCATTGTGCCTTAAAATGAATCTTTCAACCTTAGTCCCACTTTTCAAAATTTTCCTTAAAGAGTTTTATGATTTTCTATAATGAGATGCATGCGAAAGAAAAATTGCATATTTTTAGGTTTTGAAAATCGTGAATCAATTATCAAAATTTAAAACACCCCCTATGCTTATGATATGCAATGTCCTCATGCATTAGGAGGGAAAAGAATTCACCTTGGTGAAAAAGCAATCGATTTCAAGATGGTCAAAAGCTGGGAAAAAAATAGACAAAGGAAAGTAGGAAAAATGATGAGTTACCTTCCATCCAGTGCTATCTTTTTCACCATTCAGTTGGGCGTGAAGCAATGCACGGAAGATGGACAATCATATAAATAATTGGACACTTGAATGAACTCGAGAAATATGCCTTCCTTAGGATCCCCTAAAATATGATTGGTAAAAATATAGGGATCAAAATGAAATGAAAATATGGAAGAATGACCTGAGTCTAGCCATGGTTTAATTTCATGATAAAAGCCAAACTTGGATGGGTCAAGTGGTAGGTCCAATGGAAAGTGAGTTGGAGAGAAGTCAGTGTAATGAAGGTTGGGTGAAGTTAGTGTGGATGTTTTTGGGGATAAATCAAGAAGATTAAAAGAGTAAAAGTCAAACCCTAGTTTATCTGAATTGTCTTGGACCACATAATCATAATCAGAATCTGAATCAATGAAATCAGATGCAATGATGGTCAAAGCATTGCAAGAGTTGATGAACAGAGATTCCTCAATTACTGCTTCCATGTCATTATCAAAGTCAAAAAATTCATGATCAATGGACTTCTGGAAGCTTTGAAAATATCTAAAGGTACAATTTGGTTACTGCAAGTTATATCCATTTTTCCAGAATGACAATTAATATTGGGTTTTATGGTATCCAGGAAAGTTCTTCCAAGGAAGGCAGGGGCATTAGTGAGAACATCAAGTACCTCTATGCCAAAGATCATAAAATCAACCAGAAATAGACAAATCTGGGCCTTTACAATACTATCCTCGACAACTCCCTGCGGTTGAATGGTAGATCGGTCTGTCAATTGAAATTGAACCTTAATAGGTTTTAATTCACCGAATCAAATTTTCTCGAATAAAATCGGGTGAATGAGATTAATATAGGCACCTAAGTCAAGAGGGGCGCGATAAAAGTTAGTGTCATTTATGACAACTGAAATGAGTGGTGTGCCTGATAAACACACATGAATCCATACTAAAATGCTTATTTATGATAGTTCCTAGGATTAGCATTGCATATCATGTTATGAATACTGCATAACATCTATTCACACTGACTCACTTTTCGATGATTTTTATGAAAATTGGGTAGCTAATGAACTATCTAAGGTGATATGGCTAGCAAGTTGTCGTGGGTAACAGCCCATTGGCCGATTGTCCAGAGCCCAACCACACGACCATTTTCTTCGTACTGCCTTTAGGTAAATCTTAGATTAGGGAAGCCACCTACTTAGAAAAAAAAAAGAAAAAAAAAGAAAAAGGATAAAATAAAAATAAACAAACAAAACCACACTTCACCGCACGAGTATGGCTGCCAAGTTGTCATGGGTAATAGCCCATTGGTTGGTTGTCCAGAGCCTAGCTCACAAAAATGTACAATAATTCCCAAAACACTTAGGGAAGAAGTGGGGAAGTAGAATAAACCTGGGAGATATACACTGGGCTCGCCCTTACGTTGACCCCATAAATAAAAGTAGGGAGAAAGCTATTGTTCGAAAAGATAAACCTTTAGGCAAGGTCACCTAGGGTTGTAGAAACTCGAAGTCCATTTTAACGGTCACCTAGTGAGTCTTTCACTCTTTTCACTAGATGCTTAGCACTTAGAGTCCTTTTCGAGTCTTGGGTGGGTTGAGTAGCCATAAAGAGTTATCCCAAAACTCTCAAACTCCAAAATTACAAGAAAATTAGAAAAGAAGAAAAACAAAAAAAAGTGTATCTTCCCTTTTTAAATAAGGCGAGGGCTTGGGTGGTCTACATTCTAGTAGACACCCGAGCATTATCGAGTTTTTGTAATTATGTCTTGGGGTTGAGATTTTCTAAAGCAATCGACAAATTTTGCCTAAGTAATCAAATCTTCATTCTACTTTTATACATAGCATTTAGGTTTGTTAGGGACTAGCAAAAAGTAAGCATAGGGGTATGATAAACACACATGAATTCATGATAAAATGCTTATTTATGATAGTTCCTAGGCTTAGCATTGCATATCATGTTATAAATACTGCATAACATCCATTGCATGGCATTTAGGAAGTTGTGTATTATGTACATTAATTTTTCCATTTTATATGGCCAGGAGGTAGTGCGACATCTTTTCAGGCTTCGGATGAAGAATCAGACCACACAGATGAATTCAGAGTGACGATCGTAGTCCATCAACATGAAAATCACCTCGATCAAAGCTCTGTAGCCCCTCTACAAGAAGAAGATGAATGGTCCAGATGGCACCATGTGGCACCATCCAGACCGCCCGACATGAACCACGTCCTCCCCAACCTCACGCATGGAGAGATCTCAGCCGTTGGATCTCAATCCAATGGCTAAGGGGCACTCAACATCGCCTCACCTTCACAAGAGAAGAGCTCACAATTATATCGTGACCATTGGATGAAAATCTAACGGCCACGATCGCATGATCAGCGGATGCCACATCACCCTCCACAGGACAATCCACCACCTTGGCACAATGGTGAAGCACCTGCTCCTCAAATGAGAGGCACAGGTTTGATCCCCGCGACCTTACCAATTTGCCAATTAGTGCACAGCCACGGACGTGCACAAGGGCACAGCGCATAGCCACGCATGCGCACAAGGGCGCAGCACACAGCCACTAGCACCGCAGCCCCAGTGCAATGCCAGTGCTCGAGCATGCATGCAACAAGAGGCACGTGATGCGTGGGCCAACATAAAAGAGGGTTGGCACAGATCTTCAACGACAACCTAGGCGAACCTTTAGTGACACTTACAGCCGTCTCTAATTGCTTGCCGGTGCAAGGACAGTTGCAGACGTGAGCGGTGGGGGTACGATCTTCAGCGACGGCTACAAGGGGTCTTTAGTAACTCTTGCAGCTATCACTATAGCCCTCTACACTAATTTCTTCTTCTTCCCTTCACTATATAAGCACCCCTACACCCCCCATTACTCTTCATCTCTACCTACTCTACTCCTACCTACTCTTAAGCTCTAGTAGCCTACCAAAGCTCCGCTAGAGCTTACTGTCATGCTCCAAAGGCCTCTTATTAGTGTAATAATCCTATGCCCCACCAAACATTCGTCCTTCATCCCACCACCTTCATAGGAAGCATTGGAGCTGTCCTCCCACCTCCATTCTAGTAGAAGATTGCCTCCTTCTCCTCACCTCCATTCCAGAGCCTCAATGAAGCATTCCTCTACTCGACATCCTCCAGCATCTCGCCTCTTTCATCCAAGCTTTCGCCAGGTGTCGTCGTCTCGCCAAATAACCAATTCGGGAGATTTCCTCTCACCCCTATCTCTTTTACGCTTTCATAGATTATTGTAACAAACATTTGCATAATATATCATAGTTGTTTCATCACTCTTGTTATCTGTCTTGCTTGCTTTTTCTATAAAAATAAAAGAAAAAAAATAACAAAACACCAAAAAGAAACAAAGCAAAAAGCAGATTTCAAACAAAGTAAACGTCGCCTCTATGTGTTCGACCTGGGACTGCCCTGGGGTTTCGATTATAAATTGTATGTGATAGACACATTTTGCGAGCTATGACAAGGGTTCTTCAAACCCTAATTTTAATTCGCAAAACACTGCTCATCAGTGCCTGGGTCCTTTTTCGTGAGAGGTAGCTTACTCTAGACAACTGAGCTCACTGCCTCAGAAAGGACCACCCTTCCTAAATTCTAGGTCTGCTGCTTTGGAGTATATATTTCTTTCAAAAATTGAGCATAGGCAGGGAAAGTATCTTGAAGGGGGATGTTAGTCTCAACTTGCCCAAATAAGTCCAAAACATCTTGGTGAGAGGGCTCTAATTTCTTTTTAGCAAGATTGAAGTGTAGTGCTTGAGGGGAAAGAATAGGATTTGATTCTTGTGCTTTCGGTGTGTCTTTTCCTTTTTCCTGATTGGGGTGAGGAGAGTCAATTTGCATAGGTTGAGAGTAGGTTTCATTAGTTTGATATGAAGGTCCTGAATCAGTGGTGATTTTCCTACTCCTCAATGTAACTACATGTGTAGTTTGGTTATCACTAGGAGGTGGGGGGCCCTATTGTTGATAGAAACCAGGTTGATGCTGAGTTATCAGGTTAATGGGAGGTGATTAGTGTGGTTTTGATTTTGATTTCCACTCGGATATTGGTTCCTTTGATTGACAAGGTTGGGTATGGGCTGGGATGGTAAATGTCCTATAGGTCTTTAAGTTGGAGTAACCACAACTTGATCATGGAGATTGTTAATAACACAGGTTCCTTCCGTCGTTTTGCTTTGCATTTCCTGCAAGGTTTTCATCATTTGTGCATTGATGTCTTCTTTAGATTACCCATATTAATAATAAGTGTGATTTGAACCATACCCTATAAACAGGTTTTGTTGTTGGTGAGGAACCAGATTGGTCAAGGAGTGAGTCAAATAATTCCTCCAATTAGAGGAATTTTTAAATTTCTCCTGGAGGTGGAGATATTTTGAGTAGGGCGATGATTTGGATATGTACAATTCCCCACTGAACCATAAAAAGCCTCAGAATATTGATTATACTCAGCACGAGAAATATTGAGATTATTTTTTTGAAATTGAGAGGAAAGCTATCATGTTACAATAGCAATCCAGGAGGGCATTTTATTGATCAATAAAGAAGAAAATATAAAAAATTACAAATTTGATCCCCATCTATGTATGAGGGACTAGCACTCATTTACAATTTGCTCACAGCATACTGGTCTCTCCTGAAATAGCCTCTCATTTCTCACCCTCCACATGCACCAAAGTGTTGCGGCCATGCGTAGGTGCGGGCTCTCCAAAATTAAAAAACTGTGCCACAATGAGTCCCATGGAGGGAGTGGTTCCTGACAAATCCTCCTCCATATCACATCAGTAATAAAATAAGAAGAAAAGATGTGGCTGAGACTGTCGGTGTGCATTCCACATAAGTGGCATTCATGAAGAGCTGCACCCATCCACTTATGCCTTAGATCACCTATTATCAAGCCCTCCCTTCTGCATAGCCAAGGGAAAATTTGTACCTTGAGGGGGATCTTCAAGAGCCAAAGTTTTTTATCGATGTGGTCACTTCCCAAACCTCTGCCATCATCCATAATCCTTCCATAAGCACACTGGACCGTATATATTCCATCCCAAGCATATCTATCTTCCACGCCAGGTTTGGGTTTGAGTCGTTCCAGGTCTGAGATCATGTTCAATCTCTCTTCCCACAACTGGGTGCCCTCCCTGATAGAGTCAGCTTCATTCAATTGCCAGCAATCATTTGTTTCAGACCAATAGCAGTTCACAGTGCTTGCCTTGTCCCTTACTGCAGCAAACACCCTCAAGTAGGATTCTTTTAAAGTGCCCAGCGATGACTATTCTTCACACCAGAAATCGAATGTCCTGCCATCTCCTAGCATGGGTTGCAGCAGATGCCAGTTACACTTAAGAGCCTGAATGATAGACTGCCAAAATGGTGAGGGATTGGTAGGACATAATCTCTTCAACGCACTGTTGGAATGACCATAGCTATCCTTAATTAACTCGGTCCATGGCATCTCTTCCCCATTTGGAACTTTTATAGCCCATTTGATCAATAAGGCCTCATTAAATTCTTTCAAAGCTTTGATTCCTAGCCCACCTCTTTCCTTAGGATGGCAAATTTGCTCCCATTCAAAGGTTGCATAAATCTACCTTCGTGTTTGGCACCTTTCCAAAAGAACTGCTTTCGCATTAGATCCATGCACTTCCAGATAGACTTTGGAGCTTTGAAGAGGGTAAAGTAGAAAACAAGGATCGAGGTAATAACAAAGTTTAGTAAGATGAGTCTACCACCCTTAGACAAGAACCTGCTATTCCACCCTTCCAACTTAATTGAAATTTTATCAAAGAGAGTGTTCCAGTCATATTTTTTCATTTTTGATCTTACGGGTAGCCCCAAGTATCTGATGGGTAGGTTGGTGCGTGGAGTTCCCAAGGTATCAGAAATAGCCTCTTGTTCTTGCTCATTCAGACCAAAGCATACCAGATTGGACTTCTCCGTATTTAATTTCAGACCTGAAATGTCACCAAAGATATTAACCATATGGCCTAGTGCACGAGCTTCATCCTCTGTGCCCTCCATGAAAAATACCATATCATTCACATACTGGAGTATAGGAGCCATGGCTCTCCTATTAGAAAGAAAGTATCCTCTAATAATGCCTGCCTTAGAAAGTTTGCAAGCATATCTCGCCAGCCCATCAATAGCAAGGTTAAAAACCAAAGGGGTAGTATTTAGATTATGCAAATTTTCTCTGTTTGGGGTGTTAGATGAGGTTAGATGTGGAACCCATGGAGCTTGGGTAGGTTTGGCAGGACTCCCTTGGTTGGCTAGGTTTGTTATAGCCCTAGTCAACCATTGTTGATTAACTTGTAGCTGAGCCATCTGCTTAGCTATCATGGAGTAGAGATGAGGTTGGGGGGCTTGATGAGGTAGCTCCAAGGTGGATTAATGGGGGATGGAAAAATCAGCATGTGGGTTAGAGGACCTATTTTGTTTTTCCATTTTTTTTAAATGCAAATAAGAGGAAGAATGTGGGAAAAGAGGTTTTTGTGTGGGGGTGGCAAAAATCAAGTGGTCCGTCCAAGTGTGGAGTTTGGAACCATCGCCTGTGCAAAAATGGAAGAAATGGGGAGGAGAGGAGGGAGAGATGAGACAAAGTATGCAGTCAAGCAAACAAAATTCTAGACCTAACTTAAACATGACTCCCTAAAAATTAACCTAAGACTTGGCCTTCCTAGGAATTAAGAAATCAATAGTGGATATTTGTTCCCTCAACAAATATGGTTAGGCTGAATAAGGGGAGGGTTGGGCCCAAGCATGTCCCAAGAAAATCACTGGGGGCTTGTATAAACCTGTGCCTGGTCGTTTGACACAACCCCTCAGCCTGACACCAAATATAGATGAAGGAATTGATACCAACTAAAGAAAGCTTAAGACCTAGATAGCAAGCCTAAGTTTGATGAAGCCTTAAGGGTCAAATTGCTATAAAATTTTAATTAGGTCTAGGAGTCTAAAGTGCACAAGGAATGTGATGGCCGTTAGTTGGGGTAATGCCTGATTAATTCTTTTTTTTTATGCATGTGAATTGGGTGAGAAGTGGTGCCCAAGCCAAATCAAAAGGATTTGCAAGCAAGGATTTTTTGGTTGAAGTGTTTTAGGGTTTTAATAAAGATTTAATGTCTTTTAGGATTCTCACATTAAATGTTCAAGCAAGGTTTTGATGTTCCACAAAATAATGGCAAATAAGTTATTGGTGGAGATCAATTCCTTTGAAATTTGATGTGACTAAGAGAGAAAATTAAAAGCCCTAAAGTTGAAATTCCTAGTTATGCAACTCCTGAAAATGAATCTCATTTTGAAATCTTTTTAGGTAGTGGTCCAAATAAGGCAAACAACACCACCACCTGATCAAAAATCAAACAAGCAATCCAAAACCATTTTTTTTGAGATTTTATGAAATTGTTTGATATTTTTTGAAATTTTTATTCTTACTGGTGTCAAGAGTTAGAATTGATAGATTCGGTGAATTGATTCTGCACAAACCTCAAATGATCTTAAAAATTTTTGGGAATTTTATATGATGTAGATAATTTCTCAAGGTTTCCAAAAATATAAAGCTTTTACAAATCTGGTGAGTATAAAAATTTATAAAATTCACAGATAGTAAGAAAATAGTAAGGAAACAAGGTTTGACCCCTGTTTACTCTGTGAATTTTTAAACCTTTTCTATTCAACAAAATTAGTTGAAATTGAACTCAACGTTCTTGCCTCGAAGGGCCTTTTCTGGATGAAATTTGGTGGTTTTAGGAAGCTCCTAAGTGCCCGAACCTGATTTTTGAAGAACAAGATAGAAATCTGGATTTTCAAAAATCGGACACCAATAAGGTAAAGGTGGTGGAAAAATGAAGCAAACAAACAACACAAAGAGTTTTAGGATTCCACCACCCTTATTTTTTCTTGTTTTTGATTTTTTTAAAAATTTAAAGAATTTTTTAAGAGATTTTGATGATGACACAAGATATGGCCAGAGCTACTAACTTGAAGTACGTGGGAAGACAAGTTCACTTGAAGTTTTCCACTCCAAGAGAATCCAAATTTTGCTCCCACTCCTGGTTCGCACCTAAACAAAACACAAAAAAAAAATGTGAACATGTAATAAAGCAAGAGAGAGATAAAATATGTGACTAAGTTGTGCCACCCCGGCAATAGCACCAAAAAGTGATGTGTGAAATTTACAGTTTGTTAAATGATGTAATTAGTGTCGTTGCAACACATAAATTCTCAATCAAACTTTTACATTTATAATACCCAGATAATGGAGTATCTAAGGTCATCCAAGGAGGCCAATTTGTTAGTCACATGAAATGGTTCTCTCTCTCGCCTCTCAAATCAACACATATCTCTTTATATTTTTGATTTTATTATTTTTAGGGTTTTTAGAAACAATCGGATTTTGTGATGCAAAGATTAACTACGCTAACTACTACACCTATCACTAAACCTAAGTGACAAGAATAGAACCCTCTCTTCTAAGATCACCCTAGGCAAGTGCACCTAGGGTAGTTAAAAGGGGAGAGTGTAGTGTGCACTATAAATAGAACAACATGAAAAACACACTAACTAGAATATGAGAGTTGGAAGGAAAAATATATCTTGTATTGCTAGAAAGTAAAGTACATGTAGAGGAATGCTTTATGCAAAATAACAAATTACTAGCTAATGCAAAAAAAATAAAATGGAAGACAGAAGAAGATAGTCCTTCAGTTGATGCTCGGAATAACCTTCGCTCCAAGCTCGGTAGCTCCCGGGCTTGAAGAAGATGTTCCCTCACTCCTTCCTTCAATTGGTTCTCCTCTTAGGCGCTCCTTCAAGGGTGGACGTCCACCCTAGATTCCTCCTCAATGCCTAGCCATCCTCCTTGGATGAAGAGCTCCTCCTCCTTTGCGTGGCACAAGGGAGAGGAAGAAGAGGAAGAAGGCACCAAAGGGGCGGGTAGGTTGCCCCCTTGATCTTCTCTTCTTCTTCCTTGGTGTGGATGAAGGTGGTATGGGTGGAACCTAACTAATGGAGAGAAGATGTTATGGTGGTAGTTAAGGGGGATATTAATAGGAAGGGACAAGGGTTGTTGGCGTGGGATGTAGTGGAGGGCTAGGATTGATTTTGGTGGGTAGTTGGTGATCCTATGGCTAACGAGGGTTGGCGCCAACCCAAGGGTCACATAGGTGGTAGTTATGGGTGGTTGCCGCACTTGCTGACCTTTCATTTTGGCACCATATGGGCCTTCTAGAAGCGATCCTAGGTGGCAGCAAGTTGGATGGGTAGGATAGGTTTAGGTCTTCGATGGAGGGTTGAGATGGAAGGGGAATTTGGCACCAAAATGGAGAGGGTAGTTAGGTGCTTTTGGTGCCAAAATCAAGGTGACTCTTGGTGGTGGTGGTGGGTTGAAACATGGCGAGTTAGGTGGTACCAAGATAGATTTGGAGTAGGGAGCCTAGGTGGACTAGGTTTAGGGTTATTTGGTGGAGCTTAGGTAGTTGGGTTTTAGGGTTAGGTACTGATGACAAGGAGGCGCCTAGCTAAGCTAAGCTAGCTTAGCTAGCTTAGCTAGTAGGGAGTAGAGTTAAGGGCATAGGGAGCTAGGGTTTTGAGGGAGAAGATCTAGAGGTAGCTATCTTGAGCTGCACTGGAGCTCGTGGCTGCTAAAGAGAACTGTAGCAAGCTACATTAGCTTGCAAATTCTTTGCTAGCTGCCAAGCCAGGCTAAGATGGGATGGCCTTTGTTGAAATGAGCTGAGGAGAGCTGGGTCTGGTTTTCTCAGAGTATACCTAGCTAGCTGGAGTAGCTAGCTTAGCTCAACTAAGTTGAGCTGAGTTAAGCCTTTAGAAACGGGACTTGAGCTGGCCTGAGCTGGTTGATGACTTCTTCAATTGACTAATTCTAGCTAGTTGATGGTAGTAGCTATTCCTAGTCAAGTTGATCTTCCAGTGAACTCTTTTGAGTTGGAGGAGCTGAAATCAACTATGTTAAGCTAGTTTAAGCTGCCATCCAATTGAGGTGAGCCGAATGGAGCTGAGGTGAACTAGCTTGAGCTATCATTCAGTTGAGATGAGCTGAATGCTAGGGATGAGTTGATCCAGCTAGACTGAGCTGGGATCAGCTAGAATGAGGTGGATTTAGCTAGAATCCAGTTGAAATGAGATTCTTCTTCATCTTCTGCCTTCCTGAGTGCCAAGGTATGCAGGATCTGACTTTCTATCAATCCCTGACACTCATGTAAACACCTTAAAAATGCAACTAAAGTGCAATGCATGCCTATCCTAGTTAAATGCCTAAATGCAGGCCAAAAACCCATTTGCGGAGTTAAAACCCTAAGAGCTAGATTTATTTTAGGGTATGAATGATGATAAACTGGCATTTATCACCACTCCACCTCAATCCTGGCACCAACCATATATATCCCTTCACCCCTCTCTACCACCAAAAGACACCACCAAATTCCCTCCAAAACCACCTAGAAATGGTGCCAACGTTTTTCCTTCAAAACCCTTGAAATCCAACCCTACACCTACCCTTTCAACCCATCTCCACCTTCATTTTTTCCCTCCAAAATCAACACCTTCTAGATGGTATTTTTGGAGGGAAAACCAAGGCACTTCTTCATTTCCCTCACACTTTTCCCTCCAAAAATATCCAAGCACCCCTTCATTTCCCTCCAAAACTACTCCCATTCCCATCCTATAAATACCCTACCCTACCACAACATAATTCACATCTCTTCCATTAGTTAGGTTCCACCATAGCCACTACGTCTTCACGCCATGGAAGAGGAAAAGGAGAAGATGATCAAGGGGGTACACACCCGCCCCCTTGGTGCCTTCTTCTTCTCTTTCTTCTCCCTTAGCCATGCCAAAGGAGGAGGTCCTCACACCTAAAGGGGATGGCCAGGCAAGAGGAGGAGCAAGGTGGTTGATGCCCACCTTGAAGGACTGCTTGGAGGAGGACTACTTCAAGAAGAAAAGGAGAACCCTTTTCAAGTGTGGGGCAACTGCACTTGGAGCAAGGACCAACTAGAGGATTTCCATTTCTTCATCTTTATTTTATCTTTGTATTAGCTAGTAGTTTACTATTTTCATGTAGAAGCATTCCTATACCTGTAATCAACTTATTAGTAATACAAATTTCAATTGCCTTCCAATTTCTATTTTATAGCTTAGTTTGTTTTTCATACTATTAGTTAATTAGTGCACCACATCTTCTTCTTCTAATTACCCTAGGCGCACTTGCCTAGGGTGAGCTTTGAAGAGAAGACTCATTCATGTCATTTAGGTTTAGTGATAGGTTTACTCTTTAGCGTACTCTTCACCTGCGAATACCCAATTATTTTGAAGTCATAAAAACAACAAAATCAAAAATACAAGTGCAGATTTGAGAGGTGAGAGAGAGAACCACTTCATGTAATTAACAAATTGGCCTCCTTGGACGACCTTAGATGCTCCACTATCTAGGTATTACAAATTGTAAAAGTTGATTGCAAAGGTACGCATCTCAATGACAAAATGTGCTTTTTGCAAAATCACATATTTTTGACATCACGTGCAGAGGTGGTCAATCTCGCTATGTCTGCTTGAGAGGGCATGGACACTTGAGGGCTTATGCATGGTGGCGCCGATGACGTCTACGCGTAAGGGCCTGTGCGGCGAAGGCAGGTGGCGCTGACTACTTGCACACACATAAGGGGTGCATGTGAGGGCCGGTTGGTGCACGGTGAGGCACGCGTGGCATGGGCAGCACCAATGAGGGTGCGGGTGGTGGCTGCAAGGAGGTGGAGCTGCTGTAGTGTCGGTGGGTGCGACTTGATGCGCATGGCGATGGAAGCCTCTAGATGTCCAAGATGACCTTCGAACATCTTAAACAAAAGGGAGAGGGGGCACGTGCTCCCTGTTGGCCAGCGGATGCAGTGAGAGATGATTCAGTTGCCATGGTCGTGTCACAGTTGTCGTCGAAGCTCGTGGTGGTGATTTTGGTGGTGGCACACAGTGGTGGATGGAGGACAGGTTGCTATTGGAGAGAAAGTTTTCCCTCATGGAGGAAGAAGATGATCCTCCCATGTCCTGCCATCTTGCTTGTTTATAAAGAGGGAGAATTAGAGAGAGATTTGAGGGAAAATAAATAAGGAAATATGCTCTTGGCTCTTTTTTGTTTCTTCGTAATTCCCTACAAGCAAAGAGAGCGAGAAAGGAAGTAAATTGAGGTTGGAAAAAATAGGAAAGAGATAGGGAATTGGAATAATCAGAGATAAGGACTTTTAGTGATTTTATCCTATTGCATATTCCAACTTATAAACCCCAATTAATTTCTGCAAGAGAATGCACATCCATATGTGAATGTATGTTAAATAATATGCAAATATAGCCCACTAATTGAGAAATGCAGGATTGATAATTTTCATGTTCAATTAGTATTCTTTTGTAATGCGTACTAGAAATCCATTTTCCAACTTCCTAATTAAATGCACTTAGGCTTAATTCTAATCCACTAAATTGGACCTATCAGTGGCTGATCATTTATCCCAACTTGACCAAGCCCACATCCCATACTCCCTGCCTATATCTGATAGTTTTCTAGATGAATCTCTATTGGCTATAGATTCTTCGGAGTTTCCTTCATATGTTGATATCACAAATTATCTTGTCTCGGGCAAGATACCTCCGGGATTATCCATGGACCAAAAGCTCAAATTGTTGTCAAAAGCCAAATTATTTTTCTGGGATGACCCTTGGCTTTTTCGTATTGTATCTGATCAGATAATTAGGAGGTGCATCCTTGACTATGAGATTTCTAGTGTGTTACTTTTTGCCATAGTGATGCTTGTGATGGTCACTTCTGTGGTAGAAAAATCGCTGCAAAGATTTTGCAGTTAGGTTTCTTTTGGTCGACTATTTTTAATGATACACACGAATTTGTCAAAAGCTGTAAGCAATGCCAATCGGTCGGTTCTATGATAAGGAGAGACATGATGCCTCTCCAACCTATCTTTGTTGTAGAAGTGTTCGACATTTGGGGCATTGATTTTATGGGTCCATTCCCAAAATTGCATGGCTTCAAGTACATTCTTCTAGTAGTTAATTATGTCATGAAGTGGGTTGAGGATATCTGATGAGTGGCTACTCATCATAGCTAAAAAGCTGAAGTTAAGCTAGACACTGGGCTAAACAACATCAAATTAACAGATAAAAAGGGTTAAGTGTGAGAATCAAAGAAAAAGACCTAAAACCTCTACTCTGTGTTAAAATTTCATAATTAGGTCACAAAATGAGATATTCTGAAGATAAAGGACAAATGGTGATCCATGCATTAATTGAACACATAGATAAGTTTAAAAGGTTAAATAAAAAGTACAATTAATTTCTTAAATGTTCAATTAAGCACATATAAAAATTTGAAGGCATTTGGACATCATTTAAGCCTTATAATATAGAGTTTACATTTAGGTCCTTCATACATTATATCCTTGTCTTTAGAAATTCCTTTTTAGACCTACTTGTTAACCGCAGGGACCCCTTTGTAAGGCTGCAGGCTCAATCTGGTTGCAATTCTCTTCACTTATGGGCCTGCACGCAACTTTTCTACCCCTTCGCACAGGGGTCTTCCCTGCAATTTTCCTGACATTTCAAAGGTCGGCCTACTGCTCTTCGCATGCACTATTACACGGTAGATCTCGGCCGTCCGTTGCTTCTCGCGATTTCGATCTGCGGTTGGACTTGATTAGAAGCTTCGCGTGATTTGGTGTGTACGCTCACCCCTTTCCCCAAATCCCATCTGACGGTCAGATTTCAAGTTGGCTCGCCGCACGCTCCTCTCCTCTCATCCCCGCCGCCGGTTGCCTCATCGGTTATCCTCACTCGTGCGGTAATCTGAGCCACTGAGCTTGCTACTTAAGCACCTCAGTGGTCGCGCGCGCAAAGGATCTCTCCCTCCTACATCTCTTAGCGATCGTCAAAAATAATGATGAATCGTTCTCATAATGATGCAAGGTGTATGGTGTATTGATGGATGAAAATACCATTAATGTCATTGTAGTGGATTGTATGGAATACTAATCATTATTACGACCATTATTATTTACTTACCTAATTTTTACTGGTTTTATTCCAGGTCGTTCACTGGGAGGCAATTATTGATTTACATTGCTCTCTAATCTCAAAATTATCCTTTAATTCCAAAAAGAAGTTTTACATCTAATAAAGAATGAATGAATGAAGACTTGGTTTGCCTACTCACAAAAGAATTAATCAAAATGCTTGCAAAAACTAACTATAAACAAGCACCAAACACTTCATCACTATATTCTAAACTATCTCTTTATAAGTTATAGTATTAATACTTACATGAAAGTAAACTACCAACTAAGATTACATAGTATACTAATTTAACTTACTAATCTGACACCTACAGTAACACGTACAATAGCTATAGTGACAGATGTAAGTGTCGCTAGACCCCAGAAAATACTATATACAACCTTAAAGAGGGAAACAAGGGTCTGTAGCGACGGTTATGGCGACGTTTTATTCTGTTAGTAAATGTGTGAATTTATTTGCATAAAAGTAATTGGCTATACTACATATATATATACTTTGTATCTGTATTCACTTTCGTATTTACATCTTCTCTCTCTCTCATTCCACATTACTCTTCTTCTGTTATTCTTCTTCTTTGTTTTAATTCTGCGTTAACAGTCTTCACATACTGCGGCATATAGGTGATTAGCTACTGTCATTAGTCCTCTTAATTAATCAAAAATGTGTTTAATTTGCGGGCATGCATTTCGAGGGATACACAGCACCCAGAGGGTGGGACCAAACCTCTTCTAAGTGCGCCCTAATTGTCATTAGGCCACTTAATCGTACATTATCAAGCTCAGATCAGGGCTTTCTTAGCCTACGCACACACACCTCTCCCCGGGCCCCCGGCCCCACATGCTCATCACACAAATGCTCAAGGATATGCTCAGATCGTAATAGGGTATGTTGTTTCGGGCGCCCGGCGCCCGTGACGACTACGCTATAATATAACAAATTATATTTATATAACAGCGCGCACTTGGCAGCGCACGATGTGGCGCTATTCGAGCGTCGCATCTGCGCTGAAAATGTGCACGTTGCTCGCCAAAGGTGATTTTGGCCCTCAATTTGAGGGCCATAATTTATTTAAAAATAAAAATAAACTATGGGAAAATGAAATATTTATATACTACTATACAATTGTACACTTAATTTGAAATTTTAATTATATTTACTATATAAATAAATTCACTAAAGTTTACTATTTTTACACACTGATTTTAATGTTTAATTCTTTAATTACTTATAAATTAGCTACTATATGATCTAATTGACCTTATACAGAGTTAGTATACATGTATAAGTATTTATAAACATTTTCATTATATTTTTCAGATTTAATTTCTGGTCTATTTACATTTAAATAGCAGATTTGAACTATTTTACTTATAAATTAAGTTAAAGTAATATAATAAGATATAAACATACTTTAATTAGCTTAAATTACTTAAAGCACTTTAGTCTAAGTATACAAATTCAGTTAACTTAGTTATAACTCTAAATTACTAATTTATCTAATTTAATTTAATAACTTAGCTAGTAACTTAATAAATTCAATCTATGTATATGTAGATTGTAAGTAAATAAAACCCTGTATCTTAATTTAATTCTTTATACATAATATAGGGTACCTTAATTTAATTCTTTATACATAATAAATAATGAATTTATTAAGTTACTAGCTAAGTTATTAAATTAAATTAGATAAATTAGTAATTTAGAGTTATAACTAAGTTAACTGAATCTGTATACTTAGACTAAAGTGCTTTAAGTAATTTAAGCTAATTAAAGTATGTTTATATCTTATTATATTACTTTAACTTAATTTATAAGTAAAACAGTTCAAATCTCCTATTTAAATGTAAATAGAACAGAAATTAAATCTGAAAAATATAATAAAAATGTTTATAAAATACTTATACATGTATACTAACTCTGTATAAGGTCAATTAGACCATCTAGTAGCTAATTTATAAGTAATTAAAGAATTAAACATTAAAATCAGTGTGTAAAAACTATATACTTTAGTGAATTTATTTATATAGTAAATATAATTAAAATTTCAAATTAAGTGTACAATTGTATAGTATTATATAAATATTTCATTTTCCCATAGTTTATTTTTATTTTTAAATAAATTACGGCCCTCAAATTGAGGGCCACAATCACCTTTGGCGAGCAGCCGCGCACATTTTCAGCGCAGATGCAGTGCTCGAATAACGCCACATCGTGCACTGCAAAGTGCACGCTATTATATAAATATAATTTGTTATATTATAGCGTAGTCGTCACGGGTGCCGGGCGCCTGAAACAACATACCCTATTACGATCTGAGCATATCCTTGAGCATTTGTGTGATGAGCATGTGGGGCCGAGGGCCCGGGGAGGTGTGTGTGTGCGTGGGCTGAGAAAGCCCTGATCTGAGTTTGATAATGTACAATTAAGCGGCCTAATGACAATTAGGGCACACTTAGTAGAGGTTTGGTCCCACCCTCTGGGTGCTGTGTATCCCTCGAAACGCGTGCCCATAAATTAAACACATTTTTGATTAATTAAGAGGACTAATGACAGTAGCTAATCACCTATACGCCGTAGTATGTGAAGACTGTCAACGTAGAATTAAAACAAAAAAGAAGAAGAATAACAGAAGAAGAGTAGTGTGGAATGAGAGAGAGAGATGTAAATACGAAACTGAATACAGATACAAAGTATATATATATATATGTAGTATAGCCAATTACTTTTATGTAAATAAATTCATACATTTACTAACAAAATAAAACGTCGCCATAACCGTCGCTACAAACCCTAGTTTCCCTCTTTAAGGTTGTATATAGTATTTTCTAGGGTCTAGCGACGCTTACATCTATCACTATAACTATTTTATGTGTTAGTGTAGGTGTCAAATTAGTAGGTTAAATTAGTATACTATGTAATCTTAGTTGGTAGTTTACTTTCATGTAAGTATTAATACTATAACTTACAAAGAGATAGTTTAGAATATAGTGATGAAGTGTTTGGTGCTTGTTTATAGTTAGTTTTTGCAAGCATTTTGATTAATTCTTTTGTGAGTAGGCAAACCAAGTCTTCATTCATTTATTCTTTATTAGATGTAAAACTTCTTTTTGGAATTAAAGGATAATTTTGAGATTAGAGAGCGATGTAAATCAATAATTGCCTCCCAGTGAACGACCTAGAATAAAACCAGTAAAAATTAAGTAAATAATAATGGTCGTAATAATGATTGGTATTCCATACAATCCACTACAATGACACTAATGGTATTTTCATCCATCAATACACCATACACCTTGCATCATTATGAGAACGATTCATCATTATTTTTGGCGCCGTTGCCGGGGAGGCAATGCTCTTTACGCGAAAATTACCCTTTAATTCTTTTTGTATATAGAAATTCTTCATTTCAATCAAATTCATTGATTGTAATTGTTTTCTTCCATTGATTAATTTGTGTTTGTGTATACATTCTTTTATTCTTTTACTAATCATGTGTTATTTTTCCACAGCACTTGAGGAGGAGGAGAAGCAGTATCATCTTCCAGGTAGAGGTCGTCTTCCTGGTGGAATCACTGCGCTCTTGACCCAACATCCAGGCGGAGTTTGCCCTCAGAGTAGCTGTAGGACTAGTAGTGGTAGTATAGTTTAGATAGATTTAGGTATACTAACTAGGATAAATTGTTAGTCATAAGTTGTGAGAGCCTGTTCTCACACATTCATTGTAATAACTATGGACTTTCTGGACTTTATTTTTCTACTTCTCTCCCATCGATACGGTTTATCCATTACGATTTTCCGAATCGATTTCTTTCTTTGTTTTTGCTTGTTGCATATAAAAAAAATCAATTAAAAAGATCTTATCCTTATCTAGCAGCAGCATATCCTTAGGCATCCATCTTAGGTTGCAAACTTTTCTGCTAGATTTCAATTTAAGTCAAATTTGCATATAGAAGATTGCTGGAGTCAGGTACACATTCTTTACCTTTCTCTAACTCCTGTCATCATTGCATTTGACTTAAAATTAAAAAATACCATCTTTTGTATTGAACTGAGTAAAAAGCGAGACAAGCAGCATAGAAATCACCTCATAATCACTTGAACTAAATCAAAAGGAGATAATAATTTTGTGTGAAACCTTGATTGAGATTTTTATCGCCTTGTGTTGATTGCTATCGTGCACACAGCACGATCACTTAAGGCCACAACACACGGGTTTCTACCTCATCTCCTTCTGCAACCACAGGATCTAGATTCGCACGCTAGGTCTTATCCAGACTCCCAGTGGATTTTAGAGGTCTGCACATCGCTAGGTTTATCTTAAGACACGTACAATTGTTTGAAACAATTGCTTGCGTACAACATAATTTTGCATAGCAGCCTCTAGGAAAAAAAATTTTCGATTCATCTTGCTTGCTTGGTCTTCTGAATGGATTGAGATTTAATTGGGATTTTCCACTTTCCGTGAACTTGGCTGAAATTTTCCCATTGAGTTGTAACGAATTGAAGTAAATGTGTTTTCAAAAACCAACTCAATGGAAGGTAGGAGATCCCAGAACCCAGAACTTGTACTCCCCTTGGGTACTGATACCCAGGTTATTGCATCTACCTCTTTGCCTTCCACTTCTAATCCCTTACCTCCTGAGTCCCAAACTCTTATCCACTATTCCACTCACCAAGAGGATGATCATGAGTCATTACAATTCGAGGATTTTGAAGAACTTCTTCCACACTTAGTTGCACATCCTCCACCACACCAACCACCTATCCCTAGGTTCCAACCTCCACCTTATCCTAATTTTCCTAATCTGCCCCAGAGAGAGGACCTATGCCTCATCTTCAACACCTTTTCGAAACACAATTACAGATGACTACCCTAACCCAACAGGTGCAACAGCTTGCTCAAGCTATTAATCTTTTAGCTAACCCCCAACCACAACCACTTCAACCTAGAAATCCACAGGCACCACCCCAACCTCTTAGACTTCAACTACAGGATTATTATAATCCCGCAGTTGCCCAATCAATGACTGTGGTATGTTATCCCAATGGGGGTCGTGCTGCTGAACTGAAGCCAAACATTATAGCACTCATTCCTCACTTCCGTGGACTTACTTCTGAGGACACTTTTCAGCATTTAGAGGAGCTGAAGAATCTTGCCCAAACTTTGGGTCCACAAGGACATGATCAGCACACGGTGGGTCCGAGAGGAGAGGAGCGCACGGCGAGCCAACTTGAAATCTGACCGTCAGATGGGATCTGGGGAAAGGGGTGAGCGTACGCGCCAAATCACACGAAGCTTCTAATCAAGTCCAACTGCAAATCAAAATCGCGAGAAGCAACGGACGGCCGAGATCTACCGTGTTCTTCACGCGCAACAGTGCGTGCGAAGAGCAGCAGGCCAACCTTTGAAATGTCTGGAAAATTGCAGGGAAGACCCCTGTGCGAAGGGGTAGAAAAGTTGCGTGCAGGCCCATAAGTGAAGAGAATTGCAACCAGATGGACCCTGCAGCCTTACAAAGGGGTCCCTGCAGTTAACAAGTAGGTCCAAAAAGGAATTTCTAAAGACAAGGATGTAATGCATGAAGGACCTAAATGTAAACTCTATATTATAAGGCTTAAATGATGTCCAAATGCCTTCAAATTTTTATATGTGCTTAATTGAACATTTAAGAAATTAATTGTTCTTTTGATTTAATCTTTTAAACTTATCTATGTGTTCAATTAATGCATGGATCACCATTTGTCCTTTATCTTTAGAATATCTCATTTTGTGACCTAATTATGAAATTTTAACACAGAGTAGAGGTTTTAGGTCTTTTTCTTTGATTCTCACACTTAACCCTTTTTATCTGTTAATTTGATGTTGTTTAGCCCAGTGTCTAGCTTAACTTCAGCTTTTTAGCTATGATGAGTAGCCACTCATCAATATCCTAACAAGGTGAGCTTATGATAAAATTTTTATATCTTTCGTTCGAGAATTTATCTTTTAATGATTTGGTGTTCCCTGTGCTCTAATTAGCGACGGGGAGAATCATTTCATCCATGCCCATTTTTGGTTACTGTTTGACAAGAGCGAAATCGAGTTTATAAAATAAATGATGTGTCGTAGTATAATTGAAATCGCCTTGAAAACAAACAAATTTTATTACTCGAATTTTAAGTCCGAGGTCGAACACAGCGAGCAAATTGAGTTCATACACTAATCTCAATAATAGATGCAATTTGAACACTTAAAATTACTCAAAATATAAATCAGAATGTCAGGAATGAGTTTATGAATAATGAAATGTAGCATAAAAGACAAATTGCGAAGAATTGGATAAAAGTGTTTGATTCTTCTTTCTTCTTTTGCTTCTCTTGGCTCTTTCTTCAGCTTCCTCTTTAGCTTCTCTTCTTCTTCAGTCCTTCTTTCTTTCTCTAGCTCTTCTTCTGTCATTGGCTTCTTTCCTTCTTCTTTGACTTCTTTCCTTCTCTAACTTGGCCTTTAGCTTCTCTATTCTTCTTTCCTTTTTGCCTTTAGCCTTGGTCCTTGGTTTCTTTCTATGGCTCTTCTTTTGCTTTGGTCCTTCTTTAATCATTGGCTTCTGATCTCCTTTCTTGGCCTTCAGATTTGTCTTTTCCTCAGCCATGCCTTTTCCTTCCTTGGCTCTTCTTTTCCTTAGCTTTCTTCTGTAGCTCTTTTCTCCTTAGCTTCTTCAGCTTCCTCCTCCTTAGCTTCCTCAACTTTCTCCTCCTTAGCTTCCTCCTTCAGCTTCGTCTTCCTTCTTCCTTTCCCTGCAAGCAAGTGCAAAACCAACCCCTACCCTCCGCCATGAACTCTCTCTCTTTTTCTCTCTTAGGCTCTCTCTCCCAGAGCCATTCTCGGGTATACGGGTCAGGCTAGCACACCTGGGTCCAGGCGCACCGGCATGGGTGATGCACGAGGAGTGCTGGGTAATTGGGTCAGGCAGCTAGGTCTGCGGAGTGGTGTATCGCGGATGAGGCATGAGTGGGCGAGGGGACCTCACTCCGTGTCAGGAGGCGATAAGCCCCTAACACATTCTACTTATACTGCACAACCTCTTCCAAAGTTACCGAGGTGGGTCTAAATGTCCGACCAGCTTCGCATGCGGACCCGCAAGAGCTCACCCTCAATTGCAGCAGATGTGGTGTCCTCTCAAAGCCAATAACTTGGCTGAATGTGTGCATGATACCAATCCGCGTCGCCTGGGACTTGGGTCCTGGAGGCGACTGCCTGGAGCGAAGGTTGCAAACTCCATCACATCTACTCCAATGGCAGTGGAGGCCCGATCCTGCTATCAAGTAAAACAGCCTTGCAGCCTCATTAGAATACGTAGGAGGCTTTACAGTGACACAGTGAAGATGAATCGATGGTCGGTGTGGCACGAGGTGGCCTAGGCGTGCATGCCTAGGTCGGTCTATGGCCGTGAAGGTGGGTTTGGTCGGGGAGAGTAAACGAAGGTTATGGTGGTTAGTAGAGAAGGGGGAATTGATTAGTGGAAGGTGACAGAGCTTCTGAGGGGTTTGGCGAGGTGGATGGGGGTGTGGAAGTGACGGAGACACCTCGCCGGTGGTTTGTCGGAGGTGGAGACGATGGTGGTGGTCAGCGGTGGTCTTGGGGTGGAAATAGAAATAGAGAGGGGGAAAATAAAGAGAGGAGAGAGGGGAAGATATTTAACCTATTTTATGGATGAAGGGGGAGAGATGGCGGTCGGCGTGTACCTGCCACCGCCGAAGATGAAGGTTCCAGTGGAGGGGGATGGCGACGAGGAGGAAGTAGCTAGCGCATGCGCAGGTATGGCACGACGCGGAAGAATGAGGCGGAGACAACTCTACCACTAGTATTGTGGTAGAGTGATGAGAGGAGGAAGGAGGATTCGCTGGAGCTCGCTGGATGTTTGGCTAGAGGAAAAAAGACGAATTGAGGGGTTGTCTCCAGCCAAACCAAGCTGAGGATGGATGGTCGGGCCTAGGGCTTCTTTTATAGTCTCTGGCAGAGGGCCTTGTGCTTGGAAGGCAAGCTTCCAAGCACGGGTATCCTCACCAAAGTAGGAAGGTGTGAGATACCCAAATCTCTCATGCGTTCACATGAGAGATTAGGTGACAATTAGGGCTTGGAATTGCATTCATATGATCAGGAATTCCTTAGAGAATCTCCCTTTCAAATTTTCGAGGGAGTCTCTGAGGAATCAGGGAGAAATCCCTTCTTGAATCCTCACTGGAGTAGGACTCCTCCGCTGTAATGGTGGAGGGACCTAATTGCAAAGAATGATGAGGAAGATAGGGGGTCTTTGCAAGGATTTCAAAAGCTAGGGATCTAAATGTAATTGGGTTGGATAGTTTTGCAAAGTAGGTCAAGGTGAACTCCCCTTAGGTCCAAATTTTGGTATAAACCTAATTTGGACCTAAGGAATCTAATGGTGAAGTTGAATTTTAGGTTTGACCATGTTGGATCAGTCATTTTACACAAAAATCCAATTTAGGGCAAATAATTGACTAGGACACCTATTTAGGTCAAAATAGGTTCTAAACGCCAAATTGAAGGTTCTAAACCCTAGAGGATACTTTTCCATGAATTTTAGAGGGTTCAGGTGAATTTTATCCTGACCAGAACCATGTTGAATTAAGTGGGTCTGTTTTAGGGTTATAAGAAGTCATTTAATTCCCAGATTTCACATTAACCCTTTCTAATTGAACCAACTCACTTTTTATCGTGCTAAGATCATTTGACCTATGTTTAGCCCCTTAGAAATCCTGTTGTTGTACTGCAATGGTAAAATTACATTTTTACCCTTTGTTTCTTGCTTTTCTCTCAAAATAGTTATTCCTTGAATTAGGCCCTTCATTTGGTTATGTAGGAGCTTTTATTCTCTTTTCTAGGTCAAAATGAGCTAGTTAGGGCTCATGATGGTGTTCCCATCAATTACTATTGAAAAAGTATGGGGTACATCACCGTATTGATACCCCATATCATCTGCAGACTAATGGGCAGGTTAAGGTGTGTAACCATCAGATCAAACTCATTCAGCAAAAGGATTTGTTCGATCGGTTGATGGATGCACAATGGGCATATTGGACCATGTACAAGGCTCCACTCGGAATGTCACCATATCTCATGGTATATAGAAAGGCCTATCACCTTCTGGTTGAGCTGGAGCATTGTGCCTTTTGGGCGGTGTAGAAATGTAATTTTAACCTCGATGAAGGTGGTCATGAAAGTAAACTCCAGCTCAGTGAATTAGAAGAGATTCAGTGGGAGACCTATGAGAATGCAAAGATATATAAGGATAAGACTAAGGCCTTTCATGACTACCATATCTGGAGAAAAACTTTCATGCCTAACCAGCAAGTCTGGTTATTTGATTCTAAGCTCAAATTTTTCACGGGCAAGTTGAAGTCCAAGTGGATTGGCCCTTTTGTTGTGATTTTATCATACTCTAATGGGGTGGTTAAGATTCTGGATCTAAAGATAGGGCATGTTTCTATAGTGAATGCCCAATGCCTTAAGCCATTCTTAGCCCAGGAACCTCCTCTTGCTGATGAAGTCATCAATTTTCTTGAGGACATGTGATTGAGTTTTCGACTAGCTGGAAGCGTTACACTCAACATTTATGAATAACATTTGTTTTTTCTTTTATATATAGCATATTTGTCATATTTCATAGGTGTTAGAATAAGCTGAAAGAAAATTCAGGAACTATTCCAAGTAATTTCTATCCTTTTATACCTCTTGTCCTCCATTTCTTTTCATTCTATTTATATTCATGCATGAAGACATGCAAGAATTTAGACATGACGGGTAGTACACATACACTGATAACTTTTAACCAATACCTAAGATTTTCAGTTAAATTTTCCCATTATTGCATTCGCATTTTGCATATTTCCTTGCAATATTCCTTGTGAATAAGCTTTCAAAGGAAAAAAAGAAAATATATATGTTTATATATATAGTTTATCTATACAAAAAAAAAGTGTATTTTCATTGTTGTTTTTGGAATTTAAGTTTGCAGGAATCGAGAATTTTTTATTCCGAGGATTTACCGATGTTAGGAAATGTGAAATAAAGCCTTTCTACATAGACTCTTCAGGTCCTTATGGACTTAATTTCTCGAGTATTTACTTAAATATAGATTTATTTTCCAAGGACTTTGAAAGGAGTTTGAAAAATCCAAAAATATAAAGTCATAGGAGTGATGGGTGAATGACTTATCATTCCACCCTATGGTTTGGATAGTCTTGGAGTTCTAAGCATCACTTGCACATTGCACTAACTTGTCTTTTGGGTGATTTTTTTTGAGTCCTTAGTATAAGTGTACTAGAGGGGGGTAAATAGTGCGAAATAAAAATATATGAAAATAAAAATCAAGCACACAAGCATTCACCACAAGAGACAAGTCTTTTTAGGTGGAAACCAAACCCAGGTAAAAACCACCACTAAGCCTCTCGACTTATGATTTCTTGATCGATCGAATCGATCAAATCCACTAACCATACTACTTAAAACAAGGGTAGTACAACTTTAATACAACCACACTACTTTAACCGAGGGTAGTGTACCTCTCTTCTTCACGAAGAGTATTTTGTTTTACGAAAGGGATAGGAATTCACCACGTGAACACCCAACCTGGAAAACATAAATACAAAAGCAACCTATAAAGCCACAAAGTATAGATTAAACTGTGCTACTATAGGCTAAGGGACTTCCCTTATGCGATAGAGTTTCGGTGCTCTCGGGTGTATAGTATAAGGCTTGGAGAGCTTGAATACTTTTCTTTTTTTCATCTTCCTCACAAAGAGAGCCTAAACTGGTGGAAAGTATTACCTCAAGGGTGTGTTTTCCAAAAGAGAGGCTCCCATCTATTTATAGATGTGTTAGGAACCATCAAGATGGCTTGGGAGGCTCCTTGTAGCCATTGGGAATAAATCCTAAAAGATTAGGCTGAAATCCCAATCAAATCAAGCTTATCATGACTCTGATAGTAGAATTAGATGCATGAAAATTGAATCAGACAACAGGTCAAATGACTGATAACATTTTTGGTTATCTGATGCAAGGGGTCAAGGTTCCTGATTTAGTTGGATGGAAATAGGGTTCTAGGTTAGTTATCTAGAATATCATTTTAAGACATCTAGGTGGAAAATTAGACGTCTAATTCTAAATGGGTTTTCCTTGGAATTTGATCAAATCGAAATAGTGTAAAGAGGTCAGATGTCTTACTGGATGTCTAGTAATACTATTGGACGTCTGTTGATAAAGGTTCTTTGCGGGAATTGATTCCCGAGAAGCCAACCATTAGATTTGGTCTGACGAATTAGGATTTTGGTTTAACATCTCTTTAATAGACATCTAGAAAGCTCTACAGATGTCTGAAAATATCATTAAAACATTTCTCAATGAGCTCGAGAGGATATTTCTCTGCTAGGCTAACGGTCCTATTATTGGATGTCTGTCAAGGTTATCAGACATCTAGAAGGACATCTAGAAAGGTCATAGACTCTGATTTTCTAGCCTAGGCTACTTGACGTCTGATTATATATCAAAAGACTTAAAAGTCAATATTAGACTTCTGATACTCTTATTGGACATCTGATCAGGCTACCTATTCCTATTTTGGCTTTCTAATTTTGTTATAAGGTTTGCCTAAGTGTCCTAAAGATGTGTAGTTGTTCCTCGGACTAAGGTATTATACTTTTGGGCTCTTTACAATAATTATAAGAGAAATTAAAAGAGCAACATAAAGATTACAATAATACTTTCTAAATCATACTCTTCTTCTTCTTCTTCAAGCTTTAGCTCCAAGCAAGGCTCCAACTCCTCAATCAAGCTCCTCTATTCCTCTATGGACATGATCTTGAACTCCTCACACATCCTTCCATTTGCATTTCAACTTGAAATCTTAAACTCAAATGCAAATGTCAAATAATAAGTGTTTTGTTATCATCAAAATCAATGATCGCAATGCACTTGCACCATCAATCTCCCCCTTTTTGATGTTGACAAAACCATAAATAATACTAAAAAAATTCTCCCCCTTTCTGGCATTATCAAAAAGGTTTCATCAATTTTAATCATCTTATGCTATAACCCCCAGTTAAAATATGCTCTTGTAAAATTAGGTTAACTCCCCCACTTTTTACATAATTATACAAGAGATGTGTTTTTCAAAAATCTATTATCTCCCACTCTTTGACATAATAAGAGGTCTACTCTTGTCCTTCATTAACTCCTTTTTGTTTGAAACATAGCTAATCAAGCCTTAAACAACTTCCCTTAAATGCATGTACTTCTATATCAATTAAATTTTATAAGTGCTCTCCCCCCTTTTTTATGGAATTATAGCATATAACAAATTTAAATTACTCCCGCTATCTTCATGCTAATATATCATCAAAATCGAAAGGATTTTTACCTCCAATGCTATGGATTCCAACCTCCATACCTGTTTGATTGTCCAAGTATCCTCATTCCTCCATGAACTCAATAAAGATAGTATCTTGGATAGATTGGAGTGTTTTGGTGTCCTACAAAACAAGAATTGACTAAATGTCTAGGTACCCACATTTTCTTGGGTCCTCTATAGTTAGTCCTTCTTGACCAAGGTTGGGGTCCACTTGGATTCCAACCATTTGGCCTTTGTGCATAAAAACTCTTGGTGTGTCCATTTCTAGGATTAGCATTGGACTTAGTTTTTCCTTTAGTGAAACTAGCTAACTTATTTAGCAACTTATCCATTTTTTCTTTAATACAAGCAAGGTCATTTTCAATGGAACTCATCTTGCTTTTTAAGATAGAAGTTTCATATTTTAATAAGTTATTCTATTCAATCAATTTAGTGTTGTTTAAGATTAGGTCATGATTTTCTATCACAAGAGCATTCTTTTTCACTCTTTAAAGTGTAAGGGCTTGGATTTTTATTATGTCTAATTAGCTAATTAAAATCTTAATTAGTAGCTTAATAATAGATTAAGGGAATTGTAATCTTAGGAATTGAGAAAAACTTGAACACATTAACAAATGTTTATGCTATAAAAGTTGAGGGGCCATTTGTGAGGAAACATGATTAGAGGCCTTTCTTCGAGGGCAAGAAAGAAGTGGAGGGGCCTTAGTGTAATTATTCTACCCCTTATATAAGAGAGAAAAGATTGAAATAAAAAGAAAAACCCTCATTTCTCCCTCTCCCATGATGCACCCTCCCCTCTCGTTTCCTCCATGCTCCAAATCCCTCCAACGACGTACAGCTGCCATTGCTGCGTTTTCTCCTCCAACTATTGCTGCTCCTCTCCACCGACCACCAAGTGCTGCTGTTGTTGCAGCAGTTGCTATTGTTGTTCCTATTGTTGTGGCTGTTGCTGCTACTGTTGCTACAGTTGTTGTTGCTGCTTGCAAGAAAGAAGAAGAGGGCCACCACCACCACCAACTCCTCCTCCTAGGGCTCCCCCGTGGGAGCTACTGCTGTTGCTGCGTGTCCTGCTACTGTTGTGGCTAGTTGCGAGGCAAAGAGAAGAAGGGAGGGAGAAGGGGCTGCTGCTATTGCTGTCAATGTTGTTGTTGTTGCTGCTACGTGTAGAAAAGAAGAGGAGTAGAACTCCATCTTCAGGTAGGGATTTTCTTTTTGTAAAAGTAAGGAATGCTATCGATATCGATGGTAAATCGGGAATTAATTTATTAAAACATCAACTATAAGCATTTACAAAGAATCACTCCACTCTTTAACAAGAGATTCACAACTCCATACAATTTTCCCCACACAGATCAACAACTCCCTAAACACCTTTTCATTTCTCATTCTCCACAACACCATAACAAGGCTACCATAGCTACATGTGGTTTCCCATACATTTGAAAACCCCTCCATAGGCCATCCCACGTGGACAAGGGGTATCCACACACGGACCTCCACACTTGGTTAGCCACCAAGCACGAAGAGGATAGGTGCCTCGCGCTATCAGTAGGGAAATCACAAAGAGGGCATTGTTGTAGTTGGATTCCCATCCTTCTATGTCATAGCTCCCCCGTGACAAGTCCTCTCCTACACAACCAAAGAAAAATTTGCACTTTGAGGGCAATGCATAGCTTCCATAGACACACACTTTGTCTATCAATTTCATCCATATTGGCTTGATCACTAGCATGCAACAATACTTTGTATGCTTCAGCAGAGGTAAACTTCTAACAGAGAGCCGTTTTCGCGCATTTGAAAGTCGTCGAAATTGTAGTATAGTCGCGCAAAAACGTTCGTCAAAAATATTATTTTGTAAAATAACGAGACTTGAGTCCCGGTCGTTCGTCTCTGGGAGGCGTGTTTCTATTTTTGAAATCGATCTTAAAGCCGCTTTACTTAGTATTCTGGTGCGCAATATATAGGCGGTTAAAGAACAGGCACTTAAATCACGCAAATAAAATAATCATTCAGCTCATGGTGATTTCAAACACATAAAGATATATATATATATAAATGCATTTTTCATTCATTCATTGGGGGAGAGTTGTTTGTACAGGAAATCTAGAGGAAAGCTTATACAGGAATGCTTGAAATTAAACCTAGCTACCAGAAAATGATCGCATACAAGAATCGATGGAGGGATTTCGCATGCATCATTGGGGGAGAAGTAAGACTACACTACTAAGCAGTAAATAAAAGCAGTAAATATACGAAGAGCATAATCTAAATCTAGCAGAATGGAAGGGCATTCAGGGGTGGTCCCCGATGTCCTTTGAGTGGTTGAGAGAAGAAGGAGGGGCGGACAATGGAACTTAGGCCGGCCCTTGGAGAGAGGTTGGGTTGATCCAGCATCCCGGCATGGTGTCCTCCATGGTGGTGGTAGTGAGCTCGTGGAGGTGGAGTGAGTGGCTAAGTGGAGGTGGCGTGAATGGCACCAATGGAGAGCAATTGCCAAGGGAGTGAATTGGTGCCAATGGCCACCCATGGGGTCTTTTTATAGACCCAATGGAAGCTCTCTAGAGAATTATGGAATTATCTAGAGAGGCCTATTGTGGGAGCTCGTGGGAGAGTGAGAGAGAGAGGGTGGATGGTGGTTTTTAGATCCACCAAATGTGGATCTAAAAATTGAATGGCTCTTGGTTGCTATTTTTGGCAACCAAGGCAACCACACATGGTAGAGAGTTCTAGAGAACTCTAGGCTAGATATTTTCGTGTGGATGGTGTGTGTGGGTGTGTGTGGGTCGAAACTTATGTGGCTAGGTTGATTAGGTTGGGTTCTAGTGGGTTTAGGTCAAGGTAGGTCTCAAATTAGGGTTATAAACCCTAATTCACTAAGGTAAAGTGCAATTAAACTTAATACAAGTTTAATTGGGTGTGTGGAAACTTAATTGAGAGTAAAACAACTCAATTAAGTCAGGTCTAGGTCAATTGGACTCTCACTGAGTCCAATTGGACAGTGTGTGCTGAGATCAAGGCTCAATTGGACTCAATGAGTCCAATTGAATAGACTGATGGAATTGACTAAGATCCAAGTAAATTAGGTTTAGTGAGGACCTAATTAGGTCCTTAGGGAGGTCTAGAGGTGATGTACTAGGGTTAGGGCACCTTAATTTAGGTTCCTATGGTGTTGGAATTGGGTTTAGGGACCTAGAGATCCAAGATCAAGGCTTAAATCTCAAAATAGGAATTGGAGAGTAGTATCAGATGTCTAATTATAGAATCAGATGTCTTATACTCAAAAATCAGAAGTCCAGACTTGTTGTCTGGACGTCCAATCAGAGTCAGGAAGGGTTTCGGGTTCTGTTTTGGGTATTCTGCAGAAATTGGACGTCTGACAAAGTGTCTGGACGTCCAATAACACTGCAAAAGTGGGTTTGAAGTGTGCGGGAGTTGGCTAAGGGTCCTGGACGTCTTAAAACCTATCTGGACGTCTAGAGAAGGGTTGGAACTAGGGTTTTAAGGCTTCCTAGGGTGTTGTGACCTAATCTAAGGGTGGCTAATGCTTGGGGAAGTCTCTAGGCTATCCTAGGGCTAGGATGGACCTAAGCTCTTCACATTTTACTGCTTTATTCCTACTTAATAGAATAACAAACTTTTAACCCCCTTACATTATTATTCCTATATCTAAACTAGGCCTTCTGCTCCAACTCTGCTACAACTCCCGTTATTCCTGACCCAGCTTCAGATCCATCTCCTGATAAGCTTATTCCCTGCAATCGACATAATGCACTTAATCAGCACATTATAACATTATTTTATGCATAGCTAAAGAAAAGCAGTAAAGATGCAGATAATGCGTATGCATGCATGAATAACCCTAACTTATGCTAAGTCCTAGCCTAATTTAGGTCAATTAAGACCTATGATTGCTGCACAATCAACTTCCCATGGGACCATTCGAACCTATCCACTCTACCCTTTGGCTCGAAAATTTCGAAGTCATGTAGCAGCTTGTTCATATCTTCACGTGATCTACCTCCCTCACGTAGAATGCAACCAACAGGCACCCACTGCTTGCAGTCTACATCCCATCAACCGAGACTACCTTGTTTGATGCAGCATCAAAGACACGTGGATATTTCTCCTTTGAATGCTCCACCTGAGACCAACGATTTGTCTAGAATGCAAAATCTACACCATCTCCAAGCACCGGTTGGAAAAGCTGCCAGTTTTCTTGTAGTGCCTTGGCCACAGATTTCCAAAAAGGTGAAGGTCTGCATGGATTTAATCTTGCGTGTTCCACATGCGAAGATCCATAAGAATCCTGGATCAGCTAAGACCATAGCCTGCTACCTCCATCCAAAAGTTTGATAGCCCATTTCAACGGTAAAGAATCGTTGAATTCTTTCAATGAGCATATCCCCATACCACCCTCTTTCTTTGGTCTACACAGCCCTTGCCACTTCATTGGTTAAAGGAATTTACCTTCAGCTTTGACCCCTTTCCAAAAGAATCATTTACACATCACATCCAATCTTTTCCACATAGATTTCGGTGATCTAAACATAGAGAAATATAACACTTGAATGGAAGTGATAACGGTGTTAAGGAGGATCAATCTCCCACCCTTCGATAGGAAGCGACTACTCCAATTCTCAAGCTTAGCAATGATTTTATCAAACAAGATGTTCCGTCACTTTTTTTCAGTTTTGAATCTCTCAATGGCAACCCCAAATATTTCACAAGAAAGGTTTTGATTGGTGTGTGCAGAACTGCAGATATCGTATCGCTCTCCTGTCCCTCCATGCCAAAATAGATCAAAGAAGATTTGCCACCATTGAGCTTCAAGCCTAAAATTTCCCGAAAATGGAAACCATACTGTACAGTATCTTTGCCTCCTTTGTGCCTCCCTCCATAAAAAGGACCGTGTCATCAGCATATTGGAGAACTAGTGCCAAGGCCCGAGAGTTCAACATCGAATAACCTCTCACCATGCTCGCACCTGATAGCTTGCAAGAAAATCTAGCAAGAGTGTCCACAGCCAAGTTAAAAATCAAAGGAGGCAGTGGGCATCCCTGTCGGACTCCGCATTGTGGCTGAATCCAATTTCCACTTAGTTTCCCATTAATCAATGGAGAGAAGGATGTTGTTGCTATGCATCTCTTCATCCATTGGATCCAAACAAATGGGAATCCCCTTCATTTAAAAATTTCCCATAAATAAGGCCAGGAGACTGAATCATAAGCCCTTCTGAAGTCCACCTTCCACATATAAGCCTTACACCTTCTATGCCAACCCATCACAATCTCCTATACAATAATGAAAGATTCCTACAGAGATCTAATGGGAAGAAAGGCAGATTGCATTGGGCTGATGAAGTCCTTCAATATCCCCTTCAATCTGTTGGCCACCTTGAAACTCTCTACCCCCAGTTTCTTTGGTAACAAGAAGAGATACGATCTATTAATTCTCTCAAAACCTGAGTTCCCACCTTGAAACTCTCTTATGATATCCAAAACGTCATACTTTATAGTTGGCCAAAACTCCTTATAGAAGAAAACCTGAAACCCATCTGGACCTGGAGACCCTTCGGCATTTAAAGCCTGCATGGCCTCTACCACCTCCTACTCAGAAATAGGTGCTACCAACTATTCCCCCTCCACATTCCCAACTCTCGGCATATCTGAAGATGCCATCCTACACTATTCCCTTCCAAAGGATCTAGTGGAGTCTTTAAAAAATCTGATTGTTTCCCTTTTAATATCATCCATAGAAGTTATGTCCTGATCTCCAACTCTCAACATGGATATGAAGTTATGATGCCGCCTAGAACTGGCTGCTAAGTGGAAGAACTTAGTTTTCACATCCCCTTCTTTCAGCCATAATTGTCGAGACTTCTCCCTCCAATCAATCTCTCTCTTCAAATCCTCCTCTGCAACCACTGACTGCCATTGGACATGCTAGAATCTTTCCACATTAGATAGTAGGCCTAAATTTTCTTTGATATCCAGGCTCTTCACCATCTCTAAAGCCTCCGTTCGTTGTTGATCTCTCAAAATCTCAGATGTGCATCTAAACTCCCTCAGCAGAGTTCTCAGTTCCCTTATTTTAGTGGCGAATCTTAAAGTTGCAGAACCAACCACATGCTTTGAGTTCCACCATCGAGAGATCATATCCCTGCAGCCCTCCTTCAGCCAAGACTTCCTAAATTTAAAATAGGTACCACATGAGGTACCTTCACCACAATCCCACATGAGCGAGGTGTGGTCTAAAAATGGTCGATCCAGACCCATCACTGACGATAATTGAAATCTCTCTAGCAATTCCGAGTTTCCAAAAAATTGATCTAACCTGGGCATTTGCCCATTACCATTTCTCCATGTATATTCAGCTCTAGTCAATGGGTACTCATTTAGACCCAGCTCTGATATGACCAAATGAAACCCAGTCAATGCTTGCTCCACCCTCCTGCTCGCCCTATCTCCCTCAGACAAAGTGCAGTTGAAATCTTCCCCCAACAGCCACGGTTTCCCACATGTTCTTGCTACCACATGAGCAAGTTCCTCCCACAACCCAACTCTCAGGCTGGCTGCCAATGGGCCGTAGATACATGTAACAAAGAATTCATGCTCACAATAGACCATTCTGAAATTGCAGGTCAATTGGTATGCCTCCCGCATGATTCCACTAGCTATAAGCGAGAGTGCTTCCACCAGATAGCCAAGCACTAGATTTGCCCACAACAACAATTGATCGCACGTTTGCCTGACCTACCTGAAGCAATGAAGACCATACAGAGGCATCCCCTTCTTCGAGATGTGTCTCCTATAGGAGTGCACAATCCACTTCCCACTCCCACAAATAATGTGCCAAAGATGCCTTCCGAATACCATCCCGTAACCCACGCACATTACAAGTGAGGATCTTCATCCCATCACTTGATTATCACCCATCTTTTCTTTTGCAACATTCTCCACCTTCAGAATGGACACAACGGCTTTCTCAACAGTCACCTTTCCACCTTCCACCATGTGTCACCTTAGTTTATAGGGAGACCTAACAGCTTTCTCTTTGGATGAAGATCCTACTCCAAATTTTAGATTCTCCATTGTACTAGGTGATAGCAACACCACTACCTTTTCATCTTGCCTATACCTGTGATTCCTCCCTTGAATTCCCTCCATTGCACTACCAACTTCTTGATCCCCTCTCATATCAATACTATCAGCCACAACCCTAACAGGTAGGTCCACAACTTCTGTCTCCTCCTCCATGACCTCATACTCATGGTGCTCCTTCCTCTTCTTAGGTTCTGGGCGATCTATATGGATAGTTTTATCACATTTTGGCCCACTCCTTCCACTGACAACCTCTGCAAAGGATCTTCCATCCCCCTGCTTGGTAACCTTTATCTCGCCAAAAAGGATTTTTAGTTGCAGCAACCATGAACTCCCCCTATATCAGACAACAATCTTCATTAGCACTGGCCCCCCTCTATTCACTCAAACATCCACTGCTAGCAACCTTCCATCCCCTTCCTGTAGCCCCACCTCAATACACTCTTCAAGTGTCGCAAACCCTACAATTACCTTCTCTACAACACCACACATCCTCAGATGTAATGGTAGGCCCCAGATCTCCAGTCGCCACATTCTAATCTCTGCCCACTAAGGGGGTCTCTCTTGTGAAGCGCCATCAAAAGGTAAAACTGATCGAGTTTTTGATGTGATTTGTAATTAGGGTTTTTAAGATCGTTGTAATGCATAAAAATTGATTTGCTTTTGAATTTATAATAGTGGAGTATCTAGGCTCGTCCAATGAGGCAATGTTTGTAATTTCAGATCTCTTACTTGAAAAATAGGAAATCAACTTTCTTTTTGGTATTTTTGCATATATGATTTTTTTTTGATTTTGAAATAACGAGCACTCGCAAAATTAATGAAGAAAAAGTGATCTACAACTAATTCACTAAACTATTACTAAGGTGATAAGTATGGCCTCTCCCTAAGCTCACTCTAGGCACGTGGAGGCCTAGACTAATTAGGAAGGGGAAGTAAAAAAGTGCTAGAAACAAGATAAATCAATTGCGACAAAAATTGAAAAGAAGGCAACTTTTACTAATGAAAAAGTGTTTTACAAAAAACCCTAGTAGAGGAATACTTCTACTACTAGCAACTAAAATATAAAATAAGAAAAACACTAATCCTTTGAATGTTGGTGAAGAAGAGAGGCTCTTGCTCCAACTATGGTTGCTCCCATAGTTGAAAAGAACTTCTTCTCCTTCTCCTTGATTTGCTCCTCCAAGATGTGTCCTTCCTGGCAAGCACTAGATGGGGCATGCCCATACTCCTCCAAGGGTGGATGTCCACCCTAGAATCTCCTCCTCTACATGGTCATCCTCCTTGAATGGAAAAGGTCCTCCTCCTTGGCATGGCACAAGAAGAAGAAATGAGAAGGAGAAGGCTCCAAGGGGGGGTATGTTGCCCCCTTAATCTTCTCTCCTTGGCCATGGGCTATGGGTGGATTAGGTAGAAAATAAACTAAGGGAGGATGAGTCTTTTTGTTGGTATATGGAGGGCATATATAGAGGTGGAGAGGGGGGTAGTTGTCATGGGTTAGGTGGATGGCTAGGATGCACATAGGTGGTAGTTATGCGTGGTTATGTTGATCCTAGCGTTAGGACTAGTTGGCGCCAACCAAGGGGGTGCCATGGTGGTGGTTATGGACATGAAGGGACACCTAGATTTGGCGCCAAATATGGGGTTTCCAAAAGGTGTGTATGTGGATGATGGAGATGGGTTCTAAAGGAGATGGATGGTGGTGATTAGTGGGGATTTTGGAGGGAAAGTTGGCGCCACCTTTGAAGGTGGCTTTTGGAGATGGTGGGGTGAAGAGGTGGTGCCAAGTTGGGGTAGCTTAGGTGGAGTTGGAGTAGGTGGGCTAGTTAGATGGGAATTAGGGTTAAGTTGGATGACCATGGAAGCTGCCTCACTAAGCTAAGCTAGCTTAGCTAACTTAACTAATAAGGAGAATAGAGGAGGAGGCAAGTTGAGCTAGGGTTTTGAGGAGAGGAGCTAAAGAAGGGATGTCTAGAGCTGAATTGGAGCTGGTAGTTACTGAAGAAGATGGCAAGGAGCAACTTTAGCTGGCTTAGCTTGCTAGTTCTTTGCTAGCTGCCAAGCCAAGCTAAAGTAAGCTGCCTTCTGCTGAAATGTGCTGAGGTGAGCTAGGTCTAATCTTCCCGAAGAGGATCTAGCTAGCTGGAGTAGCTAAGGTAGCTTAGCTCAACTAAGTTAAGCTACGTGGAGTCCCCGGGAGGTATACTTGAGCTGGCTTGAGCTAAGATGAAGTCTTCTTCAGTTGGCTAGAGTTCAGTGGAACTGGATGCAGTTGGACCTGAGCTAAGGTGAACTCCAGTCAACTTAGCTAAACTAGATAGAGCTCCTAGTGATGTGATGGGAGCTGTGATGAGCAAGACTCAACTAGGTTGAGCTGGTTCTGAACTTACTTGAGCTATGGTGAGCTAAGATGAGCTATCTTGAGCTGCCATTCAGTTGAGATGAGCTAAATAGAGCTAGAATGAGCTAACCCTAGTCCAAGTGAGCTGTTATTCAGCTATGGTGAGCTGGATCAGGCTGAGTCCCAGCTGAATTGACCTTCTTCTTCACCAGTTGCCTTCCTGAGTGCTAGGGTTCTAGAGATCTGACTATTTGTTTATCCCTAACACTCTCATAAACACATTAAAAAGATAATAAAATGTATAATGCATGCCTAACCTAACTTATAACAAATGCAGCCCAAAAACTTGTTTGCAGAGTAAAATTCCTAAGAGCTAGATTTGTTTTAATGGATAAAAATGATGATAAACTGGCATTTATCACACCTCCATGCCTATCTTTTGCTAGTCTTTTAGCAAAATTTTAATTTTACAGAATGGAATTTTGGGGAAATCTAATTTTTTCAACTTTTGAGGAGAAAGAGATTATGAAACCTTGGTTGACCAAAACACAAGAGGTACGGAATTTGTTAAAGATAAACATCATGATTCATTTTCGGATCCAAAAATTTGACGAATCAGGATCAATATGTCCACCAAAAAATTCACATATTAACCTTTTTTAATTCAGATGACTAGAAATTTTTGCATTTAGGATTTTTCTGGCTCTTAAATTTGATTCGGAAATTGCAATAACCTTTAAAACCTTGTGTCTACGCTTGTAAAAAGCCAACATTTATAAGGGCATGTTTTTGGCTTAAAACTTTTTTTTTGTCTACCCCATGCTTATTCTTAGCTTAATCTTACAACAGATGTGTCGAGATCATCATTCTCGTTACCAGTCCTCGAGGGGGCTCTGGCACCAGTACATCGAGATAACACTGTCCATGACAGCACCAAGGAGCTCACAACCCCAAAACACAATGCTGTGTAATGGGGCACTCCAAGTAAACTCAAGCTCTTGCTCCGATGCTACGGGTAGGGCACCGTCCAAGACACTTGAGCTGCAAAAAGTGCACCTTAATGCTCCATCTAAAGATATGGAATATAGATATAGAGTAACGCTGAGGTGGTAACATGTTGTTATCGCATCCTCAAAGGAGATATTTTCCTCCTTCGCAGTGGGAACTAAAACCAATGATCTACTTTGAATTTTACTATGGCCAAATTGGAGTTTTCTTCTAATTTCTACATGTTTTTTAAGGTGTTGGCTTGTGTGTGAATTTTGACACAAGAATTTTGTCAAAATTGCAATTTTTTGAATTGAAAGCTAAGTTAGATAATTTCTAGGTTACAAAGGAAGATGAAGTCACCTGAACTATCACGAGTTCAAGTTGGATTTAAAGAAGGATACTTGATCTAGTCTAGAGGTCAGACCCAGAGATTCTAACAATCAGATCTTAATCTTAATCCCTAGTTTGTTAAAGATTAAATCTCTTGTACCTTAAAATGAAATTTTCAACCTTAGTTCCACTTTTCAAAATTTTCCTCAAAAAGTTTTATGATTTTTCTATAATGAGCTGCATGCAAATGAAAGAAAATGCATATTTTTAGGTTTGAAAATCCTAAATCGATCATCAAAATTTAAAAACACCACCCCATGCTTATGATTTGCAATGTCCTCATGCATTAGGAGGGAAAAGAGATCACCTTGGTGAAAAGTAGTTGGGTTTAGGATGGGCAAAACCTGGAAAAAGAGCGAGCAAAGGAAAATAGGAAAAATGATGGGTTACCTCCCATCTAGTACTATCTTTTATGCCTATCCAGCTAGGTGTGAAATGATGCACGGAAAATAGACAATCATGTAACTAATTGGACACTTGAATGTCCTCAAGAAATGTGTTTTCCTCAAGATCCCTAAAAAGATGATTGGTAAAGAAATAGGGATCAAAATGAAATGGAAAGATGGAAGAATGACCCAGGTTTGGCCATGGTTTGAGTTCATGCAAAGTGCCAAACTTGGGTGGGATGGGTGGTAGGTCCAATGGAAAGTGAGGGAGAAAGTAGTCAATGAGATGTAGGGTGGGTGAAGTTAGTGTGGATGATTTTGGTGAAAAATCAGGAAGATTGAAAGAGCAAAAGTCAAACCCTAGTTGATTTGAAAAGTCTTGGACCACATAATCATCCTTAGAATAGGAATCAATAAAATCTAGATCCATGGTGGTTAGAGCTAAATAGGATTTGATCAACATAGACTTCTCAAATACTGCTTCCATTGTATTATCAGTGTCCTAAAAAATTTCATGATCAATGGACATCCTAGAAGCTTGAAATAAATCTAATGAGAAAGTCTCGTTACTACAACTTATATTCATTTTCCCAAAATGAGATTGATATTAGCTGTTGTAGTAATCGGAACGAGTCTTCCAAGGATGGCATTAATGAGAGCCTCAGGTACCTCTCTGTCAAGGACTAGAAAATTAATCGAAAATAGATAATTCTGAACCTTGACAATACTATCCTCAACAATTCCCCGCAGTTGAACGGTAGACCAGTCTTCCAATTGAAATTGAACCTTAGTAGGTTTAAAATCACCGAATTCGAGATTCCTCGAATAAGATCTGGGGAATGATATTAATAGAGGTACCTAAGTCTAGAGGGGCACGAAAAAAGGTGGTGTCATTTATGACAACCAAGATGAGTGATGTGCCTGGGTCCTTTTTGTGAAAGGCCGCTTGCTCTGAAAAATTGAGCTTGTTGTCATAGAGAGGATCATCCTTGTTGGATTCTGGGCCTACTGTTTTGGAATATATCTTTCTTTCAACAATTTAGCATAGGCAGGGGTGGCATCTAGGATGGGGATATTAGTCTCGACTTGCCCAAATAAGTCCAAAAGATCTTGGTGAGAGGGCTCCAATTTCTGATTAGAAGGATTGGATTGCAATGCTTGAGGGTAAGAAATAGGATTTGAATCTTGTATTTTTGGTATTTCTCTTTCTTCTTCCTGATTGGGGTTAGGAGAATCGATTTGCATTGGTTGAGAGTGGGTTTCATCAAAATGATTTGAAGGCCCTAAATCAGTGGTGGTTTTCCCACTCCTCAATGTATCTGCATATGCAATTTGGTTCTCATTGGGAGAAAGTGGGTGGGCCTGTTATTGATGGAAACCAAGCTGGTGTTAAGGTATCGGGTTAATAGGATGCTGATTAGTGTGGTTCTGATGTTGGTGTCCACCCAGGTGTTGGTTGACTAGTGGATTGTTCGCTTTAAAGTCGTTTGCAGTTTTATGTGGTGTAAAAATCGACTAATCAATATTTAAAAAGAAATAACCACTCGCAGAGGAGAGGGTCGTATCCACAGGGAGGCAATGACGTATTTAAATTCACACCAGTTAAAAATGTTTGTTCGTAGTTAGTTTGGACAAGAATCAAGCCAGATTTGCCTTCAGATTAATGTTGAAACAAGAAACAATGCTGAAATAGCAATTATGAGTAACTAGAGGATATTTGTCGCAATGCAGAATCAATAAAATATTAATAAAAATTGACAATGGCAGAAAATGTAATTTTTAATGGCCCGATTACTGTAGAAAAATAGGGGATTTTTTCCCCTTTGGCGTGCACAACGAGGAGTGGACCGCCGGACGTAGGAAGCTCGGAGGAAGTTCCTTGGACCGAGGGCTTCGAAACGGTGGTGGCTGCGTGTCGCGCGGCGGCTGGAGGTGGCCGGATGAGCTCCGGTGGAGGTGGCTGCAGCCGGTGCTGCAGCTACTTTGGCATGCGTTGCAGGCAGGTGCGGGAGGGTCCACGACCTGTTGGCGGTGAGGATTGCCATGCGCTGCTGCTGCGTGTTGGCTGGAGGCATGGGCGCGCACTGCAACCGGTGCGCGCTCTGTTGACGGTGAGAGCGGGTGCGGCAGGCGCGGGGAAGGTGCTGCGAGCGTGGGAGTGATTCTGCAGGTGCGGCTGCAACTGGTGTGGGTGCACAGGCAGTTGCGCGTGGAGATGGCGAAGGCTGCAAGCGCGGGGAAGGTGGAGTGAGCAGGCGTGAGGGCTGGAGGATGTGCATGCCTTTTGTGCAGCTGGAGGGCAGATGCGTGCTCTGTTGCCGTGGGTGAGCAGGTGGTGAGAGCGGGAGGAAGTGGCGGGTTCTTGCGTGCGGGTGGCTGCTACGGCGTGGGTGGTGGAAGTGAAGTGGGAGGACAGAGATTGCTGCTGGAGTGGGGGGTGGACTTTAGACGTCCGGGAAATTTCTCGGACGTCTTAACTGACTGAAAGCGTGATTGCACAGTAGCTGTGGCGGTGGTTGTTGGTGACAACGGTGAGGGAGATGCATGCTAAGGTGCTCACGGTAATGCGGACGAGCTCCGGATGGTGGTGTGGTCTGTCACACCACACGCCCACGGTGGTGGAGACTCGCAGCCACGGTTGAGGCCGGCGGTATGGAATGGAAGAGAGGAGATCTCTCCGCACAGTGGTGGTCGGTGGTGGAGGCCTCCCGAGCTCGACTGCCTCCCTCCTCCTTTTGTAGTGGCCTGCACAAATTTGAAATTAGCTGCTCGACCAGATCCAACATATCCGCTCCCACTTGAATGGGTTCTTCACTGCAGCAGCTGGTGGCGTTGGAGCGGCAGCCAGCCGTTCATGCAAGAAGAAGAATAAAGAAAATAATGTTAAAATATTATGGTCATTTATATACAAACCCTCAACTTTTATGTTAATGAAAACAATGTATCTAATTGGTTAAGTAATTAGATGAATGTCATTCTAAGCTAATTCTAAATGCACTTAAAATATGAATGCAATGCATGGATTATGTAATTAAATTAAAAATATGAATTAATCTATTTACATCCTAATTTATGCTAAATAAATGTTAGAATTAACCTAATGTCTAGGCACTTAAATACTTAAATAGCCCACAACTATGGGCTAATCAAATACCCCCATGCCTAGTTTTTGCTAGTCCCTAGCAAAATTAACTGAAACCTAGCACTCCAAGTAGACTAGTCAACTCACTTAGTCTTCCTTCAGAAGCATACTAAGTTCAGACTCTAGACCCAAGGTTCCTAAGTAGTTGCTAAGTTACAGACTAGGTCAACTAAAGACAAGTTGCAGGCACAAGTTTCCCTGGTTTCCGACTCTACCCTAAAGTTTATTGCTCCCTGAGATTAAAGCATCCGTGCCTGTGCATTGGTCTGAGTTATTTGAGTTAAAGCAATTATATATATATATATATTTTTTTTTTTTTTTTATTCTTCTAAGTCTAACCTCAGATTAGCAATCAACACGGTCTATGTCGGATTCATTGTCCCCATTACCATACCTCGAAGGGTGCCTGGCTTTCAATGCTTCGAGATAGCACCTCCCATAATGACCCCAAGAACTCCTGGCAATCGACACTTCGAGATAGTATCGCCCATGGATTTCTTAAGCGAATTCAGGCCTATGGCAATCGGCACTTCGAGATAGGGCCGCCCATGGTACTTGAATCGCACAATGCGCTTACATGCCCCCAGTAGGATGGATATCCTAAGAGACAAGCGCCGAGGAGGTAATATGTTATCATCGCATCCTCAAGGTGAGTATATACTCCCCTCTCCTGTGGCGGGAACTCTTCCAATCAAAATGTGTTTTCAAGACTCTCCTAAGGCAAAACTAAGAGAACCAAATCTCTTTTTAGAAAGACAGAAATTAAGTTAATTACCAGACCAAGTGTGTGAAATTTGGATGCTTGGGTTACAAGGACCCGTAAACCAAAAGGTAGAATAAGACTCCAGGTACTACCCCACCTTTTAACTTAAACCCTAGCTTCCCTTCCTCAACCTGTTGAGGAATGGTCCGCAACTTAACTCCTACTTAAGTTTTTAAGTCCACCAAGGACCCTAAAGGTCTAAAGCTAGTAGCTCATTTAGCTTCTAAAGTTTGACCCTTAGCCTACCCTAGAGTTCTGATTTGCTTATGACTGCAGAACTTAGCCAGTTAAGCTCAAAACTTTTCTTTTGTTTTTTTTTTTTATATGCATGCTATAAACAAAATGCCTCAGGTCCTCTCCCCCATGCCTGGTTCAAACAATGTCCTCATTGAAAACAAAAATAGCTAAAGGAAGATATTACCTGAGGCGGAGAATGGTAGGAGCTAAGGCTCCTCAAGAGTGACTTTGTCAACCAGATGGCCATCTCAAGTTATGTACGGTTTTAACCGTTGACCGTTGACGATAAAGGGAGTTGCTGAAGAGGAAGGATTTTTGATGTCCACAGCTCCATGCGGAAATACTTTGGTGATTATGTAAGGCCCATCCCAATGAGATTTTAACTTCCCAAGAAAAAGCTTAAGTCTGGAATTGAAAAGCCAGACTTGTTGGTTGGGCTCAAAGGTCTTTTGAAGAATAAACTTATCATGCAAGGCCTTAGTTCTTTCTTTATAAGCTTGAGAGGTGTCATAAGCATCATTCCTCAGCTCCTCAAGCTCACTTAATTCTAGAAGTCGTGCCTTACCTGCCTTTTCTAAATCTATGTTAACACTTCGAATAGCCCAAAGTGCTTTATGTTCCAACTCAACAGGTAAATGGCATGCTTTTCCATACACCATCCGAAAGGGAGAAGTACCCAAAGGGGTCTTATAGGCCATTCGATAAGCCCACAAAGCATCATCGAGTCTTTGTGACCAGTCTTTCCTATCAGGTCTAACGGTCTTTTCCAAAATATTTTTTATCTCCCTATTTGATACTTCAACCTGGCCACTTGTCTGAGGGTGGTAAGGGGTAGCAACCTTGTGAGTCACTCCCAAACTCTTTATTAATCGATTGAAGTGGTGGTTTCGGAAATCAGGTCCCCCATCACTTATAATAGTCTTGGGGCAGCCAAAACGGGATATGATATTGGCCTTCACAAATTTCAAAACCACAGAGTGGTCATTTGTGCGCGTAGGAATGGCCTCTATCCATTTAGAGACATAATCAACTGCCACCAAGATATATTCAAAACCATGGGACGACGGGAAGGGGCCCATAAAGTCAATTCCCCACACATCAAAAATTTCAACAGATTGAATAGGATGTTGAGGCATTTCATTCTTCTTCCCAATCATTCCAGTCCGCTGACATCTAATACAAGCCTTAACAAAATTATGAGAATCCCTAAATAAGGAAGGCCACCAAAAATCGGACTGGAGAACCTTAAAAGCAGTTTTCTTAGCACTAAAGTGTCCTCCACAATGAAGTTCATGGCAGAAACTCAGCACACTTTGTTGTTCCTCTTCAGGCACACAACGTCTCAATACTTGGTCTTGTCCAATTCTAAATAATTCTGGCTCTTACCAATGAAAATATCTTGCTTGAGAAATGAATCTCTTTCTTTTCTGCTCATCCCACGAGCCTGGAGTTTGTCCAGTGACCAAGTAATTTACAGTGTTTGCATACCAAGGTAAAGTTGGTGTTACTGCCATCAGAGTTTCATCGGGAAATGTCTCGCGAATGTCTCTAGAAAGAGTCATTAAGATGAAGGCGAGACAGGTGGTCAGCCACAACATTTTCTACTCCTTTCTTTTCACATATTTCTAAGTCAAATTTTTGAAGGAGTAGGATCCACCTAATCAGACTTGGCTTAGAAACTTTCTTAGCAATGAGATGTTTCACTGCTACATGATCAGTAAAAATAACCACCTTAGACCCAAGTAGATAAGACCTAAACTTCTCCAGACGAAAAACTAAATAAGTAATTCTTTTTCAGTGACGGTGTAGTTTTGTTGAGGTTCGGTTAAAGTCATACTTGCATAATGCAGCACATGAGGTCTTCCCTCAACCCTTTGTCCAAGGACAGCTCCCACTACATAATCCGAAGCATCACACATAAGCTCAAATGGGAGTGTCCAATTAGGAGCTTGGAGAATAGCCGCAGAGATCAAGGCCTCCTTTAGAGTCTGAAAGGCGACAGCACACTTTGAATCAAAACTGAAGGAAGATTCCTTCGCCAACAAGTCACAAAGTGGCCTAGAAATCTTACAAAAATTTTTAATAAAGCGCCTATAAAAGCCAGCATGGCCCAGAAAGGATCTAATCTGTTTGACATTCATAGGCAATGGAAGTTTGGAAATAGAATCAATCTTGGCTTTATCTACTTCCAAACCTTGCTCAGATACAACATGCCCAAGTACAATTCCTTTCTGTACCATGAAGTGACTCTTCTCCCAGCTGAGGACTAAACCAGTCTCCTTACATCGTTTCAACACATTCTCCAGGTGCAGGAGACATTGGTCGAAAGATGAGCCATAAATAGAGAAGTCATCCATAAATACTTCGACACACTCGTAAATCATGCCCGAAAAGATAGACATCATACACCGCTGGAAAGTTGCAGGGGCATTACATAATCCAAACGGCATACACTTGAATGCAAAAGTACCGTAAGGACTCGTGAATGTCATCTTTTCCTGGTCATCAAGAAAGACTGCCACCTGATTGTACCCAGAATATCCATCGAGAAAGCAATAGTACTTATTCCCTGCCAATTTTTCGAGAATTTGATCAACAAAAGGCAAAGGAAAGTGATCCTTCTGGGTAGCGATATTTAGCTTGCGGTAATCAATACAGACCCTCCATCTAGTTGAGGGTCTAGTGACAACTTGTTCACCTTGGTCGTTGAGTTCCACAGTAAAGCCTGCCTTCTTTGGCACCACATGAATGGGACTGACCCATTTACTGTCAGCAATGGGATATATGATCCCAACATCCAACCACTTCAGGATTTCCTTTTTTACAACCTCCCTCATATTAGGGTTCAGACGTCTCTGCATGTCCCTAAAAGGCCTGATGGAATCATCAGTATAAATGTGGTGCATGCAGAGTGTACAGTCTATACCCTTAATGTCAGCAATGCTCCAAGCAATAGCTTCCTTGTGCCTAGACAGGCATTCAATCAAGGCTCCCTCCTATGCCTCGATAGCACAACAGAAATGATAACGGGGAGCGTATCATTGGCACCTAGGAAAACATACTTGAGAGTGTCAGGGAGGGGTTTCAACTCAAGGTCGAGGGCTTGTATGGTTGAGGGTTTCATAATAGATGTCCCCATCTCAGGTAGCAAATCTACCTTCAGCGGAAATGATGGGGGAAGAGACTCAGCAAAAACTCCTAGCAATTCCTCTAGTTCTAGTATATCCCCTTCACATTCCTCCAAGAGATGGGAATGCTCATTTAGCATGACATGCTGAAGGGGGTCATCACATAACATTGCAGGAGTTGCCTCTTCAATCAGGTCATCTATTACCTCAACTTGAGAATAATCCTCAAGTCCGGCTTGTTTGTAAGCATCAAACACATTAAGCCGGATTTTTCCGTTCCCAAAGCCCATTTTCAATGCCCCAGTATTGCAATTAATTGAAGCATGAGAAGTTGCAAGGAAGGGGCGACCCAAAATGATGGAGGGTTTGGTTGGCTTGTTGGTAGGGTCAGTGTCCAAAACAAAGAAGTCAACGGGAAAGAAGAAATCCTCCACTCTTATGAGGACATCTTCCAAAATTCCCCATGGTGTCTTAAGTGATCGATCAGCAACTTGAAGGATTACAGGGCTAGGCTTCAGATTGCCTCCCCCAAGTTGTTCATATACGAAGCTCCGAAGGATGTTCACCCCCACACCCAGATCAAGTAGAGCCTCATCAATTTGTAAGTCACCAATAACTACAGAGATGTATGGGACTCCTGGGTCCTTAAGTTTCGGGGGTGTGCCATGTTGAACAATTGAGCTAACAGAATCATGCAGGACAACTTTTGATTGGACCTGTTTTCTAGATTGCCGCTTTTTCGTGCACAGGTCCTTTAAGAAGCGGGAATAAGACGGAATCTACCTGATAGCTTCAAGCAAAGGCAGGTTAATCTGCACTTGCTTGAAAGTTTCCATAATCTCATCCGTCTTATCTTTGGCTCCAGATGAGCCAGCAGAAGTCTTCCCAGAGGTGGATAAGCGCTCTGGAAAAGGCACTCTCGATCTCTGGGTGGAAGGGTTGTCATGTCGAGTAAGGGGAGGAATGGGGGCAACTTCTTTTGGTGAGGTGATTTCAAGCGAAGAAGATCTGGGCAAGTCTTCTCCGGTGGGGGTGAAAGTTGGGGTGGATGGTTTTTTTAGGGGTGAGACTATAGGAGCATCGGGTTTGGAAATTTCTTTCCCACTCCTCAGAATAGTCACCGCCTGAGCAAGCTCCCTAAAGACAATCCCTTTTCCTTTAGGATTTTCCTTAGCAGCATTGGGGAGTTTCCCAGTCTCCCTCTATCTAACAGCCTCAACAAGGTGTCCAATTTGTGATTTCATCTCATGTATAGCCTTGTCATGAGATTGGATGATGGCACTTTGACTTTCTTGCATAGTTTTCAACATCGCCTTCAATTCATCCATCTCAGAGGTTTTAGGTTGGGCAAAGGTCTGAGGTTGGTTCATTTGATGATTTTGAAAGGATTGTGGTTTGTAATTCCCTGAATTTGAGACATTTCCTTGTCTCCATGAAAAGTTTGGGTGGTTCCTCCATCCCTCATTATAAGTGTTGGAGAAAGGATCATTACGAGGTCTTGGACGGAACCCTTGAGTGGCATTCAAATCCGCTTGTACAAGCTCAAGGAATTGGGAGGCCAAGTGGCAATCCACAGTGGCATGTGTATTACCTTGACAAATTAAGCATTCGGAAGCTTGGGATGTGGAGGTGTTAGGTATAAATGAACTCAGGTTCGACATAAGCCTTTCCATGTTTTGATTCAATAATTGAATCTGATAGGCTAAATTATGGGTGTCCCTTGCTTCATTCGCCTCCAACTTTCTTTGCATGAGAGTGGGCTTTCTATCCATGTAGGCAGAATTCAAGTGAATAGAATTCTCACTCAAAGTATCAAATAAGTTCCAAGCTTCATCCTCAGTCTTAGATAGAAAGGTTCCTGCACAGGCACCATCCACAGTTTGCCTATGCGAATCATTAAGTCTGATGTAGAACCTTTCAACCAGTTGCCATTTAGGCACCTGATGATGTGGGCAAAGTCTCAGCAAATCGTTAAAGCACTCCCACGCATCTTAGAATGCTTCCCCATCCTTTTGAACAAAACTCATAATTTCCCTCCTAAAGTGATTTGTTTTGCTCATGGGGAAGTACTTCTTCAAAAACTCCTTCTTCAGGGCATCCCAAGTATTTATATTATCAAGGGTGTGATACCAATACTTGGCTTTGTCCTTTAGGGAGTAGGGAAAGAGGGTCCGCATTTGAGTGTCATCAGTAACGCCCTGCAGCTTCACCGTGGAACAGACCTCGGTGAATTCCTCAATATGCCTGTAAGGGTCTTCCCTAGTAGTACCATAAAAGGAGGGTAGCACGGATATGGTACTACTTTTGATCTCATACGGATTGTCCCCTCCAGGTCTACATAGTGCTGAGCCAGCTTGATTGGTTGGGATGAAATATTCCTTAAGGCTGCTTTGACCGGCCATTTCTACCCTTGGAAGGTCTCTTCTTAGGATTATTTTAGGTTCAGGATCAAATACAAGTTGTCTCCTAAGAGAACGCCTACCAAGCATGCACTACAAACACAATTCAAAAGGACTTGTTTGGTCTTTACAAATTTAGGCTTTTGACTTTAGTTCAAATTGTAGGTGACAAAACAAGTTTCCCAATCAATTACACACCTATTGTCAACCTTCGAAATGCCTAAAAAGACCTATTTGGAGCTTAGGTATTCTTCTCTAAATCTCAAATGGTCAAGTAAATCCAAAGATGGAAGATCGAGGGATGCAAGTAGGCCTAAGCCTTCCTTTGAAGCTGTGCTTTCGCGGTGCTTCTCAACTACCCCCAAAAATCCGTGACAGGGTATCCCCCTCTTTGGATTTACAAAACTTTTGATCTCAAGTTCCGAACACTTCAGAATCCAACAGTAGGAGGGCTCTTGTCCTAGTCGTTTCAAGACTTAGGAGTGTCTAAATGAGTGCTGTGCTGCAACAGATATAAGTGTGCATTCACCGCAAAAGGATTTTGAATTTTGAATCGCACACCACGTTTTACAATCAAGTCCTTGATTTTTAGATGTCCCTCTTTAATTAGTCCTTTTTTTTTTCAATATGTGTGACCACTTGTTAAATAGCTTCAAGACAAACTTTGTGGTCTTTGAATTAAATCCCAAATGCAATGCGTGATCAAGAATAGGATGCAAAGTAAGAGAATGCGTACCTTTCTTCCAGCAATCAACGATGCAAGAATGCATGCAGTGCAGAGAAATAAATCTAGAGGCTGCTCATACAGACCTAAATGGTTCATCCTAGGGCAGGCAGCTTCTAGCAGGCAGCTCATTTTTTTATTTTTTTTTTATTTTTAAACTACTTCTGCACAAGCAAATAAAAGTAATAAAAAAAAATATAAATCTAAAGAAAAGGGAACAGGCTCCCAAAAATTACCCAACACGGGCCCAAAACAAAATCGGGGAACAAACCCCTCAAAATATACCCCAAAACAAGGGTTTCAAACAAAATGCAATAAAAAATTAAATCTAAAGTCTTAATTCTATCAAACTAGCGACTAAATATACAATGATGTCCGTCGCATCCTCGTCCTTCTCCTCCTTTCAAAATTGCTCGTCCAATTCTCCTCTGGCGACGTCAAGGGTCACCTCTCACACTGGTTGATTCTTGCACAAATTTTCTCACACAAGAAAGAAAATAATAAATGGTCAAATCACTGTGCAATTGACAAATAATCAAAATAAAATCAGGCAAAATTATTGCGTCTGTTGCCTCCCCGGCAACGGCGCCATTTGACTAATCGATTGTGCGCTTTAAAGTCGTTTGCAGTTTTATGTGGTGGAAAAATCGACTAATCAATATTTAAAAAGAAATAACCACTCGCAGAGGAGTGGGTCATATCCACAGGGAGGCAATGACGTATTTAAATTCACACAAGTTAAAAATGTTTGTTCGCAGTTAGTTTGGACAAGAATCAAGCCAGATTTGCCTTCAAATTAAGGTTGAAACAAGAAACAATGTTGAAATAGCAATTATGAGTAACTAGAGGATATTTGTCGCAATGCAGAATCAATAAAATATTAATAAAAATTGACAATGGCAGAAAATGTAATTTTTAATGGCTCAGTTACTGTAGCAAAATAGGGGATTCTTTCCCCTTTGGCGTGCGCGATGAGGAGTGGACGGCCGGACACGGGAAGCTCGGAGGAAGTTCCTTGGACCGAGGGCTTCGAAATGGTGGTGGCGGCGTGTCGCGCAACGACCGGAGGCGGCCGGACGAGCTCCGATGGAGGTGGCTGCAGCCGGTGCTGCAGCTGCTTTGGCGTGCGTTGCAGGCGGGTGCGGGAGCTCGCGTGGCCTGTTGGCAGTGAGGACTACCACGTGCTGCTGCTGCGTGTTGGCTGGAGGCGTGGGCGCGCACTGCAGCCTGTGCGCACTCTATTGACGGTGAGAGCGGGTGCGGCAGGTGCGGGGAAGGTGTTGCGGGTGTGGGAGTGATTCTGCAGGTGCGGCTGCAGCTGGTGTGGGTGCGTAGGCGGTGAGAGCGTGGAGATGGCAAAGGCTACAGGCGCGGGGAAGGTGGAGTGAGCGGGCGTGAGGGCTAGAGGCTGTGCACACCTTGCGTGCAGCTGGAGGGCGGTTGTGTGCTCTGTTGGCATGGGTGTGCAAGCAGTGAGAGCGGGAGGAAGTGGCGGGTTCTTGCGTGCGGCTAGAGATGAGCGGGTGGCTGCTGCGGCATGGGTGGTGGAAGTGAAGTGGGAGGATGGAGATTGCTGCTGGAGTGGGGGGTGGACTTCCTTAACTGACTGAAAGGGTGATTGCACAGTAGCTACGGCGGTGGTTGTTGGTGACGACGGCGAGGGAGATGCACTCTAAGGTGCTCACGGTAATGCAGACGAGCTCTGGATGGCGGTGTGGTCTGTCACACCACACGCCCACGGTGGTGGAGACTCACCGCCACGGTTGAGGCCAGCAGTATGGAATGGAAGAGAGGAGATCTCTCTGCACAGTAGTGGTTGGTGGTGGAGGCCTCCCGAGCTCGGCTGCCTCCCTCCTCCTTTTGTAGTGGCCTGCACAAATTTGAAATTAGCTGCCCGACCAGATCCAACATATCCGCTCCTCCTTGAATGGGTTCTTCACTGCGGTAGCTGGTGGCGTTGGAGCGGCAGCTAGCCGTTCCTGCAAGAAGAAGAATAAAGAAAATAATATTAAAATATTATGGTCATTTATATACAGACCCTCAACTTTTATGTTAATGAAAACAATGTACCTAATTGGTTAACTAATTAGATGAATGCCATTCCAAGCTAATTCTAAATGCACTTAAAATATGAATGCAATGCATGGATTATGTAATTAAATTAAAAATATGAATTAATCTATTTACATCCTAATTTATGCTAAATAAATGTTAGAATTAACCTAATGTCTAGGCACTTAAATACTTAAATAGCCCACTACTATGGGCTAATCATTGGTTCCTTTGATTGACAAAGTTTGGTGTGGGCTGGGATGGTGAATGTCCTGCAAATCTTTGAGTCGGAATAACCCCAACTTGATCACTGAGATTGTTAATAACACAGGTGATTTCTAAAGTTTTTCTTTGCATCTCTTGTAGGGTTTTTATCATCTGGGAATTGATGTCTTCATGAGATGGCCCAGAATGATAAGTTTGATTGAACCATACCCTCCAAACGGGTTTTGTTGTTGGTGAGGAACCGGATTGGTCCAGGAGTGAGTTGGATAATTCCTCCAATTAGAGGAAATTTTCAATTGCTCCTAGAAGGTGGAGACATTTTGAGTGGGGTAATGATTTTGATAAGCATAATTCCCCGTTGAACCATAGAAAGCCTCAGAATAATGATCATACTCAACACAGGCAGTATTTAGGTTATGCAAATTTTCTCTCTTTGGAGTGTTAGAAGGGGTGAGATGTGGAATTTGTGGAGCTTAGGTAGGTGTGGTAGGTATTCCTTGGTTGGCTAGGTTTGCTATATCCCTATTCAACTGTTGTTGACTAGCTTGTAGTCGAGCCATTATGGAGTAGAAATTAGGTGGGGGGGCTTGACTAAGTAGATCCTAGGTGGATAGATTGGGGAAAGAAAAATTAGCATGCAGGTTAGAGGACCAATTTTGATTTTCCATTTTTAAAGAAGAGGAAGAATGCAGGAGAAAGTCTTTTTGGGGAGGCAAAAATCAAGTGGTCCCTCCAAGTGTGGAGTTTTGGACCTCTGCTTGTGCAAAATGGAAGAAACGGTGAGGAGAGATGGGAGAGATGAGAGAATTCTGCAATCAAGCAATACAAAATTCTAGACCTAACTTAAATGTGACTTCCTAAAAATTAACCTAAGACTTGATTTACCTAGGAGAAAAGGAATCAATAGTGGATACCCGTTCTCTCAACAAATCTGGCCAGGCTGAATAAGGGAAGGTTTGGGCCCAAGCATTTCCCAAGAAAATCACTAGGGTCTTGTGTAAACCCGCACCTCATCATTTGACACGGCCCCTTAGTCTGACACCAGATATAGATGAAAGAATTGATACCAACAAAAGATAACTTAAGACCTAGGTAGCAAGCCTAAGTTTGATGAAACCTTAGGGGTCAAATTACTATAAATTTTAATTAGGTCCAGGAAGCTAAGGTGCACAAGGAATGTGATGGGCGTTAGTTGGGGTAATGACTGATTATATCTTTTTTTATGTGTGTGCAAATTGGGCGGGAGGTGTTGCCCAAGCTAAATCAATAGGTTTTGCAAAACAAGGAATTTTAGTTGAAGTGTTTTAGGGTTTTGATTAAGATTTAGTATCCTTTAGGATTCTCTCTTGTTAAGGATTCAAACAAGGTTTTGAAATTCCACAAATAATAACAATCAAGTTGTAGTTGGTGGAGTTCAATTCCCTTAGAGTTTGATGTGACTAAGAGAGAATTTAAAAACCCTAAAGTTGAAATTCCTAGTTATGCAACTCCTAAAATGAATCTCTTTTTCAAAATCTTTAAATGTGATGGTCCAAACAAGACAAAAAAACACCACCACCTGATAGCAAATCAAACAAGGAATCCAAAAATAATTTTTTTGAGATCTTAGAAAATTATTTAACATTTTCTTGGAATTTTTCTTCTTACTGGTGTCAAGAGTTAGAATTGATAGATTCAGGGAATTGATTCTGGAGAAACCTCAAGTGGCCTTAAAAATTTTGGGGAATTTTATATGTTATAGATAATTTCTTAAGGTTTCCAGAAATATAAAGTTTGCCCAAATATGATGAGCATAAAAAATTTACAAAATTAACGGACTATAAGAAAATAGTAAGAAAATAAGGTCTCACCCCTATCTAGTTCATGAATTTTTTAATTTTTTATATTCAATGAAATTTCTTGAAAATTGGACTCAAGGTTTCAGACTCAAAGGGGCTTCCCTATATGAAATTTAGTGATTTTAGAAAGCTCTTAAGTGCCCGAACCTAATTTTTGAAAATCAAGACATAAGTTTGGATTTTCAAAAATCAGACACCAAAAAGATTAAGGTGGTGGAAAAGTGAAGCAAACAATCATGACAATGAATTTTAGGGCTCCACCACCCTCAATTTTTTAATTTTTTGATTTTTGGATAATTTAAAGATTTTTTAAAGAGATTTCATATTTGTTTTTGATGAGAAAAGGCCTGGGGTACCAACCTGAAGTACGCAAGAAGAAAAGAAACTTGAACCTTCCGCTCCAAGTGCTCCAAATCCCATTTCCTTCCTATTACACCTGCACACAAGAGAGAAAAAGAGACAAGGGGATGAGATCCACTTATCAAGCAATAGAAATAATCAAAACAAAGACATGCTTCCCTGGCAATGGCTCTAAAAAGTGATCGAGTTTTTGATGCAATTTGTAATTAGGCTTTTAAGATCGTTGTAATGCACAAAAATCGATTCACTTTTGAATTTATAAGACCTCGATAGTGGAGTATCTAGGGTCATCTGATGAGAACCTCATCATGAGCCATAACTAGCTCATTTTGACCCAATACAAAGGATAAAAGCTCCTACATAACTCAAGGAAAGGCTTAACTCAGAGAATTCTGAGTTTAAGGAGAAAACAAGTCATAAGGGGTAAAAATGCAATTTTACCAGTATAATCTGCATACAGGATAATTCAGGGTCCAAACATAGGTCAAAGCAACTTAATAAGAATAAAAGTGGGATGAGATGATCTAGCAAGGGCTACAGCAATTCCAAGGAACTAAATGATAATCTGTAACCCTAAAACAAACCCACTTCAATTCACGAGGTTCAAGGCAAAGCAAAAATGGAATAAACCCTCTAAAATTCATAGAAAAATAATCTCTAGGGTTTAGAACCTTCAATTTGACCTTAGGAACCCATCTTGACCTACATTGAGAACCATACCCAATTAATAACTTAATTTGGGTTTTTGCGTAAATTGACCAGTCAAAAAAGGTTTAATCTAGAAATAAAATTTACCATCAGATTCCTTAGGTCCTAATTAGTCATGTATAAAAACTTGAGCCTAAGAAGAAACCTTCTTAACCAACTTTACACTTTGGTCCTCATATATTTACTTTTTGGCCCTCAACTTTTGAACCCTCGCATTTTGGCCCCTAACTCTCCTTCGTTCTTTGCGTTCGGGTCCCCCCTGCAAAACCTGCCAGCACCATGCTCTGGCGACCTTGCGCGGAGCATGGCGCCGCGCAGGGTGAGGGGGAGAGCCTGGCAAGTAAACCGGGGGTGCCCTACGTCGTCAGCCGTCGCAGGGACACCCCCTGGTCGCTGTAACCCACCATACCGGCCGTGCGAACGCACGGACGGTATGGGTTTCCATCTCCGGCATCCTCCGGCGAGGGAGACACGTCGTCTCCCTCCGCTTTCCTCCCTGATTCGGTCCCTATAAATACCCCCGTCGCTCCACCGTTCTTCCCAGCTCGGATCTGACGGAGAAAACCCCCAACTTTCCTCTCTTCTCACTCCGGCAGACGCCCACCAGCTCCGGCGGTTCTTCCTCCTCCTCCTCTTCGCTCTGCCACAATACCAGCAGCAGAGACTTCTTCCCCTGCTCTTCCCGCGCCACGCCGCACCCAGCTGGCGCCTCTCCGGCCCTCTGCTCGCCGCCGCCCCTTCCCCCGGGCATCTTCTTCTCCGGCGACAGTCGATACGACTGTCGCCCTGCTCCGGCCCCTTTCGTCTCCGTAGCTAGGTCAGAACTTCTCCCCATCTCCCACTCTTTCTTTTCCTCACTGTCTTTTATTTGATTAAACCCTCGACCACTCCTGTCCACCGTCACCCCCTTCGTCTCCGGCCAAACTCCGGCGAGACACCCCCATCACTCCACAGCCCCACACGCCTCGCCGACCCTCACAGAATCTCCGCCTCCTCACCCTGATCAACCTCCGCCCTTCCACGTCCCGCCACTTGCCCTCTGCAGACCCCCCGAGAAACCCACTTCTCCACCCGCAGTTTGACCTAGGGCGACCCTCACGCTCCGCCCCGCCGCCTGCCAGACCCCCCACCACCTTCGCCGTGCCACGGCGAAGGTTCTCCGCGTATCTGATTAGGCCGAGAGGCCGTTCCTCTGTGTACAGGTGTCTCGACCGCCGTCGCCATTGCTGCGTGGAAGGAGCACCTTCAACCTGCAGCTCCAGGTGCGCTTTGCCCAGGCCTGACTCCCAGGCTACGCGAGGCGCCTCCGCGAAGAGTCCCAGGCTCGCAGCTGGGGCGAAGGCCTCGCGTGAAGCCGCGATCGCCCGCTGCTTTCTCCGCTGCGGGCACTCAATTAGGGTGGGACATTTAGTCCCACCTCGGAAAACTCTGAAGAGGCGCAGCGGTATAAAGCGAAAAAGTGCTGGAGGCTTATTGCCTCAGCACACGAGGTGAGGTCCCCTTCACCCGCCCGGTTACCCGGTCTCGTCCGCGCTCACGCCCCGCGGACCTGACTCGACCCGACTTAGACTGACCTGCACTCCTCGCCCACCACGCACGCCGGTGGGCCTGTACCCGGGCGCGACCCGCGTACCCGATTACCCGGATGCTCTGGGAGAGCCTTCCTAAGAGCGAATTCAGAGAAAGAGAGACGCGGGGTGGGGGAGGGTAGAGTAGGTTTTGCCCTCTGACGTAAACTCTGAAGTGTGCAGGCACAGGTGAAGAAGAAGGACCGCGGAAGAAGAAGAAAGCTAAGGGAGACACTGTAGCAACAAGCGGTTTAAGTCGTCTGATTGGAAAATCAGACGACGTCCTGAAGGGAAAAGAAGAAAGAAGGAGAGACGACGTCCTGACAGGAAAAAGAAAAGAAGAAAGAAGAAGATCTGAAGAACAAAAGAACAAGGAAGAACAGCAGAAGAAGAAGAGGAAAGAACAAGGAAGAACAACAGAAGAAGAAGAGGACCACAAGGAGATAAACACAGAAGAAGAACAGGAAGAACAACAGCTAAAGAGAGAGAGAGACAAAGAGAAAGAAAGAAGAAAAGAAGAAGAACTCAAACTTTCATCTCTCTCCCTCTCTCTCTCTCTTTATTTTTTTTGTAATAGAACATGTATATCTCTAGAATACAACTTGCTCCCTGAGTTCGACCTCGGGAACTCTCTTTTATTTTCCGAGTAAAAAATTTATATATTTGAAATGATGGCAATAACTGGCTATACTACAACGCTATAACAATAAAACCCGATTATCTCTCGAAGCCAGCATTTCATTTGGCGCCGTTGCCGGGGAGCAACGGCTATTCTAGAGGTAAACATTCCTGTTTCTCTTTTTAATTTCTGATAATCTCCCCTCTTTTGTGCAGCTACAGGAAATCAAGAAGACAAGCAACCGCACGACAACCACTCCGAGGACAGGTAAATTTTTCCTCTCGCTATTAACCCCTAAACTCTAAAGGGGAAGAAAAGAAAAGAACAAGCAATATAGGGCTAACCTGTCTTCCATACTTAGTAACCATAAAGAGTTGCATGTTTTCAACTCATTAGTCCTGCACACTATTAAGGGTATTTAAGGGCTAACACATTCTTGCTTGAGCCCTAATTACCCAACAAAGAACTAACTGGACCAAGTATAGCCAACATAAGATTCAACCTTAGGGTTTTAAAGACACACTACTTAAATCAAGAATGGAGAAAATCCAAAAGAAGTGTGCCTAAACCATTGATTGAAAATACCTATTCAAAAGAAAACCTAAAACAATTGGCTCTCTAAACACTTGAACCCTAAAAGACAAGACCTAAAAGCTCTCAAAGAAAACAAGAGGTAAAGTTAACCCCTTGGGTCAACCAACCTTAAATTAGGTCACTCTTTGCACTTAAAAGACTAAAGTTCAAGTGAAACCTTAAGCACCCTGATCTTAAAATCGGTAGACTTAAGAGGTCAAGATCCCCATTCTGGTCTACCTGGAACCACAGTGACAAGAGAGGTCGGGTGGGGGAAACCCTGTAACCCGTGGGGACGCTCTACCGTGTAGGGTCTTCGCGGGACTCTCCCTCTCTGGCTGCCCAGGTAATTCTCAGGTGGACGATCTTTCTGATCAAGGGGTCCATCTGCCCCGCACCTCTATAGTCACCCAACACATTTTTGGGTGTCTTGATTGGGTCCAGCACCTTCTAAACTTACCTCTTCCAACAGTGCATGTACGGAAGGAGGTCCTTAAGACCACCCTTAAGACCTCCTTTAGAAATTCGCTCTCGTCAAGGCCAAGCCTCGACGCCCGTGTTTGTGCAGCAACACCCTCACATTATTCTCTCTTCTGATTCAGAACCAAGTTCTTCTTCTTCCCCCATCATGGCTCAGCCAGTTGAGGAAGAAAATAATCTGGAACACCAGCTCCAGCGACTCAATGACCTCTTCCAAAACTTCGTACACCCACCACAGCGTCCTATGATGCGGGACCACTACAATCCTGCTGCGGTGGCCATTGAGCCTCGAGTTAGAATCCCGACTGGAGGACCTGATTCCGAATTAAAGCCCAACATGATTCATGCTATACCTAAATTCCATGGGCTTAATTCTGAAGATCCCTTCCAGCACATCAAACAGCTAAAGCATCTGGCCCACACTTTTGGATCAGATGCGCAAAATCGGGATATTCTTCTCATGAATATGTTCTCCTTTTATCTTATGGACAAGGCCGCCCATTGGTATCAAACTCAGACCCGGCCGATCAACACTTGGGAAGAACTTCAATCCGAGTTTTTGAAAAAGTTTTTTCCCGTTGGTCGGACCAACGCCTTGCGCCATCAGATTACACACTTCACTCAACAATCAGGAGAACCTCTCCATGAGGCATGGGATCGTTTTCAGGATCTCATGAGAAAGTGCCCCCATCACGGAGTTCCTAAATGGGAACAAGTCCAATCTTTTTACCAAGGACTCCGTGAGGACATCCGCCTTTTCGTCAATGCAACTTGCGGAGGAAACATTATGGGTCAACATGAAGACACCGTATGGGAGATTCTCGAAAACATGTGCGAGAACTCCACCAACAATGACTCCATGGGATTATTCGACAGGACGAATACCCGCGCAGCGACGAATCTTAAGGGAGCACATGAGACGCAAGGCCTATCCGCATCAGTCGACCTGGAATTAATGGCCAGTCGATTGGACAAGGTCTCAATCATTGAAAAGAAGGTGGATGAGCTGACTCAGCACTTGCAGCGAGCCACCTCCGCGCGTAACTCCTTTGCACAACCTCCTTCCACACAGGAGACTGTGCAAAACATCCTCCACCGATCTTCCCCTAGGATGGATCCATATCCATCCCCATCTGATTCTTGGATCGGAGGATCACCCGATCCTTTCTACACCAGCCGGGGGAACTCCATTCCCCCTTTCCCTGATTCTCAGGAGGTTCCTCAGACCTGCGAGGACCTCAACGCCATCCATAACGACCCATTCTCCAACACTTACAACCCTGGATGGCGAAACCATCCCAATCTTCAGTGGGCGGGAAATTCCCAAACCCAAAGACCACCTTTTCAGTCCCGCCCACAGCCCTCTCGTCATTACCAGCCGCCTCAGCCTCGGCCCAACCCTACTTATCCATCAGGGCCAAATCAGGATCAAATGTCCCTAATCCTTCAGACTCTGGCTGACATTCAAAAAACGAATGCGGCTATTCAAAAACAACACAAGGACGAACTTACAGAAGTTAAAACTCAACTAGCCCAGTTGGCAAATTCTCGCCAGCCAGGCACACTCCCTTCCCAACCCATTCCTAACCCAAATAACGTGCCAACCCAGAAGCGCGTTATGAATCCAAATTTAGGCCATGCACAATGGATTTATCAGGCCCCTACTGCTCCATCTCCAGACGAGATGGAAGCTTCAACTTCTTATGCGGGATTTCAGCAGCAGCCACCCCTCTTACAAAACCCAAATCAGGCCGGATTAAATTCTGTAACAACACGTAGTGGTAAAACAACTCAAGACCCGCATTATCCAAACCACTCCAAGCCTGATAACTATGACCCTAGGATAGTGATCCAAGATACCACTGTCCCAGATCCGCAACTTGGACCTATCCTAGAAGAACCAACCAAGATCCCGTTTCCCGAGGCCTTGACCAAGGGAAAGAAGACCACCAAGCCCGTGTTCCCTGAGGAGGACCTGGTCAAGCTCTTTGAGCAGGTCCACATAAACATCCCCTTGATGGATGCAATCCGCCACGTACCAGCTTATGCACGATTTCTAAAGAATATATGTACACCCCAACGTAAGCCGCGAACCAAGGGAGGGAGCCCAATTGTTCTGTCAGAACAAGCCAGCTCTGTAATCCTCAGTAGACTCCCACCCAAGGCAAAAGATCCTGGTACTCCCCTGATTTCCTGCAAGATAGGTGGTACCCAATTTGATAGAGCATTGTTAGACTTGGGTGCATCCATAAACCTGATACCCACATCCTTACTTGACCATCTAGAAGAATCTGAGCTAAAACCAACCGAGGTGACATTACAATTAGCAGATCCATCTATAAAGTCACCAAAAGGGATTCTCGAGGATGTTATTGTAAGAGTGCGGGATTTCTATTTTCCAGTGGACTTTATAGTCTTAGATATGGATGCACCTGAGAACCCTAGGGATACACCAATCATTCTAGGGAGACCTTTCTTGGCTACTGCTAGAGCCAACATCTGCTGTGAGGAGGGCCAAATAGAGCTTAAGTTTGGAGATCAAACACTGAAAATTGATATATTTAAGGCCCAACAAGGAATTAATTGCGGCGTCATCGAACAAATTTGTGACATCAGGACCTTGGTTGATGAATCACACTTCCAGGATGACACGATTATGCCTCATCAACCACAGAAGGATCTTGACCCGCAAACAGAGGAGTCGAATCCAGATATGAATAACCCAGTAACTCCCACCCTCAAACCTCACATCTATACTGAACCACCCGCTGCTGCTGATGACCCCATCCTCGAACTGAAACCCCTTCCTGCTCACTTGAAATACATCTTTTTGGGTTCTAATCAGACCCTTCCTGTGATTATCAATTCCAACCTCAGTCCTGAACAGGAATCCCGTCTGATTGTTGTCCTCCAGCAACATCGCAGAGCCATCGGGTGGACTCTTGACGATTTGACTGGAATAAGTCCCTCTTATTGTACTCATCATATCTATTCGGAAGAGGGCACACGACCTTCTCGTGAAATGCAGAGACGCTTAAACCCCAATCTGCAGGAGGTCGTGAAAAAGGAGATCATCAAGTGGTTAGATGCCGGAATCATCTACCCGATCTCCGATAGTCGTTGGGTGAGCCCAATTCAGGTCGTGCCCAAGAAGGCAGGACTCACCACTATAACAACTGAGATCGGAGAAATCATTCCTACCCGATTAGCCAACTCGTGGAGAGTCTGTATAGATTACCGCCGACTCAATTCCTCCACGAAGAAGGACCATTTCCCACTACCCTTCATTGATCAAATTCTCGAAAAACTTGTGGGAAATAGGTTCTTCTGCTTTCTTGACGGGTACTCCGATTATAACCAGGTGGCAATCCATCCTGAGGACCAAGAAAAGACCACGTTCACCTGCCCCTTCGGAACATACGCTTTCCGAAGGATGCCTTTCGATCTTTGCAATGCACCCGCTACTTTTCAGCGATGCATGCTTGCCATATTCTCAGATATGGTAGGTGATTATCTGGAAGTCTTCATGGATGACTTTTCAGTTTTCGGAGCATCATTCGACGATTGCCTCCAACACTTGGTCCAGATACTCAGGCGATGCATCTATGTGAATTTGGTTCTTTCCTGGGAAAAGAGCCATTTCATGGTGCCTGAGGGAATTGTCTTGGGACACTCAATTTCAGAGAAAGGTATCCAAATGGATCGAGCTAAGGTTAATCTGATTTCTCACCTTCCTATGCCTAGCTCGATCAGGGACATCCGTTCCTTTTTAGGGCATGTCGGTTTTTATCGACGATTTATCCCTGATTTTTCTAAAATCGCACGCCCCCTGACCACTCTTCTCTCCAAGGATGTTCCTTTCGAAATTTCCAAGGAATGCACTCAAGCATTTGAAATCCTGCGTGACCGAGTCACCCAAGCCCCGATCCTACAGTCCCCTGATTGGTCTCAACCCTTTGAGATCATGTGCGATGCATCCGACTTCGCTGTAGGAGCGGTTTTGGGGCAGAAAATTGACGGGAAACTTGTGGTCATTTACTATGCCAGCAAAACACTCGATGAGGCTCAGCGTAACTATACGGTTACTGAGAAAGAGCTGCTAGCTGTAGTATTTGCCCTAGAAAAGTTCAGATCGTACCTTCTGGGTTCCCGTGTCATCATATACTCGGATCACACAGCTGTGAGGCATCTCCTTGCAAAGAAGGACGTGAAACCTCGATTAATCTGATGGATCTTGCTGTTGCAAGAATTTGACCTTGAGATTCGTGACAAAGCGGGAAAGCAAAATGTGGTAGCTGATCACTTGTCCCGTCTTCCTTTTGAAATAATTGACCCTCCCGGACCCATCTCTGAGCATTTTCCCGATGAGCACCTGCTGACTATTGGTACTAGCCTTCCATGGTTTGCTAATGTAGTAAATTACTTGGCATCTCATCAGATCCCGTCCGATTGGCCGAAGGCCAAGAAAGACAAATTACGCTCCGATGCCAAGTATTACATTTGGGAAGACCCGTACCTCTTCCGCATAGGTGCTGATCAGATCATCCGGAGAAGTGTCCCGGAAGGGGAATTCAACAATATCCTCTCTTTCTGCCATGACCAGGCATGCGGTGGCCATTTCGCCGGGCATAAAACCGCATCAAAAGTCCTCCAGTGCGGCTTTTACTGGCCCACACTGTTCAAAGACGCATACAATCACTGCAAGGCATGCAGTCGTTGCCAGACTTTGGGCAACATGAACCATCGCGACATGATGCCTATGCAACAGATTCTAGTATGCGAAATCTTTGATGTTTGGGGGATTGATTTTATGGGCCCCTTTCCTGTTTCGGATGGTTTCGAATACATTCTGTTGGCTGTGGACTACGTGTCCAAATGGATCGAAGCCATACCGACCCGAACCTGTGATCACAAAATCGTTCTCAAATTCATTCATCAACACATTTTCTCAAGGTTCGGGATTCCTCGTGCAATAATCTCTGATGGGGAGACCCATTTCACAAATGCTCAGTTTAGGTCACTGATGACCAAATACGGGGTGTCTCACCGAATCTCTACTCCTTACCACCCCCAAACTAATGGTCTAGCTGAGCTGTCTAATCGGGAGATCAAGAAAATCCTGCAAGTCACTGTTCGACCTGACAGGAAGGACTGGTCGTCCCGACTTCCGGAAGCATTGTGGGCCTATAGGACCGCCCACAAGACCCAATTGGGCATGTCTCCCTTTAGACTGGTGTACGGAAAGGCATGCCACCTTCCCGTAGAACTGGAGCATAAAGCCTATTGGGCAGTACGAAACTGTAATCTAGATCTTTCCAAGGCTGGGACCTGCAGAAAACTCCAAATCAGCGAGATCGATGAATTACGCCTAGACGCGTACGAGAACTCGCAAATCTACAAGGAGCGGGTTAAAGCCTTCCACGACAAACACATCTCGAGAAAGATCTTTCATCCTGGTCAAAAGGTCCTACTCTTTGATGCCCGACTAAAACTCTTCCCAGGAAAACTGAGATCCAAGTGGGTCGGACCATATTTGGTCCGACAGGTTTTTGGAAATGGAGCAATCGAAATCAGTCCACTCAGCCACGATTCTGAACCTTTCATCGTGAACGGTCAGAGACTCAAGTCGTTCATTGATGTAACTTCTACTGATTTGGCTGAAGCATCTTATATCCTCCTTTCCCCTTGAGCTTATTGCGCCCAGCCGATGGCGTAAAACTCAGCGCTTAACGGGAGGCAGCCCGTCATTCTCTTTGAAAACCTGAAACATGTTCTGACACCTTTTTGTACTTGAGGTTCACCCTTGTAGACAGCCGACCCCACCTCAGATGCTTGCATCTGGGATTAGAAATCGTCCGCAAAAATTCAACCCGACCCATCCACTCATCCAAATTTCTGTCTTAAGGAATGAACTAAGTTAAATAAAAACCCCCTAGGTTACAATGAGGACATTGCAAATCTTAGGCATGGGGGGGGTATGAAAGTGCAAAACTTGTAAGAAAAGGTTTCAAACAAAAAAATTCACATATGCCAAAAACACCATAAAAATTAAATTTTTTTTCGAAAAACAATAAAAGGAGAAGGAAATTTTGTGAAGGAGAAGGAGAAGAGAAACAAAATGAAAAAAGGAGCACAAAATTATAAGAAAAGGTGATAGTCATTAGAAGGAACTAAGGAATTAACCTAAGTTCTAGACCTCATTCAAGAAAATAACTGAAAAGTGCATAATGAGATTAGTAAGAACGCAAACCTTAGGCATTCTTGAATAGACTCTTAGTACCCATTAAGATCTAGACACTCCTCAAGAGGTTGAGGAAAATGAAAAGCTGAAGTATTAGGTCTAAGGCTTAGGGAGTATTTGGCCTCGTTAACTAATTTTTGGTTTACGGGACTCAGTAACCTAAGCACCCTAACCTCACACACAGCCTGGTTCAGTAAGCGTAAAAATCAAAATCACGCAGAAGCGTCGCAAAATTCTGAAAAGAACACCTAGAATAGGAGCGGCCGATCGACACAAGTTGATTTGGATGAGTTCCCAGCACGGAGAGGCGGGAAATCCCCTCGAAGATGCGTAACAAAATATCATCTCCTCGGTGCCTGTCTCTTAGGATATTTACATATCCTACTGGGGGCATGTAAGCACTCTGCTGATTCAGATTCCATGGATGGCATTATCTCGAAGTGTCAATTGCCAGGGTCTGGATTCGGCCACGGAACACCATGGATGGGATTATCTCGAAATCTCAATAGGCAGGGTTCCGGGGGTTGCCATGGGCGGTGCTATCTCGAAGCATCGATTGCCAGGAACCCTTGAGGATTGATGATGGGAGCAAGGAATCTGATACAGATCTGTTGAAAAGCCAATCCTAGGCTAGAACTAAAAAGAGAAAGAGAGAGAAAACTCTCCAAACAGAATAACTTTCTATCTCTCTCTTACAAAACGCACTGCGAACTGAGCCAGGGCTAAAATCATTTCAAGCACGGGTGCTTTAACCACAAAGTCCAATAAACCTTAGGTTAGTTCTTATGGGCCTTAAAAACCTTTGCTAAAGACTGAGGCTAAAGCTAGACAGATTTGGATCTTGATTGGTACTAGAGTTCCTTTTAGGCCTATGGTCAGCATTCTAACCTAATCTAAGCTCAAATGAAAAAGCACTTATCTGAAGCTATTAAGAACTTAATGGTCTAGAACAAGGGTTGAAACCTTAAGTTTTTTTTGCTAAGGGACTAGCAAAAGCTAGGCATGGGGGTATGATGAGAACCTCATCATGAGCCATAACCAGCTCATTTTGACCCAATACAAAGGATAAAAGCTCCTACATAACTCAAGGAAAGGCTTAACTCAGAGAATTCTGAGTTTAAGGAGAAAACAAGTCATAAGGGGTAAAAATGCAATTTTACCAGTATAATCTGCATACAGGGTAATTCAGGGTCCAAACATAGGTCAAAGCAACTTAATAAGAATAAAAGTGGGATGAGATGATCTAGCAAGGGCTACAGCAATTCCAAGGAACTAAATGATAATCTATAACCCTAAAACAAACCCACTTCAATTCACGAGGTTCAAGGCAAAGAAAAAATGGAATAAACCCTCTAAAATTCATATAAAAATAATCTCTAGGGTTTAGAACCTTCAATTTGACCTTAGGAACCCATCTTGACCTACATTGAGAACCATACCCAATTAATAACTTAATTTGGGTTTTTGCATAAATTGACCAGTCAAACAAGGTTTAATCTAGAAATAAAATTTACCATCAGATTCCTTAGGTCCTAATTAGTCATGTATAAAAACTTGAGCCTAAGAAGAAACCTTCTTGACCAACTTTACACTTTGGTCCTCATATATTTACTTTTTGGCCCTCAACTTTTGAACCCTCGCATTTTGGCCCCTAACTGTCCTTCGTTCTTTGCGTTCGGGTCCCCCCTGCAAAACCTGCCAGCACCATGCTCCGGCAACCTTGCGCGGAGCATGGCGCCGCGCAGGGTGAGGGGGAGAGCCTGGCAAGTAAACCGGGGGTGCCCTGCGTCGTCAGCCGTCGCAGGGACACCCCCCTGGTCGCTGTAACCCACCATACCAGCCGTGCGAACGCACGGATGGTATGGGTTTCCATCTCCGGCGTCCTCCGGCGAGGGAGACACGTCGTCTCCCTCTGCCTTCCTCCCTGATTCGGTCCCTATAAATACCCCCGTCTCTCCACCGTTCTTCCCAGCTCGGATCTGATGGAGAAAACCCCCAACTTTCCTCTCTTCTCACTCCGGCAGACGCCCACCAGCTCCGGTGGTTCTTCCTCCTCCTCCTCTTCGCTCTGCCGCAATACCAGCAGCAGAGACTTCTTCCCCTGCTCTTCCCGCGCCACGCCGCACCCAGCTGGCGCCTCTCCGGCCCTCTGCTCGCCGCCGCCCCTTCCCCCGGGCATCTTCTTCTCCGGCGACAGTCGATACGACTGTCGCCCTGCTCCGGCCCCTTTCGTCTCCGTAGCTAGGTCAGAACTTCTCCTCATCTCCCCCTCTTTCTTTTCCTCACTGTCTTTTATTTGATTAAACCCTCGATCGCTCCTGTCCACCGTCACCCCCTTCGTCTCTGGCCAAACTCCGGCGAGACACCCCCATCACTCCACAGCCCCACACGCCTCGCCGACCCTCACAGAATCTCCACCTCCTCACCCTGATCAACCTCCGCCCTTCCACGTCCCGCCACTCGCGCTCTGCAGACCCCCCGAACAAACCCACTTCTCCACCCGCAGTTTGACCTAGGGCGACCCTCACGCTCCGCCCCGCCGCCTGCCAGACCCCCCACCACCTTCGCCGTGCCACGGCGAAGGTTCTCCGCGTATCTGATTAGGCCGAGAGGCCGTTCCTCTGTGTACAGGTGTCTCGACCGCCGTCGCCATTGCTGCGTGGAAGGAGCACCTTCAACCTGCAGCTCCAGGTGCGCTTCGCCCAGGCCTGACTCCCAGGCTGCGCGGGGCGCCTCCGCGAAGAGTCCCAGGCTCGCAGCTGGGGCAAAGGCCTCGCGTTAAGCCGCGATCGCCCGCTGCTTTCTCCGCTGCGGGCGCTCAATTAGGGTGGGACATTTAGTCCCACCTCGGAAAACTCTAAAGAGGCGCAGCGGTATAAAGCGAAAAAGTGCTGGAGGCTTATTGCCTCAGCACACGGGGTGAGGTCCCCTTCACCCGCCCGGTTACCCGGTCTCGTCCGCGCTCACGCCCCGTGGACCTGACCCGACCCGACTTAGACTGACCTGCACTCCTCGCCCACCACGCACGCCGGTGGGCCTGGACCCGGGCGCGACCCGCGTACCCGATTACCCGGATGCTCTGGGAGAGCCTTCCTAAGAGCGAATTCAGAGAAAGAGAGACGCGGGGGTGGGGGAGGGTAGAGTAGGTTTTGCCCTCTGACGTAAACTCTGAAGTGTGCAGGCACAGGTGAAGAAGAAGGACCGCGGAAGAAGAAGAAAGCTAAGGGAGACACTGTAGCAACAAGCGGTTTAAGTCGTCTGATTGGAAAATCAGACGACGTCCTGAAGGGAAAAGAAGAAAGAAGGAGAGACGACGTCCTGACAGGAAAAAGAAAAGAAGAAAGAAGAAGATCTGAAGAACAAAAGAACAAGGAAGAACAGCAGAAGAAGAGGAAAGAACAAGGAAGAACAACAGAAGAAGAAGAGGACCACAAGGAGATAAACACAGAAGAAGAACAGGAAGAACAATAGCTAAAGAGAGAGAGACAAAGAGAAAGAAAGAAGAAAAGAAGAAGAACTCAAACTTTCATCTCTCTCCCTCTCTCTCTCTTTATTTTTTTTGTAATAGAACATGTATATCTCTAGAATACAACTTGCTCCCTGAGTTCGACCTCGGGAACTCTCTTTTATTTTCCGAGTAAAAAATTTATATATTTGAAATGATGGCAATAACTGGCTATACTACAACGCTATAACAATAAAACCCGGTTATCTCTCGAAGCCAGCATTTCATCATCCAAGGAGGCAATGTTTACAATTTCATATCTCTTACTTGAAAAGTAGGAAAGCAACTTTCTTTTTGGTATTTTTTCATATATGATTATTGTTTGATTTTGAAATAATGGGCACTCGCAAAATTGAAGGTGAAAAAGCGATCTGTAGCTAATTCACTAAATTATTACTAAGGTGACAAGTATGGCCTCTCCCTAAGCTCACTCTAGGCACGTGGAGGCCTAGAGTAATTAAGAAGAGGAAGTGAAAAAGTGATAGAAACAAGATAAAGCAATTGTGACAAAAATTGAAAAGATGGCAACTTTGATTAATGAAAAAGTGTTTTACAAAAAACCCTAGTAGAGGAATGCTTCTACTACTAGCTACTAAAATACAAAATAAGCAAAACACTAATCCTTTGAATGTTGGTGAAGAAGAGAGGCTCTTGCTTCAACTACAGCTGCTCCTATAATTGAAAAGAACTTCTCCTCCTTCTCCTTAATTTGCTCCACCAAGATGTGTCCTTCCTAGCAAGCCCTAGATGGGGCGTGCCCTTGCTCCTCCAAGGGTGGACGTCCACCCTAGAATCTCCTCCTCTGCATGGTCATCCTCCTTGAATGGAAAAGGTCCTCCTTCTTTGCATGGCACAAGAAAAAGAAATGAGAAGAAGAAGGCACCAAGGGGGCAGGTATGTTGCCCCCTTAATCTTCTTCTCTCCGTCTTCTCCTTGGCCGTGGGCTATCATTGGATTAGGTAGAAAATAAACTAAGGGAGGATGAGTTTCTTTGGTGGTATATGGAGGGACATATATAGAGGTGGAGTGGGGGGTAGTTGGCCTGGGTTAGGTGGATGGCTAGGATGAATTTAGTTGGTGGTTATTGATGCAAAAAATTACACAATTGTTAAGATTAGGGTTTAAGTCGTTGCAACACGTAAATTCATTCACTTTTAAAATTTGTAACCTAGATAGGGGAGTATCTAGGGTCGTCCAAGGAGGCAACTATTTGATAAATCAATATCTTGCTTGGAAATTCAGAAATCACCTTTCTTTTTTGTCTTTTCAAATATATATGTATTTTTTTTAGGTTTTTGAAATAATGGTGCAATGGCAAGATGATGGTAGAAAAGGACTAAATCTAATTTATCTACTAGGTGACAAGAAAGACCTCTTCTCAATTTCACCCTAGGTGCGTGAAGGCCTAGGATAATTGAGAAGAGGGAGTGAAAGTGATAAAGAAAAACAAAACTAAAGTGAGAAGAAGCTACACCAAGTAGAAAAGGCAACTTAATATTAAGCTGATTTCTGTTTGCAAAAGTAGAGGAAAGCTTCTACTACAAAAAGTAAAACTACAAAATTTAAAACACAAATCCTGGATGATGATGGTGAGGAGGGAAAGCTCCTTGCTCCAACTGCGGCTGCTCCCACAGTTAAAAAGGGTCCTCCTTCTCTTTTTCTTGAACCAGAGATACTCTCCTCCTAGCAAGCCCAAGGGGGGCGTGCTTGACTCCTCCAAGGTGGATGGAATTCCACCTTCAAAGGCTTCTCCTATGATGGCATGGACCACCTTTGATTCCTCCTCCAATGGTGGTAGTGTACCACCCTCAAATCCTCCTCTTCCTATGGTAGGCGTGTACCCTAGGTTGTCCTCCAATGCCTGGCTTCCTTCCTTGACTGACATGGGCACAAGAGAGAAGAGAAGAGGGGAAGGCACCAAGGGGATAGAGTATCCCCTTAATCTTCTTCTTCTTCTTCTTCTCTTGACCTTCTTTGTAGGTGGAAATATAGGTAGAAAAATTTTAGCCAAGGGTGAAGATTTAATGGTGGTGGTAAGGGGTTTATATAAGAATGGTAGGGGGTTAAGGGAGGTTATAGGATGGATGGCTATGATGGGGGTTAGATGGTGGTTATAGGATCCTATGGCTAGGGTTGTTGATGCCAAAATGGAAAGGTACTTGGTGGTTGGCACAAACCCTAAGTGGTAGCTAGGGTTAAGGTTTGGTTAGGTGTGTTGTAGGGTGGAGATGGAGTTATTTGGTGGCGGTTATGTGATGGAGGGTAGATATAGGGTGGCGCCAAAGAGGAAGGATGCTTGAGGTGGTAGTTGTGGTGGAGTTAAGGGAGTTGGCACCACTTTAGGTGGGTTAAGGTGGGGAGTTAGGTGGCGTCAGTGGATGGAGAGTTAGGATAGGTTAGGGGGTAATATGTAGGGTGTAGATGGGAGGAAGTGTTGGTGACAAATAAGGGGATGTAGGGGGTGATTTTTGGCGCCAACTAAGGTAGGGTTTAGGGTAGTTATGGATGATTAGGTTTGGTGCCAAGTGTAGGTTTCTAGAAAGGGTTAGGTGGGTGGTAGGGATGGCTTTAGGTGGTGATGTTTAGGGTTAGGATTTAAGGGGAAGTTGGCGCCAAAAGGAAAGGGTGCATGTGGCGTTTTTGGCACCAACTTGAAGGGGTGTGAGTTGTGGTGGTTGGCCTGGGTTGCACCAAGGATAGGTTGGGTTAGGGTATGGTTAGGGTTAAGGGTTGAAGAGTGGACGACCATGGAGGTTTTTGGTGGAGTAGAGTTTAGCTAAGCTAGTTAAGCTAGCTTAGCTAGTAGAGTAGAGCTGGAGGAGCTATGGTTTCATGGAAGAGAGTTGAGGAAGAGTATTCTGGAGCTGGGGTTGTTGAGGTAGCTTCACAGGGAGCTGAACTATTGAGCTTAGCTACTTAGTTCTTTTGCAAGTAGCCAAGCTTAGCTAGTTGAGCTCAATTGAGCTGGCCCTAACCTAGCTGGAGCTAGGTTGAGTTGGAACTGCCTCTGATGAGAGCTCTAGATCTAGCTAAGCTACTAGTTGACAAGTAGTGGCTCAGTAATCTTAGAGTCTAACTAGAGCTGAGGTGAGCTGAGCTTGACCAGAGGTGGATGCAAGTCAACTCAGTTGAGCTAGCTAGAGCTCCCAGTGAACTGGTGGGAGCTGAGATGAGATAGACTCAACTAAGTTAAGCTGGATCTGAGATGACCTGAGCTAGGGTGAGCTAAGATGAGCTCTCTTGAGCTACCATTCAGCTAAGATGAGCTGAATGGAGCTGAATGGAGTTAACCCTAGTCCAAGGGAGCTAGTATCCAACCATGATGAGCTGGAATTAGCTGAGTCCTAGCCTGATTGAGCTTCTTCTTCAACAGTTGCCTTCCCGAGTACTAGGGTTCTGGGGATCTGACTCTCTGCTTATCCCAAACACTCTAAGAAACACATCAAAAATAAAATAACAAATGCAATGCATGCCTAACCTATTTTATGCCTAAATGAAACCCAAAAAACCCATTTGCAAAGCAAAATCCAATGAGCTAGGTTTATTTTAATGCATAAGAATGATGATAAACTGGCGTTTATCACACCCCCATGCTTATCTTTTGCTAGTCTCATAGCAAAACTTTAATTTTTACAAAATGAAATTTTTAGGAAATTTAATTTGTTTGGAATTTTGAGGAGAAAGAGATTAAGGGACCTTGGTTGATCTAAACACAGGAGGCTTGGGATTTGTTAAAGATAAACATCGGGATTTATTTTTGGATCCAAAAATTAGACAAAAATGGGATCAATATATCCTCCAAAAAAATTCATAGATTAACCCCTTGTTAATTCAGATGACCTGAAATTTTTATTTTTAGGATTTTTTTGGCTCTTGAATCTGATTCGCAACTTGCAAAAACCTTTAAAATCTTATGCCGTGCTTATGAGAAGGCAACATTTATAAGGGCATGTTTTTGGTTTAAAACTTTTTTTTTCTCTCCCCCATGCTTACTTTTAGCTTAGTCTTACAAAAGATGTGTCGGGATCATCATTCCCGTTACCAATCCTCAAAGGGGCTCTAGCGCTAGTACTTCAAGATAGCATTGTCCATGACACCACCCAGGAGCTCACAATGCCAAAACACAATGCGGTGTAAAGAGGCACTCCAAACAAACTCAAGCTCTTGCTCCGACACTATAGGTAGAGCACCGTCCAAGACACTTGAGTGCTAAAATGCGCTTTAATGCTCCGTCTAAAGATATGAAATATAGATATGGAGCAGCACCAAGGCAGTAACATGTTGACATCGTGTCCTTAAAGGAGGTATTTTCCTCCTCAGCGGTGGGAACACAAACCAATGATCTACTTCAGACTTTTACTAAGTCCAAACAAGGGGGTTTTTCTAATTTTTAGTGATTTTTAGGTGTTGGCTTGTGTGTTAAATTTGACATAGGAAGTTTCGCAAGAGATGCAAGTTTTTGAATCATAAACTAAGCTAGATACTTTCCATATTACAAAAGAGGATCAACTCACCTGAACTATCACGAGTTCAGGTGAAATTTTGGAGAAGGATACTCGATCTAGTCTAAAAATAGACCCTGAGATTCTAATGATCAGATCTGTATCCTCATCCCTAGTTTGTTAAAGATAAAATCCCATTGTACCAAATGTGCATTTTTCAACCTTAGTCCCGATTTCAAAATTTTCCTCGAAAAGTTTTCAATATTTTTTTATTTTTTTGGGTATGCATGCGAAAAAATAAAAATGACTAAAGAAAAATGCATGCTTTTAGGTTTTGAAAATCCTAAATCGATCATCAAAATTTTAAAAACACCCCCCCATACTTAAGATATGCAATGTCCTCATGCATTAGGAGGGAAAGAGGGATTACCTTAGTGAAAGGCAGTCGGATTTAGCATATTGAAAACCTGGGGAAAAGAAAAAGTAGAAAGAAAATGATGGGTTACCTCCCATCTAGTGTTATCTTTTATGCCATTCAATTAGGCGTAGTATGCATCAGTGATTCGTTATGGTTGGTTTAAGGAAATCGAAAGATTCAGATGGAAGATTCAGGGTATGATCAAAATAGGGCTTTAAATGTTGGTCGTTGACTTGAAATGTTGTATTAGTTTCAGGGTCGAAAAGATCAACAGCGCCGTACGGATATGTTTTAAGGACAATAAAGGTGTCGGTCCATTTGGATTTTAATTTTCCAGGAAAAATATGTAATCTTGCATCAAAAAGCTAAACGCATTGATTAACGTCAAAGTGTTTCCGAATAATGTATTTATTATGAAATTTCTTTGTTCGATCTTTATAAATCCACCCATTTTCATATGAAAAATTACGTAATTCTTCTAATTCAGTTAATTGTAGTTTTCTGTGGATACTAGCATTAGATAAATCCATGTTTAATTGTTTTATTGCCCAGAAAGCCCTATGTTCTAATTCTACTGGGAGATGGCATGCCTTCTCAAAAATTAGACGGAAGGGAGACATGTCGAGCGAGGTTTTGAAAGTGGTATGGTAGGCCCATAAAGCATCATCCAATTTGGTGGACCAGTCTTTACGGTCGGGCCTAACCATCTTCTGTAAAATATTTTTGATTTCCTGGTTAGAAACTTCTGCCTAGGCATTTGTTTGGGGGTGATAAGGTGTGGACATTTTGTGATTAACCCCATTTTTAGAAAGAAGGTGATAGAATTGTGAGTGAGTGAAATGTGAGCCTCCGTCACTGATTATGGTCTTAGGAATGCCAAATCTTTAGAAAATATTCTTCTTAAGAAATTCAACAACCACACGGTGATCATCAGTGCAGGTGGGTATTGCTTCTATCCACTTAGAAACATTGTCAACTGCGACTAGTATATATAAATACCCACTAGAGTTGATGAACGGTCCCATGAAGTCGATGCCCCATACATCAAATATTTCAACCTTTAAAATAGGATTAAGGGGCATCATATCCTTCTGAGTCATGTTGCAGATGCTCTGCCAAAAGAATCCTGCATTAAGGATTTTAGTTGCAGTTTTCTTGCTTGAAAAATGTCCGCCACAGGCCATTGAATGACAATGTGTCAGAATATCATGAATTTCAAAATCAGGGACACACCGTCAAATGACCTGATCGGCAAAAAAGTGGAAAAGGTCGGGCTCCTCCCAAAAATAGTATTTAATGTCAGCAAAGAACTTATCCCTTTTTATTTTTTGCCAATCAGCAGGGATTTGTTCTGTTGCTAAATAGTTCGTAATGGGTGCAAACCAAGGGAGGGTGGTGGCAGCTAAAATGCTTTCATTAAGGAATTGATCAGGGGGTCATTATGTCATTCATCATATGATGAGGGAGATGGTCGGCCACTACATTTTGCGATCCCACCTTATCCTTGATTTCCAGGTCAAATTCTTGGAGCAGCAGGATCCAACGAATAAGGCGGGCTTTTGCATCTTTTTTTGCGACAAATATTTAAGTGCTGAGTGGTTGGTATATACAGTGACATGTGACCCCAAAAGATAAGATCTAAATTTTTCTAGGGCAAATACAATGGCAAGAAGTTCTTTTTCAATAACCATGTAATTCCATTATGCATTATCAAGAGTTCTGCTAGCATAATAAATCACAACGGGCTTCTTGCCAATTCTTTGCCCTAGAACGGCCCCTACAGCAAAATCTGAGGCATCTGTCATTAATTCAAAGGGACTATTCCAATCAGGTCCCTGCAAAATTGGTGCCTCAGTAACTTCCTTCTTCAACCTCAAAAAACTCTCTAGGCATTTATCATTAAAATCGAATGGCTAGTCTTTAGTAAGAAGCTGACTTAAGGGCTTGGAGATTTAGGAAAAATTTTATATGAATCTACTGTAGAAACCCACATGACACAAAAAAGGATTTGATCTATTTTACAGTAGTGGGTGGTGGGAGCTTAGATATAGCATCTATTTTTGCTTTATCTACCGCAATTCCTTGTTTGGAAATAACATGGCCCAAGACAATACCTTCCTGGACCGTGAAATGACTTTTTTCCCAACTGAGGACCAGATTGACTTCTATGCATTTTTGGAGAGTTCTTTCAAGGTTCTTGAGGCAATGGTCAAAAGAATCTCGAAAAGCAGAGAAGTCATCCATAAAGACTTCTAAGCATTCACCTATCAGGTTTGGAAATATTGCAAGCATACACCTTTGAAAAGTCGCAGGTGCATTGCAAAGACCGAAGGGCATTCTTCGGAAAGCAAAGGTTCCGAAGGGGTAGGTGAAAGTTGTTTTGTCCTAGTTCTCAGGATGAACCACTACTTGATTATAGTCAGAACAATCATCTAGAAAATAGTAAAAATCCTATTCGGCTAACCGCTCCAAGATTTGATTAATAAAGGGGTGCAGAAAATGGTCCTTCTTGGTGGCAGTGTTTAATTTTCTGTAATCAATACACATGTGCCAAGAAGAGGTAGTTTGAGTGGCTATATCTCCCCATTGTCATTGGTGACAACCGTTAGTCCAACCTTTCTGGGCACTACTTGTGTTGGACTAACCTAGAATAGGATAGATGATATTGGCATCAAGCCACTTAATAATCTCCTTTGTTACCACCTCCTGCATAGTAGGGTTCAAGCGCCTTTGTGGTTGGCAGGAGGGGCGAGAATTGTCCTCTAAATAGATACGATGTGTACAATAGGATGAATGAATACCCTTAAAATCAGAAAGGGTCCAGCCAATAGCTTTTCGATACTTACTCAAAATCTGGAGATGTTTGTGTTCTTGTGCCCCAATAAGTCTAGAATTTATAATCAGGGGTAGGGTCTGATTTGGACCCAGGAAAACATATTTAAGGGAGTCAAGCAACGATTTTAAATCCAGTTGTGGGACTAGCTCAGAAAGAATTTCTGCTTTTTGTGTTAGTGGTAAAGTGAGAGTGAAAGGGTCAACTAGAGTGTTAGCTAAATGTGTGGTTAGGGTGGAAGGGTGAGAGGAAGTGGATTGTTCAGGAACTGTGTTCATGGCAAAATAGGAACCGAAATGTGAAATCTGCAAAGTTTCCTCCACTATATTTTCCATTTCTAAATCTGAGTCATCAAAAAAATCAGGTTCTTGGAACCTCCTAGAAGCTTGGAAAATATCTAGGGTTACATATTCACCACCACACATGATCTTCATTTTACCAGAATCACAATCAATATTTGCGTGGGTGGTGTCTAAGAATGGTCTTCCAAGAATTATAGGGGTAAACTTTAATGCGTCTGGTACCTCAATGTCCAGGACTAAAATGTCTACTGCAAATAGATAATTTTTGACCCAGACAAGGACATCCTCAACAATTCCCCTTGGTTTAATTGTAGTTCGATCTGCTAATTGAAGAGTAACCTCAACAAGCTTTAATTCTCTAATCTGAAATTCCTCAAAAACAATTGTGGAGATAAGATTAATTGAGGCACCGAGATCCAACAAGGCATAATCAAAAGAATTATCATTAATCATAACTTGAATCAGGGGGACACCTGGATCTTTTCTCTTAAGAGGTATTCTCTTAAGAGGTAGTCAGCTCTGCACAACTGAGCTGGCTGTCTCAAGAAGGATCACCTTTCCTAAATTTCTGGGCTTCCTTTTTAGGGTACACAAATCCTTTAGAAATTTTGCATAGGCAGGGATGTATTTTATGGCAACTAGTAGAGGGATGTTAATTTCAACTTGCCCAAATAAATCCATTAATTCCTTATTAGTGGGCTCGAATTTCTTCTTTTTCTTATTTTGTGAAGAATGGAGGGCTTGTGGAATTGGTGCAAGGTTTCCCTATTTTGCATTATTAGGTTCCTAAATAGTGTTAGAGGAAGATGGCGAAGAGTTGATCTTTTTTTCATTGAAATGAGTTTCTTTAATAGGTAGGGGGTCCTGAGTTTACAGTCTGGTTGTTTCTAGGATGAGGATGAGAAGCTTGATTGTTATTGAAACCTGGAGATGCTGAGGTACTGGTTGAATGGGTTGACTAGGATATTGATGAGAGCCTCATCATGAGCCCTAACTAGCTCATTTTGACCTAAGAAAGAGAATAAGAGCTCCTACATAAACTAGAGAAGGGCTTAATTCAAGGAATAAGTGCACTGAGAAGAAATCATGAAATAAAGGTTAAAACTGTAATTTCACCATTGCAGAACATAAACAGGATTTATCAGAGGCAAAACATAGGTCCAATGGTCTGAATAAGATAAAAAGTGGGTTGGATCAGTCAGAAATGGGTTAATGTACAGTCTAAGAATTAAATGACATTCTGTAACCCTAAAACAGACCCGCTTAATTCAATAAGGTTCTGGTCAGGATAAAAGTCAACTAAACCCTCTAAAATTCATGGAAAAATATTCCCTAGGGTTTAGAACCTTCAAATTATCCTTTGGAACCTATTTTGACCTAGATTGGGGTCCTAGCTCATTAATTGACCTAATTTGGATTTTTGTGCAAACTGCCTAGTAAAACATGGTCAAACCTAAAATCCAACTTCACCATTGGATTCCTTAGGTCTAAATTAGGTTTTTACCAAAATTTGGACCTAAGGGGAGGTCATCTTGACCTACTTTGCAAAATAGTACACCCAATTACATTTTGGCCCCTATCTTTTGAAAATCATTGCACAGACCACCCTAACTTCCTCGCCAATCTCACAAATAGGTCCCTTTACCATTAATGGGGAGAAATACTACTCCGGTGAGGAATGGAGGGGGAGTACTCCCTGATTCCTCAGAGATCTCCTCCCATATTTGGAAGGGAGATTCTCTGAGGAATTCCCTTCCATTTGAGCGTGGTCCTGATCTCTGATTTGCACCTAATCTCTCGTGCAAACACACGAAAAATTTGGGTCTCCAATAGTTTCCATCTCCAGCGAGGATTCGCGTGCTTGGAAGCTTGTCTTCCAAGCACAGGAGCCCCTACCAGCATCTATAAAAGGATCCTCAACCTCGGCTGCACCTCTTCAGCTCAACTTGGCCAGAGATCCACCCCAATTTCATCTTCTTCTCCTCCAGTCAAGTAGTCCAGCAAGCTCCGGCGAGCCTCCCACCTCTTTCTCGTCGCTCTGCCACACTACTAGTGGCAGAGTTGCCCTCACCATCTTCCTCCGCATCGCACAACACCCGCACGAGCATCTCTAGCCCCGTCGTCGCCGCCATCTAACTCCACTGGACACCATCTTCTCCGGCGATAGAAGATAATGCCAATCGCCACCTCTCCCCCTTCATCCACTTAATTAGGTTAGACTACTCCCCTCTATCCCCTCTTCAATTCCCCTCAATCTATTTTACAAATTACCCCTCGACTGCCACTGTCCATCATCATCTTCTCCACCTCCGGCCACCCACCGACGAGGCGCTTCCACCGCTCCGTACCTCCACACTCCTCGCCAGATACCTCACTACCTCCACCACAATCCACTGATCATCATCCACCCTTCCATCGCCCGCCCACACCACCATAGACGCCCCCCGACCTAACCCATAAACATGGCCACAGGGTAACCTAGGCACGCATGCCTAGGCTGCCCCGTGACCTACCACCTACCATCCCACCATCGCCAATACACAGCGAAGCTTCCCATGTGTCTTAACAAGGCTGCAAGGCCATGTTTGTGTGTCAAATCTCACCACCTACCGCCATTGGCGCACACAGCGAGAACGTCGCGAGCTTCATCCCAGGCTACGCTCTCCAGGCATCAGGGTCCTAGAGGAAGCAGATACATGCGCAAACTCATACAGCCGAGCAATTGGTTTGGCAAGCAACCTAGTAGCAGCAATTGAAGTAGTTCCTACGGGCGCACGCGCAGAAGCGGGTGGGACTTTTAGTCCCACCTCGTAAATGCAGGAGTGAGGTAAGTAGGATAAATTGAAATTGTGTTTTACGTTGTTCGCCTTGAGTACACAGGGGTGAGGTCCCTCGCCCTCACTCACCATGCCTCGTCTGCGGCACTCTCTTGCAGACCTAGCACCCGACCCGACCAACCTATCCGTGCACTCCTTGTGCACCACACCCACGCCGATGCGGCTGGACCCAGGCACGCGACCGACTTGATTACCTGGCTCTGGAAGAGTGTACCGAAGAGAGAAACGGAGAGATAGACGCGGGGGAGGGTAGGGGTTAGGTTTTGCTACGTTGTGCAGAGAAGATGCAAAGCTAAGGAAGGAAGAGGCGCAGCAAGGAAACTAAGGAAAAAGAAGAAAAAGGAACGCACAGCTGAGGTAAAAGTAAGCATACTTAGCCTCAGAAGGGAAGAAGGAAGGAAGGCCAAAGAGAAGAGGAAGTCAGAGGAGACCTAAGGCTGAAGAAGGAAGGAGAAAGACACTGTGCAGAAGAGAAGGAAGAAAGCAAAAGCTAAGAAGGCAGAAGAGAAGCAATTGAAGCAAAGATAGAAAGAGAAGGAAGAAGAAGAAGAGAAAGCTGCAAGGAGAAGAAAATAAAAGGCCATCATTTAAGATGTCTGATCATAGAATCAGACGTCCAACTCTTCTATTTTTGCTATAAATTTAATTCATAAACTCTTGCATTTACATTCTGAATTAAGTTTTGAGTAATTCTAAGTGTTCAATTACATTATTGAGATTAGTGAATAAATTTCATTTGCTCCCTATGTTCGACCTTGGATACTTAGGTTTTCGAGTAATAAATTCTTATTTGTTGCCAATGCTTGGTCACCTATACTACAACGCGACTGACTTAAAAGCCCGGCAAAGCAATGCAACATTTTGGCGCGATTGCCGGGGAGCAGCGCACAATTTATCACTAGTCTCTACATTCTTTTTGACTATATTGAACACTAACTTGCCCTATTTATTTTATTGTGATCTTGCAAGGTATTTCATAAGAAGATCCCTCCCGCAAGTCAACTAATCCAGGGTAGGTAATCTCTTTTCTTCCTTAAACCATTCCCTAATCCTTTAAAGACAAAAGGAAGAAACCAACTTAGGAATCAATTGCCTTCTTTTTATAGTAATTACCATATTTAAGGCAAAGGTCTCCTGATTTTGCGAAAAATTTTTTCAAAACGTATTGAAGTAGAGGTGATTTTTTAGAGATTCTATCCCACAAAATTCCTATGCCTAATAGAAATCACACTTAATCTCTGCGGACAACACACTTCTTGTTTTTGAGTCCAAAGAGACTTTTTGTGAGACAGAGGATTGGAAATAGAACCAAATTAGTGTTGCAACAGTAGGGCTTTTGGAGTGCTAGTCACACATGCCTGTATAAAAGGAAATGAACCCTCCCGCATCAGTGCGTTGCCCAAGCCCTTGATTGAAGAGATCTAAACAAGACAAACCCTAAAAATTGAGCTCTAAAATCACTTGAATCTTAAAATCTTGGACCAAACAAACTGGGAGTCAAATTAGGGTGGCCTCTAGGTCCCAAGCCTAGAATCATTCTACCATCTTTAGGATAGGTCAGGTGAAGTTGACCCCTTGGGTCAACCAACCTCCAAATTAGGTCACAACATCAAAACATCTAAAGTTCAAGTGAGAACCCTAAAGCACCTTTGAAATAAAAGTGGTAGACTTAAGAGGTCAAGGTCCCCATTCTAGTCTACCTGGAATCTCAATGACAAGAGAGTACAGGTGGGGGAAACCCTGTAATCCATGGGGACACTCTACCCTGTAGGGATCTTTGCGGGACTCTCCTTCTCTGGCTGCCCAAGTAATTCTCAGGTGGACGATCTTCTGATCTAGGGGTATCATCCTCCCTGAACCTCCATAGTCATCCAAACGTTTTTGGGTGCCTCGATTGGGTCAAAAACATCTCAAGTCCCTCATATTTTCCCTTTAGAGCACACACATACATTTTCAGTGGGACTCTTTATTCAGATTTAATCGCTGCATAACTTGATTGTATATCTTGATTCAAACTCCGATTCTACATCTTGATTCCACCACCTGATCTAAATATGCATCCAAACCACTTAGGACTACCATTCAAGAAACCTGAATATCGGAGATCCATGAGAGATAGGATGATTGAGGATGCCCTGAAATTCTATGAAAAAGAAGACAAAACCTTAACACCAATAGGAAACATTCAGGTTGATGTCCCAACAACCACAACCTTCATCATAACTTGTGCCCAAGTGCTACTGGTAGAAGCCACAAAAGGATCAATCCGAGACATGCTTATCATAGGATACATTGAGATAGAAAAATTACACAATCTTGAATACCTTCAATGCATGACAAATCCTGTACTTTGGGAGTAACACCAAGATGATCTTGAAAAATGGGAAGAGATAATGAGATTATTAAAATAAATTATTGACCAGAAATACCCGTATATGCCACAAATAGAGGATGAACCATCTTAGGACAACATCGAGGATTAATCTGATCTCAGGTTTGAGGCACAAAATGGTTGTGGATTCCCAACCCAAATGGAGTACAATGTGCTTGATATTGAAGAAGGTTGGGAAGCTCCAATTGCAGGAGAACATAATGTTGAGCCCACTCTAGACCATGAATCACCAGGCTTAGAATCCTAAAACTCCTGCAATAATGAGAGTAGAACTGAACCTCTCGAGTGTGTAAATTCCACCCCTTATTCTGATAAGGTGACCCTCAAAGGTTATTTGGACCTAGATCCTAGTGATTCAACCCACATCCTAAGCCCAAAATCTAGATCTGAAACCTATTGGGAAGATTTCAAGGCCCCATATGAGGAAGATCAATTTTTCAATGAAGAATATGATTTCGGGCCTCTATTTGATGAATATCCCTCGCCAACATCCTCATAGGAACCAATCGATTTTTCAGAAGTCATGCCAATTTATGATACATAAACTGAGGAGTTGGACGAGTGGGGTTTCAATTGGGCCTATCCTACCAGCTTGGAACCTGAGCCTCTACCAGATAAGGACATCTTTTTAAGCTCAGAATTGACATCTAGGCTAGACCCCAGTCAGGTTGCTGAATCTACAGCATATGATTTATTCTATGGTGGAACTCATGATCTTGAATCTCATTCAGATTTTGATTTTTGCAAACTCTCCAATGATTTCGAATCTGACCATAACATTGGACAAAAGCTGCTTCCTGATTATAACAAGCCAATCTATGACCTCAGCTCACATGACTCATTCTCTAACTCCGATTTTGAAACTTACTATGAGGAGTCTCTACATGAGGCCACCTGTTATTCCTTTCTAGAAGAGCCCTCATACACGATTCTCATTGAAGCCACCTCTTCCACACATACAGAATTGATCAAAACCCATTCTCTACCCCGACCCACAACCGGACTCAATTTCTATTCTGATTCACCTCTCACTAAGTCGTTTGCAAACGATTCAACTCCACATCTATACCAGGTGGTGTCGGACCCGAATAGGTTGTTAATATGATGATTTTATCGTTGAAGTGTGTATAGTGGTTAACCTAAATCGGACCTAACCATCTCTTTACAAAATTTTTAATCTTGGCCTACTTGATTTTATCTTAGTCACTTTTAGGCCCAGGGTCGAACTCAGGAAAGTGGGGGTTACAAGTCAAGTTTCTACGCCTTTGCTACAACGGGTCTCTTCCGTTCGTTTATTGTGTTTTTGGTGTTTTTCTATTTAGATTTCTTTTCTGGTAATCTTTGTCCTTGAGGCACACCCTCAAAATTCAGTTCTCGGCTTTGAGCCAAAATAGAGTTCCAAAACTGGTCTTGCTATTCGCAAGACGGATTACCTACAAGTCAAGGATTATCTTTTCTCTTATATATATATATATATTTTGTCTTTTTATTGGCATAAAAGAGAAGCAAAACTGAAGTAAATATAGTATATATATAGGTATATATTATATATGTATAAAGGGGTAGGGGTGGAGGCGGAGATGGAGTGTAGCATGGTGTCGAGTCGGTCGTCATCTAGAAAGACACAACCAACAGGATGAAGTGCCGCATGTAAGGTGTAGGATGGATGGTGGAAGATGAATGCGAACACGCTTTTTTTGTACGTGTGTATCGGGGAATATCAGCAACTAGTGTAGATATTCCCACGATACCACATATGGTAAATAATGTGAAAATATATATATATGTATATATGTAAATATATCTATATGTATGTATGTTTATAAATAGGTATATATATGTATATATGTAGCTATATGTATAGATAGATATATGTATAGATGTATATATATATATATATGTATGTATGTATATAATACTATATAGATGTCTATATGTATTTATGTATATATATATATAATAATATATGTATATATAGGTATATGTAGCTAGATATGTATGTATATGTATATAGTAATATATGTATATATAGATATATGTAGCTAGATATATATATATGTATGTATATATAAGTAGGTGTGTATATATGCATATATATATATATATATATATATATATGTATGTATGTATCTATACTTAGTTATATAGGTAATAGTACATATATAGATATATGTATATTTATATATATATGTATATAAATGTATGTATATATATCAATATATATATGTGTGTATATATATATATGTATATGTATGTATATAGACTAGTACATAGTTATATAAGTACTAATATATGTATAGATATATGTATAAATATATATATATATCTATATACATGTGTATATATGTATATTTATATGTATATATATATATATGTATATAGATATATATATATATATGTATGTATACTAATACATAAGTATATAGGTAGTACTATATGTATAAATATAAGTGTATATATACATATATATATATATGTATATATGTATATATATATCTGTATATAAATATATGTATATATATATCAATATATATAAGTATATATATAAGTATATGTATATATATAAATATGTTTATAATAGAGTATAGGTGTGTGTGTGTGTGTGTGGAAGTGTTAGTGCATGTGTGTGTAAACGTCGGTGAAGAGAGTGAGAGAGTGTTGTGAGAGAGTGAGAGAGAGGGTAGGAGAGATGGCAGCCGCGCTGCTGGAGTTAAGGCGTCTGCGACCAGCAGGCATCGTCTGATGGTTCAAATTCGCGTGCAGGCGCACACGCAGGCAGACAAGGGCATGGCGGAGGGCGAGGGTACGAAGAGGAGACGTAGCGCACCGTGCTACGCGAAGGCTGGCGTGGGCGCTCACAGGAGCGGGCGAAGGGAGAGGGAGAAGGCAGGTGCGCGTGGGCGACTGCAGGTGAGGCAGACGGGTGCGGGCGAGTGTGGGCGACGCGGGCGGAGACGCATGCGTGGGCTGCGGCCAGTTGCAACGCATCGGGTGACCGGTAAAGTGAGAAGCTCACCGGTCACCCCACTGTAGCCACAGTGGCTACAGTGGTCATCCGCACCGTGCAACCGGGAGCTACAAGTGGTGTGAGTGTGGCCGGCTCGCGACTGGCACGCGCCGGCTGGCGCGCGAGGAAGAGGGTCTGCGTCGGCCGGTTGCGAGTGTGGAGAAGCTCACGACAGAGCGCACGGAGAGTGAGGCGAGGGCGCCTGCAGCTTTCACGGAGGCTTGCAGGTGCTGGCAGGGGTGCGGGGAAGTGCTTGGCTGGCCGCTGCAGTGACGCGTGGTGGCCGGTTGCCGACGGAAGAGAGCATGCGACAGAGCGAAGAAGCGGGAGGCGGAGAGGCCAGCAGGCACGTGTAGAGGGCGAGGGTGCCTGCAGGCACGTGCGGAAGGGGCTGGGGCTGCTGCTGCCTTGCCGAGCTTCGAGCTTCAGACCTTGAAGCTTGGGGCCATGGCTAAAGGTGCTGGAGCGAAAAAAAATGAGAGAAGAGCCACCATGCCCACCGGCTCTTTGAATAGCTGGGAGGTGGTGGTCTCACTGTGGTGGGTGTTCACCACAGTGAGGGCTCCTGTCCGCCGGGTATCTCCGAGGAAGTGGGCCGGCGTGTGGAGGGAGAGGGAGGAGAGGATGGCCTGGAAGGAGATGGAGCTGCGAGTTCTTTTTTTTTAAGTGGACCAGGCTAGCTTTTCAAGAAGGAGCCGCACCTGTTTTTAAAGAAGAGGAAAGCATGCACTGCCATGCCCTGGCTATGCATGGCTCAAGGATGGCTCATGGCAGGGAGATCACGTATGCGGCTGACAGGGAGAGGGATGGAGAGCAGGGAATGGCGCAAGGAGAAGTTGCAGCCGTGGGAAGCATTTCAAAAATCAAGTAGAAAAAATAAAAAGATGGTGGATTTTGCAAAGATGCACTTGAGGAAAAATGTAATCGCGAGGCCATTTTATTTCATTCTCCTCCCTTCTCAATTAAATGCATGCATGCATGTATTTTTACAATTCAACTATGGAGACCTAATGTGCATTGGTAATGCTAGGAAATAACACAAGATGGCACAACTGTAGGCGTATTTTTGCGGTGCAATCATACCCCCTTGCCTATCTTTTGCTGGTCCCTAGCAAAACATTTTTTTTGTAGCATTTAGAAATGATCTTAAGATGAAGATTTTCTTCCAAGGCAACATAGGTGTGTTTATTGTTGGATATTGTGAGAACCAATTGTAGAGAAGACTACCAATACTTTAAGTCTCACGTGACAAAGATCATTTCTCGACTAACCAAGACTCTTGATATTTAAACCTTAAGTACGATTTCCAGGACCCAGGAGGTTTTTGCCGTACTCGAGAGCTCAAGAGATATGGCCTGTGCTTAGTGAATGATCAAGACTGACCAGATGAGCATTAAGACTCAAGCCTAGGATTTCATGAATCTTTAAGTACAGGTTGGTCCCAGTTTCAGCTTGTGTTTTTGGATTGACCCTTAAGAAGACAACGGAAAACTCAACTCCCATTTTCTGACATTTATGGCTCACAGGAAAATAAGGTATTTGTAACCTGCCCTGAAGAACTTCTTGTAGGGCGAAGACTTTATAGACATTTGTGAGATATACTGACTTATTTGCAATTATATATATATAGAAACTGCATGATACCCTAAAATACCCAGATCCTAAGGATGCCTATCCACCGACGCGGGCGGAGACGCACGCGCGGGCTGCAGCCGGTTGTGACGCGCAGGGTGACCGGTAAAGTGAGAAGCTCACCGGCCACCCCACTGTAGCCACAGTGTCGCGCAAACTCGCATGAACAGTAGCTACAGTGGTCATCCGCGTCGCGCAACCAGGAGCTGCAGGTGGTGTGAGTGTGGCCGGCTCGCGTGGGCTGGCGCGAAAGGAAGAGGGTCTGCGTCGGGCGGTTGCGAGAGCGGAGAAGCTCGTGACAGAACGCGCGGAGAGGGAGGCGAGGGCGCTTGCAGCTTGCGCAGAGGCTTACAGGTGCTAGCAGGGGTGCAGGGAAGTGCTTCGCTGGCCGCTGTAGTGACGCGTAGTGGCCGATTGTGGGTGGAAGTGAGCGTGCAACAGAGCGAAGAAGCGGGAGGTGGAGAGGCCTGCAGGTGCGCACAGAAGGGGCTGGGACTGTTGCTACTGCTACTGCTACCTTGCCGAGCTTCCAGCTTCAGACCTTGAAGCTTGGGGCCATGGCTGAAGGTGCTGGAGCAAAAAAAAATGAGAGAAGAGCCACCACGCCCACTGGCTCTTTGAAGAGCTGGGCGGTGGTGGTCTCACTGTGGTGGGTGTTCACCACAGTGAGGGCTCCTATCCGCCGAGTATCTCTGAGGAGGAGGGCCAGCGTGTGGAGGGAGAGGGACGAGAGGATGGCCTGGAAGGAGATGAACTGCGGGTTCTTTTTGTTGAAGTGGACCAGGCTGGCTTCGCAAGAAGGAGCCGCACCTGTTTTTAAAGAAGAGGAGAGCATGCACAGCCATGCCCTGGCTGTGCATGGCTCAAGGAAGGCTCATGATAGGGAGATCACGTATGCGGCTGGCAGGGAGAGGGATGGAGAGCAGGGAATGGTGCAAGGAGAAGAAGTTGTAGCTGCAGGAAGCATTTCAAAAATCAAGTGGAAAAAATAAAAAGATGGTGGATTTTGCAAAGATGCACTTGAGAAAAAATGTAATCGCAAGGTCATTTTATTTCATTCTCCTCCCTTCTCAATTAAATGCTTGCATGCATGTATTTTTACAATGCAACTATGAAGACCTAATAAGCATTGGTAATGCTAGGAAATAGCACAAGATGGCACAATTGCGGGCGTATTTTTGTGGTGCAATCATACCCCCATGCCTATCTTTTGCTAGTCCCTAGCAAAACATCTTTTTTGTAGCATTTAGAAATGATCTTAAGCTGAAGATTTTCTTCCGAGGCAACATAGGTGTGTTTATTGTTGGATATTGTGAGAACCAATTGTAGAGAAGACTACCAGTACTTTAAGTATCACGTGACAAAGATCACTTCTCGACTAACCAAGACTCTTGATATTTAAACCTTAAGTACGATTTCCAGGACCCAGGAGGTTTTTGCCGTACTCGAGAGCTCAAGAGATTATGGCTTGTGCTTAGTGAAGGATCAAGACTGACCAGATGAACATTAAGACTCAAGCTCAGGGTTTCACGAATCTTTAAGTACATGTTGGTCCCAGTTTTAGCTTGTGTTTTCGGATTGACCCTTAAGAAGATGACGGAAAACTCAACTCCCATTTTCTGACATTTGTGGCTCACAGGAAAATAAGGTATTTGTAACCTGCCCTGAAGAACTTCTTGTAGGGCAAAGACTTTACAGACATTTGTGAGATATACTGACTTATTTGCAATTCTTTTTTTTTTTTTGAAACACGTGTCAGTATATCTCTTACAACATTTTTTTGAAGGAGCATACTTTTCGTTTTGGTGGGAGAGTTTCTTTTTAGTGGAAAGAGTTTCTCCTAAACACAAGACTAAAACTTGGGATAAAAAGTCTACCTGCGTGCACAGGTAAGGACTCCACCTTCCCTAATGAACACTAGGGTTGAATCTTATGTTCACCAGGTCTTTCCTGATATGTGTAGTGTGAACCAAGTTTACTTAAGCTCACAAGTAAAAGCAAACCAACGGATCCTATACTGGTGTCTCAGGTACAAGAATACGTCCTTAGTTAGGAGAGATTCTGATCTATTTTGTTAATGCTCAAGTGAATTAAGCCCGAGCCTGAGCAAATCAAGCTTCTGTGGCCTGGAAAGTCTTCAAAATAGAGGTTGAATATCCATTAAACACTTATTGTATTTTTGTTTCAGCCTTTAGATCATTACTAAACACATTCTCTCTCTCTTTATATATATATATATATATATATACACATATAGAAACTGCATGATACCCTAAAATACCCAGATCCTAAGGATGCCTATCCACCCCCCATGCCAAATGATGCTATGCCCTCATATGCATGCAGGGAAGGGTAGAGAAAGGACGAAAGATCGGGTAAGGAGAGCTAAAGTGCAGGGTATACAGTAGGGTGGTAGGGTGGTGAAGTGAAAAGTGAAGGTGGATGGTGAGTGTTGTTGGGGTGCCTCCCAATGAGCGTTGAATTTAGCGTCCCTAGCTGGACTCAAAATGAGGCAAATAATTAGTTACCCTCCAGCAGGGCAATGGTTTCTCCAATGGGGGTAGGTTCATGAGTCAGATAGGGTTTCAAACACTGCCCGTTGACCGTAAATTTACACCCAGATTTGGGATCTTCGATCTCGACGGCCCCATTGGGGAATGGCCTTGAGACCAAGAAAGGACCAGTCCATTTGGACTTCAATTTCCCAGGAAAGAATTTGAGTCGGGCATTATAGAGCCAAACTTACTGAGATGGCTCAAATTCTTTCCATCGAATACGGCTGTCATGAAAAGCCTTAGTGTGTTGTTTGAAGGTTAAAGCAGAATCATAGGCTTCACGACGGAGCTCTTCCAGCTCCTGGAGTTGGAGTTTCCTTTCTCGACCACACAGGTCTGGGTTGAGGTTACATTGGCGAACCGCCCAATAAGCGCGGTGCTCCAACTCCACGGGCGAATGACAAGGCTTCCCATAAATGTTTCTATACGAAGACATACCAAGGGGAGCCTTGAAGGCGGTCTGATATGCCCAAAGTGCGTCAATCAGCTTGTCGGACCAATCCTTATGGTCAGGCCGAACTGTTTTCTGGAGAATTTGTTTGATTTGCCGATTCGACACCTCTGCCTGGCCGTTCGTTTGTGGATGATACGGGGATGCAATATGATGGTGGACTCTGTATTTCCTCAAAAGTGCCTGAAAAGAAGCATGGGTAAAGTGGCTTCCTCCATCCGAGATAATGGCTCGAGGGATCCCAAAGCGCGCAAAGATGTGGTCTTTGACAAATAAGGTGGATATAACATGGTCAACACGGTGCGCGAGAATAGCCTCAATCCATTTCGAAACATAGTCAACGGCCACGAGAATGAATTCGAATCCATTGGACGGAGGAAAGGGACCCATGAAGTCAATTCCCCAAATGTCGAAGATTTCTGCAGCTAGGATGGGTTGTAAGGGCATCATGTCACGACATGACATTGACCCTAACGACAGGCACCTAGTGCAATGCTTGGCATAATTGTGTGCATCCTGGTGTTGGGAGGGCCAAAAGAAACCGCACTGCAACACCTTGGCTACAGTTTTCCTTCCAGAGTAATGGCCCCCGCAGGCCTGATCATGGCAGAAGGATAGCACACTGGGGAACTCGCTATCAGGAATACAGCGACGGATGATTTGATCAGCACCTATTCGAAATGAAGTGGATTATCCCATAAATAATACTTTTCTTCTGCCATGAGACGCTTGCACTAGTTTTTAGGCCAGCCACGTGGAAGGGATCCAAAAGCAAGGTAATTGGCAATGTCGACATACCACAGTCCACTTGCCACATTTATTGCCAATAGGTGCTCATCAGGAAAAATTTCATTGATCGGCAGAGTAAGTCCAATATGGTCAGGGTCCCGTTTGGAAAGGTGATCAGCCACAACATTCTGGGCTCTGGCCTTATTGCTAATCTCAATTTCAAATTCCTAGAGCAGAAGGATCCAACGAATCAGTCTAGGCTTGGCATCCTTCTTGTGCATGAGATGGCGAATGGCCGCGTGATTAGTGAAAGCAATAACGTGAGAGCCCAGAAGGTAAGGCCAGAATTTATCCAGCCCAAAGAAGATCGCCAGTAGTTCTTTTTCAGTGGTAGTATAATTACGCTGGGCCTCGTCCAACGTCTTACTGGCGTAATACACCACGAAGGGGTGTCTATCGCGTCTTTGTCCCAGGATGGCTCCGATTGCAAGGTTGGAAGCGTCACACATGAGTTCAAAGTCGAGCGACCAATCAGGCAGCTGGAGAATAAGGGCCTTGGTGACAGCATTACACAGCTATGTGAATGCTTGTATATAGTCGGGGCCCATATCGAAGGGTACGTCGGTTGATAGGAGATGAGTTAAGTGTCGAGAAATTTTGGAGAAGTCTTTGATGAATCTCCTATAGAAACCGACGTGTCCCAGGAAGGAGCGGATTTGTTTGACAGAGTTAGGCACAGGTAAATAAGCAAAGGCAACAAGCTTAGCTCTGTCAACCTCGATACCCCTATCGGAGATTGTATGTCCAAGAACAATTCCCTCGTGCACCATAAAATGACTTTTTTTCCCAGGAAAGCACGAGGTTTACATCAATACATCTCCTAAGGATACGAGTCAGGTTGGCAAGACATTCGTCGAAAGATGGTCCAATGACCGAAAAGACATCCATGAAGACCTCGAGAAAGTCACCCACCATGTCATGAAATATCGCTAGCATGCATCTCTGGAAAGTTGCTGGCATGTTGCAAAGTCTGAACGGCATCCTTCTAAAGGCGAAGGTGCCGAAAGGGCAGGTAAAAGTGGTTTTCTCTTGGTCTCGGGGGTCAATTGCCACCTGGTTATATCCTGAGAATCCATCCAGGAAACAGAAAAATGTATTTCCCGCTAACCGCTCCAGGATTTGGTCAATGAATGGTAGCAGAAAGTGATCTTTCTTGGTTGCAGCATTGAGTTTCCTATAATCTACACACACTCTCCAGGATGTAGGAGTGCGTGTAGGGATGGATTCGCCCCTGTCATTGACACGGATGGTGAGTCCTGCCTTTTTGGGCACAACATGAATCAGACTCACCCAGGGGCTATCGCTGATCGGGTAGATTATACCCGCATCCAGCCACTTAGTGATTTCTTTCTTAACGACCTCCCACATGTTAGGGTTGAGACGTCGCTGCATCTCGTGGGAAGGTTGATCCTCCTCCTCCGTATATATACAGTGAGTGCAGTAGGAGGGGCTAATGCCAGATAAGTCTGATAAGGACTATCCAATAGCTGCCTTGTGTTCTATGAGGACCTTAGTTTGCACTCTTGCTCCCTAGTCAATTTTGAACTGATGATTACAGGGAGCATTTCATTTGGTCCCAGGAAAACATACTTAAGTGTGTTAGGCAGCTCTTTTAGCTCGAGAGTGGATGGTGAAAGGTCTGCATTTCTTGGGACGAGAGTATCCCAGGCGGGTTGGAGAACAAGTCAGGAGGAAGAAATTGGCCTTCAGATTGGCCAAGAAGAGGGGCTTCTTGGATAGATGGATCCAAAAAGGAATAGCCCCAGTGAGAAGGATATGGGCTCAAGGTCCCAGTGTGGATTTGCAAATCCACTGATTTGGCGGGAAAGAAACGGCAATCCGGTCTTCGAGAGTGTGGACTAGAGGTGAGTAGCCTGGATATGACTCAGACCACGAGGTATGGGAAGCGGAGAAAACCTCGTCAGAAGTCTGGTCAGGAGAAGGTACGGGACAAGGGCGGGATGGGGGAGCGTCACAATATGTGTTGGTCAGGCAGTCATCAGTGTTTATAGGTAATCCGCAGCAGTCCGAATAGGTCCCAATTAGTTCGATACACGCGCTGACGGCCATGTCCTCGTTAGATGTGTCATCCTCGATGCAATTGCAATCAAAGTTCCTTGCTGCCTTGAAGATGTTAAGCTTGAGCTTCTCAGATCCAACGGCAATCTCAATACAGCCTGACTCACAATCGATATGGGCACGGGCTGTGGCCAAGAAAGGTCGACCGAGGATGATCGGACAATCGGAAAGTGAACTAGGAACTTCCATATCTAAAATAAGAAAGTCAACAGGAAAATAGAGACTGTTGACCCTAACCACCACGTCTTCCACCACACCCTTTGGGATTTTGATAGAAGGATCTGCCAACTGTAACGTGACAGGGGTGGGTTTCAGATTTCCCAAGGAAAATTTTTAGAGCATGATGGTCGGTATGAGATTTATGGAAGATCCTAGATCAATCAAGGCAGGTTAAAATTGCAGCCTTGGATGCTACAGGAAATAAGCGGTGTGCCCAGATCTTTCTGCTTCGGTGGTAAGTTTGATAGTATAGCACAACTCGCATGAGGCGAGAGAACCACCGGATTCTTAGTTTTCTTTGACTGTTGCCTGGGTGTTGTGTAGTCTTTGAAAAATCGGGTGACAGTAGGTATGTGGTCGATAGCCTCGAGCAAGGGTACCTTGATTTCAACATCCCTGAACAAATTACACAGGTTATCAAAGGCTTGCGTATCTTTCTTTTTGCCTTTTGGATCCCTCGATAGAGCCTCAGGGAATGGAGCTGATTATGGCAATAATTTGGGTGTATCATCCTCTCGCGAATGCGGTGCGCATCCCGAATGAGAGGGCGATGAAGAAGACGGGCCAGGATCAGGTCGAGGTGGATCGATGGTCTGCTTACCGCTCCTCGTAGTGATAGCATTGGACGATGCGGGTCCAATGGGATCATACGATGGAGGAGGGTTCGCAATGGGGACATAAGAGTGTAGTGCTGCAGCGGGATTAGCCTGAAATCCCGGTGGAATGCTTGGAGCTTGCAGAATTTGATTAACCTACCCCTGAGAAGGTCGTACCTGTGGTTGAGGACCATGGGGTACGAAGTTTCGCGGGTTTGGAATAGGTTGGGTGGGAAGAGTGCCCTGAGATTGAGTCACCATGAGTAGTTGACTGATCTCAGCATTCAGCTGTGCCAGTTGGTGCTGAAGAGAGGTCATGTTCTCTTGGTGCTTTGACATTTCCATCATCATTCGCATCAATTTATCAAGAGGACTTGATGCATGTTCTGTTTGTGGTACACAAGGGCTTGATAGCGGATTTGCCACAGGATTAGACTGGGCCGTTGGGATGACGAGTGCGAACGGTCGCATTGGTCCACCCGAGGGGTTTTGCGCTGCGGCTTGTTGGACCATGAGAAGTTCGGATGATTACGCCACCCTAGGTTATACATGACAGAGAATGGGTTGTTCCCCAGGGTGCAAGCGTCTTCTATGCCAGAAGATGTGTCCGCATGTAAATATGCATCCGAGCACACGTAGGCTTGGTCCTCAGTGTCGAAATACTGGCTCGCAGACGCCAGTTCCACATGACTTACCGAGTCACTTGGCGCGACACTCGGTAAGGAAGGTCTTACGGGGTTTCTCGGGATAAGCCTGGTGTTGGAAGAATTTGGATTGTGACGAAGTGGTGAAGTGGTGATGTTTGTCAGAGATCGGGCGGGGTTGGCCAAAAGCTCATCCAGCTTCTTGTGCACGACGGAGACTTCATCCAATTTTTGTGCAATAAGGCTTAGATCAGTGGATGAATGGGAGGGTCCCATGTCAACTTCGTGGACATTACGGGGCTGGCTGGTACGATTAAAGGCGACAATGGAGGCATTACTTATTGAGTTTTCGCTCATATTTTCAAATAGTTCGAATGCTCCATTCTCATCTTTATTTATAAAGTTCCCTCAGCAGGAAGCGTCTGCAATCTGCTTCAAAGTCTCATTTAGCCCATAGTAGAAAATCTGGGCTATATGGCACTTAGGCAGACCGTGGTGCGGACACTTCCTGAGGAGGTCGTTATACCTCTCCCATGCCTCATGAAATTGTTCACCGTTTTGTTGCGTAAATGAAGTGATAACACGGTGAAGCGCATTGGTTTGCCCGATTGGGAAGAACTTCTTGAGAAACGCTGTTCGCATCTCTTCCCAAGAGTGGATGGTTCTCCCAAGGGTGCATAACAACTGCGACGCTTTATTCTGTAATGAAAACGGGAACATTTTCATGAGGACTATAGGTAACTCGACATTTCTTGGTTTAACCGTTTCAGCCAGTCAAGTTAGGTCTTCCAAGTGGAGAAAAGGATCTTCACTTGCAAGACCACGGAAGTGAAAATTTATCAGGCCAATTATGGTCTGTTTCAATTCAAAGTTGTCCCCGCCCATGAGGACCCGAATTTGTCCTATGGTCTCTGTAGCAGCGAGGTTCTGATAAGAGCTAAGAGACCTAGGCTCCTCCCATTCGGGAGGGTTCTGCATTTCCTCCAATGTTTCCCGAATGGCTTCAATTTGCTCATTATACATCTCCATTTGGGCTTGGAGGTGGGTTATGGGATCTAAGGCTCCACCACCTGGTAGGTTCTGAGGGCGGTTTCCTCCCTTAAGATTTGGGGGTGGGCATTGATTGCACCGCAAAAATACACCTGCAATAGTGCCTTCTTGTGCTATTTCCTAGCATTACCAATGCATATTAGGTCTCCATAATTGCATTGTAAAAATACATGCATGCATGCATTTAATTGAGAAGGGAGGAGAATCAAATAAGTGGCCTTGCATTTTACATTTTTCCTCAAGTGCATCTTTGCAAAATTCCCATCTCTATTTTTATTTCCATTTGATTTTTAAATCTTTCTCCCCGCGACTGCATGGAGCAATTTCTTCCTCGCGCGCCATTCCCTGCAGCTGCCCTTCCCTGCAGCTGCCTCTCCCTGCCAAGCCATTCCAACCTCTCCCTGCAGCCGCATGCAGCCATTCCCAGCCATGCCTTCTTCCTTTATAAAAGACTACGGCTTCTACCTTCAAAACTGAGCCTGGTCCCAACCAAAAAACGCAGCAGCACACCTTCCCCTTCCAGGCCACCACCGTCCTCTCCTCCCTCTCCCTCCATACGCTGGCCCTCCTCGGAGACACCCGGTGGGCAGGAGCCCTCACTGTGGTGCACACCACCACAGTGAGACCACCACCGCCCAGCTCTTCAAAGAGCCGGTGGGTGTGGTGGCTCTTTTCTATTTTTTTTCCTGCTCCAGCACATTCAACCATGGCTGCAAGCTTCAAGGTCTGAAGCTCGAAGCTCGGCGGCAGCAGCTATGGCAAGGCAGCAGCGGCAGCAGCAGCCCCCAGCCATTCCGCGCAAGCCTGCAGGCACCCCAGCCCCTTCCACGCAAGCCTGCAGGCCTCTCTGCCTCCCACTCTCTCCACCCTATCGCACTCTCTTCCGCCCACAACCGGGCCATGCACACCTCTGCAGCGGCCGGCCAAGCGCTTCCCCGCACCCCTGCCAACACCTGCAAGCTTCTGCGCATGCTGCAGGCACCCTCGCCTCCCTCTCCACGCTCGCAACAGGCCGATGAAGACCCTCTTCCTTGCGCGCCAGCCCGTGAGCCGGCCACACTCACACCACCTTCTGCTCCCAGTTGCATGGCGCAGACGACCACTGTAGTCACTGTTCACGCGAGTCTGCACGACACTGTGGCTATAGTGGGGTCATCGGTGAGCTTCTCACTTTATCGGTCACCTGGCACGCCGCGACCACCGTTCGCCCGTGCGCACGCCTGCCCGCGCGTCTCCGCCCGCGTCGCCCGCACACGCCTGCATGTTTGCCAGCCCTCTCCCAGCGCCTGCATTGCCTGCTCCCTTCGCGCGCACCTGCGAACGCCCGCTTCAGCCTTCGCACAGCACAGTGCGCTGTGTATCTTCTCTCCACGCCCTCGCCCTCCAACACGTGCTTGTCTGTGTGGATGCACGCCTGCGCGCAAACTTGAACCTCCAGACGGTGCTGGAAAGCTGCAGATGACTTAACCTACAGCTCTCTCTCTCCCGCTCTCTCTCTCTCTCTCTCACTCTCTCTCACAACACTCTATACACCGACACTTGAACACACATTCACTCACACTTTCACACACACACACACCTATACCCTATTATATACATATATATATATACGTATACATATATATTGATATATATATACATATATTTATATACATATATATACATACATATATATACATATATATATATATACTTATATTTATACATATAGTAGTACCGATATACTTATGTGTTAGTTTTACTTATATACATATATATATACATATATATACTTATATCTATATATATATTAGTATTTCTATAACTAAGTATTAGTATACATATATCTATATACTTATATGTACATATATACTTACATATATACATATATCTATACACACACATATATATATATATATATACATATATCTATATATATATTATTACCTATATAACTAAGTATAGATACATATATATATATATATATACATATATACACACCTACTTATATATACATCTATATATACATATATATATATATATATATATCTATATATACATATATTACTATATACATACACATATATATATACATCTATATAGTATCATATACATACATATACATATAAATATATATATATATATAGATCTATACATATATCTATCTATACATACACATATATATATATACACATACCTATATATATATACACATACATATATACATATATAACTACATATATATACCTATATATTTATAACCATATATATATATATATATTTATATTTATATACATATATATACTTTTTCACATTATTTACCATACGTGGTATCGTGGGAATATCTACACCAGTTGCTGATATTCCTCGATACACGCGTACAAAAAAAGCGTGTTCGCATTCATCTTCCACCATCCATCCTACACCTTACACGCGGCACTTTGTCCTGTTGGTTGCGTCTCTCTAGACTACGACCAACTCAACACCGTGCTACACTCCATCTCCGCCTCCACCCCCACCCCTTTATACATATATAATATATACCTATATATATATATACTATATTTACTTGATTTCTGTTTTGCTTTCCTATTAGTAAAAAGATAAAAAAAATATATTAAAGAGAAAAGATAATCCTTGGCTTGCAGGTACTCCGTCTTGCGAATAGCAAGACCCATTTTGGAACTCTGTTTTGGCTCAAAGCCAAGAACCCAATTTTGAGGGTGTGCCTCAAGGACAAAGATTACCAAAAAAAATCTAAACAAGAAAAAAATAAAAACACAATAAACAAATGGAAGAGACTCATTGTAGGAAAGGCGTAGAAACTCGACTTGTAACCCCACTTCCCTGAGTTCGACCCTGGGCCTAAAAGTGACAAGATAAAATCAAGTAGGCCAGGTTAAAAAATTTTGTAAAGAGATGGTTAGGTCCGATTTAGGTTGACCACTATACACATTTCAACGATAAAATCACCATATTAACAACCTATCCGGGCTCGACACTAGGCATGCAGCCATGTTTGTGGAGGAGGACGATTCGGCTTGCTTTGTAGATTTATCAGTCAATTCAAACAGTTCAAGGTTTTGTGACCTCCTCCCAAACATGCACTACCGTAGGAAGAATTGGGGGAATAAGAAGGGAAAAGAGATGAGAGAAATGACGCCGCAAAGGTACACTTGATTAAAAATCAGTTCAATCAAATTCCTAACCTCTACAGTGTGCCCTTAGACCTAAAGATCTAAGTTACCTACTATCACAAACTACGGAATCGAATGCGAGCACCGCGGAACCATCGGGCCAGATTGAAAGGCCGTTTGCCCTAGTCTTAGACACCCGATAGCACGCGGGAACTCTCACCAGCACGTAGCCGCTACAGGCAGGTAGTTAGACCTCCAATCCTTAAGAAGGTCAAGTTACTACCAATTTTAGTTAGAGGCATAGGGTCAAGTGCTTTTGGAATGTGAAGGGTGTTGTTTACGGGTAATGCCCAAGTGATTGATTTTCAGAGTACGTAAAACAAGCATGCAACGGGGAAATCTCCCCGAATTGAAGTTTTTAATTGGTAAATGGTTTTTAGAGTTCAGCCTTAAGTAGTATGAATTTTAGGATTTCACTGAATTACCAATTCAACCAATCTATGGGTTTTTGAGAGAACACAGGCTTTCTTCTAAACCCAACAAACCCTTCTTTAATATCAATAGGTTAATGCATGCTACAATGCAATGGGCTACCCAAAATGGAGATTTCTGTGTGGATGCACGAATCAGTTTTAGATTTATGTGAAAGGGAGCCAAAGCACTTCAATTCAAGTGCTCCCAATCACTAGAATGATTTCCACACACGAGGCTTCAACCAAAAGATAAAGAAAATCAAATAGTTGGGGTTGAAGTATTCGGGATCGAATCTTAGGCAAGTTGAAAAGTCGTGGTGGGGTTGGAATCGACTCAATTCCAAGTCTCCCCACCAAAAATGTGATCCCGAATTGTAGATAAGTGAGGCAAAAGAGGGGTGCAATCAATCTTTTTTGTATTTGCCTCAAAGAATACTTTGCACGGCAAAAAATTCAAGAATCAAGATTCTTGGATTTTTGTTATGCGAAGGCGGGAAATCGCGGAGCAGTGGGAGTGAAGACAATCAATCAAACAAGTGCATTTTAGTCCACTTGCCCCAAGAGATCCCAAGAAGTTTTTCTAGTTTTTAGTTTTTTAGTTTTTTTTTTTATTAAGGTGACAAGTTAACCCTAGTTTCTAAGAAAAGAAGACCTACTTGTTCGGCAACGTGTACGAAGCTCCAATGCGGTGTCGATGTCTTCACGCTCTTGTTCTCGCCTTGGATCTGCTCACGTCTTTGACTTCGTCTGCCTACCTACTCCTTGCACTAGGTTCACCTGCACACCAAAAACAGAGATACCCGTGAAGAGAGAAGAGAAAAATTGAAAGGAATTGAATAGAAACTTACTTGAGGGCGCACTTCCCCGGCAACAGTGCCAGAAAAGGTGTGGTGTCAGACCCGAATAGGTTGTTAATATGATGATTTTATCGTTGAAGTGTGTATAGTGGTTAACCTAAATCGGACCAAACCATCTCTTTACAAAATTTTTAATCCTGGCCCACTTGATTTTATCTTGGTCACTTTTAGGCCCAAGGTCGAACTCAGGGAAGTGGGGGTTACAAGTCAAGTTTCTACGCCTTTCCTACAACGGGTCTCTTCCGTTCGTTTATTGTGTTTTTGGTGTTTTTCTATTTAGATTTTTTTTTCTGGTAATCTTTGTCCTTGAGGCACACCCTCAAAATTCAGTTCTCAGCTTTGAGCCAAAACAGAGTTCCAAAACTGGTCTTGCTATTTGCAAGACGGATTACCTGCAAGTCAAGGATTATCTTTTCTCTTTTATATATATATATATATATATATATATATATATATTTTGTCTTTTTATTGGCATGAAAGGGAAGCAGAAATAAAGTAAATATAGTATATATATATATATAGGTATATATTATATATGTATAAAGGGGTGGTGGTGGAGGCGGAGATGGAGTGTAGCACGGTGTCGAGTCAGTCGTCGTCTAGAAAGACGTAACCAACAGGACGAAGTGTCGTGTGTAAGGTGTAGGATGGATGGTGGAAGACGAATGCGAACATGCTTTTTTTGTATGCATGTATCGGGGAATATTAGCAACTGGTGCAGATATTCCCACGATACCACATATGGTAAATAATGTGAAAATATATATATATGTATATATGTAAATATATCTATATGTATATATATATATGTATATATGTATATGTATAAGTATATGTATATATGTAGCTATATGTATAGATAGATATATGTATAGATGTATATATATATGTATGTATGTATATAATACTATATAGATGTCTATATATATATATGTATATATATATATAATAATATATGTATATATAGGTATATGTAGCTAGATATGTATGTATATGTATATATAGATATATGTAGCTAGATATATATATATATGTATATAAATGTATGTATATAAATCAGTATATATTTGTGTATATATATATATATATATATATATAAGTATATAGATATATATATATATATGTATATGTATGTATATAGACTAGTACATAGTTATATAAGTACTAATATATGTATAGATATATGTATAAATAAATATATATATATACATGTATATATATGTATATGTATATATATATAAGTATATAGATATATATATATATATGTATGAATACTAATACATAAGTATATAGGTACTACTATATGTATAAATATAAGTATATATATATATGTATGTATGTATATATATATATATATGTATATAAATATATGTATATATATATCAATAAATATAAGTATATATATAAGTATACGTATATATATATATATATATGTTTATAATAGAGTATAGGTGTGTGTGTGTGTGGAAGTGTTAGTGTATGTGTGTGTAAACGTCGGTGAAGAGAGTGAGAGAGAGGGTAGCAGAGATGGCAGCTGCGCTGCTGGAGTTAAGGCGTCTGCGACCAGCGGGCGTAGTCCAATGGTTCAAATTCGGGCGCAGGCGCGCACGCACGCAAACAAGCGTGCGCTGGAGGGCGAGGGTGCAGAGAGGAGACACAGCGCACCGTGCTACGTGAAGGCTGGCACGGGCGAAGGCTGGCGCGCGTGGGTGAGTGCGGGCGAGGCAGATGGGTGCGAGCAAGTACGGGTGACGCGGGCGGAGACGCCCATGCGGGCTGCGGCCGGTTGTGGAGCGCCGAGTGACCGGTAAAGTGAGACGCTTACCGGTCACCCCAATGTAGCCACAATGTCGTGCAGACTCACGTGAACAGTGGCTACAGTGGTCGTCCGCGCCACGCAAGCGGGAGCTGCAGGTGGTGTGAGTGTGGCCGACTCGCGGCTGGCGCGCGAGGAAGAGGGTCTGCATCGGCTGGTTGCGAGCGCGGAGAAGCTCACGACAAAGCACGTGGAGAGGGAGGCGAGGGCACCTGCAGGTTGCGTGGAGGCTTGCAGGTGATAGCAGGGGTGCGGGGAAGCGCTTGGCCGGCCGCTGCAGTGACGTGCGGTGGCCGGTTGCTGGAGGAAGAGAGCGTATGACAGAGCGAAGAAGCGGGAGGCGGAGAGGCCTGCAGGCGTGCGCAGAGGGCGAGGGTGCCTATAGGCACGCGCAGAAGGGACTGGGGCTGCTGCTGCCTTGCCGAGCTTCGAGCTTCAGACCTTGAAGCTTGGGGCCATGGCTGAAGGTGCTAGAGTGAAAAACAAATGAGATAAGAGTCACCACGCCCACCGGCTCTTTGAAGAGCTGGGCGGTGGTGGTCTCACTGTGGTGGGTGTTCACCATAGTGAGGGCTCCTGTCCGCCGGGTATCTCCGAGGAGGAGGGCCGGCGTGTGGAGGGAGAGGGAGGAGAGGATGGCCTGGAAGGAGATGGAGCTGCGGGTTCTTTTTTTTGAAGTGGACCAGGCTGGCTTTGCAAGAAGGAGCCGCACCTGTTTTTAAGGAAGAGGAGAGCATGCACAGCCATGCCCTGGCTGTGCATGTCTCAAGGATGGCTCATGGCAAGGAGATCACGTATGCGGCTGGCAGGGAGAGGGATGAAGAGCAGGGAATGGCGCAAGGAGAAGAAGTTGCAGTCGCGGGAAGCATTTCAAAAATCAAGTGGAAAAAATAAAAAGATGGTGGATTTTGCAAAGATGCACTTGAGGAAAAATGTAATTGCGAGGCCCTTTTATTTCATTCTCCTCCCTTCTCAATTAAATGCATGCATGCATGTATTTTTACAATGCAACTATGGAGACCTAATATGCATTGGTAATGCTAGGAAATAGCATAAGATGGCACAATTGCAGGCGTATTTTTGCAGTGCAAGCACCGGGCACTAGGTATCGATTAGACTAAAAAACATGAGCCATCATTCTTTGATCACCCCTGTAGGGTTTCCACACCATGCACTGATTATTTTTCGGAACCCTACCCTGACCAGGCTGATTCAACTCAGCCTAAACCTGAGTTTTCACTTCCATATCCATCCGAGCCACATTGCATATGGTGGGTTCTGCATCTGTTGATCTACATTTATCAACCCACCAGACTGATTGGGTTTGGGATGCATCATCAGCCCACTGATCTTAACAAGCACCTAGTTGGAATAACCAGGCTCTTAATCAAGGTGCTTGTTTTACAAAACTCTGCTGATTTAACCACTCCCTTTCCACCCCATGTTCCGCTAAGCTGAAGGCGTTGAATTTAGCACTTAACGGGAGGCAACCCATCATTCCAAAAATAGAACCCGTCTGATTATCCGTCTGTACTCCACGTCCATTGTACCTTGAGTTCAAACTTAGACCGTTGATCCCACCTCTGGTACACGAACCAGAGCTTGAAATCATCCGCATTAGTCATTTCCGACTCGTTCACCCACTCGATGTATCTTGTTCTAAGTCCCTGACCTCAACACCATTTCACACCCTCTGTTTACAATGAGGACATTGCAAAACTTAGGCATGGGGGGGTGGTAAAGTGCATACATACAGAACCAAGATAAAGTCAGAAGGATTCTCACAAAAAAATTCACATATGTCAAAAACAAAAAAACATTGAAAAATTATGAAAAAGAGCAAAAAAATGGAGGGAGGAAATTTTGTGAGCCACATAATCATGAGGAGGAAAAGAGCAACATGACAAAAAGGGGCACAAAATGAAAAAGAAAAAGAGATAGTCATTAGTAAGAGATTAACGAATTAACCGAAGTTCTAGGCCACATCAAGAAAAGAGAAAAATGAAAGAAAAGTGCTAAGGAGACACAAAAAGAGATTAGCAGGAATGCTGATCTTAGGCCTTCTGGGCTAGATTCTTAGGCTTAAAAATTCACGTATCCGCTAAGATCTAGATAAGCCTTAACTTAAGTATTAGGTCTAAGGCTTAGGAAGTATTCGATCTCGTTAACTGACCTTCGATTTGTGGGATTCGGTAACCTAAGCACCCCAATCCACACACAATCTAGTTCAGTGCGTATAACTATCAAAATCATGCAAAAAACATTTTAATGTTCTGAAAAAGTCACCTAGATTAGGAACGACCGATCAACACAAGTTAATTTAGACGAGTCCCCGGTGCAGAGAGGCAGGAAATTCTCCCTGAAGATGCGTAAACAACATATCATCTCCTCAGTGCTTGTCTCTTAGGAAATTTAAATATCCTACCGAGGGCATGTAAGCACCCTGCTGGTTCAGATACCATGGGCGGAATTATCATGAAATGTCGATTGCAGGGTTTGGATTCAGCCACGGAACACCATGGGCGAGATTATCTCGAAATCTCAAAAGCCAGGGTTCTGGGGGTTGCCATGGGTAGTGCTATCACGAAGCATCGATTGCCAGGGACCTTTGAGGTTGATGATAGGGACAAGGAATCCGATACAGATCGTGTTAAGAAGCCAATCCGAAGCTAGAAATAAAAAGAAAAGAGAGAGAAATCTCTCCAAACAAATAAATCCTCTGTCTCTCTCTTACAAAAATGCACTGCAAACTAAACCTAGGCTAAAAATGTCTTAAGCACGGGTGCTTTAACCGTGGAATCCAATAAACCCTAGGTTAGTTTCTACAGGCCATAAAAACCATTGCGGAAGACTGAGGCTAAAGCAGGTCAGGTCCAGATTTTGGTTGGTACTTGAGTACCTCTAGGCCTATTATCGGCATTCTGACCTAATCACAAAAGAAAAAGAAAAGCACTTATCATAACTGACAACAAACACTCAGGGTCTAGAACAGAAGTTCAAACCTTGAAATTTTGCTAAGGGACTAGCAAAAGCTTGGCATGGGGGTATGATGAGAGCCTCATCATGAGCCCTAACTAGCTCATTTTGACCTAAGAAAGAGAATAAACACTGCTACATAACCTAGAGAAGGGCTTAATTCAAGGAATAAGTGTTCTGAGAAGAAAACATGAAATAAAGGTTAAAACTATAATTTCACCATTGCAGAACATAAACGGAATTTCTCAGAGGCAAAACATAGGTCAAATGGTCTAAATAAGATAAAAAGTAGGTTGGATCAGTCAGAAATGGGTTAATGTACAGTCTAGGAATTAAATGACATTCTGTAACCCTAAAATAGATTCGCTTAATTCAACAAGGTTCTGGTTAGGATAAAAATCAAATAAACCCTCTAAAATTCATAGAAAAATATCCCCTATGGTTTAGAACCTTCAAATTGACCTTTGGAACCTATTTTGACCAAGATTGGGGTCCAAGCTCATTAATTGACCTAATTTGGTTTTTTGTACAAACTATCTAGTCAAACGTAGTCAAACCTAAAATCCAACTTTACCATTGGATTCCTTAGGCCCAAATTTTGGTAAGGGGAGGTCATCTTGACCTACTTTGCAAAATAGTACACCCAATTACATTTTGGCCCCTATCTTTTGAAAACCATTGCATAGACCACCCTAACTTCCTCACCAATCTTACAAATAGGTCCCTGTACCATTAATGGGGAGAAATCCTACTCTGACGAGGAATGGAGGGGGAGTACTCCCTGATTCCTCAGAGATCTCCTCCCAGATTTGGAAGGGCGATTCTATGAGGAATTCCCTTCCATCTGAGCGTGGTCCTGATCTCTGATTTGCACCCAATCTCTCGTGTGAACGCACATAAGATTTGGGCCTCCAACAGTTTCCATCTCTGGCGAGCATTTGTGTGCTTGGAAGCTTGTCTTCGAAGCACAGGAGCCCCTACTGGCATCTATAAAAGGATCCTCAACCCCGACTGCACCTCTTCAGCTCGACTTGGCAAGAGATCCACCCCAATTTCATCTTCTTCTCCGGTCAAGTAGTCCAGCGAGCTCCGGTGAGCCTTCCTCCTCTTTCTTGTCGCTCTGCCACACTACTAGTGGCAGAGTTGCCCTCACCATCTTCCTCCGCATCACGCAACACCCGCGCGAGCATCTCTAGCCCAGTCGTCGCCACCGTCTCCCTCCACTGGACACCATCTTCTCTGGCGATAGTAGATACCGCCAGTCGCCACCTCTCCCCCTTCGTCCACTTAATTAGGTTAGACTTACTCCCCTCTATCCCCTCTTCAATTCCCCTCAATCTATTTCACAAATTACCCCTTGACTGCCACTTTCCATCGCCATCTTCTCCATCTCCACCCACCCACTGGCGAGGCGCTTCCACCACTCCGCACCTCCACACACCTCGCCAGATACCTCACAACCTCCGCCACAGTCCACTGATCATCATCCACCCTTCCACCAACCGCCCACACCACCATAAATGCCCCTTGACCGAACCCATAAGCACAGCCACAAGGTGACCTAGGCACTCACACCTAGGCCTCCCCGCGGCCTGCCACTTACCGTCCCACCATACCTTGACACGACGAAGCTTCCCATATGTCTTAATAGGGCCGCAAGGCCGTGTTTGTGTGTGTCAGATCTCACCACCTGCTGCCATTGACGCACACAGCGAGAAGGTCACAAGCTTCATCCCAGGCTACACGCTCCAGGCGTCAAGGTCCCAAAGGAAGCAGATACGTGTGTGAACTCATACAGTTGAGCAATTGGTTTGGCAAGCAACCTAGTAGCAGCAATTGAAGAAGGAGTTCCTGCGGGCGCACGTGCAGAAGCGGGTGGGACTTTTAGGCCCACCTCGTAAATGTAGGAGTGAGTTAAGTAAGATAAATTGAAATTATGTTTTACATTGTTCGCCTTAAGTACACAGGGGTGAGGTCCCTCGCCCTCACTCACCACGCCTCATCCGTGACACTCCCCTGCGGACCTGGCACCCGACCCGACTAACCTATCCGTGCACTCCTCGTGCACCACACCCACGCCGGTGTGCCTGGACCCGAGCACGCGACTGACCTGATTACCCGGCTTTGGGAGAGTGTACCGAAGAGAGAAATAGAGAGAGAGACACAAGGGACCGTACGGGTTAGGTTTTGCTGCGTTGTGCAGGGAAGAAGCAGAGCTAAGGAAGGAAGAGGCGCAGCAGGGAAGCTAAGGAAAAAGAAGAAGAAAAAGGAAGGCACAGCTGAGGTAAAAGTAAGCATACTTAACCATAGAAGGGAAGAAGGAAGGAAGGCCAAAGAGAAGAGGAAGTCAGAGGAGAGCTAAGGCTGAAGAAGGAAGGGGAAAGAGAAGGAAGAAGAAGGAGAAAGACACTATGCAGAAGAGAAGGAAGAAAGCAAAAGCTAAGAAGGTAGAAGAGAAGCAACTAAAGTAGAGACAGAAAGAGAAGGAAGAAGAAGAAGAAGAGAAAGTTGCAAGGAGAAGAAAATAAGAGGCCATCATTTAAGACATCTTATCATAGAATCAGACGTCCAACTCTTCTATTTTTGCTATAAATTTAATTCATAAACTCTTGCATTTATATTCTGAATTAAGTTTTGAGCAATTCTAAGTGTTCAATTACGTTATTGAGATTAGTGAATAAATTCCATTTTCTCCCTGTGTTCAACCTTAGATACTTATGTTTTCGAGTAATAAATTCTTATTTGTTGTCAACGCTTGGTACCTATACTACAATGCAACTGACTTAAAAGCCCGACAAAGCGATGCAATAGATATCCACCTTGGAACTGATTCCGTTGATTATTTGGGTTGGGCATGGGTTGGGAAGGTAAATTCCCAGCAAGTTGATGATTAGGAGTAACCTTAACTTGGTGTTGCAAGTTGGTAATCATGCAGGTTACTTCTGTCATTTGATTCTGCATACCTTGCAGAGTTTTCATGATCTGAGTATTAATATCTTCCTGAAATGGTCCAGGTTGATATGTAGGTTGCCCATAATTCCCAAAATGATTTTGTTTGGGAAAAGGAATCGGGTTCGGGTTTTTCCAGGAGTTATTCGGGTTGGTCCTCCAGTTCTGATTGTAAGTGTTAGAGGGGTTTCTAAATTGCTCCTGGAGAGCATAAATATTTTCCGTGGTGGGATCAAGAATATTTTGATTCAAATAATCAAAATTCTTAGTCAAATCTTATGGAAAATCAGCTGAAAATTGCTGACCAGCAAGTGTCGCATCTATATTGTGCAGATTTTCTCTTTGGAGAAGTTGTGGAGTGTTAATGTATGGAGAGTTAAAGGGTGGAGCATTAAGGTGTGGAGCTTGTTTGTTTGTAAGCTTTTCTTCCATTTTTTTCTGGTGAATTTGCATCTGGTCCAGTCGTTGAGCTAACATATATAGATCATCCTGAGTGATTGGAACAGAGGTGGATTTGGAGTCAACTTCATTGACTCCATGTCTGGGGTTTTGTGTTCTAACAAAAGTGTCCATTGAAGTCATATTAAATAAGTTTTCACTCATTTTTTCAAAGAGGAGATAGGCACTTTGAGCATCTTTATTAAGGAAATTGCCCCACATGAAGCATCCACAATTCGCTTCAATTGATCTTCTAATCCATGATAGAAGATCTGCACTAACTGCCATTGTAGAATTTCATGGTGGGGACAACTTGAGAGTTCTTGGAATCTTTCCCAGGCTTCATGAAGGGGTTCACCAAGTTTTTGTTGAAAGGTCGTTATGGATCTTCTTAAAGCGTTAGTTCGACCGATCAAAAAAAATTTCTTTAGAAAAGTGCTCTTTAATTGGGGCCAGGTGGTGATCAAGCGCCCAACAGTTCTAAACCAATGTGAAGCTTTATCTTTTAGAGAGGAAAAGGTCTCATCAAGCACACATCTTCCTGCACATTGTGGGAACGAGTGGTTTGAGCAAGGATAGTTAATTCCTCGAGATGACAAAAAGGATCCTCTCTTGGAAGACCATGAAAATGCTTGATCAAGTTCAGAATAGCTGGTTTGATCTCAAAATCCCCTTGTGGTATGACCACCCCAGGTCTTTCCTCATAGTTGGAAGGATCATAGAAATCCTTAAGAGGAATGACAAGCTACTGGCGAGGTGGTTGGTTAGGTTCGTCACAGTCATAGCCAAATTCTCTCGATTTTGTTGTAGCCGAACCAAATGGTTGACCATAAAAGCAAAGGTGTTTGTATTTTGAGTTTGGATTTGAGGGCCACCTGGCCCTGCAGGAATTTCTGGTTGCTCTAGATGAGGGAGGTTAGAGATGGGAAGTCAGCTTGTGGGTCGGCTGACGGGTTAGAAGCAGAAGCAGAATTTTTTTATCCGTTCCCCAGGTTTTCCATATTTTTAGAAGAGGAAGGAGAAGAAAACAAAGATTTTCTAGTGCGGGGGGGAAAATCAGATGGTCCCTCAAGATGTGGTTTTTGGGACCTTCACCCATGCAGGCACCTTTTTTTTTGGAAGAATTGGAGGGGAGAAGAGATGGAGATGAAAGTGTGCAATTCAAACAACAAATTCTAGACCTAACTTAAGTGTGACTCCCTAAAAAATTAACCTAAGACTTGGTCTATCTAGGAAATAAGTAATCACTAGTGAATGCCCGTTCTGTCAACAAATCTAGCTAAGTTGTTTAAGGGGAGGTTTGGGCCCAAGCATTTCCCAGGAAAATCCTAGGTGTTTGTATAAGCCCGCACCTGGTCGTTTGACACAGCCCCTCAGCCTGAACACTAGATATAGATGATAGAATTGATATCAACTAAAGAGAACTTCAGACCTAGATAGCAAGCCTAAGTTGATGAAACCTTAGGGGTCAAATTGCTACAAATTTTTATTAGGTCTAGGATACTAAAGTGCACACAGAATGTGGAGGGAGTTGATTGGGTTATTGCCTGGTTATTTCAGTTCTTTTTATGTGTGTGTAGGAATTGGAAAGTGGTTCCAATTAAAACACAAGTTGTCACACAATTTCTTGTATTTTTGTCATTTAGAATTTGATTTAATTCAATGTGTTTTAGGGTTTCTATTTTAAAATTTTCAAACAAGTTTGAAACTTCACAATCAAAGGAAAAATAAGTTGTATTGGTGATGGTTAATTTCCTTTAATGTGGGTCTCTAAACAGAAAGAAAGAAACCCAAATCCAATTGTCCCTAAGACAGAAAATTACTACCAATGAAATGTTTTTAGGCTTTCTATATTAAGTAGTGGTCCCAACAAGTCAAACAACACCACTACTTTGAATAAAATCAAACAAGGATTCTAGAAAATAATTTTTTAAGACTTTAGGAATTTGTTAGATATTTGGTTTGAATTTTTATTTGTGCTGGTATCAAAGTCAAGAAATGATACCTATGGGTATTTTGGACTTTTTGTACCACCACCGACCTCCAAAAATTTTTATGAATTTATGTGATGTGTAGAATTTCACAAGAATTCCCGAAAGTTAAATTTCATAAAAATTGATTAAGTAGAAAAAATCTAAAAATTCACTAATAGTAGAAAAATAGGAAGAATAAAGGGTGTGACCCCTATGCAGTTCACGAATTTTTAAAAATTAATTACAAATTTAATTACTCTGAAATTTGGAAAAGATGTTCCCTACGTGATTTGAAATCACTAGGTGGAATTTTATGATTTTAGGACACTGGTGGTGTCAGAAATTGATTTTTCAAGTTTAGACAGAAATCTGGACCTGAAAAATTGAACACCAACACTTGAATTGGAGTGGTGTTTAATGAAGCATACAAGCAAGCAATGGATTTTAAATTTCACCACTCCACTTAATTAAGTTGTTTAAAGCCATGTTTAGTGTGTTGTTGGTAGTTTTTAGCGAATTATATGACTAGAAAAGGGAACCAACCTAAAAATCCATGAGAAGACAAGATATTGCAATTGTCTTAGAATCCCGCTTTCTTCCCGCAATGCCTGCACACACAAAAGAAAAATATAGAAGGGGATGAGATCCACTTCAAGCAAGAGAAAAATTGATTAAGCAAAGTCGTGCCTCCCTGACAACGGCACCAAAAAGTGATGCGAAAAATTATGCAGTTTTTAAGATTAGGGTTTAAGTCGCTGCAACACGTAAATCCGTTCGCTTTTAAAATTTGTAACATAGATAGGGGAGTATCTAGGGTCGTCCAAGGAGGCAACTATTTGATAAATCAATCTCTAAATTGGAAATGTGGAAATCACCTTTCTTTTTTGTCTTTTCAAATATATATGTATTTTTTTAAGGTTTTTGAAATAAAGGTGCAATGGCAAGATGGTGGTAGAAAAAGACTAAATCTAATTTAACTACTAGGTGACAAGAAAGACCTCTTCTCAAGCTCACCCTACACATGTGAAGGCCTAGGATAATTGAGAAGAGGGAACGAAAGTGCTAAAGAAAAAAAAAACTAAAGTAAGAAGAAGCTACACCAAGTAGAAAAGGCAACTTAATATTAAGCGGATTTCTGTTTTACAAAAGTAGAGGAAAGCTTCTACTACAAAAAGTAAAACTACAAAAGTTAAAACACAAATCCTAGATGATGATGGTGAAGAGGGAATGCTCCTTGATCCAACTGTGGCTACTCCCACAGTTAAAAAGGGTCCTCCTTCTCTTTTTCTTGAACCAGAGATAGTCTCCTCCCAGCAAGCCCAAGGGGGGCGTGCTTGACTCCTCTAAGGTGGATGGAATTCCACCTTCAAAGGCTTCTCCTAAGGTGGCGTGGACCACCTTTGATTCCTCCTCCAAGGGTGGTAATGTACCACCCTCAAATCCTCCTCTTCCTAGGGTAGGCGTGTACCCTAGGTTGTCCTCCAATTCCTGGATTCTTTCCTTGGCTGGCGTGGGCACAAGAGAGAAGAGAAGAGGGGAAGGCACCAAGGGGACAGAGTATCCCCTTAATCTTCTTCTTCTTCTCCACCTCTTGACCTTCTATGTAGGTGGAAATATAGGCAGAAAAATTATAGCCAAGGGTGAAGATTTAATGGTGGTGGTAGGGGGTTCATATAGGAATGGTAGGGGGTTAAGGGTGGTTATAGGATGGATGGCTATGATGGAGGTTAGATGGTGGTTATAGGATCCTAGGGCTAGGGTTGTTGGTGCCAAAATGGAGGGGTACTTGGTGGTTGGCGTGAACCCTAAGTGGTAGGTAGGGTTAAGGGTTTGGTTAGGTGTGTTGTAGGGTGGAGATGGAGTTATATGGTGGTGGTTATGTGATGGAGGGTAGATATAGGGTGGTGCCAAAGAGGAAAGATGCTTGAGGTGGTAGTTGTGGTGGAGTTAAGGGAGTTTGCACCACTTTCGGTGGGTTAAGGTGGGGAGTTAGGTGGCGTCACTAGATGGAGGGTTAGGATAGGTTGGGGGGTAATATGTAGGGTGTAGATGGGAGGAAGTGTTAGCTCCAAATCAAGGGATGTAAGTGGTGATTTTTGGTGCCAACTAAGGTAGGGTTTAGGGTAGTTATGGAGCGTTAGGTTTGGCACCATGTGTAGATTTCTAGAAGGGGTTAGGTGGGTGGTAGGGATGGCTTTAGGTGGTGATGTGTAGGGTTAGGACTTATGGGCATGTCGGCAACAAAGGAAGGGGTGCATGTGGTGTTTTTGGTGCCAACTTGAAGGGGTGTGAGTGGTTGTGGTTGGTGTGGGTTGGCACCAAGGATAGGTTGGGTTAGGGTTTGGTTAGGGTTAAGGGTTGAAGAGTGGACAACCATGGTGGTTTTTGGTGGAGTAGAGTTTAGCTAAGCTAGCTAAGCTAGCTTAGCTAGTAGAGTAGAGCTAGAGGAGCTAGGGTTTCATGGGAGATAGCTGAGGAAGTGTATTCTAGAGCTAGTATCAGGTACTCTCAAGCTGGGGTTGCTGAGGTAGCTTCAAGGGGAGCTCAACTACTGAGCTTGGCTACTTAGTTCTTATGCAAGTAGCCAAGCTTAGCTAATTGAGCTCAGTTGAGCTGGCCCTAACCTAGCTAGAGCTAGGTTGATCTGGAACTGCCTCTGATGAGAGCTATAGAGCTAGCTAAGCTACTAGTTGACAAGTAGTAGCTCAGCTAGCTTAGAGTCTAGCTATTGTGAGCTGGCCGGAGCTGAGGTGAGCTGAGCTTGAGCTGAGGTGGACTCAAGTCAACTCAGTTAAGCTAACTAGAGCTCCCAGTGAACTGGTGGGAGCTGAGATGAGCTAGACTCAGTTGAGTTGAGTTGGATCTAGGCTGACCTAAGCTAGGGTGAGCTAAGATGAGCTCTCTTGAGCTACCATTCAGCTGAGATGAGTTGAATGGAGCTGAATGGAGTTAACCTTAGTCCAAGGGAGCTGGTATCCAGCCATGATGAGTTAGAATTAGCTGAGTCCTAGCCTAAATGAGCTTCCTCTTCAACAGTTGCCTTCCCGAGTGCTTGGGTTCTGGGGATCTGACTCTCTGCTTATCCTTAACACTCCAAGAAATACATCAAAAATAAAATAACAAATGCAATGCATGCCTAACCTATTTTATTCCTAAATGGAACCCAAAAAACCTATTTGTGAAGCAAAATCCTAAGGGCTAGGTTTGTTTTAATGCATAAGAATGATTGTAAACTGGCGTTTATCAGTTATGGGTGGTTATGTTGATCCTAGGGTTAGGACTAGTTGGCACTAACCAAGGGGGTGCAATGGGGGTGGTTATGGCCATGAAGGGACACCTAGAGTTGGCACCAACTATGGGGTTTCTAGAAGGTGGGTATTTGGATGGTGGAGATGGGTTCTAAAGGAGATGGATGGTGGTGATTAGTGGGGGTTTTGGAGGGAAAGTTGGTGCCAACTTTGAAGGCATCTTTTGGAGATGGTCGAGTGAAGAGGTGACGCCAAGTTGGAGTAGCTTAGGTGGTGTTTTAGGTGGAGCTTAGGTGGAGTTGGAGTAGGTGGGCTACTTAGATGGGAAATAGGGTTAACTTGGATGACCATGGGAGCTGCGTAGCTAAGCTAAGCTAGCTTAGCTAGCTTAACTAGTAAGGAGAGTAGAGGAGGAGGTAATTTGGGCTAGGGTTTTGAGGAGAGGAGCTGAAGGAGGGATGTCTGGAGTTGAACTAGAGCTGGTAGCTACTGAAGAAGATGGCAAGGAACTACTTTAGCTGGCTTAGCTTGCTAGTTCTTTGCTAGCTGCTAAGTCAAGCTAATGTAAGCTGGCTTCTGCTAAAATGTGCTGAGGTGAGCTAGGTCTGATCTTCCTGAAGAGGATCTAGCTAGCTGGTGTAGCTAAGGTTTCTTAGCTAAACTAAGTTGAGCTAAGTGGAGTCCCCAGGAGCTCGAGTTGAGCTGGCCTGAGCTAAGATGAAGTCATCTTCAGCTAGCTAGAGTTGAGTGGAACTGGATGTAGCTGGACCTGAGCTGAGGTAAACTCCAGTCAACTTAGCTAAGCTAGCTAGAGCTCCTAGTGAACTGATGGGAGCTGAGATGAGCTAGACTCAACTAAGTTGAGCTGGATATGGGTTGACTTGAGCTATGGTGAGCTAAGATTAGCTATCTTAAGCTACCATTCAGCTGGGATGAGCTGAATGAGCTAACCCTAGTCCAAGTGAGCCGGTATCCAATAATGGTGAGCTGGATCAGGCTGAGTCCCAACTGGTTTCACCAATTGCCTCCTGAGTGCTAGGGTTCTGAAGATCTAACTATCTGTTTAACCCTAACACTCACATAAACACACTAAAACAACAATAAAATGTGTAATGATGCCTAACCTAACTTTTGCCTAATGCAGCCCAAAAAACTATTTGCAGAGTAAAATTCCTAAGAGCTATGTTTATTTTAATGCATAAAAATGATGATAAACTGGCGTTTATCAGAAACCAACCACCATATAATCATCAAACTATCAAAGGAGTTGGTGCAGAAATGAAGCTTTTCCACATCCATCATTCCCAGCCCAAATATCACAAATCTCGATCTACCTAACATTGATATCTTCCATCTAGGAGATGAGAGAGAAAAAGTACTCACCAATGTACAGACTTAATTGAAACTGGCAAATCCCAACGTGATCTCACCAATTAGGGCACCCTGTAGCACCATCTCTGCAGCTACAACATCATCAGCAATCGGTACCTCCACATCCATCACCTTGTCAAAAACCTCTAGAGGGGGTGGTGGGCGAGCTCTCCCCCAAACTTGATTATGGGGCACATTGTTTCCATCGGATTTCATTGTCTTCCCATTTTGGCATGAATCCCTCTTGTGTCCCAAGCCACCACACACAAGACACAAGATCAGAGCCACATAGATGGCCACCATATGCCCCCACCTTCTACACCTATAGCAAACAACGTCTCCATTCTTTTGCCTCCACCTCCCTTTACTACCCTCTACCCAAGCCCTATTGGACGATGCAAAGAAGGTTTTCCTCTCGAAGTCCTTTCAGCTCCATCTCCTTGACCTCCATGTCCACTATCCTTCGTCAACCCCTCTGCCATCACCATCGCCCCTCCCAAACCCTCAAGACATTTTTCCATCTAGTTCTCGATTTGTCTGTTATGTTCATCTTCAGGTAGGTATTTTAACCCCTTTTGCAAAGTCCCTCTCTTGATTCTTTTGTAAATAGGGCAAGGAAAAAGGATTTATACTAGATCTTAGCCACTACATGTTGATTTGAGGTTGCATGTATGTATTGCAAGTGGCTTATTACCATTGTGTGCTCATAAAATTGTTCTAGGGGTTTTTCGTATCAAATCTCTTGGTGAGGTTTTTAATGGGATTTTGTGTGTCCCAAAGGTTATTCCTTGAGTTGGAACTTGTGGGTTTGGAATTAGTGGAAAGGAGGACCATCAAGGAAGGGATTTAGGACCCTTCATCGCCACCAACTCGATCTTCCTCCTCCAAGCAGAGTTCCAACCATATTTAACTGACAAATGTCCTTTTCCACCAATATTGTACCATCTTTTGATTCCCATGCTTAGGATAGATAACAAGGATTGAATTGGAAGTGAAACTAATGTTTTACATGCAGGGATTTGAGTTATGCATGTCGTGTTTTTTTATCCCTAGGGTGTTTATGTGAGTGGTGGTAGGGATTTTTCCCCCTTTTTGTTTCATCTTTTGTTTCCTATGATTAAGGGTGATCAAAGGGAGGGTTTTTAACAAGATAGCCAAGTAGGCATATAGGTAACTAGATGGGTGGTCGGCAATTTCGTTTGGGTGCTAGAAGCATAAGTACTAGTACTAGTTGACTTGGCACCGGCTTGTAATAAGAATAAAAGTGTACTAGATGTATTTAGTTGCCATGGTTGGACTGCCTAGAACCAATACTGGTTAGGTTACTTGGAAAGGGGCTGGTGGTACCCAGTACCGATACTGGCTTGGAAATTTTGGTATTACACTAGGGGTGCCCAGCATCGGTACTAGGGTTTGGTACCGGTACTGGTTCACATGTTCCACCCTGTTTAAGCTAAGAGCCAAGAAACTCTTGAGCTCTAAGAAGATGGTTAAAGGTTCATTTAATTTAGCTAAGTAAAGGGTTGAACCCAAAATGTTGAACCTGTTAATGACTCTACTAGAGTCTAATAAATGAGATACTTGGATCCTAAGGTCTTGGATAAGACCCCAGGTGATCCAGTAGGTTTCTAATGATTGCCTGATCAGGTACCGAATAGGGGAAAAGGGATTAGGAGCGATTAGGTCAAACACGTAAGCTCATTGGGTGAGACACCGGGACATTGTGAATGTGAGTTCACTGTTGCAAGCTAGAGGCCCAAGAGTTGGTAGCTGAGTCTATCAGAGTTCAACCTTGGAATTGGTATAGTTCCTGGTTGGGTGTCACTAGGTGCCATCATGGAAATGAGGCACTAGGAGGTGTCTTGATTCTGAGTTGATGAGAGGCGCTCTGAGATCTTGTGTAGAATAACTTTCTAGGGGCCTCATGCCTGTACTCGAGGGATCTTGTATGGAATAGCTTTCCAAAGATTCTCGGGTGACGGGGATCTTATGTATCATGAGTGGAATAGTTTCTACAAATCTAGATGGGTGAAATAGTTTCCAAGGATCTCATGCAACGATATGGGTATCTTGTGTGGAATAGCTTTTTAGGCATTAGGGAAATGTGTGATCTTATATGGAATAGCTTTCCAGGGATCATAGGCAACGGGAAGTCACTCCTACCGAATCTTTGGACCTATTACTCAGAGATGTCTTGTGTGGAATAGCTTTCCAGGGACTCTAAGTACAGTCAACATTCTAGCAACCAGAACGAGTATCCTTTGTCTGGTAGACTTGAATTCTTTAATCTCTCCTCTGGCCAAGGAGGGGTTAGGGTACAAGTGTACCATTGGAGAGGGCACATCAAGATCTACTTCGTCAAAAAGGGCTAATTTAGTCACTTTAGGGATCAGAGTGGCAGGTAATAGGATCTTGGATTGCTAGGATAGTTGCATTAAAACGAGTGGCTTTAATCAAATGAGTATGATTAGTGAGTTGGGACCACAGTGGTTGGTTAGGTTAGTCTGGGTTAGGATTGAAGCCTAGGGTTCTAAGTTCAAGCTAGGGATATAGTCGGGTAGCGAAACTGTACACTACCTTATTTTTATGGGATTATAGAAGATATTTGTTCCCTACAGAGCCGGTTAGCTCATCCCTACTTTGTGACTTAATTTATGGTGTGGTTGTGTGTCGTCAACAAGTAGGTTTTGGACGTAGTGCAAGATTCACTATGTGCTATTGGACAGGTAATATTTGAGCTTTAGTTATAGTTATTTTCTGGTTAATTTGTGCCATACCTCCCGTATTTTCTTCCATTTTATATGATAAATAGAACTCTTTTATAGATCAACTTAGTTAGGTACAACCTGAATTAAATAAACCAGCACCTCTTCTGTTGCCATTCCCCTAAACTCCAACCCTCATTGGGGGCCTCAATTTTTGGGGCATGACATAAAGGAATTGAAAGAGGCATTCAAATCTAAATCTTTAGTAACAAGATTTTCTATTTCAGATTTCAAGGTAATAGACTCGTTTTTCATTTTTTTGTTTTCCAATTTTAATGACTTACTAAAAACATAAAGTTCTTCTAAGGTTTCTTGCAGCTCATCCAGAGTAAAAGAATTTACCTCTTCTTTGTTATCCACCTTCTCACTTTCATCCACAATGGCCATGAAACCAAGGCATGCAATTTTATTTTTCGATTCCTTCACAGGTTCTTCTTCTTCTTCCTTCGAGGTTTAGTCATCCCAAGTAACCTAGAATGCCTTCTTCGTGTGCTTCTTCTCCTTCTACAAGAGTGAGCACTCCTATCTTAGGTGCCCCCTTTTGTTGCAATGATAGCATCTAACTTGCTCCTCATCTTTCTTCTTTTTCTTTGATTCACTGATCTTAAGAAACTTGACAAATTTGTTAGCTAAAAAGTCAATCTCCTCGTCATCGGAGCTTACCTCATAATTGGAAATGGCTTTGAAGGCGAGATTCTTTATTTTTGGCTCTGGTGTCTCCTTTCTTTGCTTCATCTTTTTTCATAAGTCATCAAATTTCCTAGGAGATCATCCATATTTTTTTTGAGAAAATAAGGAAAGGAGATCATCCATGTTGAGATCCTCTATTTGATGGGCTTCCTCAATGGCGGTAACCTTTTGTTCCTACTCGGGTCTAAGGGAACGAAGAAGCTTTGATTGAAATTCTCCTTGAAGGAAGGTCTTCCCCAATGATTTAAGGTTGTTCACAATGAGAGTAAACCTAGTGTACATCTCACTTAAACTTTCATTATTTTTCATAGCAAAAGACTCAAACTCATGAGAAAGCATATTAATCTTAGAAGCTTTTACCTTAGATATACCTTCATGGGTTACCTCTAGAGTATGCCATATTTCGTAGGCTGTGGCTGATAAGTCAATTTTCGCTTAACAAAATGATAGTTAAAATGATTTGTCGTTGTATTTCTAAGTGGTGGAAAATCGACTAATTAAAATAATTAAAATAAACCACTCAATGAGGAGTGGGTCATGTCCACAAGGAGGCAATGGCTATTATTGTTCACGAATGATTTCCTCAAGAAATTATGTCGAAAATCTTGTAGATATGAGTTTAAATAAAAGTGTAAGTTGAAATTGCATTTAAGCCAAATAGGAGGGGGTTCAAAGTAAAGTGTACTATAATAAAATAATAATCAAATCCTCACAATGGCACTTAAGTGTAATTACGAATTAAGCTTCTCCTATAGCAAAATTCTTCCAAGAATTGAATGAAACCCCACTTAGATTAAGGTTAAGAAATTGATTTGCTTAATAAGCTAAACAATGAAGGGGGTTCTCATAAAATCACCATAATAATGAAATCAAAAAATGAAGTGGCAATGGCATATGATGGTAATAACTAATGCAAGTTTACTGTGCAAAAATAGGGGATTTCTTCCCCATGATCGTGTGTGAGGAGGAGGGAATGGCCAGAGGTGTGAATCTCGGAGGAGGATCTCTACACCGAGGGCTCCATGATGGCGGTCGCGACGAAGTGCGAGGCGACCCAAGGTGGCTGATGAGTGGCTACTCATCATAGCTAAAAGGCCGAAATTAAGCTAGACACTAAGCAAAACAATATCAAATTAACACATAAAAAGGGTTAAGTGTGGGAATTAAAGAAAAGACCTAAAACTTTTAATGTGTGTTAAAATCTCCTAATTAGGTCACAAAAATAAGATATTCTGAAAATTAAAGAACAAATGATGATCCATGCATCAATTGAACACATAAACAAGTTTGAAAAGATAGATCAGAGGTAAAATCAATGTCTTAAATGTTCAATTAAGCACATGTAAAAATTTGAAAGCAATTGGACATCATTTAGGCTTAGAAATAAATAGATTACAATTAGGTCCTTCATGCATTACATTTCTACCCTTCAAAACTCCTTCTTGGACCTTTTTGCAAGCCGCAGGGACCCTTCTGTATGACTGCAGGGCCCTTCCAGCTATAGTTCTTCTCACTTTTGGACCTGCACGCTATTCTTCTACCCCTTCGTTTAAGGGTCTTCCTGCAAAATTTTCCTTTATTTCAACGAGAAGCTGAGTTCTTCACGCGCACTGTAGCGCGCGAAGAACACAGCCATTCTCGACCGTCCATCACACTTTTGATCTCGATCTGCGGCTGGAATCAAATGGAACCTTCGCGCGATTCGGTGCGTGCGTTCACCTCTCTTCCCAGATCTCATCTGACGGTCAGATTTCTCTCTTGACTCGCCGCGCGCTCTACCCATCTCATCCTCACCACCGGCTTAATTTTGATTAACCTCACCCTTGCGGTGATTCCAATCACTGAGCTGCTATTTAAGCACCTCAGTGGTGTCGCGCGCAGGGGATCGCTCCCTCCTACATCTCTTAGCGATCAATTCTTCCACTCCAGTCTCTCCTCCTCATCTAGACCCTGATTTCACAGCCACCGGCTGTGGAATCATCGCCTGCTCTCGACCCTCCTCGTCGCTAAGGACCTCGTAGCACCTGAGGACGACCCTGGAGTCTCACTAGCAGACTCTTCCCTCCGCTGGAGTCACCCTCCTCCTTTCTTCCTCCTTAGCCGCCGGCTAAGGACCCATAGGTCCCATTCTTCCTTTTAGTTTAGTTTTTAATTCTGCACAAGTAGTGTTAGATTTAGTTTGCAGTAGTTTAGAATAGATTTAGTTTTAATTGTTAGTGTTTAATGTTAGCTGTAGTTAGATTAGTCTTAGGAGTAGAATTAGTATTAGATCCCCTCCCTCACCTCCTCTGATCAGTCCAGATCAGAGGGGAAGAATCATCTGTTCACTATTCAATTTATCTCCCTCTTCATGTTTTGTTTTTCCCATCATCCAGATTCTGATTCTTGTTTTTTTTTTTTTCTTTTAACGACGAATTTTTCACCAATCACCCACACATCCGGACCCAATTCCAGATCTGATGGTGTACTGCCTCAGATCTGAAATTGGCGTCACAAGCACCATTTGGGGCTTCTCACTCACCCCATTTGTGTTCACAAAAGCCCCTTTTATTTTAGATTGATTGCCTCAGTTTGTCAGATTCACTTTAACATGGGTTTTGAAGAGATTTTGCTTTCTGAAATGTCTTGACAGATCTGACAAATTGAAGGGATTTTGGTTTTCCTTGAGGGCAAGGATTCTGAGAAGTTCTCTGGTGACAGAGAACAAATCAGAAGAGCCTTTCATGAATTTGCTTCTGCCTTGATCTGAATGCATTCGCTAGCTTTTATAAATTCCTTTAATGCATTCTTTTTTCTGATTTGTCATTTCAGAACTGCCATACACCACCTGTTTGATAATTATTTTTGTATGGTGATTCTCTAACCTAAGGAGTTTTCCATACTCCTTAAGGTTGCAAGAAACTGGGATTGTATGTTTTTGGTTTTAATTGATTGAGTTAAGTCTTCCTTCATGCTGTCTATGGCATTAGGAAGACTAACTCAATGCCATTTGTGTTTTGATCTGAAATGATGCTTTTGATAAGGGCTTTTCCTTGTGGGTATTTGAACTGAATTCTTATGTGATTTTCGTGAGATTTATACCCTTATCAGATTTGGATTTCAACTCTTTAATTTTTAGTTTGTTCTGAATTTTCTCTTATTCCCAGTTATACAGTAAAATGCTGCAAACTGCAGCTACATTCCCCTCTTCTCTAAATTCTCCTCTTCTCTAAATTCCCCTCTCATCTGTGAATACTTTCCCCCTCTTCAAATGGACTAACTGCAGCAGCAGTTAGCCCATTTGACAGTGGCTTAAGCCACTGACACTGCTAAAACACCCTGAACAGCACATTCTCTTCCCTCTCCATCTTCTCTGACAGTAGCTTAGCTGCTGTTTAAAATGAAATAAAAACTTAATTAACCCTCATTCCCTAAATTCCTACTAAAACCTAATTATACATACTTAATTTCACACTGTAAATATACATATCCATACTATTATAACTATAATATACAGCCTGATTATGTACGTAGACATACATAGATATACTGTAAATACTGTATAAACTTGTACATAAATCTATATACATATGTAATCTATGTAAATATATGTATAAATACTGAACTATTATGTATGTATTTACTGATTTATGTATATGTATATATACAGATTCATATTTACATATTTAGTAGCTATATTATAGAATAAATTAGCTAAATTAATAATTTAGAGCTATAATTAAGTAAATAAATCTATAGACTTAGGTTAACATATATAGTAAGTAATTTAAGTTAGTTAAAGTACAATTATACCTAGTATAGCTTACTGTAACTTAGTTTTATTTAAAACACCCAGAACAGCTAGTTTAACTTAAATAAAATAGAAATAAATTCGTAAATATACAATAAAAATATGTATAAAATACTTAAGTATGTAAATTAAATCTGTATAAGGTCAATTAGACCATTTACTAACTATTTTATAAGTAATTAACTATTAATCACCTAAATCAACCTGTATAATCAGCCTAGTTTAGCGAATTTATTTGTATAGTAAACATATTTAAAATTCAAAATTAATTAATCAATTATGTAGTATTATGTAAATACTTTATTAACCATATTTTATTTTATTTTATTTTATAATTTATGGCCCCCAAATCAAGGGCCAAAAGCACGAACAGACGCAGCTGCGCCTGATTTCCAGCGCACGATGTGGCGCTGGAATAGCACCACATCGTGTGCTGCAAGTCAAGCGCAGCCACATAAATATAATTTGTGTCGCTTATAGGCCAGTCGTCACGGGCGCCGGGCGCCCGAAGCACTGCCTTTGCCCGATTACCCATTGAGCTCTGGTCTGAGTACTTTGTCTGATTTGCGATAAATATGTGACGTGTGTGTGTGGCCGGGGGCCCGAGCGTGTGCGAGCATATGGCGTTGGGCTGAGGCCTGGCGCTGAGATTAAAGACTTAATTAAGCCACCTAATCTGAGATTAGGGCGCGCTTAGTAGAGGTCTGGTCTCACCCTTAGGGTGCTGTGTATCCCTCGAAAAGCGTGCCCGCAAACTAAACACGTTTTAAACTAATGATATTAGCCTAATCCCCTCCCCACCGCAGCCTCTGAAATATGCTAAGATAGAAGAGTTAACAAAGAGAAGAACAAAGAGTTGACACGAGAGAAAAAAGAAAAGAGTACAAGAACAACAGAGAAAAGAACAAGAGTAATAAAAAGAGAAAGAAGAAGATGAATACTTAGAAGAAAACAGAGATATGAACACAAGAAGAACAGGAGTTAAGAATACAAAGAACAGAGACTTAATGAAGAAAGAAAGAGAAACAAAGAAAAAGAATAAGTAGTATACATACGTATAAGTAAATCTATATAATTACTAACAGAATAAAGTGACACTATAAACGTCGCTAAAGATCTCAGTTTTGCCTCTTTAGGTTGTATATAGTGTTTTCTGAGATTTAGCGACGCTTATATCTGTCACTGAAACTGCTGTATATGTTACTATACATAACAGACTAATAAGTTAAATTTCTACACCATTGCATTCTAATGTATTATATACTATTATGATAGTACTAATAGGATAACTTGTAAATACATAGTTTAGAGTATAATAATAGATTGTTTGATGCTTGTTCATAGTTAGTATTTTTTGCAAGCATTTCTTAGTAATTAGGTAAATAAAACACACATTCATTCATTCTTTAATAAAATGTAAAGTTTCTTTTTTTGAATAAGAAGACAATTTTGAGATAATCAAAGAGTGACCGAATTAAATTCAATAAATTGCCTCCCAGTGAACGACCTGGAACAAAACCAGTAAAAATTAGATAAATAAGCAAATGATAATAATGGTTGTAATGACTGGAACTCACCCATACTCACCACTATACGACATCCTTAATGTTATATTATACACCCTATACTACAACGACATAATCAACAATTATTACCAACAAACATTTACAACAACCATTTTTCATCACCACTATCATTATTTTGGCGCCGTTGCCGGGGAGGCAACGCTCTTTGCACCAAAATTTTCTTTTCATTCTTTTGTATATAGAAATTCTTCATTCATTCATTATAATTGCTTTTATTTTCCATTGAATTAATTGTGTATACATTCCTTTATTCTTTTACTAATCATTTGTTTTTTTCCACAGCACTTGAGGAGGAGTGTCGTCTTCCTGGTGGAGTCGCTGCGCTCCAGATCCGTCTTCCTGGTGGAGTTTTGCCTCGAAGTCGCTGTAGGATTTTAGTATTAGTTTTAGTATAGATAGTTTTAGGTTTATTGATTAGGAGCAATTGTTAGTCATAAGTTGTGAGAGCTTGTTCTCACACAATTTTTGTAATAATTCTGGACTATCTGGACTTTATTTCTTTATCTTCTTAATTTCTTTCCTTACTTTTGAATTGCATATAAAATTTTTCAGAAAAAATCAAAAAGACCTCATACTTATCTAGCAGCAGCATAACCTCAGGCATCCATTTTTAGGATTGCATTTCATTCCTGCTAGATTTTAATTCAAGTCAAATCTGCATTAGAAGATTGCTGGAGTCAGGTACGCATTTCTTACCTAACTCTAACTCCTGCCATATTTGCATTTGACTTAAAATTAAAGAAGACCACTACTTGTTCTGAATTTAGTAAAAAAGTGAAACGAGCAGCATAGAAAACACATTTTAATCACTTCAATTAAATCAAAAAGGAGATAGCAAAATTGGGTGAAACCATGTTTGAGATTTTAATCGCCTTGTGTTGAATGTTATCGTGCACACAGCACGATCACTTAAGGCCACAATACACGGGTTTCTACCTCATCTTTCTGCAACCACAGGATCTGGATTCGCACGCTCAGTCTTATCCAGATTCCCAGTGGATTCTAGAGGTCTGCACTTCGCTAGGTTTATCTTAGGATACGTACAATTGCTTGAAACAATTGTTTGCGTATAACATACTTTGCGTAGCAGCCTCTAGGAAAAATTTTCTCCGATTCATTTCGATTGATTGGTCTTCTTGAATTGAGATTTTATTGGGATTCTTCTGTTTTATTGTGAACGTTAAAATTTTTTTTTCCCATTGAGTTGGATCGAATTAGAGTAAACGGGATTTCAAAAAATCAACTCAATGGAAGGTAGGAGATCCCAAAACCCAGAACTTGTACTCCCCTTGGGTACTGCTACCCAAGCTACTGCATCATCTTCTTTGCCTTCCACTTCTAATCCCTTACCTCCTGAGTCTCAAAATACTTTCCACAATCCCCCTCGCCAAGAGGATGATCTTGATTCTTCACACTTTGAGGATTTTGAAGAACTTCCTCCAGACTTAGTTGCACATCCTCTACCACAACAACCACCTATCCCTAGGTTCCAACCTCCACCTTATCCTAATCATCCTAATCCACCCCCGGAGAGAGGACCTATGCCTCATCTTCAGCACCTTTTCGATACACAACTACAAATGAATACCTTAACCCAACAGGTGCAACAGCTTGCTCAAGCTGTAAATCTATTAGCTAACCCCCAACCACAACCACTTCAACCTAGAAATCCTCAGGCACCACCCCAACCCCGTAGACCTCAACTACGAGATTATTATAATCCTGCAGTTGCCCAACCAATGCCTGTGGTACGTTATCCCAATGGGGGTCGTGCTGCTGAACTGAAGCCGAACATTATAGCACTCATTCCTCACTTCCATGGACTTGCTTCTGAGGACCCTTTTCAGCATTTAGAGGAGCTGAAGAATCTTGCCCAAACTTTGGGTCCACAAGGACATGATCAGCACACGCTTTTGATGAAAATGTTCTCCTTTTCATTAAAAGATAAGGCAGCCTTTTGGTTTAGAACACTTGCACGGACTACGCCTATAGATTCCTGGGCTTCTTTAGAACATGAGTTCTTAAAGAAGTACTTTCCTGTAGGCCGCACTAATGCCTTAAGGCGTGCCATCACCACCTTCACCCAGAGTTTAAGAGAACCTATGCACGAGGCTTGGGAGAGATTCCATGAGCTTTTGAGAAAATGTCCCCACCATGGTGTCCCACGCTGGCAACAGGTTCAGATCTTCTACCATGGGCTCCATGATGACACACGAAATTTTGTAGATGCCGCTTGTGGAGGCAATTTCCTGTGTCGGGACGAGGACTCAGCCTTTGAGCTCTTTGAAGGCATGGCCGAAAACTCTATTAACAATGCTTCAATGAGCGTGTTTAATAGAAAGTCCTCACATTCCCACTCACACACGGGGGTACATGAAGCCCAATCCAGTAGCAAAGACTTAGAGATAGTGGCTAGTCAACTGGATAAAGTGGGCTTAATCGAGAAGAAAGTAGATGAAGTATGGAAATTTCTCTCAAAACACCCATCTTCTTCTTCTCAGTCACCAGCACAAAACACTTCTTCTCAGTTTCCCACAGGGAGGGAAACTGTGAATAACCTTTCTGTGACACAAACTGCATTACCGGATTTTCCATTTCCATATCCTTCACCGGTTGGAGGAACCTTTGTTCCTCCCTTCACTGACTTCCCTGCACCTTCTGGAGCTTCGGAGGAGCTTCATGCCATTCACAATGATCCTTTCACACAAACCTATAACCCTGGATGGCGTAATCATCCAAATTTCTCGTGGTCGGGAAATTCACAAAGACCTCCTTTTCAACAACCGTCTGCACCACCATTACACAACCCGATCCGAGCACCACCTCCACAATCACACGGATATCCACCGCGTACCTACCAGCAACCCCAACCCAGGCCCACCCAATACTCTCAATCTGGGCCTACACGAGATGACCAGTTGGGGTCTATCATGAATGCTCTTGCTGATATGCAACAACAGAATATTGCTATGCAGCAGAGACAGGACGCGGCCTTAGCTGAGATGAGAGCCCAGCTATCACACTTGACGGAGTCCCGTCAACCACATTCACTCCCATCCCAAGCACAACCCAACCCTAGGAACATACCTGCTCAAAGGTATGTCCAACCTAGACCAGCACTGCAAGACCAAACACATGACATTTCACAACCAGTGCATAACACTGAATCAACATGATCTTGAGATTATTTGATAATGGAGCCGTTGAGATCACTGAACTTGACAAATCTAAACCCTTTATTGTTAATGGACAAAGACTGAAACCTTTCACTGAGCCGCATGATCTCAGACTTGTCAATTCCACCATTTCGCTCCTACATTTTGAGATACCAAACTAAGTTTTCGCCTAGCTGACGGCGTTAAACTTAGCAAACACCTACCCTTGTATATAGCTGTTTTACACCTTTCTTACTCTTGCCTTTATTTGCATATAGTGTCTACCCTTGCATTCTGAGCATACATTCATTGCACACATGTCATGCATTTCACTTCCTAGCCCGACTGTTCACTCTGATCCTAGATCAGACTTAAAATCGTCCGCACAGAGATTTTATCTCCTCATTCCGACTTCCTTCCATCACCCAGCCTAGGATAGTGAAAAGCAGAGCATGCATTTGCATCCACCCTTTCATTCAATGAGGACATTGAAACATTTAAGCATGGGGGGGGTGTAAATGGTAAACCATTTAAACCAAAATGCAATTGTAGACACAACTATAGTACATATAGTATTATCAAAAAATTATATACTTCAAAAAAATTGAAAAATTTTGAAAAAAATTTTTTGAAAAAAAAAATTTACAAAGCTAAAAATACAAAAAAATAACAAATCAGAAAAATTCCAAAAATACAATAAGGGACATGTACTTCATTATCAAAGGAGGACATTCATTTCAAGAGGGGAGGGAGAGAAAGAAAAAGAAAAAGAAAGAAAAGATAAGTGATCTTATAGCTGAAAACAAAAAAATAGAATAAGTGTCTATGGACATTCAACCGTTACTGGTTTGACCTGCCGGGCCATAGGAGCTTGATACAAGCTTAGGCTTAATACACTTCGAGCCTTGACAAGATAGACCACAGTCTCTCCTAACTTTAGGACAATTCTTGTACCTGAGTCACCAGTACAGGATTCGTTGGTTTGCTTTGACTTAGGAGTCTAAGTAACCTTGGCTTACACTACACAGTGTCAGGAAAGACCACTTGAACCTAAGCCTCAACCCTTGTGTTCATTAGGGAAGGTGGAGTCCTTACCTGTGCGTGCAGGTAGACTCTTTGTCCTAATCTTTAGTTTTGTGTCTAGGAGAAGCTCTTTCCACAAAAGAAATCCACCCACCAAATACAGTGCGCTCTACCAAATAAGTTTTGGAGACATACTATTCAAAAAAAAAAAAAAAAAAAAAAAAAGTTAAGTATGTTCTCCAAAAAGTCTGAAAAACAACTCTTCCACCAAAAATGTTTTCAGGGTTCAAAATAAATACCCTATTTTTCCACCAAAAAAATCTTCTCTGAGCCACAAATACAATAAGGGTTGGGTTTGAATACCATCAATTTTTGAGAGTCATCCGAAAACATGAGCTAAAGTTAGGACCAACCTGGACTTAAAAAGAAGTGAAACCCCGGGATTGAACTTTAGAATTCACCTGGTTAGTCCTGACTTATCACAAAGCACAGCCATAACTTCGTAGCATTCTGAGTCTCTGTAAAAACCTCCTGAGTCCTGGAATTCGACTTAAGGTTTAAATATCAAGAGTCCTTGTTGGTTGAGAGATGGTCTATGTCATTTAAGTCTCGAGTTCTGGTAGGTTATCCTCAGTAACCAGGTTCTCACAATGTCCAAAAACACAGTTGGTATTGGAAAATGTTTCAGCTTAAAGATCATCATCATAAACACTTAAAAATTTTTGAAAGAAGAAAAAGATATCTTTACACACTTACCTTGCTGATACTTAAATTGCCTTACACTTCAACAGATTGTTTGCTAAGGGACTAGCAAAACGTAAGCATGGGGGTATGATGAGTGGCTACTCATCATAGCTAAAAGGCCGAAATTAAGCTAGACACTAAGCAAAACAATATCAAATTAACACATAAAAAGGGTTAAGTGTGGGAATTAAAGAAAAGACCTAAAACTTTTAATGTGTGTTAAAATCTCCTAATTAGGTCACAAAAATAAGATATTCTGAAAATTAAAGAACAAATGATGATCCATGCATCAATTGAACACATAAACAAGTTTGAAAAGATAGATCAGAGGTAAAATCAATGTCTTAAATGTTCAATTAAGCACATGTAAAAATTTGAAAGCAATTGGACATCATTTAGGCTTAGAAATAAATAGATTACAATTAGGTCCTTCATGCATTACATTTCTACCCTTCAAAACTCCTTCTTGGACCTTTTTGCAAGCCGCAGGGGCCCTTCTGTATGACTGCAGGGCCCTTCCAGCTATAGTTCTTCTCACTTTTGGACCTGCACGCTATTCTTCTACCCCTTCGTTTAAGGGTCTTCCTGCAAAATTTTCCTTTATTTCAACGAGAAGCTGAGTTCTTCACGCGCACTGTAGCGCGCGAAGAACACAGCCATTCTCGACCGTCCATCGCACTTTTGATCTCGATCTGCGGCTGGAATCAAATGGAACCTTCGCGCGATTCGGTGCGTGCGTTCACCTCTCTTCCCAGATCTCATCTGACGGTCAGATTTCTCTCTTGACTCGCCGCGCGCTCTACCCATCTCATCCTCACCACCGGCTTAATTTTGATTAACCTCACCCTTGCGGTGATTCCAATCACTGAGCTGCTATTTAAGCACCTCAGTGGTGTCGCGCGCAGGGGATCGCTCCCTCCTACATCTCTTAGCGATCAATTCTTCCACTCCAGTCTCTCCTCCTCATCTAGACCCTGATTTCACAGCCACCGGCTGTGGAATCATCGCCTGCTCTCGACCCTCCTCGTCGCTAAGGACCTCGTAGCACCTGAGGACGACCCTGGAGTCTCACTAGCAGACTCTTCCCTCCGCTGGAGTCACCCTCCTCCTTTCTTCCTCCTTAGCCGCCGGCTAAGGACCCATAGGTCCCATTCTTCCTTTTAGTTTAGTTTTTAATTCTGCACAAGTAGTGTTAGATTTAGTTTGCAGTAGTTTAGAATAGATTTAGTTTTAATTGTTAGTGTTTAATGTTGGCTGTAGTTAGATTAGTCTTAGGAGTAGAATTAGTATTAGATCCCCTCCCTCACCTCCTCTGATCAGTCCAGATCAGAGGGGAAGAATCATCTGTTCACTATTCAATTTATCTCCCTCTTCATGTTTTGTTTTTCCCATCATCCAGATTCTGATTCTTGTTTTTTTTTTTTTTCTTTTAACGACGAATTTTTCACCAATCACCCACACATCCGGACCCAATTCCAGATCTGATGGTGTACTGCCTCAGATCTGAAATTGGCATCACAAGCACCATTTGGGGCTTCTCACTCACCCCATTTGTGTTCACAAAAGCTCCTTTTATTTTAGATTGATTGCCTCAGTTTGTCAGATTCACTTTAACATGGGTTTTGAAGAGATTTTGCTTTCTGAAATGTCTTGACAGATCTGACAAATTGAAGGGATTTTGGTTTTCCTTGAGGGCAAGGATTCTGAGAAGTTCTCTGGTGACAGAGAACAAATCAGAAGAGCCTTTCATGAATTTGCTTCTGCCTTGATCTGAATGCATTTGCTAGCTTTTATAAATTCCTTTAATGCATTCTTTTTTCTGATTTGTCATTTCAGAACTGCCATACACCACCTGTTTGATAATTATTTTTGTATGGTGATTCTCTAACCTAAGGAGTTTTCCATACTCCTTAAGGTTGCAAGAAACTGGGATTGTATGTTTTTGGTTTTAATTGATTGAGTTAAGTCTTCCTTCATGCTGTCTATGGCATTAGGAAGACTAACTCAATGCCATTTGTGTTTTGATCTGAAATGATGCTTTTGATAAGGGCTTTTCCTTGTGGGTATTTGAACTGAATTCTTATGTGATTTTCGTGAGATTTATACCCTTATCAGATTTGGATTTCAACTCTTTAATTTTTAGTTTGTTCTGAATTTTCTCTTATTCCCAGTTATACAGTAAAATGCTGCAAACTGCAGCTACATTCCCCTCTTCTCTAAATTCTCCTCTTCTCTAAATTCCCCTCTCATCTGTGAATACTTTCCCCCTCTTCAAATGGACTAACTGCAGCAGCAGTTAGCCCATTTGACAGTGGCTTAAGCCACTGACACTGCTAAAACACCCTGAACAGCACATTCTCTTCCCTCTCCATCTTCTCTGACAGTAGCTTAGCTGCTGTTTAAAATGAAATAAAAACTTAATTAACCCTCATTCCCTAAATTCCTACTAAAACCTAATTATACATACTTAATTTCACACTGTAAATATACATATCCATACTATTATAACTATAATATACAGCCTGATTATGTACGTAGACATACATAGATATACTATAAATACTGTATAAACTTGTACATAAATCTATATACATATGTAATCTTTGTAAATATATGTATAAATACTGAACTATTATGTATGTATTTACTGATTTATGTATATGTATATATACAGATTCATATTTACATATTTAGTAGCTATATTATAGAATAAATTAGCTAAATTAATAATTTAGAGCTATAATTAAGTAAATAAATCTATAGACTTAGGTTAACATATATAGTAAGTAATTTAAGTTAGTTAAAGTACAATTATACCTAGTATAGCTTACTGTAACTTAGTTTTATTTAAAACACCCAGAACAGCTAGTTTAACTTAAATAAAATAGAAATAAATTCGTAAATATACAATAAAAATATGTATAAAATACTTAAGTATGTAAATTAAATCTGTATAAGGTCAATTAGACCATTTACTAACTATTTTATAAGTAATTAACTATTTAATCACCTAAATCAACCTGTACAATCAGCCTAGTTTAGCGAATTTATTTGTATAGTAAACATATTTAAAATTCAAAATTAATTAATCAATTATGTAGTATTATGTAAATACTTTATTAACCATATTTTATTTTATTTTATTTAATAATTTATGGCCCCCAAATCAAGGGCCAAAAGCACGAACAGACGCAGCTGCGCCTGATTTCCAGCGCACGATGTGGCGCTGGAATAGCACCACATCGTGTGCTGCAAGTCAAGCGCAGCCACATAAATATAATTTGTGTCGCTTATAGGCCAGTCGTCACGGGCGCCGGGCGCCCGAAGCACTGCCTTTGCCCGATTACCCATTGAGCTCTGGTCTGAGTACTCTGTCTGATTTGCGATAAATATGTGACGTGTGTGTGTGGCCGGGGGCCCGAGCGTGTGCGAGCATATGGCGTTGGGCTGAGGCCTGGCGCTGAGATTAAAGACTTAATTAAGCCACCTAATCTGAGATTAGGGCGCGCTTAGTATAGGTCTGGTCCCACCCTTAGGGTGCTGTGTATCCCTCGAAAAGCGTGCCCGCAAACTAAACACGTTTTAAACTAATGATATTAGCCTAATCCCCTCCCCACCGCAGCCTCTGAAATATGCTAAGACAGAAGAGTTAACAAAGAGAAGAACAAAGAGTTGACACGAGAGAAAAAAGAAAAGAGTACAAGAACAACAGAGAAAAGAACAAGAGTAATAAAAAGAGAAAGAAGAAGATGAATACTTAGAAGAAAACAGAGATATGAACACAAGAAGAACAGGAGTTAAGAATACAAAGAACAGAGACTTAATGAAGAAAGAAAGAGAAACAAAGAAAAAGAATAAGTAGTATACATACGTATAAGTAAATCTATATAATTACTAACAGAATAAAGTGACACTATAAACGTCGCTAAAGATCTCAGTTTTGCCTCTTTAGGTTGTATATAGTGTTTTCTGAGATTTAGCGACGCTTATATCTGTCACTGAAACTGCTGTATATGTTACTATACATAACAGACTAATAAGTTAAATTTCTACACCATTGCATTCTAATGTATTATATACTATTATGATAGTACTAATAGGATAACTTGTAAATACATAGTTTAGAGTATAATAATAGATTGTTTGATGCTTGTTCATAGTTAGTATTTTTTGCAAGCATTTATTAGTAATTAGGTAAATAAAACACACATTCATTCATTCTTTAATAAAATGTAAAGTTTCTTTTTTTGAATAAGAAGACAATTTTGAGATAATCAAAGAGTGACCGAATTAAATTCAATAAATTGCCTCCCAGTGAACGACCTGGAACAAAACCAGTAAAAATTAGATAAATAAGCAAATGATAATAATGGTTGTAATGACTGGAACTCACCCATACTCACCACTATACGACATCCTTAATGTTATATTATACACCCTATACTACAACGACATAATCAACAATTATTACCAACAAACATTTACAACAACCATTTTTCATCACCACTATCAGTGGCCAGACAGAGCTACGGTGGAGGTGGGTTCCATTGGCTGCTGGCCATGTGCAGAGCATGGGAAGGCTCCTTGCACCGGGGAGTGGACGAGTGTGGTAGAGGTGGTGTGCGGTGGGCTCCTGACGAGGGGGTGCACTTGCTGGACTGCACGTGCGTGGAGTGTGGCATTGCTAGAGGATGTGCACTGCTACAAGTGTGGCGAAGGTCCAGCAAGGGGCTGCTCATGGTGCTGTTGCTGCGAGCGATGTATGTGAGTGAGAATGGCGAGGGAGCGTAGCGAGGGCGTGCATGCCTCTACCACGGTGGAGCTGAATGACGGTCGCGCTGGGATGCAGCAAAGAGGCACACGCAAGAGGTTGCGCGCTGCTGCACACGCAGACGCACTGCTAGCCGTGCGTGGGAGGGAGGATGCGGGCATGCTACTGGTTGTGGCTAGGCTGAAGGTGCAGCTGGAGGACGTGCACTGCTACGTTGCAGGCGGAGTTACTGTGAGGAGGATGCGGGCGATGCTGGTGGTACGCGTGATGCGTGGGAGTGCTGCTGGTCGTGCATAGGTGCAGCGAAGGGGGGCATCAGACATTCGGGGAACTTCTCAAACGTCTTAACTAGCGGGGGAGATGAAAGTTCAGGGCATGGAGTTGCAGTGTTTGCAATGGGTGTTGCTGGTGATGGTGATGAGGGTGGTAATGTTGATTCTGGTGAACCACGGTGATGGATGCATGGCCATCGGGGACACACGCTCATGGTGTTGGCACAAGTCCACCGACTTGGCGTAGCGAGCTGTCACCTCGCTGGCCCACGGTGTGGTGGAGCTCAACCTTAGAGACCACGGTGGTGGAGTGGAGTACACGGTGGTGGAGTGGGGCAGTGTCTCCACGAGCACGGTAGCAGCTGCCCCTCTCTTTTAGCCGTCTGCATGGATTTGAATTGGAGAGGCTGGAACAGATCCACATTCTCTGCTCATCTTCACTGCAGCCATTTTTGCATGCGTTGCATGTAGCTACAGCAGCCGTTAAAGAAGAAAAATAGATTAATAAAATAAGAAATTTAATGATGACTTATTTATCTTCAAACCCTCACATGAAATGTTAATTCTAATGCATGCATATAATGCAACCTAAAGACTAATGCATGTTATTCTAATGCATGCTAAATAATATATATATATGAATGTAATGCATACAAGCAATTACATATAAACTAAATTATTTATTTCTTAATGCATGCTATGTATACGATAATATTAATCTAATGCCTAGGCACTTAAGTAACTAATTAGCCCACAAATATTGGCTCATCAAATGCTCCTATGCCTAGTTTTTGCTAGTCCATAACAAATTTAAGCAATAATCCAACTCTCCAAGTAGACTAGGCAACTCAATCGGTCTTCCTTTAGAAACATGTTAAGTTCAAACTTTAGACCTTAGGTTGCCAAGTTGTTGCTAAGTTACAGACTAGGTCAGCTAAAGACGTGTTGCAGACACTTGTTTCCCTGATTTCTAACTCTACCCTAGGGTTTATTGATCCCAGAGATTAAAGCATCCGTGCATATGCATTGGTTTGAGTTATTTGAGGTTGGTATGATTGGCAACCTAGAAAGAGAGTAAGAATGATTTTTTTTTTTTTGTAATATATATATTTTTATTTGATTCATCTAGATTTAACCTTGGATTTTCTATCAACATGGTCTATGTCGGATTCATTGTCCCCATCACCGAACCTCGAAGGGTGCCTAGCTTTCGATGCTTCGAGATAGCACCGGCCATAGCGACCCTAAGAACTCCTGGCAGTCGACACTTTAAGATAGCATCGCCCATGGATTTCTTAAGCGAATTCAGGCCTGTGGCAATCAGCACTTCGAGATATGGTTGCCCATGGTACCTGAACCGCACAATGCGCTTACATGCCCCCAGTAGAATCGATATCCTAAGAGACAAGTACCGAGGAGGTGACACGTTATCATAGCATCCTCAAGGTGAGTATATACTCCACCTCTCCTACGACAGGAACTCTTCCAATCAAATTGTGCTTTCAATCTTCTCCCAAGTCAAAACTAAGAGAACCTGATTTTCTTCAAGAAATGGATTAGGGTGATCACTATTTACACAAGACCAAGTGTGTGTGAATTGTGGATGCTTAGGTTATGAGGACCCATAAACCAAAAGGTACAAAAAGACACCAGGTACTATCCAGCCTTTAAATCAATCCTAGCTTTCCTTCCTCAACTTCTTGAGGAATGGTCTGCAACTTAACTCCTACTTAAGTTTTCAAGTCCAAAAAGGACCCTAAAGGTCAAAAGATAGTAGCTCAACTTAGCTTCTAAAGTCAGACACTTAGAGTCAACTTAGTCTAACCTAAAGCTCTGGTCTGCCTAAGAATGCAGGGCCCAGCCAGTTAAGCTCAATGCAAAATGTTTTTCTTTTTCTTTCTCAATGCAAATGTATGCAATGCAGAATGCTTTAACTAAATGCATGAATGCACTATGTATAAATGTATGTATATCCCCAAGTACACCCCCACATACCTAAAATCTATAATGTCCTCATTGCATAGAAGAGTATTACCTAGGTCAGAGTTGGGCTACCATTCTTTTGTTGGCAGCCGAGTAGCCAAAGAACATGCAAGTCAAGTTCCAAAACCAAAGAAATAGGCCCTAACAATGAGCAAAGTAATGCTGGCCTAGAAAACAGGTAACCTAGGATGTTGGCTAGCTAATGATGAATCTCGATAGCAAATGCTCGCCCAACCAGGATGGGAATAAATCTTCCTAGTTCACCAAAGGAGGTTCTAAAGGATAAACTAGCATAACAACCTCCAAAGTGGTAAGGGGAGGATGACAAGGATCCTCCAAAAGAAATGGGGTAGAAATGGTGCAGAGATAAACCCCCAAGGTAATGGACTGACCATAGGAATCATCAATCCATACCCGATATCCCATGGCAAGAGATATTGGTTTGTTAAGCCCCCCGGTCAAGATGGTACTGAGCATAACTTTAAGACAGGGATTGCTAGGGTGTCTAAGTTTCGAGGTTGTGGAATGGCCATAAGATCTAAGGTAAGTCCAGTCGGCTCAGTGTCCATACCTAAGAACATTTCTAGTTCTTCAATCACGTCCCTAGCATCTCTGGTAATATCGCAAGTATCTACCTGCTCTTCATTAGTGATCATTTCAAGGTATGGAGTCAAACATAGGCGAATCAGAGGGTGGCTCCGAATCAAATGAAGGCAGGTTAGAAGCAACAGATCTAGGGATTATCCTATCAATCGTATCACTGGGTTCTTGTTCTTTACTCAAATCCTCCCTAGAGTATATATGTGAATCCACATTAATCTCAGAAGTTGCTTCCAAATTTTCCATTATTTCATCATGAGGAGAGATATCATCAATGGGTGTGCTAAGGAAACCTAATTTGGTCAAATTTGTGACATCTCCAGGGGCTAATTCTTCAAATAAGACATAATCACCCTTAGTGTCTCTCCAAATCTTGAATGTAGGTTCCTCATATAATTCATCCTCCTCAATCATCAATTCATTATTCACTCGAGGTTTAAATTCATCTAACATTTCTGCAGATCCCTTGGGGCACTCTATCTAGGGTAAAATGTTCCTAATTGTATCATCATACTCCTCAGATAGGTGAATTTCTTTAGGGTTAGGTTCCGTCAAGGTGAGCCTAAGTTCCATCTCGTGATCAAAAGGGAGGGTGGGATTAACAACTTGACTTTGACCCACTTCATCAAATGTCACAAAAATACTGTCATCTGAGTCAAGGTCTTCTAATGGTACCATCATTCCCTTCTTTTGAATCCAATATAATTTAGGTGGATACTCAACCTGATCATCATCTTCCTCAGGTTTCCACCTTTCTTCATCCAATGTATAGCTACTTTCATACATATTCTCCTCCCACTTAAGGCGTGGACCTCTCAAGGAAGTGTCATCTAGAGGGGAGGTTTCAAAATCAATCCTCGAAAAGTAGCTATTCTCCCTTACATAATCCCCAAAATTTCCCTCCAACTTATTGTGCGGCTCTCCCATGGGAGATGCATCTAGCGTAGAGGGGTGCACTTCATCCTCAATGGGGTAGATTGGGTGGCTAATTTCATCTTTTTCTTGTTGGCCTGCTCTCGAAGACTCTCCTAATAATTTAATCATTTCATCTTGCATTTTCTGTATTTCCATCTTCAAGGAGGAGAGGTCATCATTTCTATCAGGAGAGAAGTCAAGCTCAGGCTTATAATACCTAGGAGTGTCTATCCAACCATTATAATCATTCAGAGAGGGTGGGTTGGGTATTTCTGTGGCGTGTGGGATATTAGGCAAGGCAAATCTTGCTCCTAGGTTCTACTCAATGATTTGAGGCTTAATCATGCCAATACTCCTATAATAGGAGTAAAAAGGATCCCAATGATTGTCATTTATCCATCAAAAAAATGGACCATCTCGGTGTGTGGGATCGAAGGTTGTAGAATGGGGGTAAGGGTGTAGGCAAGATGTGAAAGGATGAAAGTCAACGTGGTCCATTCTAACTCACACCACAATCATATTCCCCAAGCAAACACAAATCAGAGGACTTTCTTGGTCTTGAATCAGTTAGGCTTTTGAGATTTTAAGTCCACTTGTAGGTGACAAATCAAGTTATCTAAATAGTTATGCACCTACTTGTCAACCTACGATACGCCTAAGAAGACCTAACTAGGACTTAGGTGATCCTCCCTAAATCCCAAAAGGTTTAGTCACCACCAAACACGGCAAAGAGGGATGCAAGTAGGGTCAAATCCTTCCTTTGAAGCATTGCTTTCACGGTGGTTCTTAACTACCCTCAATCGGCAAGGTTTGGAGGCAACTTCACCTCTAAACTAAAGTTTGGGTCACTTTAGACCCCAGTAATAGGAGGCTCTAGTCCTAGCAGTTTGAAACCTGAGTGTCTAAACACATGCCATCGTGCAAGAGATATAAGTGTCCATACACCGTAAAAGATTTTGAATTTTGAATCGCACGCCAAGTTTGAAATTTAGGTCCTTGGTTTTTAAATGTCCTTCCTTTAATTAGTCCTTTTTCAAAAAAAAAAAAAATTGACCACTTTTTAGTTCTTTTCGATTCAATTAGGCGGTCTTGTAATTAAATCCAGAAGCACATGTGTGAACAATATAGAATGCAAAGAAAGAGGATGTACCTTTCCTCCAGCACTCAACAATGCAAGATGCACGCAAATGCAAGCAAAATAAATCTAGAGGTTGCTCATTCACACCTAATGGTCGTCCTAAGGCAGGCAGCCTCTAGCAGGTAACTCATGTTTTTATTTTTTTTTTACTTATGCATAGTTAAGAAAAATAAAATCAATCCACAAAAGAAAGTAAAAACCTAAATCTAAAGAAAGAGGGAACAAAATCCCAAAAATTACCCAACACGGGCCTAAAATAAAATCGGGAAACAAACCCCTAAAACTAGCCCTAGAGTACAAGGGCAACAAAACAAACAACTAAACTAAACCTAAAGAGTCTATTCTAAAATGTGGAATCAAAATTCTAAGAGGAAGACTCCTCCTAGATGGTCCTCCATGCGTCTCTATGTGTGTGGGGTCAAGGCCCACAAGCTCCTGTATTATCTCGGAGGTAGCCGCAAGGACCACCAAGATGCGAAGCTCAGTCCCTCCTCCAAGTGGTGGAAACAAGGTCCATCACAGCGTTGCTGAGGCTGATGTGATAAATCAAATAAAACAAGTTAAATATGCCTCAATTTAAATCAACATGAACAAATGAATAATTGCGAGTTAATTAGGCCTATTGCCTCCCTGGCAACAGCGTCATTTGATAAGTCGATTTTCGCTTAACAAGATGATAGTTAAAATGATGTGTCGTATTTATAAGTCGTGGAAATTGACTAATCAAAATAATTGAAATAAACCACTTAATGAGGAGTGGGTCGTGTCCACTTGGAGGCAATGGCTATTACAAACTCACAATCAGTAAAAATTATTGTTCACGAATGATTTCCTCAAGAAATTTGTTAAAAATCACGTAGATATGAGTTTAAATAAAAGTGTAAGTTGAAATTGCATTTAAGCCAAATAAAAGGGGGTTCAATGTAATGTGTACCATAATAAAATAAGAATAAAATCCTCACAATGGCACTTAAATGTAATTACAAATTAAGCTTCTCCTATAGCAAAATTCTTCCAAGAATTGAATGAAAACCCACTTAGATTAAGGTTAAGAAATTGATTTCCTTAATAAGCTAAACAATGAAGGGGGTTCTCATAAAATCACCATAATAATGAAATCAAAAAAATGAAGTGGTAATGGCATATGATCATAATAACTAATGCAAGTTTTACTATGCAAAACAACGGATTTCTTCCCTGTGACCGTGCGCGAGGAGGGAATGGCTGGTGGTGTGAAGCTCGGAGGAGGATATCTTGACCAAGGGCTCCATGATGGCAGTCGTGGTGAAGTGTGAGGCGACCCGAGGTGGCCGGACAGAGCTACGGTGGAGGGGTTCCGGTGGCTATTGGCCATGCGTGGAGCGTGGGAAGGCTCCTAGCACCGAGGAGTGGATGCGCGTGGCGGAGGTGGCGCGAGGTGTGCTCCTGGAGAGGAGGCGCACACGCTGGACTGCACGCGTGTGAAATGTGGAGCTACTGGAGCACGTGCACTGCTGCAAGCTTGGTGGAGGTGTAACAAGGGGGCGTGCAAGGTGCTACTATTGCGGGCGGTGTGTGTGCGCGGGAATGGCGAGGGACCGCAGCGTGGGTGTGTGTGCACTTGCCATGGTGGAGCTGGAGGGCGGTCGCACTAGGATGCAGCAAGGACGCATGCGTAGGAGGTTGTGCGCTGCTGCACGTGCAGTCACATTGTTGGCCGTGTGTGGAAGGGAAGATGCTGGCATGCTACTAGCTGTGGCTAGGCTGAAGGTGCAACTGGAGGACATGCGCTGCTGCGTCTGCGGGTGGAGTTGCTGCGAGGAGGATGTGGACGATGTTGGTGGTGCGCGTGATGCGGCGAGTGCTGCTGGTCGTGCAGAGGTGCAGCGAAGGGGACGTCAAACATCCGGGAAACTTCCCGGACATCTTAACTGGCAGGGGAGATGAAGGTTCAGGGCGTGGAGTTTTAGCGACTGTGGTGGGGGTTGCTGGTGATGGTAGTGAGGGTGGTGATGTTGATTCTGGTGAAGCACAGTGATGGATGCGTGGCCATTGGGGACATATTCTCATGGTGTTGGCATGAGTCCACCAGCTTGGCGCAGCAAGCTATCACCTCACCGGCCCACGGTGTGGTGGAGCTTAGCCTTGGAGACCACGGTGGTGGAGTGGAGTACACGGTGGTGGAGTGGGGTGATGTCCCCACGAGCACGGTAGCAGTTGCCCCTCTCTTGTAGCCGTTTGCATGGATTTGAAATGGAAAGGAGGGAGAATATCCACATTCTCCGCTCGTCTTCACTGCTACCATTATTGCATGCGTTGCGTGTAGCTGTAGCAACCGTTGAAGAAGAAAATTAGATTAATAAAATAAGAAATGAAATGATGACTTATTTATCTTCAAACCCTCACATGAAATGTTAATTCTAATGCATGCATATAATGCAACCTAATGACTAATGCATGTTATTCTAATGCATGCTAAATAATATATATATGAATGTAATGCATACAAGCAATTATTTATAAACTAAATTATTTATTTCTTAATGCATGCTATGTATACGATAATATTAATCTAATGCCTAGTCACTTAAGTAACTAATTAGCCCATAAATATCGGCTCATCAGTGGCTCATTGCGAAATCTGGTTGAACTTCTCTGGACTTAATGCATAATACAATTCATTCATTATTTTTGCATTAAGTGATAGCTCCTTGATTTATTGTTTCGAGTATCCTCCCGCAGGTTTCTCCGAGATGTTGAAGGGAGTCTCGCATCTCTCCCAAATCATGTAGAAGTTGGCTTGAAGCCACATCTTCATGCAGAGCTTCCAGTACACGTAGTTGCTCCCATCGAAGAAAGGTGAACGAGTGGTGGACTGGCCCTCGTATTGTTTCATAGCAAAGATGCACCCCTCCATGTTTAGATCGTCGCCGGTTTGTAACATTGAAATTGTGAGTCCTCGCAATGATACTAGCTGCAAGTGCACTAAAGGGGCTGAATAGTATGGAATGAAAAATAGATGCAAATAAAATTCAATCACACAAGCATTCACCACAAGAAACAAGTCTTTTAAGTGGAAATCCAACTCGGGTAAAAGCCACCACCTAAGCCTCTATACTTAGGATTTCCCATTTGGCCGAGTCGATCAAATCCACTAACCGTACTACCTAAAATGAGAGTAGTACAACCTCAATACAACCACACTACTTTAACCAAAGGTAGTTACCTCAACCCCTCCTCTTCACAAAGAGTATTTCGTCTCACGAAGTAGATAGGAATTCACCATGTGAATACCTAACCAAGAAATTGAAATACAAAAGCAACCTTTAGGGCCACAAAGTATAGATTAAACTATGCTACTATAGGCTAATGGACTTCCCTTATTTGGAAGAGAGTAGGCATGAAATGCAATAGAGTTTCAGTTCTCTCAGATGTATAGTATAAGGCATGGAGAGCTTAAATACTTTTCTTCTTTTGATCTTCACAAAGTCAGACTAAATTGGTTCTAAGTATTATCTCAAGGGTGTGTTTTCCAAAAGAGAGGCTCTCATCTATTTATAGATTTGTTAGCAAACCTCAAGAGGGCTTGGGAGGCTCCTTGTAGCCGTTGGGAACAAATCCCAAAAGATTAGGCAGAAATCCCAATCAAATTTGACTCATCATGACTCTGACAACAAAATCAGACGTCTGAAAATTGAGTTAGATGATGGGTCAAACGACTGATAACATTTTTGGTCGTTTGATGCAATGGGTCAGAGTTCCTAATTTAGTTGGATAGAAACAAGGTTCTAAGTCAGTTGTTTGAGATATCATTTGTTACGACCCGATTCCCGAATCCCTACAGGACACGAGACCGGACCGACTCAACTGATCCCAAGACCCAGTCGTCCAACGAGAAAGTAACCAAAAAGCAGGAAAGTAAACCACATTCACTATGCTAAGCAACTAACAGTAACAAAAGTACAGTAGTAAAGAAGTAAAACTACTACAGTACACACCACCACAACAATATAAAGTAAACGAGTATAGGAATATAAAGTACAAAAAGTCATAGTACAGAGGTGCAAGAATTACTCACTACAACTGAAAAAGGAGTGCAACAGGAAGCTACAACTACTGGTCTCTACTGGACCCAGCACCCTCTGCAGCCGTAGGCTCTGGCTGCTCAACACCTGGACCTGAAAAGGGTTTATGAGTACAAAACGTCAGCAAATGCTGAGTAGAGTGGCAACCAACTAACTAAAGCAGTAAAGGTGGACATGTAGTTGTTGTTTTTCAATTTATTTCTTTCTTTAACTAATTGCTCATTCTTTCACCACTTGGTTTATTTATCAGGTCTCTTTCTTGATCTCAAATGTTCCTCGTGGGAACGATCTTCATTGCAGTCTTTTCCGAAGAGTAGAAGTCGCACGTGGTGCTCTCCTGGTCGGGAGAGTCCCCCGTGGTGGTCATACACCCAGTCAACCACCCCAAGGTCACGGATAGACATAAGGTGACTACGGCTCGCATGATAAGCGCACTGGTAGCTACCCCGCACTGGCACGTGGTCAGTCGTTTTCGTTAGTGGGTGCGCCCAAAGCACAACACGGAATCAGTATAGGGCATAGCCCTCTCAGTAATAAGGGTCTAGCCCCTAAGAACCAAACAGGGGTCTCACCCTGCCATAGTCCGTGCACCCTCGCCAGACTACCCTAGTTTGCTCAGTGGGCCTAACAAGTCAATGTAGGGTGGCTAGCTGAACCCCGGGCCCCGTGGGGTGGCTAGCTCTCTCCCTACACTAGTAGCTCTCCCCGGTACTGTGTACACGAGGGCCAAGAAGTCGGTACAGCGTGGCCAATCCTAACCCCGGGTCCCGACCCAAGCTCAACTAGCTCCGCCCTACACTAAACATGGGGACAGTCGCTCTCCTTGGTACTCCATACACAAGGGCCAACTCACTTCCCCACTCACATTTCCAGTTCCATTCCATTTATTTCCAGGAGCTCTACTCCTAATTCCCCATAGGGTTCATGCTCATATACCTCATGTCATTGCATACCAGGTTTCATCATTTCTATTTTCATTCTCAGGTTATACACATGCAACTGGTAATTCTATCATTCACATTTCCATATCCAGTTTATTCACAGATAGTTCGTGTTTCCAACATTCACCTTTCCATTTTCAAATTATATACATGCAGCTCATATTATGTGTGCAACTGGAGAATTACATTCAACAATTAACTAGCACAAGTACTACATATTTCGCAGGCAACTGTTATTCAATTACAGGCATTTGTTATCATTCTATCTACTCATTCAAGACTGCAATCCATTCATTCAATACAGACATTCCAGTACTTCTAGTCCTAGGATTCATGCCACATCCTAGGTTCTAATCATTCTTTCCACACATGCATTTAGGTTTTAATTAAATTAAGGGGAAGCCACTCTACCAGTAAACCCAGGAGTAATGGGGGCTTGAATGGTAGGCTCACGTGCCTCAGCAAGCCCAGAACCCGCAATGGAAACCAGTCCTATCACAAGGATCAATCACAAAAGAATACTCAAAACAGTATAGAAAGTCTTCTAACAAGTAAAGGAATTCATATGGGAAACATCGGCATCTTAATTAAGGAAATCGAACCTCAAACGGACCCTAAACGGGTCAAAAATAGTGTTCTTGACTCAAATCAGATGTCTGGAACAACTTCCAGATGTCTTATAAGTGTCCAGTGCCATACCTCACGTCCTGCGCCACTCCGCAGATGTCCAGGAACTCCGCTAGACCATCTAGACCCAGTTCCTGATGTCTGACCACCTTTCCGAACGTCTGGAAGCGCTTCTCGTTGTCTGGTAGGCCACCCAGACATTTGAAATGCATGGGAGGGTGTGTCCCGCGCCTTCCCGAAGTGATTCCTCCATGCGAAAATTGAATCTTCTCAAACCGGGCATGAAACAGTGCATCGGTGGAGTGGCCTGCATCGTCGTATCCGCAAAGAAGACGTACCTTCGCGAGGCCTCCTCAAACGTCTAGCACCACCTCCAGACGTCCACACCATCGCCTGGAGGTCACTCCAGATGTCTGATTCTGGGAAAATCGCAGAACCAAAACCTGCTTCTGCCCTCTCGCGCCATGTGTGGCCATGCCGTGCCCTCTCGCCTGTTGCTCCGGCTGCAGTAGTGTCGGGGAGGGCCTCCCCAACACACTCATCCGCCTTGCGCATGCACCTCTCCGGCCGTGTCCTCACCGGCGAGCTCCCACGCAAGCTCGCAAGCTTGCTCTCCTCTCCTTCTTACGCTGCTCCTCCTCTCCTCTCATGCCGCTCCTTCTCTCCACCATTCTCACTCTGCTGCTCTCGCTGGAGGATGGAGGAAACTGGCTGGGAAGTGGGGGTGGAATGAGGGAGAGGAGGGGGGCTTATATAAGGGTGTGGGTTTAGGGTTTTCGTCTGGCGGAAGGAGAGAGAAGAAGAAGAAAACAAGAGAAGTGTACTGTCTGCATGCAGCACGCATGCAGACGCGAGCTCATACACAAAATTTTCAATTTTCAAACATCTGGGAATGAATCCAGATGTCTTACAAGACATCTGACCCTCAGTCTTGACATCTTACCAGACATCTGACCTAAAGTCCGGACATCTTAAAAAGGCTTAACTGCACTGGTCTTAACATCATAACAAACTCGAAGGAAGTTTCATCCCCGAAACTTAAGCTAGCTAGGGTGCGAAAAAAAGAATAACATACCCATAACAAACTCAAAGAGGACCGAAATCGATTCAAAAATACGTACCCTCAAAGAGCTTCGGGTACTGCTCTCGCATCGCCGCCTCAGGCTCCTAGGTAGCCTCCTCATACCTCTGGCTCCTCCACAAGGCCTTCACCTGGGGTACCTGCTTCCGTCTCAAACTCCGGACGGCTCTGTCTAGTATCTACACTGGTCGCTCGGGGTAGGTCAGGTCGTCACCCACCTCGACACTCTTGTGGCTCAGAAATTGACTGGGATCGGCAATGTACTTCCTGAGGTTGGACACGTGGAACACGTCGTGCACCCCAAAAAGCTGGGGAGGAAGGGTAAGCCTGTAAGCAACGGGTCCAACCCACTCTAGGACCGCAAAGGGCCCCACAAATCTCGACGCGAGCTTCCCTTTCACCCCAAAATGCTGCAGGCCCTTCATGGGCCAAACGCGAAGGAAGACAAGATCCCCAACCTCAAACTGCACCTCTCTGCGCTTCCGATCGACATAGCTCTTCTGTCTGCTCCTGACAGTGCGAAGTCGCCTGTGAATCTGCCCAATCACCTCCTGACTCTGCCAGATCAGCCTGGGGCCAACCTCCCACTTGGTCCCCACCTCAACCCAACTCAAGGGTGCAGTACACCTCCGTCCGTACAGAGCCTCGTAGGGTGCCATGCCGATGCTCAAGTGATAGCTGTTATTATATGCAAACTCCGCCAGGGGCAAGTGCTCCTCCCAAGAGCCCCTCCAATCCAGTACACAGGCACGCAAAAGGTTCTCAAGCGTCTGTATCGTGCGCTCTAACTGTCCGCCCGTCTGGGGGTGGTATGTCGTACTGAACCTCAATCGTGTCCCCAAAGCCTGCTGAAACTCAGCCCAAAACTGGGACGTAAAATGGGTATCTCGGTCAGATACAATCTCACGAGGAACTTCGTGCAGATGTACCACGTCGCGAATATGCCTCTCTGGTAACTGTGCTGGTCCCAAGGCGACTCGGATCGGCAAGAAACGTGCCATCTTCGTCAATCTGTCTACAATCACCCAGACTGTGTCATGTCCTCGCTGGGTAACGGGCAAGCCCACCACCAAGTCCATGGTGATGCTCTCCCACCTCCACTTTGGCACTGGAAGTGGCTGCAATGGCCCTGCAGGCCTCTGATGCTCAGCCTTTACATGTTAGCATACCAAACACTACTGTACGAATTCACCTACATCCCGCTTCATTCCCCTCCACCAAAAGTCGCATCTCAGATCATGATACATCTTTGTGTTCCCGTGATGTATGGTGAACCTAGAACCGTGTGCCTCAATCAGGAGCTCTCTCAACACTCCTCGTCCCTGGGAATGAACAAACGTCCCCTCATTCACAGTACCTCATCGGTAAAGGAGAAGTCTCCAGGGTCCCCTGACAGTACTCTGTCACGCAATGACTGTAGGTATGGGTCTGCCATCTGTCCTGTGATGATGCGGTCTGTCAACTCTGGCCTCATTTGTCATGTCACAGTCACTGCCCCACAGTGCCCCAGTAACTCTAGGGGTCGCCAACTGCCCATCTCCTCCATGAGTCTTCAACTCTGTGCCTGTAAACTGGCCAAGTGGGCAGGCGCCTTCCGGCTCAAAGCGTCAGCCACCACGTTGGCCTTCCCCGGATGGTAGGAAATGCTATAGTCGTAGTCCTTCAGGAGATCTAGCCAACGTCTCTATCAAATGTTGAGCTCCTTCTGATCAAACAAGTACCTAAGGCTCTTATGATCCGTGAATATCTCAAAAGTCTCACCGTACAGGTAGTGTCTCCAAGTCTTCAGCGCAAAGACAATAGCTGCCAGCTCTAGGTCGTGGGTAAGGTAGCTGTGCTCATGGGGGTTCAGTTGCCGTGAAGCGTAAGAGACAAAGTGACCCCATTGCATTAGCACACCCCCTAACCCCTACAAAGAGGAATCCGTGTACACAACGAACCCGTGACTGCTGTCTGGAATGGTAAGCACAGGAGCCGAAGTCGGCCTCTTCTTGAACTCCTGAAAGCATGCCTCACAAGCATCTATCCAAGAAAAGGGCACGTCCTTCCAGGTCAACTGTGTCATAGGACGTGCAATCTACAAGAAACCCCTGATAAACTACTGGTAGTAGCCTACCATCCCCAAGAAACTACGGATCTCTATCACTGTACGTGGTCTCTCCCACCTGAGTACTACCTCTACCTTGGTTGGGTCCACAGCCAAGCCATCTCCTGAAATCACATGACCTAGGAAGGTCACTTGCCTCAACCAGAACTCGCACTTGCTGTATTTGGCATACAACCTATGTCATCTCAATGTGTCCAAAACCATCCACAAGTGTTGTCCGTGCTGCGCCTGGTCCCGAGAGTAGATGAGCACATCATCAATAAATACCACCACGAACTGATCCAGATATGTTCTGAACACCCGGTTCATCAAATCCATGAAAGCAGTGGGGGCATTGGTCAGCCCAAACGGCATGACCAAAAAGCTCGTAGTGTCCATATCGGGTGCGGAAAGCTGTCTTGGAGACGTCGATCTCCTTGATCCTCAACTGGTGGTAGCCAGACCTCAAGTCTATCTTGGAGAAACCATGGCACCTCGCAACGGATCAAACAAATCATCAATCCTCAGTAGCAGATACCTGTTCTTGATGGTGACCCTATTCAGCTGTCTGTAGTCCACACAAAGGCATAGGGTACCATCCTTTTTCTTCACAAACAATACCAGGGCTCCCCACGGAGACGCACTGGGCCTCACAAAGCCCTTCTCCAGAAGGTCCTGCAACTGGGACTTGAGCTCTCGCAACTCAAGTGGTGCCATTCTGTAAGGTGCTGTAGAAATGGGGTTGGTCCCCGGTACCAGTGAGATCTCGAACTCGATCTCACGCTCAGGCAGTAGTCCTGGCAGCTCCCCTAGAAACACATCGAGGTACTCTCCGACCACCGGGATACTCTGAAAGTCTGCCACAGGGCTGGGCTCTGCCACTACACAAGCCAGAAAGCCTTCACACCCCTGGCCCAAAAGTCTCACAGCCCGAAGTGCAGAAATACACCTGAAGCCTCCATCCACCGGCTGTCCGTGAAACTCAAAAGAAGGCATCTCTGGTATGGAGAAGACGATCTTCCTCTCAAAACAGTCCACCAAAGCGTGGTAAGCGGACAGCCAGTCCATCCCCAGAATCATGTCAAAAGTTCTCCATTGGTATCACAATCAGATCAGCGGGGAGGTTGTGTCCCCCAACACTGACCTCACAGCCTGTGTAAACCTCCTCAGCTACAAACAGTTAATCACCCGGACCTCTGATCACAAACGGATCCTCTAACAACACAGTCCTGTCCCAAACTGATAGCAAAACTAGCAGCAACAAATGAGTGCGTGGCGTCGGAATCAAAAAGTGTGTAAACTAATCTGCCGGAAACTGTAACCATACCTGCCACCACTGAACCTGAAGCTCTGGTGTTTCTATGTGTCAGGGCGTTAATATGCCCCTCAACCCTGGGTGCAGAAGAAGCAGCCACACTCTGTGTCGGACGGGTAACTGCTGGCTGGTACCCTCCCCTGGACTTCTGTCCTCCCCCACGCACCTAGGAACCACGGCCTCCTGCTCGTCCTCCAGCGCTCGGTGTGGGGAGCATCTGCTGACCTCCAGCCCTAGACGGGCAGTTCCTCCTGATGTAGCCCAGCTGGCCACATTGGTAGCAAAGGGGAACTCGACTCCTGTCCTTGATAGGTCCTTGCTGACGGTTGGACGAGGGTCCAGTGCTGGCAATTAGCCCATGTCGAGGGCCCCCAAAGGCCACTGACGGCCCTGCAAAGCGTGACGGCTCTCCGGTGGGTGCCGCGTGCCTCCTCTCTCGCCGGCCCTGTGAGTAGTATGGCTGGTAGGGCCTCTTCCATTCGCTGTCAGTGTCACGTGCGGCCGGGTTGGTCTCCTCATATGTCATAGCTACCTCCACCACCTTCAAGAATGTAGGCAGCTTCATGGGTTTGACATACCCCCGAATAGCAGGTCAGATCCCCTCGGTGAACCTCCACAGGCGCTCCTCCTCAATATCTACAGCTATCGCGGCGAAATGAGACAGCTCTAGAAAATGCGTGCGATACGCGCTCACGGTCATCATCCCCTGGCGAAGAGTGTGGAACTCCCGCCTCCTCTGATCCTACCACAGCTGGGGAAAGTACTGCTCGCAGAAGAGGGTGACAAACTGGTCCCATGTCAGCTCGGCCCTCTCCTAACCTCTGATAGCCCTCCACCACCTATGAGCCGTGCTCTCCAACTAGTACATGGCAAAGGCCACACGGCACTCCGTAAGGGGGTGAAGGGTGTCAAACACCTTCTCGATCTACTCGAGCCAGTCCTCCGCCTCAATCGGGTCCTCATCCCCCTTGAAGGAGGGGGCTTCAACTTCCAGAACAGTCTAAAAAGCTCATAATGGTGCTGAAGTGGGGAAACTGGTATGCCTCCAGGCAAGGACGGCTCATGCTCGGAACTGTCAAAGGACGGTAGGGGCAGTGGAGGGCCACCCCATCCCCCACGTCCAGCGCTGTGTCTGTCTCGCGGTCCCACAAAGGACTCCCCCTCCGCGGCCCCAGGGAGAGGCACCCGTGGAGGCAGGTAGAGCTCCTCTTGCATGATCTCCTGTATCAGCTGGGCAAAGTCCTAGGCCTGAACGCCCGGAAGTAGTGGCTGGTCCATCGAAACATCGGGCTCAACACGTCCGCCCCTCTAACCCCATCCAAGATCGCGTCCGCGGCCCGCCTCAATGGCCCCACGTCGAGGCATCTCCTTTAAGGAGACGCAAACACACAACAAGAAGACGTCAAATCTAACTGACATTCAGCAAAAGAACCTCAAAACAGATGTCAAAAGATACGTTGTGGTGGTTACGCTAGTTACAAGCATGTGAATTGGTTATTCACAAGCTAGTTGGTCCACTTCTCAAGATGACCTTACTCTAATACCATCTTGTTACGACCCGGTTCCCGAATCCCTATAGGACACAAGACCGGACTGACTCGACTGATCCCAAGACCCAGTCGTCCAATGAGAAAGTAACCAAAAAGCAGGAAAGTAAACCACATTCACTATGCTAAGCAACTAACAGTAACAAAAGTACAGCAGTAAAGAAGTAAAACTACTACAGTACACACCACCACAACAATATAAAGTAAATGGGTATAGGAATATAAAGTACAAAAAGTCACAGTACAGAGGTGCAAGAACTACTCACTACAACTGAAAAAGGAGTACAACAGGAAGCTACAGCTACTGGGTTCTACTGGGCCCAACACCCTCTGCAGCCGTAAGCTCTGGCTGCTCAACACCTGGACCTGAAAAGGGGTTATGAGTACAAAACGTTAGCGAACGCTGAGTAGAGTGGCAACCAACTAACTAAAGCACTAAAGGTGGACAGGTAGCTGTTGTTTTTCAATTTATTTCTTTCTTTAACTAATTATTCTTTCTTTCACCACTTGGTTTATTTATCAGGTCTCTTTCTTGATCTCGAATGTTCCTCATGGGAACGATCTTGATTGCAGTCTTTTCCGAAGAGTAGAAGTCGCACATGGTGCTCTCCCGGCTGGGAGAGTACCCTATGGTGGTCCTACACCAAGTCAACCACCCCAAGGTCACGGACAAACGTAACGGTGACTACAGCTTGCGTGATAAGCACACGGGTAGCTACCCCACACTAGCATGTGGTAAGTCATTTCCGTTAGCGGGTGCGCCCAAAGTACAGCACGGAACCAGTATAGGGCATAGCTTTATAAGTAACAGGGGTCTAGCCCCTAAGAACCAAACAAGGGTCTCGCCGCTCCACAGTCCGTGCACCCTCGCCTGACTACCCTGGTTTGCCCAGTGGACCTAACAAGTCGGTGTAGGATGGCTAGCAAAACCCCGGGCCCCGTGAGGTGGCTAGCTCTCTCCCTACACTAGTAGCTCTCCCCGGCACTGTGTACGCGAGGGCCAAGAAGTTGGTACAGTGTGGCCAATCCTAGCCTCGGGTCCCGACCCAAGGGCAGCTAGCTCTGCCCTGAACTAAACAAAGGGACAGTCGCTCTCCTTGGTACTCCGTACTCAAGGGCCAGCTCACTTCCCCACTCACATTTCCAGTTCCATTCCATTTATTTCCAGGAGCTCTACTCCTAATTCTCTGTAGGGTTCATGCTCATATACCTCATGTCATTCCATACCAGATTTCATCATTTCTATTTCCATTCTCAGGTTATACACATGCAACTAGTAATTCTATCATTCACATTTCCATATCCAGTTTATTCATAGAGAGCTGATGTTTCCAACATTCACCTTTCCATTTTCAAATTATATACATGCATCTCATATTATGTGTGCAACAGGAGAATTACATTCAACAATTAACTAGCACAAGTACTACATATTTCGCAAGCAACTTTTATTCAATTACAGGCATTTGTTATCATTCTATCTACTCATTCAAGACTACAATCCATTCATTCAATACAGACATTCCAGTATTTCTAATCCTAGGATTCATGCCACATCCTAGGTTCTAATCATTCATTCCACACATGCATTTAGGTTTTAATTAAATTAAGGGGAAGCCACTCTACCAGTAAACCCAGGAGTAATGAGGTAATGAACGACAGGCTCACATGCCTCAGCAAGCCCCGAACCCGCAACGGAAACCAGTCCAATCACAAGGATCAATCACAAGGGAATACTCAGAATAGTATAGAAAGTCTTCTAACAAGTAGAGGAATTCATAAGGGAAACATCAGTATCTTAATTACGGAAATCGGACCTCAAACGAACCCTAAATGGGTCAAAAACAGTGTTCCTGACTCAAATCAGACGTCTAGAACAACTTCCAGACATCTTAAAAGTGTCTAGTGCCATACCTCAAGTCCTGCACCACTCCTCAGATGTCCAGGAACTCCACTGGACCGTCTAGACCCAGTTCCACACGTTCAACCACCTCTCCGGACATCTGGAAGCACTTCTCGTTGTCTGGTAGGTCACCTAGACATCTGAAATGCGTGAGAGGGCGTGTCCCGCACCTTCCCGAAGTGAATCCTGCACTCGAAAATTGAATCTTCTCAAATCAGGCATGAAACAGTGCATCGGCAGAGCGGCCTGCATGGCCGTATCCGCAAAGAAGACGTGCCTTTGCGAGGCCTCCTTCTCAGATGTCTGGCACCACCTCCAGATGTCCGGACCGTTGTCTGGAGGTCATTCCAGACGTCTGATTCTGGGAAAATCCCAGAACCAGAACCTGCTTCTACCCTCTCGTGCCGCACGTGGCCGCGCCGCGCCCTCTCGCCTGTTGCTCCAACTGCAACAGTGTCGGGGAGGACCTCCCCGACGCACTCCTCCGCCTTGCGCACGCGTCGCTCCGACCGTGAGCTCACCGGCGAGCTCCCACACGAGCTCACAAGCTTGCTCTCCTCTCCTTCTCACGCTGCTCCTCCTCTCCTCTCACGCCGCTCCTTCTCTCCGCCATTCTCACTCTACTGCTATCGCTGGAGGAAGGAGGAAAGTGACTGGGAAGTGGGGGTGGAATGAGGGAGAGGAGGGGGGCTTATATAAGGGTGTGGGTTTAGGGTTTTCGTCAAGTGGAAGGAGAGAGACGAAGAAGAAAACAAGAGAAGTGTACTATCTGCGCGCATCATGCGCACAGACGCGAGCTCGTACACGAAATTTTTTATTTTCAAACGTCTAGGAATGAGTCCAGACGTCTTCAAGATGTCTAACCCTCAGTCCAAACATCTTACCAGACGTCTGACCTAAAGTCCAAACGTCTTAAAAATGCTTAATAGCACGGGTCTTAACATCATTTTAAGACATCTGGGTGCAAAATGAGATGTCTAATTCTAAATGAGTTTTCCCTGGAATTTGATTAGATCGAAGCAGGGTTATAGTGTAAAGTGGTCTGACATCTTACTAAACATCTAGTAGTACTATTGGACATCTGATGATAAAGGTCCTCTGCGGGAATTAATTCCTGAGAAGCCAACGATTAGATTTGGCCTGTCGACTTAAGATTTTGGTTTAACATCTCTTTATCAGACATCTGGGAGGCTCTACGAATGTCTGGAAATATCATTAAAATATTCCTCAATGGGCTTGCAAGGATATTGACAGGCTAACAGTTCTATTATTGGATGTCTGTCAAGGTTATCAAACATCTAGAAGGACGTCTGGAATTGGGTCAGGATGTCAGAATGGAAAGGTCGTAGATTCTGATTTTCTAGCCTAGGTTACTGGACGTTTGATTTAAATATTAGATGTTTGATACACTTGTTGGACGTTGATAAATGTCAGTTTATTATCATCCTTAATATCCATTCACATCTAGTTCCTAAGGTTTTGTCAATTGCATTACACTATCTCACTGCATTTAGGGATTAGAGCATGCATTAGCATTTATTTTACATTATCTTATGTAGTTACCATTTGATTGCCAGAGATGAATACTTTGGAAATTATAAAAGACCTGGCAGCATGGAAGGCACAAAGAACAAGTGTGAAGACAACATGAGAAAGCTCCTCCCATGTCCTCCTCTACTTTGTTAAGCTACTAGCTAGCTTAGCTATCTCCTCTACTACTCCATCTCATACCTACTCCCTCTCCACCTTAACGGCCATCCACCTACATTAAAACCACTAACTATTGGCACCAAAAATGCATTCCATGTCACCCTTTCACATGGCACCAAGGAATCTTCCTAACAACCCCCCTTGGCATCCTTTCACATGGATCCAAGAAGCTTCCTAACCACCATCCATACCAGCCTATAAAAAGACCCCCCATCCTACCATTCATCCTTAACAAGCAACAATTTTTCCCATGAAACACCTATAGCCACTATACATCCCATGGCCAAGAACAAAGGAGAGAAGAAGATTAAGGGAGTAACCTACCTGCTCCCTTGGTGCCTTCTTCCTCCTCTCTCCTTCCTTGCTCCACGCCAAGGAGCAAGCTTCCATCCAAGGAGTACTACAAGGTAGGAGGAATGAAGGGTGGAGGATGTCCACCTTTAAGAGGTGCAACTCAAGGAGCTAGAAGAAAGTCTTCTTCAAGTCTGAGAGCCACCATTCTTAGAGCAAAGGCTACCTCAACTACTCGGGAGAATTTTCTATGTTTTATTTTGTTGCATTTTAATTCCTATTAAGCATTCATCTACCTAGGGATTAACTAAGTGGAACCTCTGCTTAGTTGAGCTCCCTAGATACTTTGTAAACATTTCTTCTTAATAGGCAAGTGTCTTTCTTTATTATTGAATTTTCAATTTCAAGTAGCAACTTTATTTATTTTTGGTGCATCACATTTCTCTTCTAATTACCTTAGGCGCACTTGCCTAGGGTGAGCATAAAAGAGAAGACTTCTCTTGTCACTTAGGTTCTAGTTACTAAGCGTAGTTTCTTTAGCATTGTTCTATCATCACATTCGTATCCTGCTTATTTCCAAACATAAAAATTTACAAAAATCAAAATACAAAAAGAGAAGTGTTGATTTGAGAGGCAAGAGAGAGAATCACTTATTTGATTAACAAATTAACCTCCTTGGATGACCCTAGATACCACCACTATCTAGGAATATAAATTTAAAAGCTGATCAATTTTGTGCGTTGCAACGGTGTTAAAACCCCCATTTATAAAACCATGCAAATCTAGCATCAAACATCTGATCAGGTATCTATTTCCTATTTTGTCTTTATAATTCTATTCTAAGGTTTGCCTAAGTGTCCTAAGGATGTGTAGGTGTTCATAGGACTAAGGTTTTATACTTTTGTCTTCTTTACAATAATTCTAAGAGAAATAATAAGAGCAACATAAAGATTACAATAATACTTTCGAAGTCATATTCTTCTTCTTCTACTTCAAGCTTTTTCTCCAAGCAACACTCCAACTCTTTGATCAAGGTCCTCCATTCCGCTATGGACGTGAGCTTGAACTCCTCACATTTGCTTCCATTTGTATTTCAACCTAAAATCTTAAACTCAAATGTAAACGTCAAATAACAAGTGTTTTGTTATCATCAAAATCAACGATCTTGGTTCACTTGCATCATCACTTAGTAGTCAATAAGATTTAATCTTAGGGCTTACAGGTCCAAAGGACCTTGCCGTGTTTCTAGCTCTTAGGACTGTTCCTATTTATTGGGGAAAGCATTTAGAACAAATGAAGGAAAGCCACTCACTTAGAAAAATGATTTGGAGAAAAATATATATAAAAAAGAAAAAAATATATATTCCACCAAATAAAAGCATCTCACTACATATGGATGCTATCCCTTTCCATTTTCGAATAAAAACACCTCGCTACAAATGGGTGTTTATCCTATAAAAAAAAAAGAAAAATACAAAGAAAAAAATTAGGAATAAGAGACCAATAGGTCTAGCTAGGGAGATATACACCTAGTGTGTTGACCTCAAGGTAGAAAAGTGGTGAGGAGAAAGTTGTCAAATCTTAGTATGGCCTAACTAATGACGGGATTGTCTCAGAGAGAGTATAGAAATATTCTAAGTTTTATTGAATGCTAGGAATCAACTTAGTTACCCATCTGATGAATCATATAATAATCACACACAAGATGCTAGTTTCTCACATTCGATTCAAACTTTGGGTGGGTCGGCTTAGTCAAAGAAAGTTGCTTTGGCGACTTAAATCTAATGGCTAATAAGACTTCTGATTTGATTTGGGAGGTCTGGATTTGAGTTGGTACTCTAGAGCTATTGAAGTCTTTTTCGTTAAGGATTTGTTCGTAATTTCTTTTCTTTGGTGAAAAATTGTATTGAGATTTTTTATTCAAACCCACTTGATTCCTTAAACAACCCATTTTACAATAAAAGTATATATAGATATTATATATAAATAAAAAATAAAAAAATAGAGAAAAAAGGAGTCTATTTTACTTTACTTCCAAAAACAAATCTGCATATTTCATTTTCACATCATTTTTTGTGGGATTTTCATATGTTAGTTTTGCTAGGGACTAGCAAAATTTGTGTGCGGGTATGATTGCACAGCAATCATAGGACTTAATTAACCTAAATTATGTTAGAATCTAGTTTAATTTGTGAATAGGGCATTCATAAATTGCATATCATGCATTGTGTGCCTTTATTTAGTTGCATATGTTATAATACCATTTTTCCATGCTAGTTAGGATTTATTCTTATTTGTAGGTCATGAGCAATTTAGAAGCTATTATGGATGGAATAAAGCTGGATAGGGGCAAAGGTTGTAGTAGAGTTGGAGTTGGATTATGTGAATAAAGAATAATGACACCAGTTGAATAAAGAAAGAAAGAACAAAGGACTATCTATCTAGAACAAGAGTAAAGGAAAAGAATGAGAAAACTAGGATAACCCTATCCTCAAAACCCTAGGACAATCCTATCCTAGTACCTATCCTTGAACTAGCTCAAAACAAGGATATCTAAGCTCAAAAGTGAAAAATATGGATAACATTATCCATGTACCTATCCACCTTATCCCTATCACTATCTACTATCCACAACCATAGTCTACCTATCCTATACCCAATCCCTAACTTAGATACCTATGTAGGTTCTTGTCTTACCTAATTGACTCAGTGTTAATTACGCTAGCTTACAGCCCATTGGGTCCATGGGACCTGATTAGACTAAACCTAAGCTAATTAGACTCAATTGAGTCTAATCATGCCTAACCTAAACCCATTAGACCTAGCTACACTCAATTAGGTGCATTAGGTGCAGTATAGCCTAATTGGGTGCAACCAACTCTAATTAGGCCCAGTTGGAACTTAATTAAGTCAACCTAATTAGACTCAGTAAGTCTAATTGGACCTAACCCAAATTCAATTGGGTGTACTTACACACAATTGAGTTCACCTCTATCTCGATTAGGCCAGCATAGACCCAATTAGGTTCACATCAACACCACTTAGTCTAATTAGACCCAATTAGATTAGAACCTAACCTAACATAGGTTGAACCAAACCAAACCCACTTAGATCCACTACCTAGGTCTACAAAACCCACGCACACACACCTACACACATTCATGCACACACACAAACAAACCCACGCATACTCTTGCTTACACATTAAGCAAGAGGTTTTTAAGGGTTGCCTATGGATCGTAATAGAATACTAGAGGGGAGGGGTGAATAGTATTGCTTTAAAAAAATAAATATGAATCAAAAATAAATTCCCAACTGAATCAAGCATAGATTACACTTGGATTTATAGTGGAAACCCAAACTGGGTGAAAACCATTACCTAAGTCTCTCAGCTTAGGATTTTCTCGACTAGTCAAAGTTAATCAATCTACCATCATACCACTTGAACGAGGGTGGCACAACCTCTTTACAAGCCACTTCTCCTTACAACATGAAGCGAAGCACAACAACAACAACAATGGATCTTCCCTAACAACTTGGGATCCATTAATCAAAACAACAATGTAAAAAGAATAATGTACAGCTTTGGAACCTCATAAAAGTCAAACCAGAATTTTAGCGGAGGTATGAATTGACGTGCTTTGAAAGGCATGAAAATCAAAGCACAGAAGCACTTGAAGAAGCACAAGAAGCCCTATTCTTTTGAAAGGATTTTTCAATTGAAAGTTGTGTGAAAAAGGACTGCGTATGACCTCTATTTATACTAGAAAATTGACCTGAAAAAGAAATCAAATTGGTCAATCAATTAAGGTAGATTGGTCAATCAAAACAAGGTTTCGTCAATCAATCTAGTTATTTGATCGATCACTGATTGGTCGATTAATTAGCTTAATTGGTTGTTCAAAAGTGTATTAATCAACTTCCTAAAATCGGTTGGTTTGATCGATTAACTAAGTTGGTTGGTCGATCAATTAATTTAGTCGATCAATTAATCTTATTTGGTCTATCAATAACCCTAAAAACTTGATTTTATAAACTAGCACGAAAATCCATTTAAGAATTATTTTGTTGTTCCTTACAACAATATTCTAGACTCAATAAAGAGAAAAGATACTAAGACATAGATCAACATTCTTCTAATCATGGTCCATGAGAAAAGCTTTGATCCGTGAAAGTCCTAAAATATTAGTCTTGCAAGAAGCATAATTTTGGTATATCAAAACAGAGGTACTTACATCTCCCCCTTTGTGATGACAACAAAATTATAATTATGAACTGACATAGTTATGCATAATTGATCACTCTACAATTATTAGTGTTATATTATCAATTAGAGTCCATTTTGAGGGCACATGTGCATTATAGTGTGTTTATGGACATTACATGCATTCTGCATTACTTTATGTTAAGATTGCTTAGAATCAATGTTTAATGACCTTATGTACAAGTCCATATTGAAACAAGTCTTAAATGAGCAATTGGACCATACGGATGGACTCGGATCGACGAACGAAGTCCAACAGACTCAAAAATCACCTCGATCCGACCTCTGTAGCTCCCACAACAAGTCCAAGGAAGATCAATGGCTAGGGGGCAATATGACATCCTTACGGGCTTCAAATGAAAAATTCGATTGTACAGATGGATCCAAAGCGATGGTCGCAGTCCAGCAACGTAGAAATCATCTCGATTAGAGCACCATGGCAATCTCTACAATAGAAAGAAGATGGACAACTCTAATGTCACCACGTGGCTCCATCTAGGCCGCCCAACACCGTCCAACAGCCCCACCACTGGCTCCATTTCATCCGCATCATCCATTTCCAGTCGTTGGATCTTAATCCAACAGTTGAGAAGCTGTTTCCACTGCACGCTGTTGGCTCCTCCTCACGACAACTTCGTGGGCATCGCTCATCAGTCGACAAGAGCCTACCCAAAGGAGGGGCATGGGTTCGAGCCCTGCCACCCCCCCAATCCTCAATTGAAGCGACAATGGCATAGCAGCGCACATGAGTGTGCTCGCAGCAGCGACAGCAGCACCAGTGCACACACATGGCACGGTGTGTGAGACACCGCACAGAATGCACGGACCAGTGCAACAGAGCACTCGCATGAAGGGCGCTCATGAAGTTGATCTTCAACGACGTTTTAGGCGAAGTTTTAGCGAAGGCCTGGATGTCGTTGTTGACCTAAGGACGGATTTTGGCCCTTTTCCTCCATTATAAACAGGCCCATCCTCCTCCAATTTTGGGCGTCTTCTACCAAGAAACTCCACCACTCCATAGAGCATCCAAGCTAGCTAGGTCTTGGAGATGCTGACCCACCAACAAAAGCCCCTCCACTACCGTGGCTACCTCGCCTCTCCCTTTAGCTACTAGTTTCTTTAGTTTAATATTTTTGTTGTTTTAAGCTTTCATCTATCGTTATAGTTGTAAAACTATTCCGCTTATGCAATATATTATCTTCTATCATCATGTCTGTGTTTCTTTCATAGCTTGCCACAATCACATCATCATCACAAATGTCTAACCCTACTCTCTCTCTTTCTCTCTCTCCTTATCTTTCTCTATTCTTTTCACAAGCAAACAAATCGACGTATTTTTGTGATACCTTTAAGTGATACAATGATCTGATTTCATGCCTCCCTCATATCGACACTTAGACTCACATTCGATTAATTAAAATTAATGTCATAAAACATGCTACAATGAACGATTAACTTAACGCATTTCATCGACGTCAGTTTCTGGTGCCAGCAGGCATTATTGCTAGGGAGACAACAGGTCTTTTATTCACTTTTATTTCCTTGGGCAATATTCATACTTTTGTTATCTAAATTGCCTTTCTCTCTTCTTCTTGGTTGCGGGAATATCGTACATCGACAACGGAAGGAGAGTGGATTAAATTGGATCAAAGGAAGCACAAGAAGACCGCCATCAACTCAAAGGTTTGATATCTTGTCTTCCCACGATCCAAAGGTAATCCTTCATCTTTGGACCAAGGAAAAAGTGGTGGTGCTCTAAAAGATAAGCCCTCTCTTGTGTTTGTCGAAGGAAACACCACCACTAAGTTCTCAACCCATTAATTTCACAGCATTATTATCTGGACTCGAGTTGAACACAATTAGAGGACCCTTAACACCTCTAAATATTCTTAAAAATTCTCAGAGGTGATCCTTCTAGTGGGTTAACTCCACCTAAAATTTCATATCCAATCACTTTGTGGTTTGGCCGTGAAAAATTCTCTACTGGAAGTGTGCAATGTTGTCCTGATTTCTAGAGACCTGTAGGTTGTTTCTATTGCTGCGAACTCAACATAGCTTGGATTTGTAAGAGATTTATATTTTTGGAAAAATTTTGAAATTTTCTACATTTATTATGAAGGCTATATCTGCATTTGAGAAAGATTAGTGCTTGATCTGATTCAATTTCTAAACTCGCGCACTGATCTGGAGGTTCTAGATAGATTGATCCCCTCTTGGAAAAATGTGAATTTGGGTAGTCTTTTGTCCTCAAAAAATTCTGAAATTGACTTTTTTGAAAAGCTCGTTCGATTTTGGTCAGGATATGGTCATTGCTTGCTTTTATTGGATCCTTCTTGATAAAGGCTAAAAGGATTCATTAGAAGTTGTATGCTCTAGGATCTTCCACACTAGGGTGCTTTTAACTTCATAATCACACAATAGGCTCTAAAGAAAATCAATCTTAACCAACCGTGTGACTACATCTTTGTGCCTTGATTGAATCTATAAACAAGTGAAATCCTAAAATCCAATAAAGCAAGGTTCAAATTTTAAAAGCCATTCATCACAATCTTGCTTGATAAAAAACACTTGTTTTGGCATTGGGTCCTTACACCCGATTGTGCACACAACTCAACTGGAATTTTTAAGGGCATCAACCCCACTAACGCCCTTCACTTAATCCTTGAGCACAAGCATTAACCTAGCCCTAAATTAAAATTCAGTAGATGTTGGCCGTAGGATTCATTGAGTCCATTTTAGGGTATTTTTTCTGAACACATTGTGAATTAGTGACATCTACTTGCTCCAAAAGGGAGTCCTAATTGTCAAATGACTTAAGTAGGGGTTTGGCATAATTAGTGGCCTTCGAGACACGCTCCCCCTGCTTCGCCTTCCCAACTTTACCACCTTCGAGAGTAAGGACAACACCGAATCCATCGTGTGGTCGAAATTTACTTCTGAAGCATAGGTCACCTAGGTCTACACTATAGGGCCTAGATTTGTTTACTTGGTTGTGCACACACCATTCTCACACATGTTTCCCTTCACATCCCTCCCTATTCTTCTCTATTGTATGCACGATAGGCGATCACTTCATCCAGAATTGGTTGCTTTAGATAGAGAGACTAAGAGGAGACTTGATTTTTCAAGGGGTAGGACTGAGGAAATGGCTAACCCAAGAGTTAAGAAGGTTGAGGATCAACCTCAACCCGATGCCATGGCCATGATTCAGGCTCATATTATAGCTAACCACCAACTTCAGCAACAACAGATCCATACCATTATTCAAGCCATACACCGACTATAGAATCCTCAAGGATAGAATCCTCAAGGGCAGAACCCTCAAGGGTAACCCCCACTGAACCAACCTAACCCACCACCACCCCTTGAGGGCCAACCAAGGCCTGGCCGTTATTTCTACGATCCATCTGCTATTCGTGTTGAACCATACCTTAGGGTCCCTGAAGGGGGAGATGATTTTGAGCTAAAACCCAATGTCCTTAGCTTGATTCAAAGCCATTTCCATGAGAGCTCAAATGAAGACCCTTTCCAACACCTAGAAGACTTAGATAGGATTGCACGAACTGTAAAAACAAGGAACATCTGTTTGGACATTGTTTTAATCAAGATGTTCTTGTTCTCCCTGAGTGGAAAAGCTTCTCATTGGCTTAGAACCTTAGGGAGACCCATCTCAACTTGGGAGGAATTAAGGCATGCTTTTCTTAAGAAGTTTTACCCCATAGGAAAGAGTAATGCCCTTAGAAGAGCTATTACTACATTCACCCTACAAAGTGGAGAGCAATTCCATGAGGCGTAGGAACGATTTAACGAACTATTTAGGAAATGCCCACACCATGAGGTTTCGAGGTGGCAATTGGCCTAGATTTTCTACCATGGTCTGGATAGCAACTTTAGGAATTTTGTGGATGCCTCATGTGGTGGCAATTTTTTGAATAAGGATGAGGAAAGCACGTTCGAGCTCTTTAAGTCAATTTGTGAGAACTCACTTAATAACAACTCCATGACCCAATTTAATCGGTCTAGTCAACCCCAAGGTGGGATTTATGAGGTGCAAACTAATTCCGGGAAGGTTGACATGGACATTATAGTAAAGAAATTGGATCGGGTTGAGTTGGTGGATAAGAAAATTGACGAGCTATTGAACCAATCCCAAACCCCATTGTAGAACTTCTCCCTAGTGAAGGGAGCACACAATATCGACTTCGTTGAATCTATGAACCAAGTGCACCTGGAACAACCCCTGACCATGTCCCAGGGAGGGACCTTTACTCCCTAGAACCTTGATTATTCTTTCCCCACCCCTTTGGCATCTTCTACCTTTGAAGATGCCTATGCCATACTGGGAAATTCTAAGCCTAACCATTTCTCCAACACTTATAAACCTGGATGGCGCAACTGACAGGAGGGCGGTTCTCGTGCGTGTTTTGAAAACAGAGATCTCGTCGTAGTATAGTGCATGAAAACGTTTATTGTCAGAAGTCGTTTTCATGCATTTTAAAGTCGTCGGAAATCATAGTATAGTCGCACAAAAACGTTCGTCAAAAAAAATAATTTTTGTAAAGATATCGAGACTTGAGTCCCGGTCGTTCATCTCTGGGAGGCGTTTATGCAAATTTCAAATTGATCTTTTATCGCTCTACTTGTTAAAAATCACATGCCGGTTTCCAATCATCGGATTAAAGTTTTTCCACTTTCATTGTGAACCCTAATTACATGCGCATGTATCAGGTAGATGACAAATGTGAAAGTATGAGTTTTAGTATGCATGATTCTAGTTATGTGGTGGTTGTTTATGGAAAATGCATTAATGGTTAAATCCTCAATATTTTCTGGTACCGACATGTTGGTTGCAATATATAAAAATGAAGAGTAGGCAACTTGGATCACACGAAATAGATTGCAATCAATAAGCTCATGGTTATTTTCAACACAGAGATATGTATATAAAAAATATATCTTTCATTCATTCATTCAGGAGGGTGTTTGCATCATGGAATTAGAGGAAAGCTTATAAAGAAAAGCTTGAAAATATAAATCTAGCTAACAGAAAATGATCGCATACAGGAATCTATGGGGGGGATTTTGCATGCATCATTAGGGGAGAATAAGGGCTACACTACTAAGTAATAAATAAAAGCATGTAAATATGAAGAATTAACTACTAATCTAGCAGAAAATAAGGGCATTCGGAGGTGGGCTCCGATGGCCTTTGAATAGTTGAGAGGAGGAGGGGCGGCAAATGGTGCCTATGCTAACCCTTGGAAAGAGGTTGGAGAGGTGATCCAGCATCCTGGCATGGAGATGGTGGTAGCCATGGTGAACAACTCATGGAGGTGGAATGGAGGTGAATGTAGCTAACCTAAGAGTGAATGAGTGCCAAGAATGGGATGGGTGCAACTAGAGAAGTGTGGAACTCTATAGAGAGAGCCCCAAGAGTGGCAGGCCATGGTGAGAGAAAGGTAGTTCTTAGATCCATAAAAAGTGGATCTCAATTTAAATGGCTCTTGGTTGCTAATTTTGGCAACCAAGAGTGGTGCCACCTTTGGAAGAGCCTAGAATACTCTAGGTTGTGTGGGAGTGCGTGAGTGGGTGTGTGTGAGTGTGGTTGTGCCATAGGTGTCTAAGTGATATAGGTTAGGTCCTAAGGGGTTTAGGTTGGTGTAGGCCTTAAATTAGGGTTGCAAACTCTAATTGCTAAGGGGGAATTGCAATTAAACTTAACAGAAGTTTAATTGAATGAGTGTGAACCTAATTGAGAGTGAAATAACTCAATTAGGTTGGGATTAGGTCAATTGGACTCTTACCAAGTCCAATTGGACTTGTATGGGTTGAGATTTGAACTCAATTGGATCGTATGAGTCCAATTGACTAGGCAATGGTAATTGACTATGATCTAAGTCAATTAGGTTTAGTGAGGACCTAATTAGGTCCTTAGGGAGGTTTAGAGGTGATGTACTAGGGTTAGGGTACCTTAATTTAGGTTCCTATGGGGTTGAAATTGGGTTTAGGGAACCAGAGATCCAAGATCAAGGCTTGAATCTCAAAACAGGAACTGGAGAGCAGTTCTAGATGTCCAAAAATAGCATCAGACGTCTTATACTCAAAAATCAGAAGTTCAGACTTGTTTTCTGGACGTCCAATCAGAGTCAAGAGGGATTCTAGGTTCTGTCTTGGCTATTCTGTAGAAATTGGACGTCTGACCAAGTGTCTGGATGTCCAACAACACTGCAGAGGTGGGTTTAAGGTGTGCGGGAGTTGGCTAAGGGTTTTGGACATTCTATAACTTATCTAGACATCCAGATAGAGGTTGGAATTAGCGTTTTAAGGTTTCCTAGGGTGCGGTGACCTAATCTATGGGTGGCTAAGGCTTGGGGAAGCTTCTAGGCTGTCTTAGGGCTAGGATGGTCCTAAGTTCTTCATATTTTACTGCTTTATTTCTACTTAATAGAATAGCATACCTTAACTCCCTTACATTATTATCTATTACATCTAATCTAGGTCTTCCGCTCCAGCTCTGTTGCAACACCAGTTATTCCAGCTTCAAATCCAACTTCAGATCTACTTTCTGATCAGCTTATTACCTATAATTGACATAATGCACTTAATCAGTACATCATAGCATTATTTTATGCATAGCTAAAAGAAAATGGTAAAGATGCAAATAATGCTTATACATGCATAAATTATCCTAACTTATGCTAAGTCCTAGCCTAATTTGGGTCAATTATGACCTATGATTGCTACGCAATCACTCGTCAAAAATAATTTATAAAATAATGAGACTAGAGTCCTGGTCGTTTGTCTCTGAGAGGCGTTTAGAAAATGCAAATTTGAATTCAATCTAGCTCACTCTACTTATTCAGAAATGCATGCCAGTTTACAATAATTCATATTGACGCATGACATGCTTAGTTGCAAGAGAATACAAATTTCGCGCATGCAACTTTAATCACAAGGAAATATGGCAATTAGCTCATGGTGATTTTCACACATAGATGTAGAGATATATAAAAGATGATTTCATTGATTGCATCATGGTGTCTACAGAGTGAAGCTCGAGGAAAGCATGTACAGGAAAGCTTGAAAGCAATAAACTAGCTAACAGAAAATGACTACATACATGAATCTATGGGGCGATTATGCATGCATCATTGGGGGATGATGTGCATACATCTGGTTAACCTAAAATGTCTATTAATGCATGTTCTGAGTGTCACATTAGCATTATACATTGTAAATAGTGTATAACATGCATAATCATGCATTTTGATCAAGTTGTATAAATTGTATAGTAATTACTCCTTTTATGGTCAAGGATAGGGTGACTTTTTAATCAGGACCTCGGATCGAAGATCCAATAGTACAGATCCGATTAAGGCAATGATTGGAGTTCAACGACTCCAAGATTGCCCTAAACGAACATCCGTAGCACTAGATAGAGACTGAGGAGCCCTAAAGATCAAGGGCCAAGATGGTGTTAATCCGCACCTCAGATGACAAACCGACTGATAGCGATTTAACGCGGTTTGTTAATTACATCGTTGTAACGTGCAAAATCGATCAACTCTTAAATTTATATTCCTAGATAGGGGAGTATCTAGGGTCGTCCAAGGAGGCCAAATGTTTGCAATAGTGATTCTCTTGCATGGAATAAATCTCAACTTTCTTTTTGGTATTTTTCAATATATCATTTTTTTATTTTTAAGCTAAGGCAACATGCGAACTGGTGGCGGAAAAGGTGATTTACACTTCAATTTAAATACTACTTCTATGTGGCAAGTAATCCTCTCCCTAAGCTCACTCTAGGTAAGTGGAGGCCTAGAATAATTAGGGAGAGGGAGTGGAAAATGCTAAAAAAAACAAAGCAAGTAGAAATGCAAAATAGAAAATTACAAAGAAGACAACTTAGATTGATGAAAAGTGTTTTACAAAAAAGCCTAGTAGAGGAATGCTTCTACTACTAGAAAAATTAAAATAAAGAAAAGCAAACACAAATCCTCTAGATAGATGGTGAAGAAGAGGGCTTCTTGCTCCAAGGTTGGTGGCTCCCAAGCTTGAAAAGAATCCTTCAACTCCTTCCTTGCAGTGCTCCGCCAAGGTAATGTCCTCCAAGGCAAGCCCTAAGGGGGTGTGCCCTAAGCTTCTCTCCAAGGGTGGACGTCCACCATAGGTCCTTCTCCCTTGCCTGGCCATCCTCCTTGAAGTGGAAGAGTCCTCCTCCTTGGCGTGGCCCAAGTTGAAGAGAGTGGGGAGAAGAAGGCACCAAAAGGGCTGGTGATGTGCCCCTTTAATCTCCTTCTCTACTCCTTCTTCTTGGCCGTAGGTATAGGTGGTTTAGGTAGTAAAATACACTAATGGAGGATGCCCCCAAAATGGTGGTAGGTGGTGGGTTTTTATAGAGTAAGAAGGGGGCTAAGGTGTCCCTTGAAATGAATGGCCAAGATGAAGAGATGGAGGTGGTTAAAGATCCTATGGCCAAGGTGATTTGGCGCCACCTTAAGGGACACCTAAGGGGTGGTTCTGTGTGTTGACACCCCTTGATATTGGTGCCAAAATGGCTTCCAGAAGATGGTCTAAGTTGGCGCCAAGAAGGATTCTAGAAGGGGGGTTAGGTGGATGGCTAGGATGGCTTATGTGGGTAGGTGTAGGGTGGATTAAGGGCTGAAAGTTGGCGCCAATATAGAGGTGGTTAGGGGTAGTTTTTGGTGCCAACTTTAGGTGTCTTTTGGTGGAGATAATGGGGTGAAGGGATGGCTAGGAGGTGGCGCCAACTTGAGTAGGGTAGCTAGCTTAGGTAGGCTTAAATTGGTGGAGCTAGCTGGGGTTGACTTTGAAGGTGGTGGATGGCCAAGGAGCTGGTTGCTAGCTAAGCTAAGCTAAGCTAGCTTAGCTAAAGGTGGAGTAGAGGAGGAGGTGTTGGAGCTAGGGTTTGGAGGGAGGAGCTGAGGAGGAGAAGTCTGGAGCTGAAATTGGAGCTGGCTGCTGCTGAAGAGGCTGGCATGGAGCTACTCTAACTGGCTTAGCTTGCTAGTTCTTTGCTAGTTGCTAAGCCAAGCTAAAGTAATCTAGCTTCTACCATGATGAGCTGAGGTGAGCTAGGTCTGGTGCTCCCAGGCAGAATCAAGCTGGTTGAGGTAGCTAAGGTAGCTTAGCTCAACTGAGCTGAGCTAAGCTAAGTCCCCGGGAGCTGGACTTGAGCTTCCTGAGTTGGGATGAGTTCTTCTTCAGCTGGCTGGAGTTGAGTGGCGCTGGATGTAGCTGGATCTGAGCTGGGGTGAACTCCTCTCAACTCAGCTGAGCTAGCTAGAGCTCCCTGTGGACTAGTGGGAGCTGAGATGAGTTAGACTCAGCTAAGTTGAGCTGGATCTGAGCTAACTTGAGCTAGGGTGAGCTAAGATGAACTCTCTTGAGCTACCGTTCAACTGAGATTAGCTGAATGGAGCTGGGATGAGCTAACCCTAGTTCAAGTGAGCTAGGTTCCAGCTGCGGTGAACTGGATCAAGCTGAGGTGAGCTGGATCAAGCTGAGGTGAGCTGGATCAGGCTGAGTTCTAGCTAGTCTGGGCTTCTCCTTCACCATTTTCCTTCTTGAGTGTTAGGGTTTTAGGGATCTATATATCTGTACATCCCTAACACTCACAAAAACATATTAAAAATACAAAAAAAAATGCAATGCATTTTTCTTTGCCTAACCTATTTTATGCCTAAATGCAGCCCAAAAACCCGTTTGCGGAGTAAAATCCTAAGAGCTAGGTTTGTTTTAATGCATAAGAATGATGATAAACTGGAATTTATCACCGACCACATGGATGGGTTTGGACCAACGATCACGGCCTAATGGCGTGAAAATCGGTCCAATCTAACACTCGTGGCACCGTCTACAACACTCAGAAGATGGACGGCCAAGATGGCTCCACGCGGTGGCATCCCAGTCGCCCAACCGGCCCTCAGGACCGTCGCTGCCTCCCCAAAGAGTCTCCAATGTGCGATCTGGGCCATTGGATCTTGATCCAACGACCGCAAGCAAGCGAGCGCAAAATCATCCGCGTGACACAATCCCCCGCATAGAGCAGTGGTCAAGTGCGTCGCGCGAGAGCGCAATGCACGTTTGATCCCACAACTACTACACGAGGGCACACAATTGGAGCCACGCGATTCACATCGAGTGGCACAGATCGACCGATAGTGCCCACGCACGATCAGATGCTTAGTGCAAATGGCCAATCATACGCGAGCGCGCGGCACTAGTGAGGGCGGTTTAAGCCGTCTGATCTCTTGATCGGACGGTTGAGTGGGCATGGGCATTCGAAAGCATTGAGAGCACATAGGTGAAGGGGCACGTGAGCGACACGCGCACGTCGACCATGTTCAAGCCTTTAGTGACGGATAAATCCGTCACTAAAGGTCCTGAATTAATGTTTTTCATGTTATAATGTCCAAAATTCCCCCACCCCTTGTAACTATAAAAGGAGACCCCTACCATACGGATATCTCATCCCTTCCTTCTCCTCTCTCCCTCTCCAAAGCTTAAGAGAAGCTTGTCTCACACCCGGGATGCTCCTCAAGAGCTAAAACCAAGCTTTCGCCCCAGTTCCGGAAGCGGATCCCACGACAACGACGACGTGCTGCCTCATTTCCGTTCCTTCTACCTCATCCTCCTTCTTCCCGCTCCATTCCTCATCTTCCAGGCATTGTCCCATCCGACTCGTCCTCCAAGCGATCGTTGAGGAGGATAACTTCTCTCTCCTATTCTTTTTACTGCTTTCTAGAGTAGAGTTTTCTTGCTTTCTAGTTGTAATAATTTCTCACTTTCTAGTGTAATCATTTCTCTCTTTCTTAGTTGTAAAAACATTATATGATATCAAGTGATTGTTGTTTCTCTTTCTCTCTCTCTCTTATTGCCTATATTGCTTCCATTGTGATTATTTCACCCTTTAAACAAAAACACAAAAATATAATTGCGAATTTTGATCAATGTAGCCTCCCTGTGTTTGACCTGAAATTTTTTTACAGATTTTTCAGTATAAATTTTATTTGTTGGATGAATTTCTTCATGACTCAAACTACAACGATGGGTATTCAAAACCAATTCCAATAGCGTAGTTATCCGACATTCAACATTTTGGTGCCATTGCTAGAGAGGCAACAATTTTTTCGATCTTCTTTTCGTATTTCGCGCACTTTACTTTTTTCTAACTTGCTTTATCTCATGTCTATTGTTTTGCAGATACCTCTATCAGGGAATCATCAAGCGGTAAATCGGAGTAAAGTGCAGTTGAAGACAACTGTAAGTGCTCCCCATTCTTCCCCCTCCATAGATTTCATTTCATCACATTAAATTCAAATTTTGATTAACCAATGTGTTTGCATAAATCCTAGGATTAGTTTGGTTGTTTAGATTTCCACCCACATTCATTTCACCCTTGCATATATATAAAAAAAACAACAAAAAGATAATTTCTTGTGGGGTAATTCAACCTACACACAACATACACCCACATTCAACTCACTTAACCTAATTGATCTTTTTCTACCCAATCGGATTCTGATCTATGGAACCGGTACACACAAATCAACCCATAAAAGAATAGAAATCATTCTAGGTTAATCATTTTTGTGTGCCTAACTCAATGGTGCAATTATGGCCAATTGTTTGAGTTGTTTGGGCCACACCACTCAACATAAAATCAACTCACCAAGTAGCTTCTTCTTAGGGTTTTCAATCTAGGTTCATACCAGGCACTCCACTTTATTTCTGATTTCAAAAGGAAAGCAATCTTCACCCATACTTGAAAACCTGGTTTGCCTCAAACTTGATTGAACTAAACCTAATTCTAAACCCTAAAAGATACTTAAGCAAGATTTGAACATTAAAATCTACTCATCACAAATAATCTTGCTTGAAAACCCTAGTTGTGCATGCACTTATACATACTCAATTGATCATTAAGGGCACAACCCATTTTAAGGGCCTACCACATTCCATAAGCACTACATTCCCAGGCCTCAATAAAATCGAGTAAACATTGGCCTCAAGGACTGATTCGCTCTTCGGGGTCCAGTCTGAGATTGTTTGTGATTAACCTGCTTATACTGATCAATCTGATGTCTAGCTAGGGGAGTAATGTCAAACGACTGCAACTAGGGCGTACACTAGGAACCGAAGGCGCAAGCCGAAGGAAGAACCTCCTCCCCAATCCCTCCTTCTAACTGGTTGGATTGAGCAGGCACAAGTAGGGTAAATCATTTATAATCTTAAGGCGGGTGCTGAGAGTCTATAGATCCTTAGGCTACCCTACTTAAGGACAGGAAAGTTTTGTTGTGCTGCAGGGTTCTTATCCCCAATCCTTCCGACCTTTTCCTAGTTTATGCTGGGAAGAAGGTCACTGAATCCCCAATTGGAAGGACCACTAGAGTATTCTAGGAGGCGTAGATTGGATTTTGGCCAAATTGATCCCATGGCCGATCAACAGCCTCCTCTGCCGTAGGATCTATAGGATGTATTTCAAAGGCAGCTGGAACAAATGCAAAGAATGCAAGAATGATTCCAAAGAATGCAGGGCACTCAGCCCTTGAAGGATTTTTATGATCCTTCCAACTATGGGGAACGTCCTAATTGCACAGCAATCATAGGTCTTAATTGACCTAAATTAGGCTAGGACTTAGCATAAGTTAGGATAATTCATACATGAAAAAGCATTACTTGCATCCGTATTGCTTTCTTTTAGCTATGCATAAAATAATGTTATAATGTGTTGATTAAGTGCATTATGTCAATTACAAGTAATAAGCTGACCAGAAGGTAGATCTAAAGCTGGATATGAAGAATAAAGAATAAATGGAGTTGTAGCAGAGCTGGAGCAAAAGAGCAAGAATAAGATGTAGTAAACAATAATGTAAGGGGTTGAGGTATGCTATTCTATTTAAGTAGGAATAAAGCAGTAAATTATGAAGAACTTAGGACCATCGTAGCCCTAGGATAGTCTAGAAGCTTCCCCAAGCCTTAGCCAACCTTAGATTAGGTCACCACACCATAGAAAACCTTAAAACCCTAATTCCAACCTCTATCTGGATGTTCAGATGAGTTATAGGACGTCTAGAACCCTTAGCCAACTCCCGCACACCTTAAACCCACTTCTGCAATGTTATTGGACGTCCAGACAGTTGGTTAGACGTCCAATTTCTGCAGAATATCCAAGGCATAACCTAGAAACCCTCCTCACTCTGATTGGATGTCCAGACAACAAGTCTGGAATTCTGATTTTTCACTATAAGACGTCTGACAACTTTATTAGACGTCTGATACTATCTTCTAATTCCTGTTTTGGAATTCAAGCCTTGATCTTGGATTTCTAGGTCCCTAAACCCAATTCTAACCCCCTAGGAACATAAATTAAGGTGCCCTGACCCTAGTACATCACCTCTAGACCTCCCTAAGGACCTAATTAGGTCCTCACTAAACCTAATTGACTTGGATCATGGTCAAGTTCATCATCCTATTCAATTGGAGTCATTGAGTACAATTGAGCCCTAATCTCAACACACACGGTCCAATTAGACTCAGTGAGAGACCAATTGACCTAGACCTAACTTAATTGAGTTGTTTTACTCTCAATTATGGTTTCACACATCCAATTAAACTTGTATCAAGTTTAATTGCATTTTATCTTAGTGAATTAGGGTTTACAACCCTAATTTGAGACCTACCTTGACCTAAACCCACTAGAATCTAACCTAATCAACCTAGCCACCTAAGTTTCAACCCACATACACCCACACACACCTACACACACCATCCACACAAAAAATACCTAGCCTAGAGTTCTCTAGAACTCTCTACCATGTGTTGTTGCCTCGGTTGCTAAAATTAGCAACCAAGAGCCATTCAATTTTTAGATCCACATTTGGTGGATCTAAAAACCACCATCCATCCTCTCTCTCCCACTCTCCCATGAGCTCCCACCATAGGCCTCTCTAGAGAATTCTATAATTCTCTAGAGAGCTTCCCTTAGGTCAATAAAAAGACCTAAGGGGTGGCCATTTGCACCCATTCACTCTTGGCTTCCATTTAGCTTAGCTACATTCCACCTCCACTCCCCTTCACGAGTTGCTTCACCATGGCCACCACCATCTCCACGCCAAGATGTTGGATCACCTCCTCAACCTCTCTCAAAGGGCCGTCCTAAGCACCATTGACTGCCCCTCCTCCTCTCAACCAACTCAAAGGCCATCGGAGCCCACCTCCAAATGCCCTTATTTCTACTAGATTAGATTATAGTTCTTCTTATATTTACATGCTTTATTTACTGCTTAATAGTGTAGTTCCTTACTTCTCCCCTAATGATGCATGCAAAATCCCCCCATAGATTCATGTATGCAGTCGTTTTCTGGTAGCGAGTAGTTTTATTTCCCTGTACAAGCATTCCTCTACCTGTGCTCTGCAACTCTGATATCATCATCATCTTTTATATATATAAATATATTTATTGAAAATCACCATGTGCCTAGTTGTCATCTTTTGGTGTGATTGAAGTTGCATGTTTGAATTACTATCTTTTGGCAACTAGCATGTCGTACATCAATACATAAATCACCAAAAAATGGCATGAGATTTTAAGCAAGTAGAGAGAAAGAGATAGATTTCAAATTTGCATTTCCGCCTCCTAGAGACGAATGATTGAGACTCCAAGTCTAGTTATCTTTATAAATATTTTTGTTGATCGTATTGAGCACTATACTACAACACTTTTTCATATCAAATACATGCTTTACAATCCCAAAGAAATGGCATCGTTGCTGAGGAGGCAACGTCATTTTTTATTTCGATCTTTTGAGCTATCACTGACAAATTTTCCTCTGCTTGTCTTTTGATGTGCAGGAAAATAAGAAAAACGAGAATCTGCACACGCAACGAGCGTAGATTAAAACAAAAATCAGGTGCACATCTCATCTTAGATTAGGATTTCCCTTTCTGAACCCTTGGTTAAATTTATTTGAAAAGAAAAGGAAAGAAAAAAGCCTATGTATTTTTGTGAAAAAGAAAAAAATCAAAAAAAAATCTAGGTACTAAGATTAGGTTTTTTTTAATCCAAGGTTAGTTTTGAAAAAGCAAAAAAAAAAATTGAAAACACTTTGAAAAAAAATCCTTCTTGAAAAAAAATTCAAAATTTTTTGAAAAAAAAAAATTGGTTGAAATTTTGAATTTTAAACTCAAATACCTTTTAAAATCTTCCCCATCACCCTCTGATTTTCGGCTAGACTTCAAAGTTCGTTTTAAAAATTTAATTGCCAAAAAATTAATGAGCGAAAAATTTTGAAATTTAGGTTAGGTCTTCATTTTTAAAAAACCTTTCAAATGGCACCATTCATTTGAAAAGATTCCAAGTACAAAATTTTTAAAAATTCATGAAATGCAAGGGGGTCAGACTGACCCAGATTTGAGATTTTTCAACATTCAAAAAGCAATTCCAAGCAATCCGCGGATCTATTTTGACTAAAAACTATTTGGTTTGAAATCTGACCTCCTTTGCTTTAATTTCCATATTTTTCCCAAAATTTTGAAGATCATTTGATACTGTTTCAAAGTAGAAAACCGACCAGGGGTCAAAATTCCTGATCTAACCCCTTGACATTTAAAAATCTCTATAAATTCAGTTGAAATAGTAAAAATTACAAAAAAATATTCTCTGAAAATACAATTGAGAAAGGAATCTACTTGCAAAATTTCAACTTATTTGAATTCCAATTTTTACCAGAGAAGTATTTTTATTTCGTGATCTACTTAAAAGAAGAAAACAAAAAATCCCAGAATTGCATGAACCCTAGGTTACATCTTTAGGGATACACTCTAGAGACCATACATTTGAGCTAGCCTAGACTTAGTCAAATCTAGTGCTTAGCCGGTGAGCTTGGTCACCTTGTGGGCCACTCACCACAAACCCCAACTAAAGAAAAATAGGCTAAAATCAATTTTAAAACATGAAATCAACCTAAATTCGTTGTCATACTACTAGGTGTTTTCGATCTCTCTTGCCAAACCTGGTGACTAAGTCTGTGGGGTAGTGTCAAATGACCATGGCTAAGGGGTAACGGAACCGAAGGCGTAAGCCAAAGGAAGAACCTTCCCCTTAGTCCCCCTGTAACCAGACTGGCTGGGTTAGGTTGAGAGGCAGAAATCACTTTCAGTCAGTTGCACGACGAATTTTTTCTTCAGGAATTAGAACTTAAAATGAAAAATCTGGTCATCCGATCATAATGACCATCTGATTGACAGGGCCTTAGCCTTGTCTGGCTTGGCTACACCAACCCAGGGGTGGGGTGGTGTATGCAAGGAAGGAGGTTACTTAGACCTCGACTGGTTGGACCTTGGGAGTCGCTCCCAAGGAGGTGAGTCACCTCACCAGGACCATCTTCTCCCTCTACTTCTTCTGCTCCCTTAGCCGTAATGGCTAACCCTGGACCTGGACCTGGACATAGACCAGGGCAAAATGCTGGTAATCTGGACCCAATGGCTCATTTGGAGGCCCAGGTTATTGAATCTGAGGAGTGGCATCAGTAGAGCATGGACCGTATTTTGACGACGCTTGACAGAATGCAGCATCCACTGTAAGGGGAGCAACTTCAGGATTTCTATGATCCAACCGCACCGATCATCACACCCTTAGTTCGAATTCCCGTAGGTGGTGATGCATTTAAGCTCAAGACTAATGTGATCGGTTTGATCAGCAGTCATTTTCATAGAAACTCAATCGAAGATCTGTTCCAGCACTTAGAGGACCTAAGTCGACTAGCAGAAATGATTCGACCCAGGAATGTTGATCTTCGGATTGTTCTGATGAAGCTTTTCCCATTTTCTCTGAGGGACAAAGCTTCATTGATGAGAGCCTCATCATGAGCCATAACTAGCTCATTTTGACCCAATAAAGAAGATAAAAGCTCCTACATAACCTAGAAGAAGGCCTAACTGAAGGAACAAGTGCTCTGAGAAGAAAACATGAAATAAAGGTTAAAACTGCAATTTTACCATTGCAGTACATAAACGGGATTTCTCAGAGGCAAAACATAGGTCAAATGGTCTAAATGAGATAAAAAGAGGGTTGAGTCAATCAGAAATGGGTTCATGTGCAATCTAGGAATTAAATGACACCTAGTAACCCTAAAACAGACCCGCTTTAATTAACAAGGTTTCGGTGAAAACAAAAAACAAGTAAACCCTATAAAAATCATGGAAAAACATCCTTTAGGGTTTAGAACACTTAATTTGGCCTTTGGAACCTAGTCTGACCTAGAACAGGGTCCTAGCTCCTCAATTAACCTAATTTGAGTTTTTACGTAAAATGTCCAGTCAAACGAGGTCAAACATAAAATCCAACTTCACCATTGGATTCCTTAGGTCCAAATTAGGTTTGTACCAAAATTTGGACCTAAGGAGAGGTCATCTTGACCTACTTTGCAATTTAGTACACCCAAATCACAAATTGGTCCCTATCTTTTGAATACCTTTGCAGAGAGCCCCCTAGGTTCTTCACCTCCTTTGCAAACCGGTCCTGCCGCCATTGATAGGGCAGAACCAAGCTCCAGTGAAGTTTCGACAGAGATTGCTCCCTAATTCCTCGGAGATTCTCTCCCAGAAATGGAAGGGGGAATTCTCTGAGGAATTCCCTTCCTTCTAAAGCCAATTACAATCGCTGGTGTGAACCCAATCTCTCGTGCGAACGCACGAGAGATTTGGGTATCCACCTTCCTTCCATCTCCGGCGAGCCGGCAGCGTTGATTGCGCGGTCTCCACGCGTTGGTAGGTGCGGCCAGCACTTATAAAAGACACCCCAGACCCTGCCGCAGAAGGCGAGCTTGATTTGGCCGAGTGTCCACCCCCAATTCGTCTCCTCCTGCCCGGCCAAAAGTCCCAGCAAGCACCGGCGAGCCCCCCCTCCCCTCCCTCTTCGCTCTGCCATAAAACCAGTGCCAGAGTTAGCTTCCTGACTTTCCTCCGCGTCGCGCAGTACCCGCATACGCCGCCTCAGCCCCGTCGTCACCGCCGTTCTCCCCCACTGGGCATCATCTTCTCCGGCGATAGCAGGTACTGCTGTCTGCCTTCCGTCCCTTTTCGTCCTTACAATTAGGTTAGAACTCCTCTCCATCCTCTCCTCTCTCTTTTCCCCCTGTTATCTCATCTGATTACCCCTCGACCGACGCTGACCACCCTCATCTTCCACATCACCGACCGACCTCCGACGAGCTGCTTCCACCATTCCAGCCCCCCCACACGGCTCGCAACCACCTCGAGAGCTCCGCCTCACCACCAGGAACTCGCTCCACCCTACAACTACCACTCCAGACCTCCATAATCACCCCCCGAACAACCCACCATCTCCGGCCACAGGTTGACCTAGGCACGCACGCCTAGGCCGACCTGCGGCCTGCAGCATCGTCCACCGCCTTCGCCGTGCCACAGCGAAGGTCTCTAGCTGATCTGATTGGGCCGTGAGGCTCGTTTTGTGTATGACAGTGTTTGAGCCGCTGTCGCCATGGACGACCTCCGGTGAAGCTCCAACGAAGCTCCAGGCATCAGGCTTCCCAGGCTGCAGATGCAGGAGACTCACGCGAGTGTCGCGAGGTGAGTAAGCCCAGCACGGAGCGCCAGCAGAGCCATCCGCTTGGGCAATTGCATACGAGAGTCTGCGGGCACGCGTGAAATTAGGGCGGAACCTTTAGTGCCACATCGTGGGATTGCAATACTTAGGTACGCTATAAATTGTATTTGTGCTTTAAGCCGGTTGCCTCCATAAGCACAGGGGTGACGTCCCTCACTGACCCCACACCCGCCTCGTCTGCGGCTTGACCACGCGGATCTGGCGGATCCGACCCGACCTAAACCAGCGCACTCCTCGCGCATCACACCACCTGCAGGTACGCCTGGTCCCGGGTACGATCCGACCCGATTATGGCTGTGGCTCTGGGAGAGCGTCCGTGAGTGAATTGTTTGAGAGAGAGAGACGCCTGGGTAGAGGGAGAAAGGATAGGTTTTGCTCTGTGTAGGCACAGGCTGAAACGTTGAGGAAGAAGGACTTGGTCGCGAGAAGGAAGAAGGAAAGGCAGGAAGAACAGAGAGACCAAAGAAGAAAGAAAGAAGCCTTCACAGGAGAAGAAGAAGGAGCAAGACAGAGAAGAAACAAGGCAGAGAAGAAGAAGAAAGAAAGAAGCCTTCGCAGGAGAAGAAGAAAGAGCAAGACAGAGAAGAAAAGAAAGCAAACACAGCAGCAGAAAAAGAAGAAACAGAGAGACTGTTGAGGAAGAAGAATAATCAAAAAGAAAAGGGAACATACTTTTAAGACGTCTGATCACAATATCAGACGTCCAGTTTCATTTCTTTTTAGCCTAACTATTTTTAATCGCATTCATTCATAGTTGAATTGATATTTTGAGTAAATTAGAGTGTTCAATTACATTTTGACTAGTAGTAAATTCCATTTGCTCCCTGTGATCGACCTCGGATACTCCGATCTTCGAGTAATAAAATTCTTTATATTTGTTTAGACGTTTTGTCGGTTATACTACAACGTGACATCCTTTAAACCTGCACAAAACGTCAACAAACATTTTGGCGCCGTTGCCGGGGAGCAATGCGCAATTTACCACTAGTCTCTACATTCTTTTTATCATATTGAACACTAACTTGCCCTACTTTGCTTTGATGTGATCTTGCAGGTACTTCATGAGAAAATCTCTCCCGCAAGTCAACCACTCCAGGGCAGGTAATTTCTTTTCTTCCTTAATCATCCCCTAATCTTTGAAAGACAAAAGGAAGAAAATCAATTTAGGAATCAATTGCCTTCTTTATATAGTAATCACCATCTCTAAGGAAAAATATTTCCTGATTTTGCGAAAATTTCTGCAAATATTCTTGAAGTTGGAGTGATTTTTTTTCCCATCCCACAAATTCTTGTGCCTAATTGAAATAACACTTAATCTCGGCAGACCACACACTTCTTGTTTATAAGTCCAAAGAGAACTTTTGAAAAAGAAAAAGAGGATTGGAAATAGAACCAAATTAGGGTTTCCACATTAGGGTCTTGAAGCGCTAGTCACACATGCCTGTGTAAAAGGAAATAAACCCTCCCGCATCAGTGTGCTACCCAAGCCCTTGATTGAAGAAAGCTAAATAAGACAAACCCTAAAATTGAGCTCTAAAATCACTTGAACCTTAAAATTTTTTTTTTTGACCTAATAACCTGGGAGTCAAATCAGGGTGTTCTCTAGGCTCCAAACTTAGAATCATTCTGCCATCTATAAGACAAGTCAGGTGAAGTTGACCCCTTGGGTCAACCAACCTCTAAATTAGGTCACAATACCAAAAACATCTAAAGTTCAAGTGAGAACCCTAAAAGCACCTTTGAAATAAAAAGTGATAGACTTAAGAGGTCAAGGTCCCCATTCTGGTCTACCTGGAATCTCAGTGACAAGAGAGGTCGGGTGGGGGAAACCCTGTAACCCGTAGGGACGCTCTACCGTGTAGGGGTCTTTGCGGGACTCTCCCTCTCTGGCTGCCCAGGTATTTCTCAGGTGGACGATCTTCGGATCCAGGGGTCCATCCGCCCCGAACCTCCATAGTCATCCAAACATCTTTTGGGTGTCTTGATTGGGTCAAGAACATCTCCAGTCCCTCATCTTTTCTCTTTAGAGCACACATATACGTTTTTAGTGGGACTCATTATTCAGATCTGATCGCTTCATAACACATCTTGAGTCAAACTCTGATCTTGATTCCACCACCTAATCCAAATATGCAGCCGAACCACCTAGGACTACCATTCAAGAAACCTGAATACCGGAAATCCATGAGAGATAAAGTGATTGAGGATGCCATGAGATTTTATGAAAATGAAGAAACCTCAACAACAGTAGGAAACATTCAGGTTGATGTCCCAACAACCACAACCTTTGTCATAACTTGTGCCTAAGTATTATTAGCAGAAGCCAACAAAGGATCAACCCGTGACTTGCTCATTACTGCATACATTGAGATAGAAAGATTGCACAATAGTGAATACCTTCAATGTATGACAAATCCTCGACTTTGGAAGCAACACCAAGATAGTCTTGAAAAACGGGAAGAGATAATGAGATTAATAAAACAAGTGATTGATCAGAAATACCCGTACATACAACCAACAGAGGATGAGCTATCTTGGAACAACATCGAGGATAAATCTGACCTCGGGTTTGAGGCACAAAATGGTTGTGGATTCCCAACCCAGATGGAGTATAATGCACCTGATATTGAAGAAGGTTGGGAAGCTCCAAATGCAGGAAAAGACCATGATGAGCCCATTTTAGAATCCCAAGACTCCTGCAAGTATGAGAGTAGAACTGAACCTCTCGAGGGTGTAAATTACATCCCTTATTCTGATAAGGTGGCCCTCGAAGGTTATTCAGACCTAAATTCTAGTAATTCAACCCACATCCTAAGCCTAGAACCTATATCTGAAACATATTTTGAATATTTCAAGGCCCCAGATGAAGAAAATCAATCTCTTAATGAAGAATATGATTTTGGGCCTCGATTTGATGAATATCCCTCGTCAACCTCCTCAGAGGAACGAATCGACTTTGCGGAAGTCATGCCAATCTACGACACAGAAATCGAGGAGTTGGACGAGCAGGGTTTCAATTGGGTCTTCCCTACTAGCTTAGAATCTGAGCCTCTACCAGATAAGGATACCCTTTTAAGCTCAGAATTAACATTTAGGCTAGATAACAGTCAGGCTGCTGAATATACAACATATGATTTATTCCATGGTGGAACTCATGATCTAGAATCTCATTCAAACTTTGATTTTTGCAAACTCTCCGACGATCTCGAATCTTACCATAACATCGGAGAAAATCTGCCTCCTGATTATAACATGTCAATCTTCTTTGAAGCCACCTGCTCCACATATACAGAACCAATCAAAACCCGTTCCCCACCCCGACCCGCAATCGAACTCAATTTCTATTCCGATTCACCTCTCACTGAGCCGTTTGCAGATGATTCAACTCCATATCTAGACCAGGTATCGGGTACTAATCAGACCACAAATCAGGAGCCTCCATCCTTTGATCACCTCTGTAAGGATTCCACACCTTACATGGATAATTTTTCGGAACCCTACTTTGACCAGGCTGATTCGATTCAGCCTGAACCCGAGTTTTCACTTCCATATCCATCAGAATGTCACTGCATATGGTGGGTTCCGCATCTGCTGATCTACATCTATCAACCCACCAGACTTATTGGGTTCGGGCTGCATCATCAGCCCACTGATCTCAACAAGCACCTGGTTGGACCAACCAGGCTCTTAATCAAGGTGCTTGTTTTCCAAAACTCCATTGATTTGACCACTCCCTCTCCACCCCATTTTCTGCTCGGCTGAAGGCATTAAATTTAGCGCTTAACGAGAGGCAACCCGTCATCCCAAACACAGAGACTTGTCTGATTATCCATCTGGACACCACGTCTATTGCACCTTGAGACCAGCCTTAGACAGAGGATCCCACCTCTGGTACACGTATCAGAGCTTGAAATCATCTGCATCAGTCATTTACGACCCATTCACCCACCTGATATATCCTGTTCTAAGCCCCTGACCTCAACACTAATTCCCACCCTCTGTTTACAATGAGGACAATGCAAAACTTAGGCATGGGGGGGTGATAAAGTGCATACATACAAAACGAAGAAAAAAAATCAGGAGTCTCACACACAAAAAAATTTGCATATGTCAAAAATGCAAAAAAAATTGAAAAAAATTAAGAAAAAGAACAAAAAAATGGGGGGAGGGGGGAAATTTTGTGAGCCACTTAAGCATAAGGAGGAGAAAAAGAAGAAAAATGACAAAAAGGAGCACAAAATGAAAATGAAAAGAAATAGTCATTAGTAAAAGATTAAGGGGTTAACTGAAGTTCTAGACCAAATCAAGAAAAAGAAAGGAAAAGTGCTACGGAGATATAACAAGAGATTAGCGGGAACGCTGGTCTTAGGCCTTTTGGGCTGGTACCTTTAGCTTAAAAATTCACGTATCCGTTAAAATCTGGATAATCCTCAAGAGGTTGAGGAAAATGCGAAGCTTGAGTAGTAGGTCTAAGGCTTAGGAAGTATTCGGCCTCGTTAACTGACCTCCGGTTTGCGGGATTCGGTAACCTAAGCACCCAAATTCACACACAGTCTGGTTCAGTGCGCATAAACATCCAAATCACGCGAAAAGCGTTTAATGTTCTGAAAAAGTCACCTAGATTAGGAGCAATCAATCAACATAAATTGATTTGGACGAGTTCCCAGCGCGGAGAGGCGGGAAATTCCCCTCGAAGATGCATAACAACATATCGTCTCCTCGATGCTTGTCTCTTAGGATATTTAAATATCCTACCGGGGGCATGTAAGCACTCTGCTGGTTCAGATACCATGGGCGGCATTATCACGAAATGTCGATCGCCAGGGTCTGGATTTGGCCACGGAACGCCATGGGCAGGATTATCTCGAAATCTCGAAAGCCAGGGACCCTTGAGGATTGATGATGGGGACGAGGAATCCGATACAGACCGTGTTGAGAAGCTAATCCGAAGCTAGAAATAAAAAGAAAAGAGAGAGAAAAGCTCTCCAAACAAATAAATCTTCTATCTCTCTCTTACAAAAAAATGTACTGCAAACTGAACTTAGGCTAAAAATGTCTCAAGCACGGGTGCTTTAACCACGGAGTCCAACAAACCCTAGGATAGTTTCTGTGGGCCGTAGAAACCTTTGCGGAGGGCTGAGGCTAAAGCGGAACAGGTTTAGATTTTGGTTGGTACTTGAGTACCTCTAGGCCTATTATCAGCATTCCTACCTAAATCAAAAAATAAAAAGAGAAGCACTTTTCATAGTTGTTGACAGACACTCAGGGTCTAGAATGGAAGTTAAGACTTTGAAATTTTGCTAAGGGACTAGAAAAAGCTAGGCATGGGGGTATGATGAGAGCCTCATCATGAGCCATAACTAGCTCATTTTGACCCAATAAAGAAGATAAAAGCTCCTACATAACCTAGAAGAAGGCCTAACTGAAGGAACAAGTGCTCTGAGAAGAAAACATGAAATAAAGGTTAAAACTGCAATTTTACCATTGCAGTACATAAACGGGATTTCTCAGAGGCAAAACATAGGTCAAATGGTCTAAATGAGATAAAAAGAGGGTTGAGTCAATCAGAAATGGGTTCATGTGCAATCTAGGAATTAAATGACACCTAGTAACCCTAAAACAGACCCGCTTTAATTAACAAGGTTCCGGTCAAAACAAAAAACAAGTAAACCCTATAAAAATCATGGAAAAACATCCTTTAGGGTTTAGAACACTTAATTTGGCCTTTGGAACCTAGTCTGACCTAGAACAGGGTCCTAGCTCCTCAATTAACCTAATTTGAGTTTTTACGTAAAATGTCCAGTCAAACGAGGTCAAACATAAAATCCAACTTCACCATTGGATTCCTTAGGTCCAAATTAGGTTTGTACCAAAATTTGGACCTAAGGAGAGGTCATCTTGACCTACTTTGCAATTTAGTACACCCAAATCACAAATTGGTCCCTATCTTTTGAATACCTTTGCAGAGAGCCCCCTAGGTTCTTCACCTCCTTTGCAAACCGGTCCTGCCGCCATTGCTAGGGCAGAACCAAGCTCCGGTGAAGTTTCGACAGAGATTGCTCCCTAATTCCTCGGAGATTCTCTCCCAGAAATGGAAGGGGGATTCTCTGAGGAATTCCCTTCCTTCTAAAGCCAATTACAATCGCTGGTGTGAACCCAATCTCTCGTGCGAACGCACGAGAGATTTGGGTATCCACCTTCCTTCCATCTCCGGCGAGCCGGCAGCGTTGATTGCGCGGTCTCCACGCGTTGGTAGGTGCGGCCAGCACTTATAAAAGACACCCCAGACCCTGCCGCAGAAGGCGAGCTTGATTTGGCCGAGTGTCCACCCCCAATTCGTCTCCTCCTGCCCGGCCAAAAGTCCCAGCAAGCTCCGGCAAGCCCCCCCTCCCCTCCCTCTTCGCTCTGCCACAAAACCAGTGCCAGAGTTAGCTTCCTGACTTCCCTCCGCGTCGCGCAGTACCCGCATACGCCGCCTCAGCCCCGTCGTCGCCGCCGTTCTCCCCCACTGGGCATCATCTTCTCCGGCGACAGCAGGTACTGCTATCCGCCTTCCGTCCCTTTTCGTCCTTACAATTAGGTTAGAACTCCTCTCCATCCTCTCCTCTCTCTTTTCCCCCTGTTATCTCATCTGATTACCCCTCGACCGACGCTGACCACCCTCATCTTCCACATCACCGACCGACCTCCGGCGAGCTACTTCCACCATTCCAGCCCCCCCACACGGCTCGCAACCACCTCGAGAGCTCCGCCTCACCACCAGGAACTCGCTCCACCCTACAACTACCACTCCAGACCTCCATAATCACCCCCCGAACAACCCACCATCTCCGGCCACAGGTTGACCTAGGCACGCACGCCTAGGCCGACCTGCGGCCTGCAGCATCGTCCACCGCTTTCGCCGTGCCACAGCGAAGGTCTCTAGCTGATCTGATTGGGTCGTGAGGCTCATTTTGTGTATGACAGCGTTTGAGCCGCTGTCGCCATGGATGACCTCCGGTGAAGCTCCAACGAAGCTCCAGGCATCAGGCTTCCCAGGCTGCAGATGCAGGAGACTCACGCGAGTGTCACGAGGTGAGTGAGCCCAGCACGGAGCGCCAGCAGAGCCATCCGCTTGGGCAATTGCATACGAGAGTCTGCGGGCACGCGTGAAATTAGGGCGGAACCTTTAGTGCCACATCGTGGGATTGCAATACTCAGGTACGCTATAAATTGTATTTGTGCTTTAAGCCGGTTGCCTCCGTAAGCACAGGGGTGAGGTCCCTCACTGACCCCACACCTGCCTCGTCTGCGGCTTGACCACGCGGATCTGGCGGATCCGACCCGACCTAAACCAGCGCACTCCTCGCGCATCACACCACCTGCAGGTGCGCCTGGTCCTGGGTACGATCCGACCCGATTATGGCTGTGGCTCTGGGAGAGCGTCCGTGAGTGAATTGCTTGAGAGAGAGAGACGCGTGGGTAGAGGGAGAAAGGATAGGTTTTGCTCTGTGTAGGCACAGGCTGAAACGTTGAGGAAGAAGGACTTGGTCGCGAGAAGGAAGAAGGAAAGGCAGGAAGAACAGAGAGACCAAAGACGAAAGAAAGAAGCCTTCACAGGAGAAGAAGAAGGAGCAAGACAGAGAAGAAACAAGGTAGAGAAGAAGAAGAAAGAAAGAAGCCTTCGCAGGAGAAGAAGAAAGAGCAAGACAGAGAAGAAAAGAAAGCAAACACAGCAGCAGAAAAAGAAGAAACAGAGAGACTGTTGAGGAAGAAGAATAATCAAGAAGAAAAGGGAACATACTTTTAAGACGTCTGATCACAAGATCAGACGTCCAATTTCATTTCTTTTTATCCTAACTATTTTTAATCGCATTCATTCATAGTTGAATTGATATTTTGAGTAAATTAGAGTGTTCAATTACATTTTGACTAGTAGTAAATTCCATTTGCTCCCTGTGATCGACCTCGGATACTCCGGTCTTCGAGTAATAAAATTCTTTATATTTGTTTAGACGTTTTGTCGGTTATACTACAACGCGACATCCTTTAAACCCGCACAAAACGTTGACAACATTCATACTGGTTCAAGACCATTAGGAAGCCAATTGAAACCTGGCCGAAATTAGGACGAGAATTCCTGCAAAAGTTCTTCTTGATCAGTCGAATGAATGCGATGAGGTGTGCGATCACGACTTTCTCCCAAGGAGCTAAGGAGAAGTTGCATAACGCTTGGGACCAATTTCACAACCTTCTCCGGAAATGCCTGCACCATGGTATACCCAGATGGCACCTAGGTCAGATCTTTTACCATGGGCTGGATGACACACATTGGTATCTGGCCGATGCATCTAGTTGTGGGAATTTCCTCGCGAAAGATGAGAACAGTGCATTTGAGTTGTTCGAATCTTTGGCGGAGAACTTGATGAATGCCACGTCCATGAACCAGTTCTAGCGGCCTAGTCAGCAGCGGGTTGGTGTCCATGAGGCTCACACCGAGTCTATTCGAGCTGACATGGATATCATCGTCAAGCAGCTGGATAGAATAAACTTAATCAAGAAAAAGATTGACCAAATTAGTCAGGGTCAATCTGACCTGAACTCTGCTGCTCCAAGATCCTCCTATGCACCCCGAGCCCCTCCTGCTCGAGTTAGTCTACTAACTCGAGATGCATCCTCTCCTTATTTATGAGATCCTGCATATCAGGATCTCGTAAACAATCCCGATCTGGCACCATATGACCAAGGTTACGCACCACCCACTGACTATAATACGTATCCCCTTGATGGATATACGTCTCAGTCGTCTTCGGCCTACGAGGACATCAGTGCTATTCAAGGATACAGACGTAATAACCCGTATTCAGAGACATATAACCCTTGTTGGCACCAGCATCCGAACTTCTCCTGGTCTGGTAACTCACAGAGACCACATCAAGATCCACACTACCAGACCAGGCAATATGGGAATGCACAAAACACATACCTTAGGCAGCAGCCATTCCCATATCAGTAGCAACAACCCCGTTCTATATACCAGCCACTGCTCCAAGCTTCCAGTCACCCTCCAAAGCGGGCTAACCCTCTAAAGGCACTAAAAGAGGAGCTGCAAGAATTGATGAGGAAATCTACATAGGATAGCTTGCAAATAATGAAGGCAATGGCTGACCAGATACAGACTATACAGAACATGCAAAACTAGTTGTTGCAGGAACAAAGGACTCAGGGAGCTTTGCCCTCTCAACCTGTCCCGAACCCTCGGTATGTGCAGAACCAAGGCATCCCACCTAGGTTTCAGGCACCACAAGGACAGGCACACGCCATATTACAGGCACCTCCTGCACCACCTAGTTATGCTCAAGGATAGTCGCCTTTGATGCAGAACCCCGCATACAGTGTCCCTTCTGCTCCCCCACCACCTCATGGACAGCTAGTCAATGCAAGTGTTGTCTCAATGAGGAGTGGAAGGAAGACATTCGACCAACCACATAGGCAGGAGGGTCCTGATTTTTCTCACCCTTCGCTGCAGGCTGGTTCAACTCCTTTTTATCTCAGGAGCCACCTATGCTAGATAAGGGTAAGAGACCACTTGACCCTGAGATTCCCATTCCTTTTCCCGAGGCTCTAACGTGAAATGTAGTACAGAAAAAGGACACGCAGAATTATGAGGACCTGAGAGCTATGTTCAAGGAAGTACATATTTAGGTCCCTCTCCTCGAGGCAATTGGTCACATCCCCGCTGTCGCTAGGTTCTTCAAGGACTATTGTACCCCAAAGCGATAGCTTAGAATTAGACGACAAGCAATACTGTCAAAAGAGGCTAGCATCGTGATTCTAGCCAACTTAGTGTCGAAAAAGAAAGACCTTAGTACCCCACTCATATCCTGCTTCTTGCAGGATTCTCCATTTAATTAGGCCCTTCTAGAACTGGGTTCATCCATCAACCTAACTCCCACTGCCGTATTTGATCGATTTCGATATGGGGAGTTAAGGCCTACCTCGGTCATGATTCAGCTGGCTGATAGATCAGTAAAAACACCGAGGGGGGTGGTTGAGAACGTGATCATAAAATTTTGCAGATTCTGCTTTCCCACAGACTTTTTCTTTCTCGATATGGAGGTTCCTCCTAATCTCCAAGATGAACCAATCATTTTGGGTCACCCATTTCTAGCGACAGCCCGAGCAAACATTGATTGTGCATCTGGGTGTATGGAGATAGCCCTAGGTAATGAGTGACTTCGACTTGACATATTCATGGCAGCAAAGAATTTTGACTGTGATCACATAAAGAAGGATGGTGAAGATGAAGAGTCAACATACTGTGGTAACATTGGGCTCCTTTGTGACGACTCAATGTCTCATTTGTCTGCACTATCAGGGTTCTTAGACCTCGATCCACACGGGACTGAGACCACTACACCGCACATATCCCCCCGAGGATCCGATTTTTAGGGTGTGTTTCTGACCACAGCACCCCTGAATCTAGCTATCCTAATCCACACGCTACTGAATTGCCCCTATTGTTACAAGAAGACGTGACCACAGCTAATAGGTTTTGTATTAACACAGTCACAACCAACCATCTGACAGGTAGCGAATCAGCAAGAATTCACACGCATCCGGATTATTAGATTTCCACCTTCGAATCTGCTCCTATTCCCATCTATGACTCTGACCCACCCGTGATTGAATTGAAGCCCTTACCTGACTCACTTAAGTATGTGTTCTTGGATGAAAGTGAGACATGCCTAGTCATTATTAGTGCCCACTTAACCAAAGAACAAGAGCATCAATTGATTTCTATGCTACAAGACCATAGGGCTGCTAAAGGGTGGAGCATTGCTAATCTCCGCGGTATTCGCCTCTCATATTGCACTCATCACATTTACATGGATGAGGGTGTGAAACCTTCGAGACAACCTCAAAGACGGCTAAACTCGAGTATGCTAGAGGTTGTTAAGGTGATCGTCAAATGGTTGGATGCATGTATTGTATACCCAATCTCTGACAGCCAATGGGTGAGTCTGATCCAAATAGTGCCCCAAAAAGCAGGACTCACCATAGTGAAAAATGATAAAGGCGAATCCATCCCGACCCGCACTGCGACATCTTGGCGGGTCTGCATCGACTATAGGAAACTGAACATGGCTACCCAGAAGGATCACTTTCCTTTGCCTTTCATTGATCAGATCTTGGAATGATTAGCTGGATGTAGTTTCTTTTACTTTCTGGATGGATACTTCGGGTATAATCAAGTAGCGATTAGCTCGGAAGATCAAGACAAGACCACATTCACATGCCCCTTTGGAACATTCGCTTTCAAGCGGATGCCCTTTGGCCTCTGCAACGCACTAGCAACATTTCAGCGTTGTATGATGGCCATCTTCTCTGACATGATTGGGGACTATGTGGAGGTGTTTATGTATGACTTCTTCGTTTTCGATGATGATTTCGCATCTTGTCTTGATAACCTCACCAAAATCCTGAAACGGTGTATTGAGGTAAACCTAGTACTATCCTGGGAGAAAAGCCATTTCATGGTGAGGGATGGCATAGTACAAGGGCACAAGATCTCTAAAGATGGACTCGAGGTCAATCAGGCTAAATTTGAGATTATTTCCCACTTACCCCCACCTAGCTCGGTCAAACAGATCAGATCATTCTTGGGTCACGTCGGCTTCTATCGGAGATTTATATGCGATTTCTCGAAAATTGCATGATCGTTGACGAATCTTCTTGTTGCCGATGCCCCATTCAAATTCGACACCTCGTGTCTCAGCACCTTCGAGACTTTACGAAGCGCTGTCTATGATTCTCTGATTCTCCAACCACCCAACTAGTCGCTTGATTTCGAGCTAATGTGCGATGCTTCTGATTTCACCATCGGTGCTATTTTAGGCCAACATCAGGAAAAACAACCTATTGTCATATACTATGCTAGCAAGATTCTGAATGAAGCTCACCGCAATTATACTGTCACCGAAAAAGAACTGCTAGCAGTAGTATTCGGGTTGGAGAAATTCAAATCTTATTTATTAGGGTCCAAAGTTATCATCTTCACTGACCACTCTACCCTCCGGCATTTGTTGGCAAAGAAGGATGCCAAACCTCGACTCATCAGATGGATCCTTCTATTGCAAGAATTTGATATTGAAATCTACGACAAAGCCAGAAAGCAGAATGTTGTGGTGGATCACCTATCCAGACTAGACCCAGCCTACATCCCTTATTCCCTGCCTATCCACGACCAGTTTTCGAATGAATCCCTTTTGGCAGTTCACTCTGTGGAGTTCCCTTTGTACGCGAATATTGCAAACTACCTTGACGTAGGCAAGATTCTCGCGAACCTATCCAAGGACTAGAAACTCAAATTTACTGCGAAGGCCAAATTCTACCTCTGGAATGACCTACTGCTCTTCTGCATTGGAGCGGATCAGATTATTCGAAGATGCATCCCAGATTCTGAGATCCCCAGTGTGTTATCTTTTTACCACAATGATGCTTGTGGTGGTCATTTCTCAGGACGAAAAGTCGCTGCAAAAATTTTGCAGTTGGGATTTTTCTGGCCAACTATTTTCAAAGATACACACGAATACACCCAGCACTGCAAACGATGCCAGTCGATCGGTTCTATGACCAAGAGAGACATGATGCCACTCCAGCCCATCATGGTTGTAGAAGTGTTCAACGTCTGGGGCATCGATTTTATGGGCCCTTTTCCGAACTCGCATGGCTTCAAGTACATATTACTAGCCGTTGACTATGTCTCGAAGTGGGTCGAGGTCATCTCGTCAAGATGGGCTGATCATAATACCGTCATTTCTTTCATACGGGAATACATCTTCGCGAGATTCGGAATACCTCGTGCTCTGATTAGCGATGGGGGAAGCCACTTCATCCACACCAACTTCAAGTCATTATTAAAGAAATACGGGGTACATCACTGTATAGCCACCCCGTATCACCCGCAGACAAATGGGCAGGTTGAAGAGTCTAACCGTCAGATCAAGCTGATTCTCCAGAAAATGGTTAGACCAAACAGGAAGGACTAGTCCAATAAATTAGTTGATGCACTCTAGGCATATCGGACCGAGTACAAGGCCCCACTCGAAATGTCACCATATCGTATGGTATATGGCAAGGCCTGTCACCTTCCTGTAGAGTTGGAACACTGTGCCTTTTGGGCGGTGCAAAAATGTAACCTTGACCTCGATGCAGGAGGTCAAGAATGGAAACTCCAACTCAGCGAATTAGAAGAGATCCGGTGGGAGGCCTATGAGAATGCATTGATATACAAGGACAAGACCAAGGCCTTTCATGACTGCCACATCCGGAGAAAACATTCACGTCCAACTAGCAAGTCTGGTTGTTTGATTCGTGACTGAAACTTTTTTTAGGGAACCTTAAGTCCAAGTGGACTAGCCCATATGTTGTGATTCACCCATATCCTAATGGGAAGTCCAAATCAGTGACCCAAAATCTGGGCACATATCTACGGTAAATGGCCAGCGCCTCAAGCCATTCACGGCCCAGGAACCTCCTCCAGCTGAAGAACTCATTCATCTTATTGAGGATATCTGAGTAAGTTCTCGCCTAGCTGGAGGCGTTAAACTCAGTACGTATGGATAGCATATCCCACATTCTACCATCATCTATACATAACCATTTTTATACATAGCATATTTTTCTTTTAGCATATTTCCTTTTCGCATATTGCATATTGTTAGGTTGGTCGATGCTGAACGTTAAAATTTCAGGAGCAATTCTAGGCAATGTCTACCCATTTACTCCCAGCTGTACTTATTTTCTTTTATATTCATGCATGAGAACATTCAAGAACTTAGGCATGGGGGGGGAGGGGGGGTAGATATGACAAAACTGAAAAATTTTTATGCCAACCCGTAGGAAAACCTCGAAGCTACATGTCAAACGTACTTTAGGATCCTAAATAAAAGAACAACCGACTCCACCTCCAATACTCGCATTGGAGCTAGAAATCGTTCGCAACAGCCATGTCCGACTCACCCGCTCACCCTTCCTATTCTGAAATTTCGGATCAAGCTGAATGTAACCCGATACGGGAATTTTACGAAGTACAAATTATACGAGGTTACTTGTTTATAGCATATATACATACTGCATCCATGAATAAGATTATTTTATTAAGAGAATGCATTAGGAATTTTATCCTCTAGTTGATTCCTGTAATCTAGAATCCAGTACAATTTTTCACACACACGTATAATTTGCAATGGATTTATGGTGAAGGCTGATAAACATCTTTAGTCTGTTGAGAAGTAGTACTTTTCCTAATCCCCTGGATAGTGTTTTGGGAGTCAGGCAGATTTCCCTCCAAAAATCCACCAAATAGTGTGAGATGAGAGTAGAGTGTAATGGTGCTCTAAGATTAGTGCAAGGAATCCAAAATCCTAGATAATTAGGTGATGATACTCAGAGATTAGGCATAGTTTCCACTCTCGGTTCCTGCGTATACATTTTTGTGCAAAATTTTAAGACCCACCAAATAAGGCAAATACACGGAGAGCGAGTTTACATAAAACTAGGGCTAAGGTGGATGGTTACGACCATTCTTTACGGAATCCTCGACTAACGGATGGTATTGATGTCAAGGTCAGAAATATACCATCCTATCCGTCTTTCCCAATGCCATGAGTAGGCACTTCCACCAAATAAGCCACTCAATGTCTCTTAAGTACCACCAATCCCTAATAATGCCTCCTCAATAAAGTTCATGGATGTGTGCTAGTTGTGTTGTGTTGAAAAAGAAAAAAAAGAAAAAATAAAAAAAAAAAGAAAAAAAAATGATGAAAAGAAAGAAAATTTAAAAAAAATTAAAAAAAGAAGAAAAAGCAAAGAAAAAAAGAGTGAATATTTAGTGTTTATTTCAGTTTCATTGAGGCAATACCACTAAATAAATTTGAGATTCACCAAATATGACCTTAACCCACCTTTCTTGTGTTTCTGACTGCCCAAATACTGCCTAAGGAATTCTAACTTAATGTTAGAGTTATGAGAACTCAATTAAAGTGTTAATGCCAAGTGAGACCACCAAATACAGGTCATATGTGTGAATTTGGTGAGATTGTGAGCTCTAAGAAAAAGAAAGAAAAGAAAAAGAGAAGAGAGAAAGAGAGAATGAATACAAAGGAACCAAAGAGAGAATAGTTTTCTCGTCTTTCTCTAAGTTGAGTTACTTAGTAATATGGGAATCTAGATTCTACAGTACTAATCTCTAGTAGCACCAAGTGAGAATGAGCCACCAAATAAACACCCGTACCCCCAAGAGATTCTCTACCTAAGCCTAAAGCCAGGGTGAAATTCATAGAATAACTTGAATACCCCAAGGGAAGAAGTCCACCTATCCCACTAGAATTTTACTAGGGGCCAAGTACAAGCTTTAGAGGTGAATCAGTTTTTCACTCGAATCCATTGCAAAAGCTACATAGTTGCACTTTCACGATTGTCTGGATTTCTAGAGCATAGGATGAAAATAAAAAGGAAAAAATCTTTAGTCATACCCTTGATAATAATCAGTCCCTCAAGGACCCTTGCTGTAAATAATTTAGTCTTGCATTTGCTAGGGACTAGAAAGATTTAGGCATAGGGGTATGATTGCGCAGCAATCATAGGTCTTAATTGACCTAAATTAGGCTAGGACTTAGCATAAGTTAGGGTAATTCATGCATGCAAAAGCATTACTTGCATCTTTATTGCTTTCTTTTAGCTATCCATAAAATAATGCTATAATGTGCTGATTAGGTGCATTATGTCAATTACAAGTAATAAGCTGACCAGAAGGTAGATCTAAAGTTCGATCTGAAGAATAAAGAATAACTGGAGTTGCAGCAGAGCAGGAGCAGAAGACCTAGAATAAGATGTAGTAGACAATAATGTAAGGGGTTGAGGTATGCTATTCTATTTAAGTAGGAATAAAGCAGTAAATTATGAAGAACTTAGGACCATCCTAGCCCTAGGATAGCCTAGAAGCTTCCCCAAGCCTTAGCCACCCTTAGATTAGGTCACCACACCATAAAAAACCTTAAAGCCCTAATTCCAACCTCTATCAAGACATCAGATGAGTTATAGGACGTCCAGAACCCTTAGCCAACTCCCACACACCTTAAACCCACTTCTACAGTATTATTGGACGTCCAGACACTTGGTCAGACGTCCAATTTCTGCAGAATACCCAAGACAGAACCTAGAAACCCTCCTGACTCTGATTGGATGTCCAGAAAACAAGTCTGGAATTCTGATTTTTCACTATAAGGCATCTAACAACTTTATTAGAGGTCTGATACTGTCCTCCAGTTCCTATTTTGAAATTCAAGCCTTGATCTTGGATTTCTAAGTCCCTAAACCCAATTCTAACCCTCTAGGAACCTAAATTAAGGTGCCCTAACCCTAGTACATCACCTCTAGACCTCCCTAAGGACCTAATTAGGTCCTCACTAAACCTAATTGACTTGGATCATGGTCAAGTTCATTAGCCTATTCAATTGGACTCATTGAGTACAATTGAGCCCTAATCTCAACACACACTGTCCAATTGGACTCAGTGAGAGTCCAATTGACCTAGACCTAACTTAATTGAGTTTTTTTACTCTCAATTAGCGTTTCACACATCCAATTAAACTTGTATCAAGTTTAATTGCATTTTACCTTAGTGAATTAGGGCTTACAACCCTAATTTGAGACCTACCTTGACATAAACCCACTAAAACCTAACCTAATCAGCCTAGCCACATAAGTTTCAACCCATGCACACCCACACACACCTACACACATCATCCAAATGAAAAATACCTAGCTTAGAGTTCTCTAGAACTCTCTACCATGTGTTGTTGCCTTGGTTGCTAAAATTAGCAACCAAGAGCCATTCAATTTGTAGATCCACATTTGGTGGATCTAAAAACCACCATCCATCCTCACTCTCCCACTCTCCCATGAGCTCCCACCATAGGCCTCTCTAGATAATTCCATAATTCTCTAGAGAGCTTCCCTTAGGTCTATAAAAAGACCAAGGGGTGGCCATTTGCACCCATTCACTCTTGGTTTCCATTTAGCTTAGCTACATTCCACCTCCACTCCACCTTCACGAGTTGCCTCACCATGGCCACCACCATCTCCATGCCAAGATGTTGGATCACCTCCTCAACCTCTCTCCAAGGGCAAGCCTATGCACCATTGGTCACCCCTCCTCCTCTCAACCAACTCAAAGGCCATCGGAGCCCACCTCCGAATGCCCTTATTTCTGCTAGATTATATTATAGTTCTTCATAGATTTACATGCTTTATTTACTGCCTAATAGTGTAGTTCCTTTCTTCTCCCCCAATGATGCATGAAAAATCCCCCCATAGATTCATGTATGCAATCGTTTTCTGATAGCGAGTAGTTTTATTTCCCTGTACAAACATTCCACTACATGTGCTCTGCAACTTTGATATCATCATCATATTTTATATATATAAATATATATGTTGAAAATCACCATGTGCCTAGTTATCATCTTTTGGTGTGATTGAAGTTGCATGTTTTAATTACTATATTTGGCAACTAGCATGTCGTACATCAATACATAAATCACCAGCATGAGATTTTAAGCAGGTAGAGCAAAAGAGATAGATTTCAAATCTGCATTTCTGCCTCCCAGAGACGAACAACCAGGACTCTAAGTCTCGTTATCTTTATAAATATTTTTGTTGATCGTATTGCACACTATACTATGATGCTTTTTCTTATCAAAAACATGCTATACGAGTCACAACATGTCTCGACGTCCAGATTCCTGCCGGAGATGTAGAAATCAAGCCCCAGGTGTTAAACCTGATCAAACATTTCCATGGACTTGGCTCTGAAGACTCGTTTCAGCACTTGGAGGACTTGACCACTTTGGTCCAGACCACCAAGGCATGAAATGTGAATGAGAAGCAAATGACAATGAGGCCCTTCCCTCACTCTCTTAGGGATAAAGTCGCTCATCGGTATAGGACTATAGGAAGACCAATTGCAACTTGGAATGAGTTGAAATCGGCCTTTCTAAAGAAATTCTTCCCTGTCGGACATACCAATGCTTTGAGACGAGCAATTACTACCTTTACTCAGCAGCCGGGGGAGCAGTCTCATGTTTCCTGGGAGTGATTCCAAGACCTATTGTGGAGGTGTCCACACCACGAGGTGTCGAAATGGTAACTCGTGTAGATTTTCTACAACGGGTTGACTATGCAACTCAGAAATCACGTGGACGCTTCTTGTGGAGGCAATTTCCTCAACAAAGATGCAGATAGCGCACATGATTTGTTTGAGGAGATGAGCGAGAATTCAATCAATCATGCTTCCATGGATACTTTTAATCAGTCTCAGCAGCCCAGATCGAATGTTAATGAAGTCCACGACTCTCATTCATTTGATATGGAATTGATTTGTAATAAACTTGATAAGGTGGACTTGGTTGCTAAGAGAATGGAGTGGATGGCTGGAAACTCAATGAACAACTCTAGATCCACTCAATCCCAGAATTCGAGATTCCATTCATCGCGAGCTCCTTCTAGACAGGAGTTCGTGAATCAACTTGATGCGGCTCAACCTATGAGCTAGCATTATTCGGAACCCCACGGGTTCCAAACTGGGGCCTTTGATCCCAGTTTCTCTGATCCTTACCTTTCTTTCTCTCCATCCTCACCCTATGAGGATGTTTATGTTATACAGGAGAATGTTAGATCCAACCCTTACTCCAATTCTTATAATCCAAGTTCGAGAAACCACCCTAACTTCTCCTGGAAAAACCTGGGGCAGCAAACCCAATTCCGACCCAGCAACTATGCTCCGCAATGACCAATGGGTCAGGGTCATGTTTATACTCAGCTGCCCCTAAATAAGGTTAATCAGCAGCTTGGAATGCCCGTCAACCCGTAGGGTAGGTTGATTTGAACCGACAAATGGTAGAGATGCAAGGATCTATGCTCTAGCTCATGCAACAAATGAAAACCTCGCTGGACAACTTGCAAACTGGGCTCATAGCTAATTCTCGTCAACCCGGATCTCTACCATCTCAAGCCGTACTCAACCCGCGTAATATCCTGAATTCGAGCAATCAAGCCCATGGGTACGGGAATCAAAGGGACCAACATGCACATGCTCAGGTGGTTGAGTGATCACGTTTTTGCACGGTTTGTTAAATTAGGGTTTTAAGTCATTGCAATGCACAAAAACGGATTCGCTTTTAAAATTTATATGACCTAGATAGTGGGGTATCTAGGGTCATCCAAGGAAGCAAGTTTGCAAATCAAAATCCCTTGCTTTAAAGATGGAACTCAACTTTCTTTTTGGTGTTTTATATAAATGATTTTTTTTTGGTTTTGAAATAACGAGAATAAGGCGAGTTTGTTGATAGTAAGAAAATTCTCTATACTAATCCACTACAGTACTATTATAGTGACAAGTAGAATCTCTCCCTAAGCTCACTCTAGGCACGTGGAGGCCTAGAGTAATTAGGGAGAGGGAGTGAAAAATGTTAAACAACAATTCTACAAGACTATGCAATAAAAAGATTAAAGAAGGCAACTTTGATTAAAAGAGAGTGTTTTACAAGAAACCCTGGTAGATGAATGCTTCTACTACTAGATATTTGCAACAAAGAAAATAAAACACAAATCTTCCTGAATTGTTGGTGAAGAGGGGAAGCTCCTTGATCCAAGCTTAGTGGCTCCTAGGCTTGAAAAGGGCTCCTCCTTCTCCTTCCTTGAAAATGGTGTCCTCCAAGGTGGAAGCTACCACCTCCAGTGATCTCCTCTAAGGGTGGGCATGTACCACCCTTGCTCCTCCTTGCCTGGCCATCCTCCAAGTAGGGGAGTGCTCCTCCTCCTTGGCATGGCACAAGGGAGAAGAAAGAAGGGGAAGAAGGCACCAAAAGGTCTAGTAGGATGCCCCCTTAATCTGCTTCTCTTCTTCTTCCTTGGCCTTGAATTGTGGTGGGTGTAATGTGGAATTAAACTAATGGGAAGATGGGAATTATGTGGTGGTAGGGTAAGGTATTTATAGGATGGGAAGGGGGGCAGTTATGGTGTTTTTTTGGAGGGAAATGAAGGGGTGCTTGGATATTTTTGGAGGGAGAAATGGGAGGGAAATGAAGAGGTTTCTTGGTTTTCCCTCCAAAAATACCTTCTAGAAGGCATTGATTTTGGAGGGAAAAAGTTGAGGGTGGAGATGGGTTTTGATGGTGGATGTAGGGTGGTGATGGAAAGGGATAGTTGGCACCAAAATAAAGTAGGAGTAGGTGGTCTTTTTGCTGGAGCTTAGGTTGTAGGGTAGTAGGGTAGTAGGGTAGTAGGTTTTGGTGCCATGGAGGTGGACTAGCTAAGTTAAGCAACTTAGCTAGCTTAGCTAGTAGGGAGTAGAGTTGGAGGCATTTAGAGCTAGGGTTTTCAGGGAGAAGAGTTGGAGGTAGTCATCTTGAGCTGCACTGGAGCTGGTGGCTGCTAAAGAGAGCTTTAAGGAGCTACCTTAGCTGGCTTAGCTTGTTAGTTATTTGCTAGCTACTAAGCCAAGCTAAAGCAAGCTGGCTTCTGCTGAAAGGAGCTGAGGTGAGCTGGATCTAATGCTCCCGGGGAGGATCAAGCTGGGTGAGATAGCTAAGGTAGCTTAGCTCAACTGAGTTGAGCTAAGCTAAGTCCCCGAGAGCTGGACTTGAGCTTCCTAAGCTGGAATGAAGTCATCTTCAGCTGGCCAGAGTTGAGTGGAGGTGGATGTAGCTGGACCTGAGCTGGGCTGAACTCCTATCAACTCAGCTGAGCTAGCTAGAGCTCCCTGTGGACTAATGGGAGCTGAGATGAGCTAGACTGAGCTAAGTTGAGCTGGATCTAAGCTGACCTGAGATAGGGTAAGCTAAGATGAGCTCTCTTGAGCTGCCATTCAGCTGAGATGAGCTGAATGGAGCTAAGATGAGCTAACCCTAGTTCAAGTGAGCTGGAATCCAGCTATGGTGAGCTGGATCAAGCTAAGTTCCAGTTAGTCTGAGCTTCTTCTTCACCAGTTGCCTTCCTGAGTGCTAGGGTTTTGGAGTTCTGACAATCTGTATATCCATAACACTCACAAAAACACATTAAAAAGACAATTAAAATTGCAATGCATGCCTAACCTAATTGATGCTTAAATGCAGCCCAAAAACCTATTTACGGAGTAAAATCCTAAGAGCTAGGTTTGCTTTAATGCATAAAAATGATGATAAACTAGTGTTTATCACACCCCCATGCTTATCTTTTGCTAGTCTCTTAGCAAAACTTAAATTCTTACAAAACGGAATTTTCGGGAACTCTAATTTTTTCAACTTTTGAGGAGAAAAAGATTAAGGGACCTTGGTTGGTTTAAACACAGGAGATATAGGATTTGTTAAAGATAAACATCAGGATTTACTTTTGGATCCAAAAATTAGATAAAATGGGATCAATATATCCTCCAGAAAATTCCTAGATTAACCCCTTGTTAATTCAGGTGACTTGAAATTTCTATTTTTACGATTTTTCTTGCTCTTGAATCTGATTTGCAACTTGCAATAACCTTTAAAACCTTGTGTCCGTGCTTGAGAAAAGCCAACATTTATAAGGGTGTGTTTTGGTTTAAAACTTTTTTTTTGTCCCCCATGCTTATTTCTAGCTTAGTCTTGCAACAGATGTGTCAGGATCATTACTCCCGTTACCAATCCTCAAGGGGGCTCTGGCGTCAATATTTTGGGATAGCACTGTCCATGGCACTACCTAGGAGCTCACAACCCCAATACACAATGCTGTGTAAAGGGGCGCTTCAAGCAAACTCGAGCTCTTGCTTCGACACTATAGGTAGAGCCCCATCCAAGACACTTGAGCTGCTAAAATGCGCTTTAATGCTCCATCTAAAGATATGAAATATAGATACGGAGCAGCACCGAGGTGGTAACATGTTGACATCTTGTCCTCAAAGAAGGCATTTTCCTCCTTCTCAATGGTGGGACCTCAAACCAATGATATGCATCAGACTTTTACTATGGCCAAATAAGGGGTTTTTCTGATTTTTAGTAGTTTTTTAGGTGTTGGTTTGTGTGTGAAATTTGACACAGGAAGTTCCACAAGAAAAGTAGGTTTTTGAATCAGAAACTAAGCCAGATACTTTCCATATTACAAAAGAGGATCAAGTCACCTGAACTATCATGAGTTCAAGTGGAAATCTGGAGAAGGATATCTAATCTAGTCTAAAGAAAGACCCTAAAATTCTAATGATCAGATCCATATCCTCAGCCCTAGTTTGTTAAAGATAAAATCCCATTGTACCAAAAGTGAGTTGTCAATCTTAGTCGCGATTTGAAATTTTTATTTTTTTTGGTTATGCAAGAAGGAAAATAAAATGACTAAAGAAAAATGCATATTTTTAGGTTTTGAAAATCCTAAATCGATCATCAAAATTTTAAAAACACCCCCCCATGCTTATGATATGCAATGTCCTCATGCATTAGGAGGGAAAAGGGATCACCATAGTGAAGGGTGGTCGTGTTTAGGATGGTCAAAGTCTGGAAAAAGAAAGGAAAAAGGAAAGCAGGAAAAATGATGGGTTACCTCCCATCCAGTGCTATCTTTTACACCATTCAACCAGGCGTGAAGGTATGCACGGAAGATGAAAAATCATGTAAATAATTGGACACTTGAATGTCCTCAAGAAATGTGTTTTCCTTAAGATCCCTAAAAAGATGAATGGTAAAGAAAATGAGATCAAAATGAAATGGAGAAATGGAGGAATGACCCGGATCTGGCCATGGTTTAAGTGCATGTAAAATGCCAGACTCTGGTGGGTCGAGTGATAGATCCAATGGAAAGGGAGGGGGAAAGGAGTCAATGAGATGTAGGGTGGGTGAAGTTAGTGTGGATGTTTTTGGTGAAAAGTCAGGAAGATTGAAAGAGTAAAAGTCAAACCCTAGTTGATCTGAAAAGTCTTGGACCACAATATCATCCTTAGAATAAGAATCAATAAAATCTAGATCCATAGTGGTCAAAGCTGAGTAGGATTTGATCAACAAAGATTTCTCACAAATTGCTTCCATTGTATTATTAGTGTCCTCGAAAATTTTATGATCAATGGACCTCTTGGAAGCTTGAAATAAATCTAATGAGAAAATCTGGTTACCGCAACTTATATTCATTTTCCTAGAGTGAGAGTAGATATTAGCTATTGCGGTAATCGGAAGGGGTCTTCCAAGAATGGTGTTAGTGAGAGCTGTAGGTACCTCTATGTCAAGGACCAGAAAATTTACCGGATTTAGACAATTCTGGACCTTGACAATATGATCCTCAATGATTCCCTACGATTGAATGGTAGATCGATCTCCCAATTGAAATTTAACCTTAGTGAAATCACCAAATTGAGATTCCTTGAATAAGAATGATATTAAGAGAGGTACCTAAGTTGAGAGTGGTGCGAGAAAAGTGGTGTCATTAACTTTCTTTTTAACCGAGATGAGTGATGCGTCGGGGTCTTTTTTTTATAAAAGGCAGCTTGCTCTGAAAAATTGAGCTGGCTATTTTTGAAAGGACCAACCTTCCTAGATTCTGATCGTGCCCTTTTGAAGTAAATCTTTCAGAGGCAGGGGGAGAATCTAGGAGGGGAATATTCCTCTCGACTTGCCCAAATAAGTCCAAAGGATTGTGGTGAGAGGGCTCTGATTTTGGATTGTTGGATTGCAATTTTTGAGAATGGGAAATAGGGTTTGAATCATGTGCTTTTGGGATTTCTTTTTCTTCTTCCTGATTGAGGTTAGGGGAGTTAATCCGCATTGGTTGAGAATCAGTTTCATCATTTGAATGTGAAGGCCCTAAATCCATGGCGGTTTCCTCACTCCTCAAAGTCTCTGCATACGTAGTTTGGTGATCACTGGGAGGAGATGAGGGAACCTGATGTTGATAGAAACTGGGTTGGTCCTGAGATATTGGGTTAATAGGAGGCTGAACTGTGTGGTTCTGATGTTGGTATCCACCCAAGTGTTGGTTCCTATGATTAATAAAGTTTGGTGTGGGTTGGGATGGTGAGTGTTCTAAGGATCTTTGAGTCAAAATATCCCCAATTTGATCATTGATATTGTTAATAAGACGGGTTGTTTCCTTTTTCTTTGTAACTCCTGCAGGGTTTTCATCATCTGGGCATTAATGTCTTCTTGAGAATGCCCAGATTGATAAGTCTGACTTAAACCATACCCTCCAAATGGGTTATGCTGTTAATGTGGACTCGGATTAGTCTAGGAGTGAGCCGGATAATTCCCCCCATTAGTGGAATTTTTCAATTTCTCTTGGAAAGTAGGGACGTTTTGGGTGGGGTGATGATTGGGATAAGCATAATTTCCCATTGAACCATAGAAAGCATTAGAATAATAATTATACTCAGCATGGGATTTATGCAGATTTTCTCTCTTGCGGGTGTCAGCTGGGGTGAAACGTGGGATTTGCGGAGCTTGGTTAGGTGTAGCAGGTTGACCTTGGTTGGCTAGGTCAGTTAATTCCTTATGCAACTATTGTTGCTGAATTTCTAGCTGAGCCATGATAGGGTAGAAATTAAGTGGAGGGGCTTGATTAAGTAGCTCCTTGGTGGAAAAATAGGGGAAAGAAAAATTAGCATGCAGGTTAGAGGACCAATTTTGATTTTCCATTTTTAAAGAAGAGGAAGAATGCATGGAAAGGTCATTTTTTGGGGAGGCAAAATCATGTGGTCCCTTCAAGTGTGGAGTTTTAGACCGTTGCCCATACAAAATGGAAGAAATGGTAGGGGAGGAGAAGAGATGGAGATGAAAGAAGTGTGCACACAAGCAATCAAATTTTAGACCTAACTTAATTGTGACTCCCTAAAATTTAACCTAAGACTTGGTCTACCTAGGAAATAAGTAATCAATAGTGAATACACGTTCTGTCAACAAATCTCGCCAAGTTACTTAAAGGGAGGTTTAGGCCCAAGCGTTTCCCAAGAAAATCCCTAGGTGCTTGTATAAACTCACACCTAGTCATTTGACACGGCCCCTCATCCTGAACACCATATATAGATGATAGAATTGGTATTAACCAGAGAAAACTTAAGACCTATATAGCAAGTCTAAGTTGATGAAACCTTAGGGGTCAAGTTGCAACGGATTTTAGTTAGGTCTAGGATACTATAGTGCACACGGAATGTGGAGGGCATTAATTTGGGTTATTGTCCTGTTATTTCAATTTTTTGTGTGTGTGCAGGAATTGGAAAGTAGTTCCAATTACAAAGCAAGTTGTCACACAATTTTTGTATTTCTATATTTTAGGATTCAATTTAATTTAATATGTTTTAGGGTATATCCTTTTAAATGTTCAAACAAGTTTGAAACTTCCACAATCAAAGGAAAACAAGTTATATTGGTGATGACGTGTTTCCTTTATGTGAGTCTCTAAAAAAGAAAGAAAGAACCCTAAGCCAATTATCCCTAAGATAGAAAATTACTACCAGTGAATTATTTTTAGGCTTTCTGTATTAAATAGTGATCCAAACAAGTCAAACAACACCACTACTTTGAACAAAATCAAACAAGGATTCCATAAAAGATTTTTGTAAGATTTTAGGAATTTGTTGGTAATTGTTTTGAATTTTTATTTGTACTGGTGTCAAAGTCCAAAAATGATACTTGTGGGTATTTTGAACTTTTTGGTATTACCACTAACCTCAAAAAATTTTGGTGATTTTATATGATGTGTAAAATTTTGCAAGGATTCCAGAAAGCTAAATTTCACAAAACTTAGATGAGCATAAAAATTCTAAAAATTTGCGGACAATAAAAAAATACGAAGATTAGAGGGTGTAACCCCTCTACAGTCGGTGAATATTTAAAAATTAAATAAAAATCCAATTATTTTGAAATTTAGAACAGATGTTTCCAACTTGATTTGGAATCTCTGTGTAAAATTCCAAGATTTTAAGAGGCCTGTGGTGATCGAAATAGATTTTTCAAATCTAGACAGAAGTCTGGATCCGAAAAAGTAGAACACCAATACTGGAAATGGAGTGGTGTTAATGGTGCAAAAAAGCAAGCAATGGATTTTTATGGGCACCACTCCACTTAACTAAAGTGTTTAGGATCCTGAAAGCCAAGTCTAATATTTTTTTTGGTAGTCTTTTAGCCTAAATGTGACAAGAAATGGGGGACCAACCTGAAATCGTGGGAAGAAAAGGAACTTTGAACTCTTGCTTCCAAATTCCCGCTTTCTTCCTGTAGTTCCTACACACACAAGAGAAAAGAGAGACAAGGGGATGAGATCCAGTTCAAGCAAGAGAATCAATTAAAATGCAAAGTCGTGCCTCCCTGGCAACGGCACCAAAAAGTGATCGCATTTTTGTGCAGTTTGTTAAATTAGGATTTTAACTCGTTGCAACGCACAAAAATGGATTCGCTTTTAAAATTTATAAGACCTAGATAGTGGGATATCTAGGGTCGCCCAAGGAGGCAAGTTTTTAAATCAAAATCCCTTACTTTAAAGATGGAACTCAACATTCTTTTAGGTGTTTTATATATATGATTTTTTTTATTTTGAAATAAGGAGAACAAGGCAGGCTTGTTGATAGCAAGAAAATTCTCTGTACTAATCCACTACACTACTATTATAGTGACAAGTAGAACCTCTCCCTAAGCTCACTCTAGGCACGTGGAGGCCTAGAGTAATTAGGGAGAGGGAGTGAAAAAGGTTAAACAAGAATTCTACAAGACTATGCAACAAAAAGATTCAAGAAGGCAACTTTGATTAAAAGAGAGTGTTTTACAAAAAACCTAGTAGATGAATGCTTCTACAACTAGATAATTGCAATAAAGAAAGTAAAACACAAATATTCCTGAATTGTTGGTGAAGAGGGGAAGCTCCTTGCTCCAAGCTTAGTGGCTCCAAGGCTTGAAAAGGGCTCCTCCTTCTCGTTCCTTGAAAATGGTGTCCTCCAAGGTCGAAGCTACCACCTCCAATGATCTCCTTTAAGGGTGGGAGTGTACCACCCTTGCTCCTCCTTGCCTGGCCATCCTCCTAGTAGGGGAGTGATCCTCCTCGGTGTGGCACAAGGGAGAAGAAAGAAGGGGAAGAAGGCACCAAAAGGGCGAGAAGGATGCCCCCTTAATCTGCTTCTCTTTTTCTACTTCCTTGTCCTTGAATTGTGGTGGGTGTAATGTGGAATTAAACTAATGGGAGGATGAGATTTATGTGATGGTTGTGTAGGGTATTTATAGGATGGGAAGGGGGGCGGTTATGGTGGTTTTTTGGAGGGAAATGAAGGGGTGCTTGGATATTTTTGGAGGGAGAAATGGGAGGGAAATGAAGAGGTGCCTTGGTTTTCCCTCCAAAAATACCTTCTAGAAGGCATTGATTTTGGAGGGAAAAAATGGAGGGTGGAGATGGGTTTTGATGGTGGATGTAGGGTGGTTATGGAAAGGATAGTTGGCACCAAAATAAAGTAGGAGTTGGTGGTCTTTTTGCTGGAGCTTAGGTAGTAGGGTAGTAGGGTAGTAGGTTTTGGTGCCATAGAGGTGGACTAGCTAAGTTAAGAAGCTTATCTAGCAGGGAGTAGAGTTGAAGGCATTTGGAGCTAAGGTTTTCAAGGAGAAGAGCTAGAGGTAGTCATCTTGAGCTGCACTAGAGCAGGTGGCTACTGAAGAGAGCTACAAGGAGCTACCTTAGCTAGCTTAGCTTGCTAGTTCTTTGCTAGCTACTAAGCCAACTAAAGCAAGCTGGCTTCTGCTGAAAGGAGCTGAGGTGAGCTGGATCTAATGCTCCCGAGGAGGATCAAGCTAGGTGAGGTAGCTAAGGTAGCTTAGCTCTAAGTTGAGTCCCCGGGAGCTGGACTTGAGCTTCCTAAGTTGGAATGAAGTCATCTTCAGCTTGCCGAAGTTGAGTGGAGCAGGATGTAGCTGGACCTGAGCTGGGCTGAACTCCTGTCAACTCAGCTGAGCTAGCTAGAGCTCCCTGTGGACTAATGGGAGCTGAGATGAGCTAGACTCAGCTAAGTTGAGCTGGATCTGAGCTGACCTGAGATAGGGTGAGCTATGATGAGCTCTCTTGAGCTGCCATTCAGCTGAGATGAGCTGAATGGAGCTAACATGAGCTAACCCTAGTTCAAGTGAGCTGGAATCCAGCTATGGTGAGCTGAATCAAGTTGAGTTCCAGCTAGTCTAAGCTTCTTCTTCACCAGTTGCCTTCCTGAGTGCTAGGGTTTTGAAGCTCTAACAATCTATATATCTCTAACACTCACAAAATTGCATTAAAAAGACAACAAAAGGTGCAATGTATGCCTAACCTAATTGATGCCTAAATGCAGCCTTAATGCCCGTTTGCAGAGCAAAATCCTAAGAGCTAGGTTTGTTTTAATGCATAAAAATGATGATAAACTGGTGTTTATCATTGAGCAGGGCCCTTCCTCTTCTTCTTCTTCCGCAAATCAATGGTTCTTGGTTAATGAAGCCCCTCCAATCTTTCCTAACCCTCCCTAAGACCCAAACCCGTATGCATCTGCTAATGCTGTTACCTTAAGGAGTGGTAAACAAACTCAGGATCCACAACCACACTGTTCTGATTTACCGAATCCTGAAGAACCTGAGGAGAGAAAGGAGAATTCTGGAGAAGAAATCAAGGCTCTGGAACTTGATTCCGAAGATTCGACTCATGTTCCTTTTCCTGAGGCCTTGATTAGATCAAGGAAGAAGAAGTCTGTTGATAGTAATGAGGAGCTTCTGAATATTTCAAGAATGTCGAAATTAATATCCCGCTCCTCGATGCTATCGAACATATACCGGCTTATGCAAAATTTTTAAAGGATTTATGTACACAGAAGCGTAAGTCGAGTGAATTTGTTCCAAGGAAGGTGGTACTCTTCAAGCAGGCTAGTTCTATTATCCTGCACCACCTCCCTTAGAGAAAGAGAGATCCAAGTGCTCCTTTAATTTCTTGTGTCATCGGAGATTATACCTTTGATAGAGCACTGCTGGATCTGGGTGCATCCATCAACCTAATTCTGACTTCTCTTTACGAGAAGTTTGGATTAGGTGAACTTTGACCGACTTTAGTAACACTACAGTTAGCGGACCATTCGGTCGCAAATCTGCGAGGTGTTATTGAAGATGTTATTGTTAAGGTTAAGGATTTCTATTTTCTTGTAGATTTTCTTATTTTTGACATGGATGTACTTGAAAATATGAGAAACATGCCCATCATTCTGGGGCGTCCATTCATGGCTATCGCCAAGGCCAATATTAACTGTGAAAGAGGTAGCATGGAAATCGTCTTTGGGGATCAAAGAATGAAATTGGATATTTTTAAGGCGATTAATAAATTCAAGGATTATGGATTTATTGAGGAACTTGAGGACGATAATGTGAATATTGAGACTTGTATGATGGTTTCTGCATTTCAAAGTTCCTCCTCTGATGATGATTTGAACCTGCAACCCTCTATGGCAAACCTGCCACCTTCTGAAGAGGTTATTGATTTTGTTCACTCTCAACCTCTTCTTCTTGATGAGTCTTTATCAGCATCTTCCTTACCTTCAATCATCAACCCACCCCAACTTGAACTGAAGCCATTGCCTGGGAATCTGAAATATCAATTTTTAGGATCACATAAGACGCTCCCTGTGATTATCAGTGCTAAATTAACAAAGGAGCAGGAGATTAAACTAATTAAGGTCCTAAAGGAACACAAGGAGGTAATTGGTTGGACCATTCATGACCTTAGGGGGATCGAGCCATCTTATTGAAATCATAGAATATTTTTGGAAGATGGATCCCGCCCTTCTCGCCAGATGCAGAGGAGATTAAACCCAAATATGTGAGAAGTGGTCAAGAAGGAGATTATCAAGTGGCTCGATGCAGGAATCATTTATGCAATCTCTGATAGTCCTTGGGTAAGTCCCATGCAGATTGTTCCCAAGAAAGCCAGGATTACCGTTGTGACTAACGAGAAAGGAGAATTTGTCACAACTCATTCAGCTTCCTCTTGAAGGGTTGTATCGATTATAGGAAGCTAAACACAGCCACAAAAAAGGATCATTTTCCTTTGCCCTTCATTGATCAAATCTTGGAAAGATTAGCCAGGCAGAAGTACTTCTGTTTCCTAGATGGTTACTCGGGATACAGCCAAGTTCCTATCCATCCTGAGGATCAGGAAAAAATGACTTTCACCTGTCTCTTCGGAACCTTTGCTTTCCATAGGATGCCATTCCGCTTATGCAATGCACCTGCAACTTTTTAGAGGTGTATGCTGGCCATATTCTCTAACATGGTGGGAGAGTTTATGGAAGTCTTCATGGATGATTTCTCTATTTTTGGAGAATCGTTTGACTCTTGTCTAGCTAATCTTGAAATGATTCTTAAATGATGCATCAAAACAAGATTGGACCTTAGCTGGGAAAAGAGCCATTTCACGACACAAGAAGGCATCATTTTGGGTCATGTAATCTCTGCACGGGGAATCGAAGTGGATAAAGCTAAGGTTGATGCTATCACTAAACTTCCTCCTCGGACATCTATCAAACAAATTCGAACATGTCTTGGTCATGTGGGATTCTACAGGAGATTCATCAAGGACTTTTCGAAAGTTGCTCGTCCTTTGCTCAATCTTCTCGCCAAAGAAACACCATTTGATTTCGATGAATCATATTGTAAGGCATTTGATTTTCTTAAAATGGCAGTCACTTGTGCTCCGGTGTTGCAACCACCGATTTCGACAGCCCCTTTTGAGATCATGACCGACGCTTCTGATTATGTGGTCGGGGTTGTTTTGGGTCAGAAAGTTGATAGAAAGCCCTCTGTCATCTACTACACTAGTAAAACTCTGGATGAGGCCCAGAGGAATTACACTGTTACTGAGAAGGAATTACTAGCTATAGTGTTTGCTTTGGAGAAATTTAGGGCTTATCTCTTAGGGTCTCATGTCATCATATATATCGACCACTCGGCCTTGAGACATCTCTTGGCCAAAAAGGATGCTAAACCCCGGCTTATTCGTTGGATTCTTCTACTTCAAGAATTTGATCTTGAAATAAAGGATGAATCTGGGGTACAGAATGTGGTGGCGGATCATCTGTCAAGACTTATAAGTGATTCTTCTCATTCGAACATTCCAATTGCTAATACTTTTCCAGACGAAACCATCCTTATAGTTTTAGGTGTCCAAACCATGTGGTTTGCTGACATCGTTAATTATTTGGCCATTGGTCAAATCCCCCAGGATTGGACCAAGCAACAACGGGATAAACTCAAATCTGAGGCCAAATATTACTTCTGGGAGGACCCTGAACTATACTGCATCGGCTCTGATCAAATTATTTGCTGATGTGCTCCAGAGAATGAATTCAAGAGTATACTCGAGTTCTACTATGCATCTACATGTGGTGGACACTTCTCCAGCAAAAAGACGGCTGCAAAAATTTTGCAATCTGAATTCTATTGGCTGTCTTTATTCAAGGATGGCCAGGAATTCTCGAGGTCGTGTTCTCGATGCCAGGCACTTAGGAGAATGACTAAGAGAGATATGATGCTCCTAAACCCAATTCTTTCCATCGAAATCTTTGATGTTTGGGGCATCGACTTCATGGGACCCTTCGTCCCTTCATTTAGACATTAGTACATTGTCGTCACTGTTGATTACATGTCCAAGTGGATAGAGGCTATTCCCACCCGAACCAATGACCACAAGGTGGTCATTGATTTCATCAAGAAGAACATTTTCAATCGATTCGGGATTCTGAGGGCCATCATCAGCGATGGTGGCACTCATTTCACTAATGCCCAATTCCGCAATTTACTGGCAAAATATGGGGTTAATCACAGAATCTCCACACCTTACCATCCCCAGACGAATGGACAGGCCGAGATCTCCAATCGGGAGATCAAGAATATTTTACAGAAAACATTAGGCCTGATCACAAAGACTGGACTCAAAAGCTTGAGGATGCTCTTTGGGCCTACCGTACGGCGTATAAAATGTTCATCGGCATGTCTCCGTTTCTTCTGGTGTATGAAAAGGCGTGCCATTTACCCATAGAAATTGAACATAGGGAATTCTGGGCAATCAAGCAGTGCAATCTAGATCTGAGTTTAGCCGGGAAGACCAGGAAACTCCAACTATCTGAGTTGGAGGATCTTAGAAATGATGCATATGAGAATGCCAAGATCTATAAGGCTCGGACCAAAGCTCTTCATGACCAATTTATTTCTCGCAAGAGCTTTAAGCCGAACTAGAAGGTCTGGATATTCGATTCTTGACTTAAGCTCTTTCCCAGCAAACTTAGGTCGAAATGGAACGGCACGTTCATTATCAATCAGATATTTCCAAACGACGCTATTCAGATCTCTGACCTAAAGATGGGTAATTCATTCAAAGTCAACGGTCAACGTCTGAAACCCATTATTGACCACACTATTCCAGATCCAGTCTCAAACACAATTTCTCTAGCCATGTTGTGACTTCTTTGGCTGGACTTCACCTAGCTAACAGCATTAAACTCAGCAATTGTACAGTCTGACTCAGAGCTGACCCGAGTTTCATATTCAAGTGATATCTTCTACACTTTACCCTTCCTTTCATGTCTTTTATTCTCAATGCGGACATTACATTAGCTAGGGGATGAGAGCCTCATCATGAGCTATAACTAGCTCATTTTGACATAATAAAGAGAATAAAAGCTCCTACATAACCTAAAAGAGGGCTTAATTGGAGAAATAAGTGTTCTGAGAAGAAAACATGAAATAAAGGTTAAAACTGCAATTTTACCATTGCATTACATAAACGGGATTTCTCAGAGGCAAAACATAGGTCAAATGGTCTAAATAAGATAAAAAGTGGGTTGAGTCAATCAGAAATGGGTTTATATGCAATCCAGGAATTAAATGACATTTGATAACCCTAAAACAGACCCGCTTAAATCAACAAGGTTCCAATCAGAATAAAAATCAAGTAAACCCTCTAAAAATCATGGAAAAATATCCCCTAGGGTTTAGAACACTTAATTTGGCCTTTGGAACCCAGTTTGACCTAGATCAGGGTCCTAGCTCATCAATTAACCTAATTTGGGTTTTTACACAAAATATCCAGTAAAACGTGGTCAAACCTAAAATCCAACTTCACCATTGGATTTCTTAGGTCAAAATTAGGTTTTTACCAAAATTTGGACCTAAGGGGAGGTCATCTTGACCTACTTTGCAATTTAGTATACCCAAATCACAATTTGGTCCCTATCTTTTGAAAATCATCGCAGAGAGCCCCCTAACTTCCTCGCCAACCTTACAATCAGGTCCTTCTGCCATTATTGGGGCAGAATCTTTCTCCGGCGAGGATTAGAGAGGGAATACTCTCTGATTCCTCAGAGATACCCTCCCAGAAATGGAAGGGAGATTCTCTGAGGAATTCCCTCCCATCTGCGGCCTGCCATGATCTCTGATTTGATCCCAATCTCTCGTGCGAACGCACGAGAGATTTGGGTATCCACCCACTTTCCTTCTCCGACGAGCCGTCGGAGATGATTGCGCATCCTCCACGCACTAGAAAGTTCGGCCAGCACCTATAAAAGAATCCCCAAGTCCGGCCGCTCAAATTCAGACTTGTCTTGGCGGAGATTCCCCCAAATTTTCTTCTCTTCCATCTCTGGCCAAGGAACTCGCAAGCTCCGGTGACCTCCTCCCCTCCTTCTCATCGCTCTGCTTCCATACCAGTAGCAGAGTCCACTTCGCCTCTTCCTCCCACGTCGTGCCGTACCAAGCGCGCGTTCCCCTGACCTCATCCTCGTCGCCGCTCCCTTCCTCAGGGTTCTTCTTCTCCTTAGACGGCAGCTACGCGCCATCCACTCCGCTGCCTCTCTCCCTTCCAGAACACTCCAGATACATTCCCCTTCTTCCCCTCTCTCTGTTCCCCCTTACATTTCATTTAATTACCCCTTGACCACGCCTGACCACCGCCATCTTCCATCCCTCTGGCCGACCTCCGGCGAATCGCTCCCATCACTCCACACTTCCGCACGACTCGCCGACCAACTCAGAGGCTCCGCCTCACCTCACCGAACAACCTCCGCCCATCCACCATCCCTTTACGCCTCCTCAACGCTCCCCCGAACACACCCACACCTCCGGTCACAGGATGACCTAGGCACGCACACCTAGGCCGTCCCACGACCTGCTGCACCGTGCACCACCTTCGCCGTGCCACGGCGAAGGTCCCTAGCTGATCTGATTAAGCCGAGAGGCTGGCTTTTTGAATGAGACTGTATTCAAGCCCCTGCCGCCATTGACAGTGACGCGGAGCAGCTCCAGGCTTCGGGACATCCAAACTTCAGGTGCAACGGACTCGGGCAAGCAGTGCAAAGTTATCTAGTCCAACAAGGAACGCAGCGAAGTCTGCAACCTTGGCAATCGAAGAAGGTCTTCTGTGGGCGCGTGCGAGAGCAGGGCAGGACTAATAGTCCCACATCGGCAAAATACGAAGCGCAGGTATGATTTAAATTGATTTTGTGTTACTGTCTCTTCGCCTCCATACGCACAGGGGTGAGGTCCCTCACCTTACTCACGCTTACCTCGTCCACGGTTTCACCTCGCGGATCTGGTGGGCTCCGACCCGACCCTATCTGAGCACACCTCGCGCATCACCCACACGCCGGTGCACCTGGTCCCGGGTGCGAAGTCCGACCCAATTACCCGCAGCTCTGGGAGAGCGTCCTTTGAGTGAATTGCAGAGAGAGAGAGAGACATGCGGGTAGAGGGACAGGGTAGGTTTTGCTTCCCCGTTGTGCAGGCTGGCTGGGCGGTGAAGAAAAGAAACTTAGCCAAAGAAGAAAAAGAAGAAGTAGCAGAAGAAGAGACTGAGCGAGGCAGAGAAGAGAAGTAAGGAGGAAGACTTGCAGAGAAAGCAAAAGTCAGAGAAGGCCAAGACAGAATCAAAATAGGAAGAAGAATAGTTACATTTAAGACGTCTGATATAGAAATCAGACGTCCAATCCTATTATTTTAGCAATTCTTTTTCTCAATTGCCTTTCATTTAAAAGTTGTATTCTTTAGTCTTTAAAAGTACTTAGATTGCTCCCTGTGTTCGACCTCGGATACTCCGATTTTCTAGTAAAAAATTCTTTATTTGTTTTGAACGCTTTTATGGCTATATTACAACGTGTTATTCTTTAAAACCCGATCAAGCGCGATAAACATTTTGGCGCCGTTGCCGGGGAGCAACGGGCACTGTTAAAGCTTTTGATTACAACTTTTTGATCCAATATTTGACCTAACTCCTCTCTTTTGTTGTGCTTAGCGCAGGGAAAGCAAAAAGGAAAGAAGAGCAGCTACACAATAGACACTCCAAGGAACAGGTAATTTCCATAAGCCCTCTCTCTTAACTCCCTCAAAACCTGAAAAGAAAAAAAAAGAAGAACAATCAACTTAGGGCTACCTGTTTCATATTTAGTAACTCATCAAGTTGCCTGATTTTCATTTCAACACATTTTTATCTGCTCATCCAACTAAGGAACTAGGACTAAAACTTTCTTGATTGAGCCCTAGGTACTAAATTCTGAGGCAACTAAATTGGACCCACTAGAGCCAAGTTAAGAATTAAAAAGCTAGGATTTTTAGAGACACATCTTATCTTAAACAAAGAAACAAATTTTTCCAAAAAGAGGTGTACCTAAACGTGCCACTGGGCATCTTCTTCTCCGGTGACAGCAGGTACAGCTTTCCACCTCTCTGCCCCCTTTCGTCCCTTTAAGTAGGTTAAAATCATTCCCCTCTATCCCCTCTTTCTTTTCCTCACTGTATTTCACTCAATCGACCCCTCAACCATCGTTGTCCACCGTCATCTTCCTCGCCTCCTGCCAACCTCCGGCGAGTCACCCCCATCGCTCCACACTTTCGCACTACTCGCCGACCAACTTAGAGGCTCCACCTCACCTCACCGAGCAACCTCCGCCCATCCACCATCCCTCTACACCTCCACAACAGCCCCCCGAACACACCCACACCTCCGGTCACCGGACGACCTAGGCATGCACGCCTAGGCCGCCCCGTGACCTGCTGCACGTCGCACCACCTTCTCCGTACCACAACGAAGGTCTATAGGTGGTTTGATTAGGCCAATAGGCCGTATTCATGCATGACAGGATCAGAGCTACAGCCGCCATTGACAATGGTTGAAGCAGCTTCCAAGCACGCTCAGGCTCCGTGGCTTCAGGATTTCAGCTGCTATGGAGTGGAGTGAGTTGCGTGCAAGCAGCCAGTTATCCAGTGAAGAGAGTTGAGGCTGCAACTGAGCAGAGTGCAAAGAGCATTCTGCGGGCGTGCGCGAGAGTAGGGCGGGACTAATAGTCCCACATCAGAAATTTACAAGGCGTAGGTGTAGTATAAAGTGAATTTGTGTTATCTTCTCGTTGCCTCCGAACGCACAGGGTGAGGTCCCTCACCTAACCCATGCTCACCTCGTCCGCGGTTTCACCACGCGAATCCGGGATGATCCGACCCGACCTTATCTGAGCACACCTCGCGCATCACCCTCACGCCGGTGCACCTAGTCCCGGGTGCGCTACCCGACCCGATTACCCGTGGGTCTAGGAGAGCGTCCTATGAGTGATTCTTAGAGAGAGAGAGACGCACGGGTAGAGGGACAGGGTAGGTTTTGCTCCTTGTGCAGGCAGGCTGAGAGTTGAAGAGAAGCGACTTAGCCGCAGGAAGGAGAAGAGAAGGAGCAGAAGAAGAAGAAACTCTAAACAAGAGGCTGAGCGAGGCAGAGAAGAAGAAGAAAGGCTGCAGAGAAGAAACAGAAGACCAAGGAAGAAGAAGAAGACAGAAGAGAAGAAGCAAAGTGAAGGCTACAGAAGAAAGAAAGCAAGATCAGAAGAAGAAGAATAATCAGAGAAGGGAAAACACTTTTAGGACGTCTGATCTTGTGATCAGACGTCCAATTTTACTCTTTTGCCTGGATTACTTTTTAAATGCATTTGAATTAAACTTTTGAGTAAATTAGAGTGTTCAATTACATTTGAGATTAGTAGTAAATTCCGATTGCTCCCTGTGTTCGACCTCGGATACTCCGATTTTCGAGTAATAAAAACTTTTATTTGTTGACGACGCTTGATCACCTATACTACGACGCAATAACAGTTAAAACACGATCGAGATGGTCGCGCGTCAACAAAATGGCACCGTTGCCAGGGAACAACGGGCACTGTTAAAGCTTTTGATTACAACTTTTTGATCCAATATTTGACCTAACTCCTCTCTTTTGTTGTGCTTAGCGCAGGGAAAGCAAAAAGGAAAGAAGAGCAGCTACACAATAGACACTCCAAGGAACAGGTAATTTCCATAAGCCATCTCTCTTAACTCCCTCAAAACCTGAAAAGAAAAAAAAAGAAGAACAATCAACTTAGGGCTACCTGTTTCATATTTAGTAACTCATCAAGTTGCCTGATTTTCATTTCAACACATTTTTATCTGCTCATCCAACTAAGGTAACTAGGGCTAAAACTTTCTTGATTTAGCCCTAGGTACTAAATTCTGAGGCAACTAAATTGGACCCACTAAAGCCAAGTTAAGAATTAAAAAGCTAGGGTTTTTAGAGACACATCTTATCTTAAACAAAGAAATAAATTTTTCCAAAAAGAGGTGTGCCTAAACCTTGTTTGAAAAGATCTATACAAGAGGAACCCTAAGCAAATCAGGCTTTTAATCCATTTAAACCCTAAAAGAAATGACCTAAAAGCTCTCAAAGGAACAAGAGGTGAAGTTGATCCCTTGGGACAACCAACCTTAAAGTTAGGTCACTTTTTCACTCAAAATACCTAAAAGTTCAAGTGGAACATTAAGCACCTTGATCTTAAAGTAAAAAATGTAGACTTAAGAGGTCAAGGTCCCCATTCTGGTCTACCTGGAACCGCAGTGACAAGAGATGTCGGGTGGGGGAAACCCTATAACTCGTGGGGACGCTCTATCGTGTAGAGGTCTTTGCGGGACTCTCCCTCTCTGGTTGCCCAGGTATTTCTCAAGTGGACGACCTTTCTGACTAAGGGGTCCATCCGGCCCGAACCTCTATAGTCACCCAACAATTTTTGGGTGTCTTGATTGGGTCCAGTACCTTCTAATCTCATCACATCCTTCGGTGCATGTTCAGAAGGAGGTCCTTAAGGCCACCCTTAAGACCTCCTTTAGAAATTCATTCTCGTCGAGGCCAAGCCTCGATGCCCTTGTTTGTGCAGCAACCCCACCACATAAATCTTTCATCTGATTCAGACCCTGGTTCTCCTTCTTCCATCATGGCACAACCCATTGAAGAGGAGAATAACCTTAAACACCAACTTCAACGCCTTAATGATCTCTTTCAGAACTTTGTAAACCCACCGCAGCGACCTATGATGCGAGATCACTATAATCCCGCTGCGGTGGCGATCGAACCTCGAGTACGAATCCCGATTGGAGGACCTGATTCTGAACTGAAGACCAATATGATTCATGCCATACCGAAGTTTCATGGGCTTAACTCTGAGGATCCATTCCAACACATTAAACAACTCAAGCATCTGGCCCAGACCTTCGGGTCAGATCTACAAAATTCGGATATCCTACTCATAAAAATGTTTTCGTTCTCCCTCATTGACAAGGCCGCACATTGGTATCAAACTCAGACCCGTCCGATCAACACATGGGAGGAACTTCAGTCCGAATTTTTGAAAAAATTCTTCCCCGTTGGCCGGACAAATGCCTTGCACCACCAGATCACTCATTTCACTCAACAACCGGGAGAACATCTTCACAAAGCATGGGATCGATTCTTAGATCTCATGCGAAACTGTCCCCATCATGGAGTTCCTAAGTGGGAACAAGTCCAGTTTTTTTACCAGGGACTCCATGAAGACATTCGTTTTTTCATCAATGCAACGTGCGGAGGAAACATCATGGGTCAACATGAGGACACGGTGTGGGAGATTCTCGAAAACATGTGCAAGAACTCCATAAATAATGACTCCATGGGCTTATTCGACAAGACGAATGCCCGTGCATCGACGAATCTAAGAGGGACACATGAGATGCAAGACCTGTCCACTTCCGTCGACTTGGAACTGATGGCCAGTCGGTTGGACAAGGTTTCTATCATAGAAAAGAAGGTGGACGAGCTAACTCGACATTTGCAGCAAGCCACCTCTGCGCAAAACTCTTTTGCACGATCACCTCTGGCAAGGGAAACTATGCAAAACATCTATCACCAATCTACCAAGGGGATGGACACATATCCACCCCCGTCTGCCTCTCGGACCGGAGTGACCTCCGATCCATTCTACTCGAGTTGGGGGAACTCTGAGCCCTCGTATTCTAACTTTCCTGAGGTTCCTCAGAACTGCGAGGACCTCAACGCCATCCAAAATGACCCATTCTCCAACACCTACAACCCTAGATGGTGAAATCATCCTAACTTTCAGTGGGCGGGAAATTCTCAAAGACCACCATATCAACCCCATCCACAAGCCCCTCGTCCATATCAGCTGCCTCAGCCTCGGCCTAATCCCACATACCAATCCGGGCAAAACCAGGATCAACTGACTCTTATCCTTCAAGCACTGGCTGACATTCAAAAGACGAATACAGCAATGCAAAAATAGCACAAGGACGAGATCACAGAGGTTCGCAACCAACTGGCCCAGATGGCAAACTCCCGCCAACCTAGCACCCTTCCCTCGCAACCTCTGCCCAACCCAAATAACGTGCTAACCCAGAAGCACGTTATGAATCCAAATTCAGGCCACGCACATTTGATTTATCAGGCCCCTGCTGCTCCATCACCAGACGGGATGGAAGCTTCGACATCTTATGCGGGATTTCAGCAGCAGCCACCCCTTTTACCTAACCCAAACCAAAATCAGGCCGGATTGAACTCTGTAACAACACGTAGTGGTAAAACAACCCAAGACCCACATTATCCGAACCACTCCAAGCCTAATAATAGCCAAAACCCTAGGATAGTTATCCAAGATACCACTGTCCCAGATCAAGAACCTGGACCTATCCTAGAGGAACTAACTAGGATCCCATTTCCTGAGGCCTTGACCAAAGGAAAAAGGATAACCAAACCCATGGCCCCCGAGGAGGATCTGGTCAAGCTCTTTGAACAGGTCCAGATAAACATCCCATTGATGGATGCAATTCGCCACATACCGGCTTACGCAAGATTCTTGAAAGACCTATGTACACCTAAACGTAAGCCGCGAACCAAGGATGGGAATCCAATCGTACTGTCAGAGCAAGCCAGCTCTGTCATCTTGAGCAAACTTCCACCCAAGGCTAAAGACCCAGGAACTCCCTTGATTTCCTGCAAAATTGGTGAAACCCAATTTGATAGAGCCTTACTAGACCTAGGTGCCTCCATAAATTTAATACCTACATCTCTCCTCGACCACCTTGAAGAATCTGAACTTAAACCCACTGAGGTGACATTGTAGTTAGCTGATCGATCCATCAAGTCACCTAGATGAATACTTGAGGATGTCATTGTTAGGGTAAGAGATTTCTATTTCCCAGTGGACTTCATAGTACTTGACATGGATGCACCGAAGAACCCAAGGGACACACCAATCATATTAGGGAGACCCTTTTTGGCCACTGCTATGGCCAACATAAACTGCGAAGAGGGCCAGATAGAATTAAAATTTGGGAATCAAAACCTGAAGATTGACATTTTTAAGGCCCAACAAGAGATTAATTGCGGGGTTATAGAGGAAATATGTGATATCAGAGCCGTGGTTGATGAATTGCATATAGAGGACAACCTGATTATCCCTGATCAACCACTAGAGAATCAAAACCCGCTAACAGAGGAGTGCGAACATGATCTAGACACACCTATGACTCCTACATTGCTCCTGATACAAACCCCGAACCACCCGCTGCTGCTGACAATCCTGTCATGGAACTCAAGCCCCTTCCCAAACATCTGAAGTACGTGTTTTTGGATTCAAATCAGATGTTTCCTGTGATTATCAACTCTCGACTCATACCTAACCAGGAACTCCGTTTGATTTCTATTCTCCAACAACATCGTAGAGCCATTGGATGGACTCTCGATGATTTGACTGGCATAAGCCCTTCATATTGCACACATCGAATCTACACAGAAGAAGGTGCACGACCTTCAAGAGAAATGCAAAGACGCCTAAACCCTAACCTACAAGAGGTCATGAAAAAGGAGATCATAAAGTGGTTAGATGCAGGGATCATCTACCCGATCTCCGACAGTCGTTGGGTGAGTCCAATACAAGTGGTGCCTAAAAAGGCAGGACTTACCATCATCACGACTGAAATCGAAGAAGTCATTCCTACCCGAATAGCTAACTCGTGGAGAGTCTTCATTGATTACAGAAGACTTAATTCCTCCATGAAGAAGGATCATTTCCCACTACCGTTTATTGATCAGATCCTCGAAAAACTAGCGGGAAATAGGTTCTTCTGCTTTCTTGACGGGTACTCCGGTTACAACCAGGTGGCAATCCATCTAGAGCACCAAGAAAAGACCACATTCACCTACCCCTTCGGGATGTACGTGTTTCGAAGGATGCCATTTGGTCTCTACAATGCACCTGCAACTTTTCAGCAGTGCATGCTTGCCATATTCTCAGATATGGTAGGTGATTATCTGGAAGTCTTCATGGATGACTTTTCAGTTTTTGGAGAATCATTTGACGATTGCCTCCAACACTTGGTCCAAATACTCAGGCAGTGCATCGAGGTGAATTTGCTTCTTTCCTGGGAAAAGAGCCATTTCATGGTGCCTGAGGGAATTGTCCTGGGACATTTAATCTCGGAGAAAGGCATCCAAGTGGATCGAGCTAAGGTCAACCTGATTTCCAAGCTCCCCATTCCTAGCTCGATTAAGGACATCCGATCTTTTTTGGGGCACGTCGGTTTCTACCGTCGATTTATCCCTGATTTCTCTAAAATCACGCGCCCCCTGACCAATCTTCTCTCCAAGGATGTGCCTTTCGAAATTTCCAAGGAATGCACTCAAGCATTTGAGATCCTATGTGACCGAGTCACCCAAGCCCCGATCCTACAGTTCCCTGATTGGTCTCAACCCTTTGAGATCATGTGCGATGCATCTGACTTCGCTGTGGGAGCGGTTTTGGGGCAGAAAATTGACGGGAAACCTGTGGTCATTTACTACGCCAGCAGAACACTGGATGAGGCTTAGCATAACTATACGGTTACTGAGAAAGAGCTGCTGGCCGTAGTATTTGCCCTGGAAAAATTCAGATCATACCTTCTGGGTTCCCGTGTTATCATATACTCGGATCACACAGCTGTGAGGCATCTCCTTGCAAAGAAGGACGCGAAACCTCGATTAATCCAATGGATCTTGCTGTTGCAAGAATTTGACCTTGAGATTCGCGACAAGGCGAGAAAGAAAAATGTGGTAGCTGATCACTTATCCCGCCTTCCTTCTGAAATAATTGACCCTTCCGGACCTATCACAGAACATTTTCCTGATGAGCACCTCCTGACTATCAATACAAGTCTTCCATGGTTCACTGATATAGTTAATTACCTGGCATCACATCAGATTCCGCCCGATTGGCCGAAGGCCAAGAAGGACAAATTGCGTTCCGATGCCAAGTATTACCTATGGGAAGACCCATATCTATTCCGCATTGGTACTGATCAGATAATTCGACGGTGCATCGCGGAAGTGGAAATCACAGACATACTCTCATTTTGCCATGACCAGGCATGCTGTGGACATTTCTTAGGACATAAAACCGCATCAAAAGTCCTCCAATGTGGCTTTTACTGGCCCACAATTTTCAATGATGCATATGATCACTGTAAGGCATGTTCCCATTGCCAGACTCTGGGCAACATGAGCCATCGAGACATGATGCCTCTACAGCCGATCTTGGTATGCGAAATTTTTGATATTTGGGGGATTGATTTCATGGGACCCTTCCCGATCTCGGATGGCTTCGAATACATCTTACTCGCAGTTGACTATGTTTCCAAGTGGATAGAAGCCATTCCGACTCGAACCAACAATCGTAAAGTTGTTATAAAATTCATTCATCAAAACATTTTCTCAAGGTTCGGGATTCTGTGTGCTATAATTTCCGACGGAGGGACCCATTTTACAAACGCTCAGTTCAGGTCACTGATGACCAAATACGGGGTGTCACACCGAATCTCTACTCCTTACCACCCCCAAACGAATGGTCTAGCTGAGCTATCTAACCGAGAGATCAAGAAGATCCTTCAGGTTACTGTTCGACCTGATAGAAAAGATTGGTCTTCTCAGCTTCCGGAAGCATTGTGGACCTATAGGATCGCCCACAAGGCCCAATTAAGAATGTCTCCCTTCAGACTAGTGTACGGGAAGGCATGTCACCTCCCCGTCGAGTTGGAGCATAAAGCCTATTGGGCAGTACGGACTTGTAATCTAGATCTTTCTAAGGCTGGAACCCACAAAAGACTTCAAATGAGCGAGATCGATGAATTACGCCACGATGCATATGAGAACTCGCGAATTTACAAAGAACGGGTTAAAGCTTTTCACGACAAACACATTTCTAGAAAGGTCGTTCATCCTGGCCAAAAGGTTTTACTCTTTGATGCCCGACTCAAATTATTCCCAGGAAAGCTAAGATCTAAGTGGGTCGGACCCTACCTAGTCCGACAAATCTTCGGAAATGGAGCCATTGAAATCAGCCCACTCAGCCATGATTCTGAACCCTTTGTTGTGAACGGTCAAAGACTCAAACCGTTCATTGACATGACCGATATAGATTTGGTTGAGTCATCCTTTACCCTCCATTCCTCATGAGCTCATTGCGCCCAGCCGATGGCGTAAAACTCAATGCTTAACGGGAGGCAACCCGTCATGCTGTGAAAAACCTGAAACCTTTTCTGACATCTCTTTGCGGAATTCATATTGCACTTTAGGGTTCATCCATTAGAACAGCAAACTTCACCTCAGGTATCCCTACCCAAGATTAGAAATCGTTCGTAACAAGTCACTTCGACCCATTCACTCACCACACACCTGTCCTAATGCATGAACTAAGCTAAAATCGAACCCACCTAATTTACAATGGGGACATTGCAAATCTTAGGCATGGGGGGGTATGAAAGTGCAAAATGTCAGGAAAATTCATATCAAGAAAGGGTTTCAATTAAAAAAAAAAAAAGACTTGATGGAGGGGAGGAACAATTCAGGGTCATAGAAATGAGAAGAGGAAAAGAGTAAAATGACAAAAAGGAGCACAAAATGAAAATAAAAAGAAATAGTCATTTGTAAAAGATTAAGGGGGTTAACTGAAGTTCTAGACCAAATTAAGAAAAAGAAAAAAATGCTAAGGAGATATAACAAGAGATTAGTGGGAACGCTGGTTTTAGGCCTCTTGGGCTAGATTCGTTAGCTTAAAAATTCACGTATCCGCTAAAATATGGATAATCCTCAAGAGGTTGGGGAAAATGCGAAGCTTGAGTATTAGGTCTAAGGCTTAGGAAGTATTCGGCCTCGTTAACTGACCTCCGATTTGCAGGATTCGGTAACCTAAGCACCCTAAATTCACACACAGTCTGGTTCAGTGCGCATAAACATCCAAATCACGCAAAAGCGTTTAATGTTCTACAAAAGTCACCTAGATTAGGAGCGGCCAATCAACACAAGTTGATTTGGACAACTTCCCGGCGTAGAGAGGTGGGAAATTCCCCTCGAAGATGCGTAACAACATATCATCTCCTCGGTGCTTGTCTCCTAGGATATTTAAATATCCTACTGGGGGCATGTAAGCACTCTGCTGGTTCAAATACCATGGGAGGCATTATCACGAAATGTCAATCGCCAGGGTCTGAATTCAGCCACGGAACGCCATGGGAGGGATTATCTCAAAATCTCGAAAGCTAGGGTTCTGGGGGTTGCCATGGGCGGGATTATCTGGAAATCTCGAAAGCCAGGGACCCTTGAGGATTGATGATGGGGACGAGGAATCCGATACAGACCGTGTTGAGAAGCTAATCCGAAGCTAGAAATAAAAATAAAAAAAGAGATAAAAGCTCTCTAAACAAATAAATCTTCTATCTCTCTCTTACAAAAATGCACTGCAAAATTGAACCTAGGCTAAAAATGTCTCAAGCACGGGTGCTTTAACCGCAGAGTCCAACAAACCCTAGGATAGTTTTTGTGGGCTTTAGAATCCTTTGCAGAGGACTGAGGCTAAAGCGGAACAGGTCTGGATTTTGGTTGGTACTTGAATACCTCTAGGCCTATTGTCAGCATTCTAACCTAATCACAAAAGAAAAAGAAAAGCACTTACACTCAGGGTCTAGAACAGAAGTTAAAACCTTGAAATTTTGCTAAGGGACTAGCAAAAGCTAGGCATGGGGGTATGATGAGAGCCTCATCATGAGCCATAACTAGCTCATTTTGACCTAATAAAGAGAATAAAAGCTCCTACATAACCTAGAAGAGGGCTTAATTGGAGAAATAAGTGTTCTAAGAAGAAAATAAGAAATAAAGGTTAAAACTGCAATTTTACCATTGCAGTACATAAACGGGATTTCTCAGAGGCAAAACATAGGTTAAATGATCTAAATAAGATAAAAAGTGGGTTGAGTCAATCAGAAATGGGTTTATGTGCAATCTAGGAATTAAATGACATTTGATAACCCTAAAACAGACCTGCTTAAATCAACAAGGTTCCAGTCAGGATAAAAATTAAGTAAACCCTCTAAAAATCATGGAAAAATATCCCCTAGGGTTTAGAACACTTAATTTGGCCTTTGGAACCCAGTTTGACCTAGATTAGGGTCCTAGCTCATCAATTAACCTAATTTGGGTTTTTACACAAAATATCCAGTCAAACGTGGTCAAACCTAAAATCCAACTTCACCATTGGATTTCTTAGGTCAAAATTAGGTTTGTACCAAAATTTGGACCTAAGGGGAGGTCATCTTGACCTACTTTGCAATTTAGTACACCCAAATCATAATTTGGTCCCTATCTTTTGAAAATCATCGCAGAGAGCCCCCTAACTTCCTCTCCAACCTTACAATCAGGTCCTTCCACCATTATTGGGGTAGAATCCTTCTCTGTCGAGGATTAGAGAGGGAATACTCTCTGATTCCTCAGAGATCCCCTCCCAGAAATGGAAGGGAGATTCTCTGAGGAATTTCCTCCCATCTGAGGCCTGCCATGATCTCTGATTTGATCCCAATCTCTCGTGTGAACGCACGAGAGATTTGGGTATCCACCCACTTTCCTTCTCCGGCGAGCCGTCGGAGATGATTGCGCGTCCTCCACGCACTAGAAAGTTCAGCCAGCACCTATAAAAGAATCCCCAAGTCCGGCCGCTCAAATTCATACTTGTCTTGGCGGAGATTCCCATAAATTTTCTTCTCTTCCATCTCCGGCCAAGGAACCCGCAAGCTCCGGTGACCTCCTCCCCTCCTTCTCGTCGCTCTGCTGCCATACCAGCAGCAGAGTCCACTTCGCCTCTTCCTCCCGCGTCGTGCTGTACCAAGCGCGCATTCCCCTGACCTCGTCCTCGTTGCCGCTCCCTTCCTCAGGGTTCTTCTTCTCCGACGACGGCAGCTACGGGTCGTCCACTCCGCTGCCTCTCTCCCTTCTAGAACACTCCAGATACATTCCCCTTCTTCCCCTCTCTCTGTTCCCCCTTACATTTCCTTTAATTACCCCTTGACCACGCCTGACCACCTCCATCTTCCATCCCTCCGACCGACCTCTGGCGAATCGCTCCCGTCGCTCCACACTTCTGCACGACTCGCCAACCGACTCAGAGGCTCCGCCTCACCTCACCGAACAACCTCCGCCCATCCACCATCCCTCTACGCCTCCTCAACGCTCCCCCGAACACACCCACACCTCCGGTCACAGGACGACCTAGGCACGCACGCCTAGGCCATCCCACGACCTGCTGCAACATGCACCACCTTCACCGTGCCACGGCGAAGGTCCCCAGCTGATCTGATTAAGCCGAGAGGCTTGTTTTGTGTTTGACAGTATTCAAGCCCCTGCCGCCATTAACAGTGATGCGGAGCAACTCCAGGCTTCGGGACGTCCAGACTTCAGGTGCAGCGGACTCGAGCAAGTAGTGCGAAGTTATCTGGTCCAGCAAGGAACGCAGCGAAGTCCGCAGCCTTGGAAATCGAAGAAGGTCTTCTGCGGACGCGCGCGAGAGTAGGGCAGGACTAATAGTCCCACATCAGCAAAATACGAAGTGCAGGTATGATTTAAATTGATTTTGTATTACTGTCTCTTCGCCTCTGAACGCACAGGGGTGAGGTCCCTCACCTTACTCATGCTTACCTCGTCCGCGGTTTCACCTCGCGGATCTGGTGGGCTCTGACCCGACCCTGTCTGAGCACACCTCATGCATCACCCACACGTCGGTGCGCCTGGTCCCGGGTGCGAAATCCGACCCAATTACCCGCGGCTTTGGGAGAGCATCCTTTAAGCGAATTGCAGAGAGAGAGAGACGTGCGGGTAGAGGGACAGGGTAGGTTTTGCTTCCCCATTGTGCAGGCAGGTCGGGCGGTGAAGAAAAGAAACTTAGCCAAAGAAGAAAAGGAAGCAACAGAAGAAGAGACTGAGCGAGGCAGTGAAGAGAAGTAAGGAGGAAGACTTGCAGAGAAAGAAAAAGTCAGAGAAGGCCAAGACAGAATCAAAACAGGAAGAAGAATAGTTACATTTAAGACGTCTGATATAGAAATCAGATGTCCAATCCTGTTATTTTAGCAATTCTTTTTCTCAATTGCCTTTCATTTAAAAGTTGTATTCTTTAGTCTTTAAAAGTACTTAGATTGCTCCCTGTGTTCGACCTCGGATACTCCGATTTTCTAGTAAAAAATTCTTTATTTGTTTTGAACGTTTTTTCGACTATATTACAACGTGTTATTCTTTAAAACCCGATCAAGCGCTATAAACACTAGGCATGGGGGGGTAGATTCATTTCTGAATCATTTTGTCAGCTGTGTGGAATTTTTGTAAATTCTATTTGTCTTCTTATATATAGATTTAGAAAAATTGAATTAGGAAGGAAACTTGGACATTAGGACCTTTCAATCTTAGGAAATATTATAGTAGGATCTGAACACTAAGACCCTTCAGGTCTTTGGGCTTAATCAGCCCAGGTATCCACTAAAATGTGTTTTTCTTATTGAGTCCTCACCATCCTGAATTCTATTTTAATTTGATTAAATAAGTTTGGGTGAAAAGTACATGACTTATCAACCCGCCCTCTGATTTGAGGGAAATTTAAGTCAAAGCATCTACACACTATTCATCACTGACTCGTTGTTTGGCGATTTTAACGGAAATTGGGTAGCTAATGAACCTTCTAGGGTGATATGATTGGCAAGTTATCATGGGTAACAACCCATAGGTAGGTTGTCCAGAGCCCAGTCACTGGAACACTCTCTTCTTGCTACCTTTAGGTAAATCTTAGACCAAGGAAGCCACCTACTTAAAAAGAAAAAGAAAGTCAAAAAGGAAAGAAAAAGAAAAAGAAAAAGGAGAAAAGAAAGAAAAAGAAACAAAAGAAATAAGCCACACTTCGTCGCACGAGTATGACTGGCAAGTTGTCGGTAGTAATAGCTCATCGACCGATTGTCTAGAACCCAGCTCAAGAAATACACTAAAAATTCCCAAAACACTTAGGAAGAAGAGGAGAAGTAGAATAAGCTGGGGAGATATACACTAGACTCACCCTTGTGTTGACCCCATAAAAATAAAAGTAAAGAGAAAGCTACCAGTCGTAAAGATACACCTTTAGGCAGAACTCTCTTTTTATGGTCACCTAGAGGCGTAGAAACCTGAAGTCCATTCTGATTGCCAATCAACAAGTCTATCACATTCACAAAAAGATGCTTAGAACTTAGGGTTCTCATCAAATCTTGGGTGGGTTGAGTGGTTGTAGAAAGCCATTCTATACCCTGAATACAAAATTCAAAAAAAAAAAAAATAAAAGAAAAGAAAAAGAGAAAAAGAGATTTTTCTTTGAATAAGGCGAGGGTTTGAGGCAGTCTGCATTTTGGCAGATACCCAGGCACTGTTGTGTCATTAAAAGTTCAGGTCCTAAGTAAAAATTTCTTAATGTTGAAAATGATTTATGCCCGAGTAATCCAACCTAATTCATTTATAAATAGCATGTAGTTTTTTCTAGGGACCAGCAAAAGATAGGCATGGGGGTGTGATGTGAATACATCTGATTAACCTAAAATGTCTATTAATGCATGTTCTTAGTGTCACATTAGCATTATACATTACAAATAGTGCATAGCATGCATAATCATGCATTTAGATCAAGTTGTATAAATTGTATAGTAATTGTCTCCTTTTATGGTCAGGGACAGGCCGACTTTTTAATCGGGGCCTCGGATCGAAGATCCAGCCGTACGGATCTGATTAGAGCAACAATTGGAGTTCAACAACTCCAAGATCGTCCTAATCGAACATCCGTAGCACCAGATAGAGACTGAGGAACCCTAAAGATCAAGGGCCAAGATGGTGTTAATCCGCACCTCAGACGACAAATCCGACTGCATGGATGGGTTTGGATTGACGATCTCAGCCTAACAGCGCAAAAATCGATCTAGTCCAACACTCGTTGCACTATCTACAACACTCAGAAGATGGATGGCCAAGATGGCGCCACGTGGAGCCATCCCAGCCGCCCAACCGGCCCTCAAGACCGTCGCTACCTCTCCAAAGAGTCTCTAATGCACGATCTGGGCCGTTGGATCTTGATCCAACAGCCACAAGCAAGTGAGCACAAAATCATCTGCGCGACACAAGCCCCCTCATAGCGCAGTGGTCACGTGCGTTACGTAAGCGTGTGACGCGCGTTCGATCCCACAGCTGCTGTGCACGGGCGCACAATTGGAGCCACGTGATTCGCATCGAGCGATGCAGATCGACCGATAGCGCCCACACGCGATTAGACATGCAGCGTAAATGCTCGATCACATGTGGGCACGCGGTGCTGGCGAGGGCGATTTAGATCGAACGGCTAAGCGCGTGCGGGCGTGCGAAAGCATTGAGAGCGCGAAGGCGAAGGGGCGTGTGAGTAGCGCATGCACGTTGACCATGTTTAGGCCTTTAGTGATGGATAAATCCGTCACTAAAATTCCTGAATTAATGTTTTTCATGTTGTAATGTCCAAAATGCCCCCACTCCTTGCAACAATAAAAGGAGACCCCTACCATATGAATTTCTCATCCCTTCCTTCTCCTCTCTCCCTCTCTAAAGCTTAAGAGAAGCTTGTCCCACACCCGGGATGCTCCTCAAGAGCTAAAACCAAGTTTTCTCCCCCGTTCCTGAAGCGGATCCCGCGACGACGACGACATGCTACCTTGTTCCCGTTCCACCTGCTTCATTCTCCTTCCTCCTGCTCCATTCCTCATCTTCCAGGCGTTGTCCCATACAGCTCATCCTCCAAGCGATTGTCGAGGAGGATAATTTCTCTCTCCCATTCTTTTTACTACTTTCTAGAATAGAGTTTTCCTGCTTTCTAGTTGTAATAATTTCTCACTTTCTGGTGTAATCATTTCTCGCTTTCTTAGTTGTAAAAACATTATACGATATCAAGTGATTGTTCTCTCTTTCTCTCTCTCTTGTTGTCTATATTGCTTCCACTATGATTATTTCGCCCTTTAAACAAAAACACAAAAATATAATTATGAATTTGATCAACGTAGCCTCCCTATGTTTGACTTGAAATTTCTTTACCGAGTTTTCAGCATAAATTTTATTTGTTAGATGGATTTCTTCGCGACTCAAACTACAATGATGGATTTTCAAAACAAATTCCGATAGCGTAGTCATCTAACATTCAACAGGGGAGAATATGGAGCTACACTACTAAGTAGTAATAAAGCATTAATCTACAAAGAACTACGCTACTTATCTACCTAATAGAATGAAGGGAATTCTGAGGTAGCTCCGATGGCCTTTGACTTGGTTGAGAAGAGGAGGGGCGGCCAATGGTGCTTAGGTTAGCCCTTGGAGAGAGGTTGAAGGTGATCTAGGCCTGGTGTGGAGGTGATGGGGATTCCATGGTGTGCTCGTGGAGATGGAGGTGGAGTAATGGAGGTGGAATGAAGCTAAAACTAGATGGAAGGCTAGATGGATGCAAATGACCACCCAAAGGTCCTTTAAGTAGACCCAATGGAGCCTGTCTAGAGAAGTGTGGAACTCTCTAGAGAGGCATATGTTGGGAGCTCATGGGAGAATGAGAGATAGGATGGATGGGTGGTTTTTTTATCCACATTTGGTGGATCTAAAAATTGAATGCATCTTGGTTGCTATTTAGCAACCAAGGCAGCTACACATGGTAGAGAATTCTAGAGAACTCTAGGCTAGGTATTTTCATGTAGATGGTGTGTGTGGGTCAAAACTTAGGTGGCTAGGTTGATTAGGTTAGGTTCTAGTGGGTTTTGGTCAAGGTAGGTCTCAAATTAGGGTTGTAAACCCTAATTCATTAAGGTAAAATGCAATTAAACTTGATACAAGTTTAATTTAATGTGTGAAACCCTAATTGAGAGTAAAATAACTCAATTAAGGTAGGTTTAGATCAATTGGACTCTCACTGAGTCCAATTGGACAGTGTGTGCTGAGATCAGGGTTCAATTGGACTCAATGAGTCCAACTGAATAGGCTGATGGAATTGACTAAGATCCAAGTCAATTAGGTTTAGTGAGGACTTAATTAAGTCCTTAGGGAGGTCTAGAGGTGATGTACTAGGGTTAGGGTACCTTAATTTAGGTTCCTATGGGGTTAGAATTGGGTTTAGGGACCTAGGAATTCAAGATCCAAACTTAAATTCAAAAATAGGAACTAGAGAGCAGTTCCAGACGTCTGACAATGGTGTCAGACGTCTTAAAATGAAAAGTTAGACGTCCAGACTTGTTGTCTATGTTAGTTCAACCCCTCATATATAATATTTTGATGATTTTACAAAACGAGGAAAAAGAGATAAAACATAAGCGTAGCATATTTTTCTCTGTAATAATACAATTGCAGGTTTCATGGAGTTCTCCAAGTCGGAGGATTAAAAGCATGAAGACTAGGTAACATGAGTAATGTCATAGGTCATAGGCTTTTTATGCAAACTTTCAAAGGTTGTAATCTTTAGTTTATTTTAGTTTAGAGATATTGTAAAGAGCCCCCAAACATAACTTATAAATAGCTAACTTAAGCTTTATACACTTAGGAAAAATTAGAAACAAAAACCTATGACTAAGACTTAAATCAGACATCCATAACAACTGTCAAACGTCTGATTTTCAACTTTAAGACATCTGACAAGTGTTTTAGACGTCTAATTACCTATAGCTTTGCCTTTGATTTCTGACTTCATAAACATCAGTTGAAGTAACCTTCCATCAGACATCCATAGCCTCATCCAAACATCTAATAGTTTGCCTGGATGTCCTTAAAACAACCGTTAGACTCAAGCACCCATCTTCCTTCTGAAAATAACCGGAAAAATACATTTTTAGACGTCTGGACATGTCTCTAGACGTCTACCTTTGCACCGTTGCTCATTTATTTCTGTGCGAATCTCATCAGGAACCAAAGATCTACTGTCAGATTTCCAAGACAAGTCTTTTTTAGGTTTCCAGACATCTAGGGAATCCTACAAACGTCCATACTGATGTCTATTCCTTGAAATCTAGAACCCTGTTTGGATCTGGTTAAAACAGGAACGAATCCACACATAATTAGACGTCCAATATTTTTATCAGACGTCTTATGTGAAAATATTAGACATCCCTGTTTCAATCCAATGAAACTAGTAAAGCCTGGCTAATAGTATTAGATGACCATAGTTGTAATCAAACATCTTACAAGACATCTGATCCTAAAATTAGACATCTGATATTGCTATCAGACTCATCATTACCCTGATTTATGGTGGATTTCATCCCAATCTCTTGGGATTTTCCTCCAATGGTTAGGAGACCTCTCTCAAGCATTCTTGAAGGTTCCAAACTTTCCTATGAATAGACTACAATCCCTCTTAGGCAAGACACACCTCTTGAGATTCAATTCCCTTAGAAAATCACTTGCTCACTACACTTAGCTTCCTCTTGCCCTTGTGCTGTGCCAACACTCTAATAAAAGGGCAAACCCACACTCCCGGTGCACTTCATTCTGCAAATTCTCAAGGAATTCTCTTTGTGCTTAATAGATAAGGAAGTCATCAAATTACTGGGGTGCTTTATAGGTGTTGTTTCATTCTTACTTTTGTAGTTTGGGTATCCGGCCTATCGGATCCCCGTTTCTTCATTGTGAAGGGAGAAACCTCCGTTTACGGATTGGAGGTGGGACTTGTAATTGAGGTACACTACCCTCATTTAGGTAGTGTGGTTAGTGGATTGATCACTTTGTGATCGAAAATCCTAAGTTAAGGGATTGGCTTAGGTGGTGGTTTTCACCCGTCTTGGGTTTCCACATAAAAATCTGGTGCCTCTTTTTTTGATTGTATTTTTTTGTCTTACAATATTTTATAAATTCACTATTCACCCTCCTCTAGTGCAATTTCAGTATGGACGTCCAAATAGAGGCAGGGAAGAATTAAGGTTCTATCTGCAGAAATTGGACGTCTAGGCCAAGTGTCTGGACGTCTTAAAATGCTGTAGAAGTGGGTTTTAGGTGCGTGGGTTGTGGCTAAGGATTCTGGACGTCCTGTAACTCATCTGGACATCCAGACAGAGGCTGGAAATAAGGTTTTAGGGCTTTCTAGGGCACAGTGACCTAATCTAAGGGTGGCTAAGGCTTGGGGAAGTTTCTAGGTTGTCCTAGGGCTAGGATGGACCTAAGTTCTTCATAGTTTACTGCTTTATTCCTACTTAACAGAATAGTATGCCTCAACCCCTTACATTATTGTCTACTACATCTTATTCTTGGTCTTCTGCACCAGCTCTGCTGCAACTCTGGCTTCAGGTCCAGCTTCAGATCCAGCTCTTGAGCTTCTTATTTCTTGCAATTTATATAATGCACCTAATTAGTATATTATAGCATTATTCTATGCATAGCTATAGGAGGAACAATAAAGATGCAAATAATACTTATGCATGCATGAACTACCCTAACTTATGCTAAGTCCTAGCCTAATTCTGGACAATTAAGACCTATGATTGCTATGCAATCATACTCCCATGCCTAAATCTTGCTAGTCCCTAGCAAATGCAAAACTAAATTATTCACAGAAGGGTCCCTAAGAGATTGATTATTTTATCAAGTGTATGCCTAGATATTTTTCTCCTTTTTGCTTTCATCCTATGCTCTAGAAATCCAGACAAATGTGAAAGTGCAGCAACGTAGCTTTTGCAACGGATTTGAGTGAAAGACCTGATTTACCTCTAAAGCCTGTACTTGACCCCTAGTAAAAAAATTCTATCAGGATAGTGGACTTCTCCCCTCAGGGTATTCAAGATATTCTTTGAATTCCGCCCCAACTTTAAGCTTGGGTAGAAAATGTCTGAGGGATGCAAGTGTTTGTTTGGTGGCTCACTCTCACTTGGTGCTACATAGAAATTAGTACTTCAGAATCTAGATTCCTGGATTATCAAGTAACTCATCTCAGAGAAAGACGAGAAAAAATATCCTCTCTTTTGGTTCCCTTGTATTCATCCTCTCTTACTAATAACCACATATAAATTCATCATAAAATGCTTATTGATAATAGTTCCTAGGCATAGCATTGCATATCATGATATAAATATTGCACAAACATCTATTGCATTGCATCTAGGATAGTTGTATATTATGTACATTAATTCCATCATTTTACATGGCTAGGAGGCAATGCAACATCTTTACAAGCTTCAAATGAAGAATCTCACCGTACGGATGGATTCAAAGCAACGATCGTAATCTGTCAACGTGGAAATCGCCCAGATCTGAGCTCTATAGCACTCTGGAAAAAGAAGATGGACGGCCCAAATGGCACCACGTGGCACCATCCACGCCACCCCACCTGAGCCAAGGCACCCCGAAGCCCACCGCAAGATCAGATCCCAACCATTGGATCTTAATCCAATGGTTGAGATGTGCACTCCACGGCTGAAGAAGCGCCTCATCTCAACCAACCTCACGCAGATCAAGCAAGGAGTCATCTCGACCGTTGGATCTCCATCCAATGGTCGTGGGCGTGGAAGCTCAATTCAAAAATAGAACACATAACGACCCTCAGCACAATGGTCTGTGCCTCAACTCTCAATGCACGGCCATGCGTTCGAAGCCCCGCACGAGGATTTTATCCGCTGAAGCGCATAAGGGAGGAAATTGAGCCGTCGATGGAAGATCGGGCGGTGAAGGAAGCAGCTACGTGAATGCACAGTTGAGTGCGGACGCTGCATGCGGGTGCCGACGCACATCAAGAACGTACCATCTGACGCGTGCGACATCCGACGGTTGATGGTGAGGTACGTGATTCAAATTTGACGAAAAGGCGCAATCTCTCGGTCGTGCGATCCTTCATCCGACGAACAGGATGCATCTGTGCCTGCATGAGCGATGATAGCTACGGGCGTGGGCGGTGGGTGCAGGATTTGCAATAACAAAAGGGTGGGCCTTCTTTAGTGACACTTGCAGCTGTCACTAAATGGCCTACGCAGTGCGTGCACTAGCCCAAGTAATGAAGAGGCGCAGATCTTCAACGACAGCTCGAGCGGCCTTTAGTGACGCTTATAGCTGTCACTGAATGCCTGTGCGCGGGACTGTCTTCTTCCCTCCACTATATAAACACCCCTACACCCCCCATTCCTCTTTATCTCTACTACTCTACTCCCACCTACTCCCAAGCTCTAGCGAGACAACCAATGCTCCATTAGAGCTTGTTATCAAGCTCCTAAGGCTCCTATTAGTGTAGCGAACCTCTGCCTCACCAAATATTCATCCCTCTTCCCATCCCCATTCGTAGGTCGCCTTGGAGCTGTCTTCCCACCTCCATTCTAGTAGCAGATCATCTCTGCCTTCTCACCTCCATTCTGGAGCCATGCTGAAGATTTCCTCTACCTGACGTCCTCCTGCATCTCACCTCCATTGTCCCGCCCCTCACCTCCTTCAAACGTGCTTCCACCAGGCACCGTCGTCTCGCCGAACAATCGATTTGGGAGATTTCCTCTCACCCCCTCTCTCTTTTTATGCTTTCATAGCTTATTGTAATCAACATTGGATTGATATATATATCATATTTGTTCCATTTCTATCTTGTGATCCATTCTACTTGTCTTCTTTTCAAAAATACAAAAAAAAAATAATAACAAAACCATAAAATACCAAAAAGAAACCAAATGAAGCACAATTTTCAATTAAAGTAAACGTCGCCTCCCTGTGTTCAACCTAGGACTCCCTTGGAGTTTCAGTATAAATTTTATTTGACCACGAGTTTTGCAACTATGACGATGGGTTACTTGTAACCCTAATTTCAAACTCGTGAAACACGTGCGATCACTTACTCTCTTTTTTTTTTTCTTAGAGCTCACAATCTCACTAGATTCCCATGTATAATCCATATTTGGTGGTCTCACTTGGCATTAACACTTTCATTAAGTTCCATAACCCTAACACTAAGTCGAAATTCCTCAGCCAGTATTCGAGCGGTCAAGAACACAAAAAGATAAGTTAAGGCCTTATTTGGTGGATCTCAAATTTATTTGGTGGTATTACCTCAATGCAATTGAAATAAGCACTAAATATTCATACACTCTTTTTCTTTGCTTTTTCTTCTTTTTCTAATTTTTTTCTTTTTCAATTTTTCTTTTTTTTCTTTTTTTTCTTCCCCTTTTTTCCTATGTATAATTCTTTTTTTTCAACACAACACAAGCTACCATACATTCATGAACTTTATTGAGGAGGCATTATTAGGGATTGGTGGTACTCAAGAGACATTAGGTGGCTTATTTGGTGGAAGTGTCTACTCTCGACACCAGGAGAGATGGATAGGATGGTGTATTTCTATCCTTGTCATCAATACCCTCCTTCAGCCGAGGATTCCATAAAGAATGATCATAACCATCCACCTTAGCCCTAGTTTTATGAAGACTCTCTCTCTGCATAATTGCCTTATTTGGTGGCTCTCAAAATTTCGCACAAAAATGTATATGTAAGAACCGAGAGCGAAAACTATGCCTAATCTCTGAGTATCATCACCTAATTTTCTAGGATTCCAGATTCCTTGCACTAATCTTAGAGCACCAATACTCTCTATTCTCGTCTCACACTATTTGGTAGATTTTTGGAAGAAACTTTACCTAGCTCCCAAAACACTATCCAAGGGTTCAGGAAAAGAAGCACTGCTTCTTCTCGACAGACTAAAGATGTTTATCAGCCTTCACTGTAAATCCATTGCAAATTCTACATGTGTGTGAAAAGTTGTACTAGATTCCAGATTATAGGAATCAACTAGAGGATAAAATTCCTAATGCATTCTCTTAATAAAATAATCTTATTCATGGATGCACTATGTATATATGCTATAAACAAGCAACCTCTTATATTCATACTTCATGAAATTTTCCTTTCGGATTACATTCAGCTTGATCCTAAATTTTGAACAAAAGGTGAGCAGGTGAGTTGGAAGTGGCTGTTGCGGACGATTTTTAGCTCCAATGCGGGCCTTGGAAATGGAGTCGGATGTTCTTTTATTTAGGGTCCTAAAGTACATTTGACATGCAACTTTAAGGTTTTCCTAAATGTTGGCATAAAAATTTTCAGTTTTGTCGTATCTACCCCCCCATGCCTATGTTCTTGCATGTCCTCATGCATGAATATAAAAGAAAATAAATACAGCAGGGAATAAATGGGTAGAAATCACCTGGAATTGCTCTTGAATTTTAACGTTCAGCATCAACCAACCTGACAGTATGCAATATGCGAAAAGGAAATATGCTTAAAAGAAAAATATGCTATGTATAAAGCGAGTATGTATAGGGTGATGGTAGAATGTGAGGTAGATGTTGAGTTTAACATCTCTAGCTGGGCGAAAACTCAATCAGATGTATCAGTTCTAGCATAGGAGCCAGTCAAGATTAAGAGAAAGATGTGCTCGTATGCTCCTAGAATCAATGGTCCGAAGATGCGAACCAACTGATTGTGCACCCCTACTCCTAAAAGTCTAGCTATAAGAAAGTCTGGAGTGGTGGTGGAAAATAGAGGATAATCAGAGGGGGTCATGATGTTGATTCAGCTGATTTATCATGTCCCACAATTCAGCAGGAAGTTGCTGAGGGAGTAACTGGACGCTTGGCCGGAGGAGAAGAGAAGAAATTGGAGGTTGTTCTCCAGCCAAACCAAGCTAAATCTGAGTGGCAAGGTTAGGGGATCCTTTTATAGGTACTGGTAGAGGTCCTAGTGCTTGGAAGGCAAGCTTCCAAGCACATGAATCCTTTCCGAAGTAGGAATGTGCAAGAGACCCAAATCTCTCGAGCATTCGCACAAGAGATTAGGTGCAAATCAAGGCTTGAGATTGTGTTCAGATGATAGGGAATTCCTCAGAGAATCTCCCTTACAAATTTGAGGAGTCTCTGAGGAATTAAAGAGAAATCCCCTTTGGAATCCTCACTGGAGTAGGACTCCTCCACTGTAATGATAGAGGGACCTAATTGCAAAGAGTGGAGAGGAAGATAGGGGGGTCTTCACAATGGTTTTCAAAAGCTAGGGGTCTAAATGTAATTGGGTGGACTATTTTGCAAAGTAGGTCAAGGTGACCTCCCCTTAGGTCCAAATTTTGGTACAAACCTAATTTGGACCTAAAGAATCCAATGGTAAAGTTGGATTTTAGGGTTGACCACGTTTGACTGGACATTTTAAATAGAAACCCAAATTAGGGCAAATAATTAGCTAGGACCTCTATTTACGTCAAAATAGGTTCCAAAGGCCAAATTGAAGGTTCTAAACCCTAGGGGATATTTTTTCCATAAACTTTAGAGGGTTTAGTTGATTTTTATCCTGACCAAAACCTTTTTAAATGAAGTGGGTTTGTTTTAGGGTTACAGGATGTCATTTAATTCTTAGATTGCACATGAACCCATTTCTGATTGAACCATCCTAATTTTTATCTTGTTAAGACCATTTGACCTATGTTTATCCCCTAAGAAATCCCGTTGATGTACTGCAATGGTAAAATTACAGATTTACCCTTTGTTTCTTATTTTCTTCTCAGAATAGTTATTCCTTGAATTAGGCCCTTCTCTAGGTTATCTAGGAGCTTTCATTCTCTTTTCTAGGTCAAAATGAGCTAGTTAGGGCTCAGGATGGTGTTTCCATCGTAGCCAAGCTCTCAATCAGAGATTTCTCCCTGATTACTTGTTTAATCCCTTCCAAAATTAGAAGGGATAACCTTGAGGAGATCCCTAATTGATTAAACCTAATCCTAGACTCCAAATCTGTCTATGTTGTTCATGCGAACCTAAGGATTTCAAGAATCCCTCTTCCTGAAAAATCGAGCCTTTCAAGCTTGTTTCCAAGCTTGGGAGCTTGCTTGAAGGCCTATAAAAGACCCTCATGGACTGCCTCACCTCCTTAGTAAGTTTTTGGGCCACAAACTTCTTCCCTTCTCCCTCTCTAGCCTACTCCAAGCTTTGCTCCTGGGACCACCTTCCTCCGTTCGCTTCACCGGTTGCCACATACAATAAGCGGTTAAATCTTCTTCCCCTCTTCATTCCACATCGCGCAATACCGGTGTGGTGCTCTCCGACCTCCTCCTCCTCGTCATTCTCCTTCCCGAAGTATTCTCCTTCTCCAGCACCAGCTCATCACGGTTGACGCTTTCTTTGACTCCCCTTCGTCCATTACATTCCCACATCGACTCCTCTTCGACCATTGATCCTCCCAACATCATTAGACTTTAGGTGCGCTCACAAATCTGCCCATCCCACCATTGTCTCCTCCATCTCTAGCATACCTTTGACGACCTCGATAATCTACTACATGCCACCAATCTGCCTGCCATCAACTCCTACACCTCCGTCGTGTCCACGCGAGTAAAACCCCTAAAGAAATTGAGGGGATTGCTACGCCCATTGATGAGACACTCATCATGATCTCTAATTACCCCTAATTAACTAGTCTTCCTAGTTAATTAGCTAAGGTTATGAATATATAAGGGTTAATTATAGAATAAGGGATATTTAGTTAAGGACCTTAAAATAAGTTTAAAATGACATTTTATCATTCAATTAATATTATTAATAATTTAGATAATAATTGGACTCGAAATCATATTAATCATTCTCTTAATTAATGAGATAAGTAACTTAAATATAATGTATAGCTAAGTATGTAATAACTTAAGTGATTTTACTTAATCTAATAAATTAACCTAAAAAGGTCAAAAATGTAAATTCAAGGTGTAAACATAATATTTACCTTATTTACTAACATATATAAATAGTTGAAAAAGATCTAAATTAAAATAAACCTTCAAAACCTGGATTTACATTTTAGTCCTTAATATTCATTACAGTCAGGTCCTTATTTCTCACATAGGTCCTTAAGTTTTATTTCTTCTAAGTCCCTCTTCATCTTCTTCTTCTTCTTCTCCAGCCAAACGAACTGCTGGCGGCAGAGAGTCATCCCACCGCGCGATCACCGCCCTGCCGACATCATTCCTCTTTGTCTAAGCTCTTGCAGCTTGCGCTCACCACCTACATTTCAACCATCGGTCTAGATTAACCGAGAATCCTATTTTTAGTGGGAGATATCCTCATCATCGTCGGAGACGACGACGAAGGTTAAGCTCCTCGAGCATCTTCTTCGGCCAGACCATGCCCCTCTCTTTGCCGCAAACTGCTATAAATAACCCCTCACACCTCCGATTTTAGGTAAGTTGGCTCCCTTCCCTCTTCTAACACTGCAATCGACCCAATAGGCTATTCTTCCAAACCTCCGGCGATCCCCCATTCCATCTTCCGACTTCCTCCGTCCATCTTAAGTAGCCGAGGAGATTCGCCGTGGTCTTCCACACCTCTGACAAAGGTGCCGACCCTAGGATTCCTCCGCTCCACCTCAAATTCGCCCGTCGGAGATCTTTCTTCAACCCTCTGATTTCGTCATCTGCTATGAAACTTCTGCGGAACCCTATTGACCCCTTTGTCCAGGTAACAGTAGACTAGGAGTAGGAGTAGGAGTAGGCTAGCTTAGTTAGTTAGTTTAGTTAGTTAGGTTAGAGTAATGTTAGAATTTAGCTTCATCTCCTCCGACTCCGAAGAGTTCCTTGAGCTCACCAGAGACTTCAATTTTGTCTTTTAATACATTGTTCACCTTCCTGTATCTTCCATGTTCACTTCTAATTCATTTTAACGATTAATTAAATCACCTAAATGCCTAATTCAAATCTCACCTTCACCGACTACTTCACTGTCCATGGTGACAGTAATCGGCCTAATTCCACCTTCACTGGGTTCTTTCATCACCTATCACCACTAATGAACCCTAATCGACATTATATTACCTATTATTATCATCTATAATTAAACACCCAAATTTAATTTAGCTCCTGAGCTCGCCGTCCATGGCGGCTTAGGAACATTTCAAACTATAAATTGAGAATATATTTATGATTAATAACATCTATTGACTTGATTTAACTTCTCAATCGAGTAGTTAAATCAAGTCCTGAGCTTAAACCATTCAAATCTTTTAAGAAACAAACTTACTGTCAAATCTTATATTTCAATGAACAAATGAAGAATTTAATGTGATAAAGAGGTTCATTGTAACCTCAGGATCATTTCTGAATCAGAAATGGTTAATTTTGTCAATCTGTACAAACATTTTACATTTTCTGGACTCACTGGAGCTCCGGCGAGCCAAAGTTGTGTTGCAGCCTCTTAAACTTATGAAGTGGCTCCAAAATAGTTTAATAAGGATTACTGATCATTTTAAAGAAATTTGTTTGAGGTTTTAATCACCGGAGATAAAGAAGTAACTTCTTCTTCCCCAACTCCGGCGAGTTGGAGAAGTCTGTTATGAAGAATTTAAGAAACACTTAAGGAGCTCAGAAGCTTCAGTGCGATCCACTGAAGCTATTTAAGTCATTAAAAGACTGTAACTACCACTGAACAACTCTGTCGAACACATACCTATTTCAGTTCAGGCGGCGAGCCTGAAACCCTAGGAATTAAGGACAGAACACAAATCTGAAGATCTGATTGAGTTCCAAATGATGAGAAGACTCTGATTGAGGCATTAATTTCTTAGGAAGAAGCTTTAAACAAAAAGTCAATCTTCGAGCTTCCAAAGTCAAACCTGAGTCTGATAATGGTGTTCTGAGCTTGAATTGAGGAATTGAGATGTGGAAATTATTTCTGAGATTCTGTTTGATGTTTTTAGAAAGAATAAAGTAAGCTCAGATGATGTAATTAGTAAAGATTTTGTTCCTGTCAAGTTGGGTTACTCTCGAACCCAAACCAACAGAAGCACCGTTCTGATGAAATTCAAATCTAAAACCTACCCAGATTGATTGGTTATAACCCTTAGAATTAATCTAAGTAGATTAGGAACACTTTAAAGTGTCTGTTGCACTTATTGAAATCCAAAAATCAATCTCTGAAGTTTTCAGAGAAGAGAAAAGCTTCTCTGCAGGTTCTGTAGGTCTCAAGAGTTTAAATCCATCCTAACAGAAGCGGAATTGCTTATATAATATATACAGACCTTTTAATAGATGGGAGAAGTCCATCTGAGGACTCTCCTGAGTTAAAATCCTCTCCAAGCTTTTATAAAACCCATAGAAACCCCTGATTTCATCTCTTAAATTGAAGAGTAAAACATAATTAAAACATTAAATTGACCCTAAAATTGTGTAGATTACCCTTAGAGCTTTCCAACGAACTTTAAATCATCCAATTTGGAGCTCTGGGTAGAAAGTTACGATCGATTGAATTCGGGTCTGGAAGGGGAATGTTTGTCCCACCTCGGATATCCATGAGCGCGCACCTTGGTATAAAACTGTTTTGCTCCCTTGGCTATGCAGTCGTTAGCGCTCGGCGCACCGGTTCCGATTCCTTCTGATCTGATCTAAGCATTGGTCTATGTGTGTGGGCATATGCCTGCAGGTGTGTGCGCCATTGGGGGCATGCGAATGTGAATGTGCCATGGGAGGGCGAGTGTGGCCTAGGAGGCCAGGTTGAGCCGATGTGGCTCAATACTGTGAATCGATTAAGAAATAAATCAAAATAAACCTAATTGAGATTAGGCGAGGACCGAGTAGGGTTTGGTCCCACCCTGATCCCAGGGTGTTGTGTATCCTCGATAGGACCTCGCTGCAAATAAAAAAAACTTTTGGTTTAAAAAGTAAAAAAACCTGGTTCAGCTGAAAGCTTAAGAAAAGAGAAGCCGCTAAAGGAAGCTAAGCGCTAAAGGATGCACAGGCTAAGAAGTGTTAAGGAAAAACTACGGAACAAAGGAGAAAAACTAAGGGAAGAAGAGAAGGTAGGTGAAGGCAGGAACAACACGAAAAAGAAAGAAAGAAGAAAGAAGAAAGAGAGCTCGAGAGAAGAAAATAAAAGAGAGAAAGAAAGAAAGAAAGAAAGAAGAAGATTAGAGGCTGTAGAGAGATGAAGAGATAAATGAATTTTCTCTTGCATAATTACTTTTTATTCTTAATTGTGAAAGGCATGCTTTAATTGGATAACTTTTTAATTGCCTTAATTTCCTTAGAATGAAATAAAATTGAAAAAATAACATGTTTACTTGTTAATAAAGTACAACATTTTGAGTAAATATGTTTGCATATGAAATTTTGTATGTTCTTTATAGTTAAATATTTTGACAAAATTCATGTTTTTAAAATTAAACTAGTTTTACCTCCTAAACTTAAAGAGATAAAAGAAATTGGTGAATTTGGAGAAAATTATTATGCCTCCCAGTGAACGACCTAGACTCAACCAGTAAAAATTTCTAAAATGTTAGGTTAATTCGACCCTATACTACACAATTGACACAACTTCGAGTTAACCTAAGTGATTTCTTCTACTCTTAATTAAGTGAAATTAACTTAATTACTGAGTTGAGTTGAAAAACACGCATCATTTTAATGGCACCGTTGCTGGGAAGGAAATATTTTGACTCACTCCACTCATCAAAATATTCCCTAGTATTGCTTCATCTAATTATCATTTTAAAGGTGCCGTTGCTGGGGAGGCAATATTTTGACTCACTAAAAATTAAAAAAAAAGGGGATTAATTGTTTAATTAGGAGGTATTTTGTAAATAGTTTTGTTTTTACTAACTTTCGTTTTAATTAGTGTGCTTGTTTTTGTTTTTGTTTTTGTTTTATTTTCTGTCTTCTTTTCAGGTTTACCTTTGCGGGTAATCTCAGGAGAAGGCAGGATGTAGTTTTGCTGTTTTCATTCTTTGTGAGTATTTCTTAATCTTTTGTTTGTTGCATTTAAAAATAAAAAAAATAAATATAAAAAAATACATCTTTTCTGACTAGCAGCAGCATAACATGGGCATACACTCTTAGGAGTGCATTTCTTTCTAGTATTAAGTGTGATCTGACTCGGGAAAATTTTTAAACTATTTTTCTCGCATCAGCGGGAAAACACGAGAAAACCTGCATAGATCCCTGTCTTTGAGAATTAAAAAGACCATATATTTTTGTTTGAAAAGATATAAAAAGTGGCCATTGTAGTTTAATTGATATATTTTTGAAAAAGATTAACTAAAAAGAGGAAGTAAAATTGGTGACTTAAATCTGTTTGTAGAATGCATGTGGGTTTTTATATCGATATCATCTGTTGCATGCTATCGCGCACACAGCGCGATCACTAAAGTCACACGAGTCTATTTTTTCTATTTTCTCATCACACCACTGCCTCCGACTCTGCACTCACATTTCGCCTTTGCTAGACCTCCACAACCACTCTCACCACACGCCACCACCACCATCACTTTCGTCGTAATGCAGCGAAGCTCTTGAGCTACTCTGATGAGGCCATTAGGCCGTATTACTTGTTTCAGGTCCTCAGCATCGCTCCACTACCGCAGTCGTCTTCTCTAACCTTAGCTGTCGCTCTCCGACTCTATTCTTCATCGCAATCACTTCCAGGTGACGCGGTCTTGCTTCAGGTGCATTCTCAGGCTATCAATTGAAGTAGATAGCCTCAACTCCGCTCGCGATTGGAAGAAGCACCGCCTGCTACTGTTGTGAGAAAGCACCCGGAAAGTTAATCCCACATCATTGGATTGGGAGCTCACAGTGCGACCTAAAAAGAATTTGTGATCCAGACCCCTCACCCAGTACACGAGGGGTCGGGTCCCTCTTCACTCACACTCACTCACTCCTCGACTACCTCTTACACTCGGTAGCTCTGGTCCCTTGGCCAAATCCGAATACCCGCCTGGATACCCGATTATAGACCCGATTACGCATGTTTTTGAGAAAGACAAGAAGAAAGAGAGAGGGGAATTTTTGCCCTTGCTCCTACCCTCTCTATACTTAGCTGCTGAGAGGCTTTCGTGCCTCTGATTGGTGTTGTGCTGTGTCTCTCTCGAGGCTTGAAGGAAGGAAGGAAGAGACCCTTGAGCCTCTTGATGGCACTATAGCAGGCTTCATTTAAGTTGTCTGGGGCTTCTCTCTGACGTTTGTGGTATTTGACTCTAATAGTGGTTGTGCTTATTATTCATATATTTGTAAGGTTTAAACTTAAAGGGTAATTTGGTGATTCAAATCACCTTTTTACCCTAATCTTTTTACACATGGTATTTGGATCTATTGATATATTATTCTGAATTATTCTTCTGACCTTAATTTCTTATATTTTGCTTAGAATTGTGATATGTGAGAATGAATTGCCATTATTGCTCCCAGTGAACGACCTCGTACTTGCAAGTTATAAATTTTAAGTGTTTTTGAGCGATTTTGACTTGCTATGACGATTACATCCTTTAAAACATCAATTTTGCACGTTAACAAAGATCCTTCTGTGTGGGTTCTTTTGGCTCACTATGTTTAGAGACACACAATCCTACTGTAGGGCATGTGCTCATTGCCAAACCCTCGACAACATGGGCTCGCGCAATATGATGCCCTTAAATCCGATTATCATGTGTGAGAGCTTTGACATATGGGGATTCATTTTATGGGACCATTTCCCGGATCTAACGGCTTCGAGTACATCTTATCTGTTGATTATGTATTGAAATGGATTGAAGTCGTACCCACAAGAACAAATGATCATAAAGTTGTTCTCTAATTCATTCAGGAGAACAGCTTTTCTTGATTTGGGGTTCCTAAAGCCATCATCAGTGATGACAGGTCCCACTTCATGAATGTGCACTTCTAGTCCTTGATGAAAAAGTATGGGGTGTCGCATTATATTTCGGCTCCTTATCACCTCCAAACTAATGGATTGGCTGAGCTCTCCAATCAGGAGATCAAGAAAATCCTTTAGGTCACTGTTCAGTCTGATAGGAATCATTGGTCCACCTAACTTTCGGAAGCCTTATGGGCCTATAGTATCACCCATAAGACCCAGCTAAGAATGTCTCCATTCAAACTTGTGTACTGGAAGGCATGTCACCATCCTGTAGAGATGGAGCATAGATCCTAAGAAGGCTAGAATCCACCACCGGTTGCAAATGAGTGAAATCGAGGAGTTACGTAATGATGTGTACAAGAACTCGTGTATCTATAAAGAGAAGATCAAGGCTTTTCATGACAAGCACATATTGCGAAAATCTTTCCATCCTAGTCAAAAAGTGCTCATCTTCAATGCGAAGATCAAGCACTTCCCAGGAAAGTTGAGATCAAAATGGATCAGACCTTTTCTAGGCTGGGGAATCCTTGAAAATGAAGCTGTAAAAATTAGTGGACTCAACCATGACTCAAAACCCTTTGTTGTGAATGGCCGGAGACTGAAACCATTCCTCGAGCTCACCGATTCGAATCTGGCTGCTGAATCTTTTGATCTCCATCTCTAAGCTACATTATGCACTGGCTGATGACGTTAAACTTAGCACTTAACGGGAGGCAACCCATCATTTGAAAAACTCGAGACCCTTCTTACCCATTTCTAAGCAGAATTCCTATTGCACTTCAGGGTTCATCCCTTAGAACAATCGACTCCACCTCTTATATTCGTATTGGAGCTTGAAATCGACCACAACAGTCATCTAGACTTGTTCACACACCCATCTAAACCTATTCTAATGTACGATCTAAGATGAACTCGAAGGCATGGGTAGTATTAAAGTGCAAAATACTGTGAAATTCGATTCTTTGAAGGGTTTCGTTCAAAAAAAGAAATGGAGTGGGTGAAAGGAGGAAACACAAATGTGAGATGAATTGAAAAATATAAGTTGAGGAGGATAAGAAGGAGAAAAGAAAAATAGAGAAAAAAGGAGTAACAAGGAAAATTGTGTTAGCCTCAGTAATTGAGTATGGAACTTACTTAAGTTCTAAGCTAGATCAGATGATGAATTAAGACCAGAAAGGCTAAATCTTAATAGAAAAGTGAAGGATGCCGACCTTAGGACTCTTGGGCTTATTTGAGGGCTTAAACACTCACATATTTGTTAAGATCTAGACTATTCCTCAAGAGGTTGAGGGTGTTACAAGGCTAATGTATTAAGTCTAAGGCTTAGGAATTATTTGGCCCCATTGCCTGCCCTTTGGTTTGCAGGACTTGGTAACCTAGGGACCCAAAAATCACACATTGGTCTAGTTTAGTGCGCTTAATGAAGAATAATGCCATAAAGTATTTTGTTCTGAAAATGTTTTCCTAAAGATCTGGCTTAAGCGCGGCTCGAAGACACAAGTTGATTGGACGAGTTCCCGACGCGGAGGGGAGGAATAAAAGTACTCCCCTCGAAGATGCATTATAACATACCATTTCCTAGGTGCTTGTCTCCTAGGATATATGAATATCCTACTGGTGGCACGTAAGCACCTTGTGCTGGTTCAGGTACCATAGGTGGCATTATCCCAAAATGTCGATTGCCAAGGCCTGAATTTAGCTACAGAATGCCATTAGCGGCACTATCCCAAAGTGTCGAAAGTCAAAATTCTAGGGGTTGCCATGGCTGTACTATCCTGATGCATCGATTTCCAGGGACCCTGCAATGATTGATGGTGGGGATAAGGAATCCAACACAGATCGTGTTTAGGGCCAATCCAATGTTGGATCTAAGGGAATTTAAAAAGAAGAGAGAGAAAACTCTCAAAATAAATATCTCACTCTTTCTCTTATCAAAAAAATGCATGGGAAAACTAAACCTAGACTTGCTATACATTCGCACGAGTGCTTTAACCGTTGGGGTCAACGAACCTCTGGGCAATTTTTGCAAGCCTTAGAAACCTTCGCAGTGGACCCAAGTATGAGGCTGCTCAAGTCTAGATCCTGGCTGGTATTTTAGTACCTCTATGCCAATTGTTGGTATTTTGATCTAATTTTTAGAGATGCGGCTCGGTAAGGCATCCTGATGGTTAAAATTTGGCTCAGAGATCTAGTTTGGTCCATAGTATGTTGTTAGGGACTAGCAAAAGTTAGGCATAGGGGTGTGATGGTATCACCATCATTGTTTTTAATAAGCTTAAATTAGCCTAACTACACTAATAAATGCTCCTAAATACTCATCAGAAGATCATAACTATGTCTGAGTTGCATTGGAGAGGAAGACAAGAAAAATAGGTCAATTTTTTTGTTTTAACATCTAATCACTAATGCAGATTAACTACGGGATTAATCAGTGGTTAATTAAAAGTCAAATGAACTTAAATGTCTAAGGAGTGGGCTCAATTTAACTAAATCAGGGTTTTATGAATTTGAAGATTAAAATATTACTGAAAAATCCTAATTATCAGCCTCTCTCAATTTGATAGGGTTTTGGTAGAAATAAATTCAATTTAAACCTCCTAAAATCATTAAAAAATATTCTAAGAGGTTTAGTGCCTTCACCTTGACCATCGGAACCCATTTTGACCAAAAACAGAGATTCAGACGGGAATTTACCTTATTTTGGGCTTAGGCGTAATTTACCCAGTCAAACATGGTCAAAAAAAAAATCTAAGTTCACCATTATATTCTTTGGGTCCAAATTAGGTTAACATCAAAATTTGAGCCCAATAAGAGTCCATCTTGACCTATTTTGCACTTTAACCCTTAAAATCTCTATTTGTCACACATAAACCCTCATCTTCTACATTTTCCTTACAAAGACGCCCCCAACTTCTCATCTTCATTGCAAATAGGTCCCTGCAACATTCATCCTCCTCACGATAGAGAAGCAAAGTAGTTGAAGGCATGGATTTCGGAAACCCAAACCTGCCGACTTCAAACAAGGATTTCTCCTTTAAACTTCAATTAAATCCCTCCAAATTTGGAGGGATTAATCACAAGAGAATCCTGTATTGATTGAACTAAGTCCCAATTTTTTATTTGAATCGTTCTTCCCCAATAGAGCTCGAGATTTCCTGATTTCAACTTTCCAAATTTGCAAGTTATACTTTGTGAACCTTGGCAATTGAAGGCCTAAAACACACCTATCCTCTACATTCCCACGAATTCCCAAGTTAAGTCTAGGCAGAAAAATCATCTTCTCCCCTCTCTTCGGCCGTCTCTGACTTGTACTCTAGCAACCCAATTCAACCTCCCTCTTCAAGGCACCTAACAACCAAATTGGACGTCCTACCCTTTTCCTCATCTTCCTCCGCTACTGGCAGGCCAAAGCCATATCTCCTAGCCCCTTTGTCATTGTCACTTCTCACCACCAGAGAGTTCACCTTCCCCACGTCTGATTAGCCCATATTTGTGGGCTATTTAAGTATCTAAATGTCTAGACATTAAGTTAATTTTAACATTTAGATAGCATACATTAGGATGTAAATAAATTAATTCATATTTTTAGCTTAAGTGCATAATTCATGCAATTACAATTAACCTAGGGTTGCATACATTTAATTAGTTAATTAATTAGGTGCACTATTTTAATTAACATAGAAGTTAAGGAGTTATGTATAAATAACCCTAATTATTTTATTCTTTTATTCTTCTTCTCCTTTGCAGGTAACTCCTCCGTCTCCGCCTCCTCCTCCTGCGCATCACATTGATTCTATAGTGTTTTGAATTTCAAATCTTTGTAGCCGTAGCTACAAAAGAGAAGGAAGAGCTGCCGTTGAGGTTGAGGTCTCCACCCCTTTGTTCTGCACTATGCTCAGAGAACCTTGCTTCTCATCCATTCATACCACCGGCCTCCCACCGTGGCAGTGCGACTCCACCACCAGGGTGTGTGGGGTGACAGCCCACATTGCCAAGAGTCCCTGAATTCCTCCTACCTCATGCCATCAGACCCTGCCTGCAACTTCATCTCCAGTCCACCCACGCTCCAACACTCAAGCCAACGCCTTCACTCCCAGCACCCATGCCACCGCGTGCCATCTGCCCACTGCACGCCTTCACCAGCAGCTCCAGCGCACCCACCAGAGCCTGCACGCCCTCACTTAGCACACCTGCCCACCCACACGCCTTCACCAGCCTGCACGCCCGCACCTTCACCAGCCTACACGCTCGCACCCTCACCTCTATTGCGCCGACTTCCAGCCGCAGTGCACCTTCTTTCCACCCCTGCACCTTCACCACCTCCGCTCGCGCACAGCGTGCGTTCCTCAGTGCCTCCCACCTGCAGCAACGACGCCCACTTCAGCCTGCACGCACCTCCCTGTGTGCATCCGTGCCGTAGCCCCTACTACCTGCAGCACCCGCGTGCCCACTTCCAGCCGTAGCGTGCGCAAGAGCAGCAGCAACAGCCATTATCGCCGCCGCTTCATCTCCTTCGACCGGCCGCCACCGACCACCAATTACCACGCCACGACCTCCACGTGCAGCCCTCACCACTGACGACCTTCTTGCGTGACCACGCCTCCAGTCAATCCTTCCTCTTCTCGCGCACACCAAGGGGAGTTCTCCCCTGTTTTGCTACAGGAAACTTGCAATTAGTTATTACATTTCAATACCATTTCCAAAGTCTCATTTTTTATTTTAATATGTGATATATTGAGTGAAATTGCGAATTCATACTCATGCTTTCTTATAATTGCGTGGCTTTTGTTATTCACATCTTTTGACATTGGTTTTGGATTAAGATGTGCATAAATTCTCTCTAATGAATCTCAATTTGAAATTACATAGATTCATCACATATTTATTGAATATTTCAGTGAGGAAAAATTGCACATATAACCTTACATTTTCGAGTTATTGTGTATCTTCTTTCCGTAGCATTTCATGTCAGATTTGACTATGGATTTCGCACTTGATTGAACGAATACGAGAAAAATATTTATGATTTTATTGCATCATTGCCTCCCTGTGGACACGACACACTCTCCTATGAGTGGTTTAATTTTAATTTTAATTATTTTGTTAAGTGATTTTCCACCACTTCAATCCTACAACGACAAATCATCTTAATACATTATTCGAAAGTGAAAATCGACTTATCAAATGGCACTGTTACAGGGGAGGCAACAGATGCAATAATTTCACCTAATTTTATTTCTGATTATTTCTCATTGCATAATGATTTGACCATTTATTATTTTTTCTGTGCGAGGAATTTGAGAGAGGAATTTGAGAGAGGTGATAGGCACATCTGGGAGAAGATGTCGACCTTGAGTGACGCCTACACACAGGGAAGACGAAGGAGACTTGGATCCTGCCTCCATAGGAGATTCTCTGTTTCATAAGTTTTATTTCTGTTTTCTCGCCCTTGTAGTAATTGGGGCTGATTTTTGGGAACCTGTTCCCTTTTCTTTAGATTTAGATTTTTAATTTATTTTGTGGATTGTTTACCCTTAAATTGCTTGTGCATAAGTAGATAAAAAAAAAAAACATGAGCTACCTGCCCTTAGGTCAAATCATTTAGGACTGAATGAGCAGCATCTAGATTTAATTCTTATCTTGCATATTGCATGAAGAATGCTAGAATCAGGTATGCACTTCTAACTTCGCATTTTTACTTGTCATGCAAATGCATTTGGATTAATTTTTAGACCACATAATCTATCTTGAAGTGATCTAACAAGTGGTCACATTTAATTCTTGAAAAATGACTAATTAAAGGAGGGACATTTAAAAATCAAGGACTTGATTTTCAAACGTGGCGTGCGATTCAAAATTCAAAATCTTTTTGCGGTGTATGCACATTTATATCTCTTGCACCGTGGCACGCATTTAGACACTCCTAAGTCTTTGAACTACTAGGACAAGAGCCCTCCTACCATTGGATTCTGAAGTGTTCGGAACTTGAGATCAATGGTTTTGTAAATCCAAAGAGGGGGATACTCTGTCATGAATTTTTGGGGGTAGTTGAGAAGCACCGTGAAAGCACAGCTTCAAAGGAAGGCTTAGGCCTACTTGCATCCCTCGATCTTCCATCTTTGGATTTGCTCTACCATTTGAGATTTAGGGAAGAACACCTAAGCTCCAACTAGGTCTTCTTAGGAGATCCATAGGTTGACAATAAGCACGTAAATTGATTGAACAAATTGTATTGTCACCTACAATCTAACTTAAAATCAAAAGCCTAAATTGAGAAAGTCCTAAAAAGTCCTTTTTGAATTGTGTTTTGCTTGGGGAATTCTGATTGAGGTGTGAGTTAGAATGGACCACATTGATTTTCATCCTTTCACATCTTTCCCACACCCTTACCCCCACTATGCACTCTTCGATCCCATACGCCGAGATGGTCCATCCTTTGATGGACATAATGACAATCATTGGGATCCGTTTTACTCCTATTATAGGAGTATTGGCCTGGTTAAGCCCCAAATTAGTGAGCAGAACCTAGGAGCGGGATTTGCTTTGCCCAATATCCCACGCACCATAGAAATACCTAACCCACCCTCCTTGAATAATTATAACGGTTGGACAGACACTCTTAGGTACTATAAGCCTGAGCCTGACTTCTCTTCTGATAGAAATGATGACCTCTCCTCCTTGAAGATGGAAATACAAAAAATGCAAGACGAAATGATTGAATTGTTAGGAGAATCTTCGAGAGCAGGCCAACAAGAAAGAGATGAAATTAGCCACCCAATCTACCCCATTGAGGATGGCGTACACCCCTCTACGCTAGATGAATCTCCCGTGGGAGAGCTACACTTTAACTTGGAGGGAAATTTTGGGGATTATGTAAGGGAGAATAGCTACATTTCGAGGATCGATTTTGAAACCTCCCCATTAGATGACACTTCCTTGAGAGATCCACACCTTAAGTGGGAGGAAGATACATATGAAAGTAGCTATGCATTGGATGAAGAAAGGTGGCAACCTGAGGAAGATGATGATAAGGTTGAGTATCCACCTGAATTATATTGGAGTCAAAAGAAGGGAATGATGGTACCATTGGAAGACCTCGACCCAAATGATAGTATTTTCATGACATTTGATGAAGTGGGTCGAAGTTAAGTTGTTAATCCTGCCCTCCCTTCTGATCACGAGATGGAACTCAAGCCCACACTTAGGAAACCTAACCCTCAAAAAATTCACCTATCTGAGGAGTTTGATGTTACCAGTGTAAACCATTTACCTCAGATAGAGTACCCTAGGGGATCTGCTGAGATTTTAGATGATTCTTGACTTTGGGTATATGATGAATCATATGATGAGGAGAAGGATAAATTATATGAGGAACCTATATTCAAAATCTGGAGTGACACTAAGGGCGATTATGTCTTATTTGAAGAGTTAGCTCCTGAGGATGTCATAAATTTGACCAAATTAGGTTTCCTTAGCACATCCATTGATGATATTTCTCCTCATGATGAAATGATGGAAAATTTGGAAGCAACTTCTAAGATTTATGTGGATTCACATATAGACTCTGGGGAAGATTTGAGTACAGAACAAGAACCCGGGGATGACATTGATAGGATAATCCCTAGATCTATTGCTTCCAACCTGCCTTCATTTGTTTCGAAGTCACCCTCTGATTCGCTTATGTCTGAGGGTGAAATTTTGACTCCTGATGAAACGTAGGAAGATACTTGTGATAGTGCAAGGAATGCTAGGGATGCAATTGAGGATTTGGAAAAATTGTTAGGGATGGACACCGAGTTGATTAAACCCAACCTAGATCTTATGGCCATCCCACAACCTCGAAACTTGGACACCCTCGACAATCCTTGGCTCAGAGATATGCTCACTTTTGTTCTGATCGGGGGGCTTAACAGACTAATATTTCTTGTAATGGAGTATTGGATAGGGATTGATGATTTCTTTAGTCAGTCCATTACCCTGGGGGTTTATCTCTGCACCATTCCTTCCCCATCTCTGTTGGAGGATCCTTGTCATCCTTCCCCTACCCCTTTGGAGGTTGTTATGCCAATTTATCCTTTAGAACCTCTTATGGTGTCCTGGGAAGATTTCATTCCCATCTTAGTTGGGCGAGCATTTGCTATTGGGTACCAATATCCTAGGTTATCTGTTTTATAGGCCAGCATTACTTTGCTCATTTTTAGGGCCTATCTCTGCAATCCTTGAACCTGATTTGTAGGTTCTTTGGCTACTCGGCTGCTAGCAAATTAACGGTAGCTCATCTCTGACCCAGGTAATATCCTTCTTTGCAATGGGGACATTGTAGATTTTAGGCATGGGGGGGCGTACATAGGGATATACATAGCATTTATACATAGTGCATTCATGCATTTAGTTAAAGCATTCACATTTCATACATTTGCATTAGAAAAAAAAACAGAGAGAGAACAAAGAGAAAAATATTTTGTAATTATTGAGCTTAACTAGCTGGGCCCTGCATTCTTAAGCAGACCATAACTTTAGGTTAGACTAAGTTGATTCTTGGTGTCAAACTTTAGAAGCTAAGTTGAGCTACTAGCTTTAGACCCTTAGGGTCCTTTGTGGACTTAAAAACTTAAGTAGGAGTTAAGTTACGGACCATTCCACAAGAGGTTGAGGAAGGAAAGCTAGGGATTGAGTTAAAAGGTGGGGTAGTACCTGGAGTCTTGTTCTACCTTTTGGTTTACAGGTCCTTGTAACTTAAGCATCCAAATTTCACACACTTGGTCTTGTGCAAGTAAGTGATCACCTTAATTCCATTCTTAAAAGAAATTTGGTTCTCTTAGTTTTGACTTAGGAGAAGCTTGAAAGCACAAATTGATTGAAAGAGTTCCTCCCACAGGAGAGGTGGAGTGCATACTTACCTTGATGATGCAATGATAACATGTCACCTCCGCGGCGCTTGTCTCTTAGGATATCCATCCTACTGGGGGCATGTAAGCACATTGTGCAGTTCAGGTACCATGGGCGACCCTATCTCAAAGTGTCGATTGCCAAAGGCCTCAATTCGCTTAAGAAATCCATGGGCGATACTATCTCGAAGTGTCGATTGTCAGGAGTTCTTGGGGTCGCTATGGGCGATGCTATCTCAAAGCATCGAAAGCCAAGCACCCTTTGAGGTACAGTGATGGGGTAATGAATCCGACACAGACTGTGTTGATAGCTGATCCAAGGTTAGACTTAGAGGAATCAAACAAATATATATAATAATAATAATAATAATAATAAAATTTTCCTTTTTCCTTTCTAGGTTGGCAATCATACCAACCTCAAATAACTCAGACCAATGCACATGAACGGATGCTTTAATCTCAGGGATCAATAAACCTAGGGTAGAGTTAGAAATCAGGGAAACTTGTACCTGCAACTCGTCTTTAGCCAACCTAGTCTGTAACTTAGCAACTACTTGGGAACCTTAGGTCTAAAGTCTGAACTTAATATGTTTCTAAAGGAAGACAGATTGGGTTGGCTAGTCTACTTGGAGTGCTAGGTTTTGCTTGGATTTGCTAGGGACTAGCAAAACTAGGCATGGGGGTATTTGATTAGCCCATATTTGTGGGCTAGTTAAGTATCTAATTGTCTAGACATTAAGTTAATTTAACATTTAGATAGCATACATTAGGATGCAAATAAATTAATTCATATTTTTAGCTTAAGTGCATAATTCATGCATTTACAATTAACCTAGGGTTGCATACATTTAATTAGTTAATTAATTAGGTGCATTATTTTAATTAACATATAAGTTAAGGAGTTATGTATAAATAATCCTAATTATTTTATTATTTTATTCTTCTTCTCCTTTGCAGGTAACTCCTTCGTCTCCGCCTCCTCCTTTTGCACATCACATTAATTCTACGGTGTTTTGAATTTCAAATCTTTGTAGCCGTGGCTACAAAAGAGAAGGAAGAGTTGCCGTTGAGGTTGAGGTCTCCACCCCTTTGTTCCGCACTATGCTCAAAGAACCTTGCTTCTCATCCATTCATACCACCGACCTCCCACCGTGGCAGTACGACTCCACCACCGTGGGCGTGTGGGGTGATAGCCCACACCGCCAAGAGTCCCTGCAATTCCTCCTACCTCACGCCATCAGACCCTGCCTGCACCTTCATCTCCAATCCACCCACGCTCCAGCACCCATGCCAGCGCCTACGCTCCCAGCACCCACGCCACCGTGTGCCATCTGCCCACTATGCTCCTTCACCAGCAGCTCCAGCGCACCCACCAGAGCCTGCATGCCCTCGCCTAGTGCGCCTGCCCACCCACGCGCCTTCACCAGCCTGCACACTCGCGCCCTCACCTCCAACGCGCCCACTTCCAGCCGCAGCGCACCTTCTTTCCACCCCTGCACCTCCGCCACCTCCACTCGTGCACAGCGCGCATTCCTCAATGCCTCTCACCTGCAGCAGCTGCACCCACTTCAGCCCGCACGCACCTCCCTGCGTGCGTCTGCGCCTCAACCCCTACTGCCTGCAGCACCCACGTGCCTACCTCCAGCCATAGCACGTGCAAGAGTAGCAGCAACAGCCATTGCCGTCGCCGCTTCATCTCCTTCGGCTGGCCACCACCGACCACCAACGACCACGCCACGACCTCCACTTGCATCCCTCACCACTGACGACCTTCTTACGCGACCACGCCTCTAGTCGATCCTTCCTCATCTCGCGTACGCTAAGGGGAGTTCTCCCCTATTTTGCTATAGGAAACTTGCAATTAGTTATTACATTTCAATGCCATTGCCAAAGTCTCATTTTTTATTTTAATATGTGATATATTGAGTGAAATTGCGAATTCATACTCACGCTTTCTTATAATTGTGTGGCTTTTGTTATTCACATCTTTTGACATTGGTTTTGGATTAAGATGTGCATAAATTCTCTCTAATGCATCTCAATTGGAAATTACATAGATTCATCACATATTTATTGAATATTTCAGTGAGGAAAAATTGCACATATAACCTTACATTTTTGAGTTATTGTGTATCTTCTTTCCGTAGCATTTCATGTCAGATTTGACTATGGATTTCGCACTTGATTGAACGAATACGAGAAAAATATTCATGATTTTATTACATCATTTCTTCCCTGTGGACACAACCCGCTCTCCTGTGAGTGGTTTAATTTTAATTTTAATTATTTTGTTAAGAGATTTTCCACTACTTCGATCCTACAACGAAAAATCATCTTAATACATTATTTGAAAGCGAAAACTGACTTATCAACATCCGACGAAGCAATCCGATGTGGATTCCTCCCTCTTTGTCTAAATAATTAGGTTCTCTTCACTCTCCTTGCTTCCTAGATTAGTTTTAGGCCCTTAGATTCTAGTTTAGACCTCGACCATCACCGTTCTTCCCTTTTTCTCTGCCTCTAGCATAGCTTTGGCAAGCTTACCACTATGCCACACACATCCAAACCGCTGTCCACCACCACCAAAAACTTCCTCACACTCCATAGGTTAAAAGACCCCAGGAAATTTCAAGCTTTGACCTACGATAAGCTCAGCTGGACCCACCCATTCACCACGACCTTCACCATCTCCGTTTGGCCACCCTAGCTCTCCAATCACCCAATACACCCCACCTTCACACTCCGTGCGCTCCAATGATGCTTATGAATTATCTAATTTGAGCTGAAGGCCTGTGTTAGTATTTTCAGGTCATCCACATCGTCGACATCATCTCCATGATCGACGGCCATCTTCAACAAACCACAAGCCAAGGTCTCACCTTTAGTAGCTACGGAATAGCTCCTAGGAGTTGCTTGGGCCTTCAATTGAGAGGAACAACACAGCAACAGCACCAATCATTCAGCAACACCTCGCATGAAGGAGAAGAAGAAACGATGAAGAAGGGTCGTACTGATATTCCCACATCGGTGGGGGTAATTCTGATTTTCCTTCATAATGTTTCATGCCCACCGACTTACTACCTTTGATATATGGGGGTTAGGTCCCCATTACACAAGCCTCTGCACACCCTCACCAGTGCACACGCTTGCGAGCCTGGATTCGGATTCATTTACCTGAATAGAGAGAAGAGAGAGACAAAGAAAGGCCTTGAGAGAAAAGAAAGGGGGGTTTTTGCTTTAGAGAGCTTGGAACCTAAGTGTTGAACTAAAGAAGAGTTGAGGATTTAAGGTGTCTGAGGCATTTGTGAAAGTATGACTTGTGGCATTGAATAACCTAAGTGTGCAAGGGTTTTGTTGGTGGTCTCAACCACCATTAGTTTTGTTCCATATATCTCTCTCTTCATTATTTTTATCCATTGACTCTGATATACATTTTGCTATTCATTGAATATATTTTTCATTTATCTTGAGTTTTGTTTGAATATTGGATTAGTGTTTGATTTGTGATATTTTGCTCCCTACAAGCAACCTCCGAACTCACATGTTTTTCAAGCTTATAAATTTTAAGTGTTGATTCAATTTTCATTATTATACTACGATGCATATTTTTCTAAAATGAAAAAAATTCACCGTCAACAGTAGCATAATGTAAGTAATTGATCGACATGATATCGTTGACACCACAATAGGTGCTAACAATACTATCATAGCTGCACTTAAGATTTCAACCACACTATCCCAGTACCTACTAATGGCAACATGAGTGGTGTTGATGGCACCACAATATGCCAACAGTAAGGTGTTGATGCCACCTTAAAAGTATTGTTTCATCTTATCAACATGTTGCTCTTATCAAAGTCTTACATGACACCCTACACTCATTATTGGTGTTATTGATATCATCTTATGAGATTATTAACACTACTATATCAAAGGTTTAGGATGTGGGTGCTGTTAGCACCATCATTTGAAATAAGAAAGGATTGTTGGAGCTTTTGGTACCATTGTTGATATTGTATGCTCGAAATATTGAAGAGCAAAATATTTCAAGCATATAATAAGGTGTCAATACAAGTGCGGATGACATCATTGTTGGTAGAATGTGTTGGTGTTATTAGCACTATTATTGGTGTTCCATACTCAAATTATTGAGGTTGAATATATTTGAAGAATATAACAAAATAGCAATATAGGTGCTTACAGTACCACCTTTGGTACTAATGGCACTACCGAAGGTTAGTACTATTCGTTCTATCAATAGTAGATACTTTTGGCTGGATGTGTTGATGACATTGGCATTATTATTAGTGTTGTATACTTGAAATATTAAAGTTCAATATATTTGAAACATGCAATAAAGTGAGAATATAGGTGCTTTTGCACCACCATAGGTGCTAACGACATCATCATTAGTGTTAAAGGCATCACCACCGGTCACATTAAGATGCGAACAACTCCTCAAACTAAAAAGATAAGAATCACATCAATGTAAGTTTAGATACCAACGTCACCATGTACATTTTTATGTTGATACCTTGGCACCTATTTAGTAACTTCTATAGTGCTCAAGTATCTACTGCAAACACTTATAACTTATCTTAGTGTTGCTGGCATCAATTAATTATATATGTCAAATACTTTGATTAACATAAACGTTATTACATTTGACATGTCCTACATTGCTACTGTTAGCAACTTACACCAGAAATAGAACTTATACATCATGGTAGGGGCAATGCACAACCCACCAATGTTGGTGTCAGAGGAGGAGGTTGGAGCTATAGTCGAAGGACGGGTTAGAGGAGGAGCTTGGCTGAGCTCAAGGTTGGAGTCGAAGTCGAAGGAGGTCGGGGTTGGAGGAGGAGCTCGGTCGGGGTCGACTAGAGGAGCTCGGTCGGGATGGGATGGGGTCGAAGGAGGAGCTTGATCGAGGTTGGGATGGGGTTGAGGTTAGGATTGAGGTTGGGATGGGGCTGGAGGAGCTCGTTCAAGGTTTGGGTCAGGGTTGAGGTCGAGGTCGAGATAAGGCTGGAAGAGCTTGGTCGAGGTTGGGATCAGCCCGGGGTGCTTGGTTAAGGTTGGGGTCAATCAGAGGAGCTCGATCGTGATGGGATGGGGCCGAAGGATGAGGCCGGTGGGGTTAGTCGGAGGAGCTCAGATGGGATCGAGATGGGGTCAGAGGAGCTCATTGGAGTCAGAGTCAGAGGAGGAGCTCAGTCGAGCTCGAGGTTGGAGGAGGAGAACCTCCGAGGAGCTTGCTGGAGTAAGTTGGGGCTAGCGGAGGTCGATGCCATAGAAGAGGCAGCTCATCGGAGGAGGTTGAGGGTGGAGGAGGAGGAGCTCATCGAAGCTTGGGGTCATTTTTGGGGGAGCTGCTAGTAGGGGTAGCAGTGAATGTGGGTGGTGGGTGGGTGGTGTTGTGGGGGGGTTGTAGATGGCATGCTTCTTTTATAGGAAAAATTTGAATCAAATTTGGTGGACCCCACGAGGGAGGGGGTTACACATGGGGTTCTATTAGGATTCCACCTAGGATTGTGGTATGCTATAGGGTATATAATAGAGTATATATAATACTACCCATTTAATTAAGTGATTAACATTATTAGGTTAGTTAATAACTTAAGTAATATAAATATTATAAATTAGATATAATACTTATATATAGCTAAATGATTGGATTTAAGTCCCATTTATTAATTAAACATAAATAAATGTTTATTAACCCTTAATTTAAGTATTTTAACATATAAATAATGTCCTTCCTATTATTACCATAAATATATAATTAACCCAATTATATGCTATTCACTAGTAATTTAAGTAGGAAAACTAGATAATATTGATGAATCAGGAGCCATGATGATCTCTCATCAGTACGCACAGGCTGTCCTCTCACCACTCATTAAAGAAGCAGATCTCGCTACGGCATTGCCTTGCCTCGTCCCCACTTCATCCAAGATCCATTCTTCTTTCTACACCTTCATCCTTATTCTTCCAAGCACCGTTAGATTAGCTCATCCCCCAAGCAGCTGTCGAGGGGGATTCCATCTCCTTCTATTTTATTCACTTTCATAGTGTAGATTTAATTTCCCACACTATTATCTATGGCAAACATTTGTTTAAGCATATATTGATACTTGTTCTCTCTCTTTCTCTTGTCTCTCTTTATTTATTTGTCAACTACATTAGTTAAGATAATTATCTATCTAATATTCTACTATATAAAATGCCAAAAAAATTACAAAAACTGACAAACACCAAAAAGAAATAAAATCTGAATGTGGTTTTTGATCAAACGTCACCTCCCTATGTTCAACCTGGGACTCACTGATGAGCATAAATTTTACAAGTAAAATCAAGGTTTTGGAGAACTCGTCGTCGTAGTCGCAAAATATCACTACCAAGTAAAATTTATACCGAAACTCAAAGTAAGTCCCGGGTCGAACACAGGGAGGTGAATGTTTGGTTCTGAAAACATTGCTTCAACTTTATTTGTTTTTGGTGTTTTTATCTTTTGCATTTTTTTTTGGTATTTTATACAACAATAGATCAGATTGACGAAATATTTATCTACAACTAATTAGAGAGAGAGTGAAACAATCACACATATTTTCAATATAGAGTTTACTACAGATAGAAAAGCGATAAAAGATAAAGGTGAGAAGAATCCCCCTCGACAGTCGCTTGGAGGACGACTTGCTCTGACGTCACCTGGATGAAGGTAGCGAGAGGTTGGATGAAGGAGAACGGCGTCGAAAGAAGGAGGATAGGGCAGGACGGCATCGCAGTGAGGATCTACTTCTTGAAGGTGGTAAGAGGATGGCCATGGGATCCTCCACGAAGAGGGGTGAGAAGAGGGAAAAATATTTGATTTTCTACTCTAAAGTGGCATCCTGGGCTTGGGACAAGCTCTCTCTAAAACCTTGGAGGTGGTGAGGGAGAGAAAGGAAGAGATGAAGAGAAATGGGAGGGGTAGGGGTCCTTTTATAGTGGAGGAGAGGAGGCTTGCTCATTCATGGGTCAATAGCGACATCAAAGACATCGCTAAAGCTCTGCCTGAAATGTTGCTGAAGATCTGCAGCCAACGCACACGCCTGCCGGCTCACAGCTGCAGAGGCATGGTCTTCGAACAGACGTTGGATCATCATCTTGCGATTGAGGATCGCACGAAGATCTCACCTCTGATCGCGTTGGATGGCGCATGAGAACCTGTATTGGGTCACGTGTTAGATCGTGCAAGTGTATCCATGATCATCCGTGCATCCACGTGGAGAGTTCCACACCATTCCATGAAGATCATGCGACCCTAATTGGCCACTTGCACCTGTGCGGTCGATTGGAAGCATCGGAGGATTCGATTCCGCATTGCAGGTTTGGGAGAGCTCTATGGACCACTACACTACACCTGTGAGAGTGTCGAGAAGAGAAACTTTTGAAGCATGATGGAGGAAGCTCCTCAGCCGTTGGATCTTGATCCAACGGCTAAGAATTGATGGCACGAATGAAGAGGTGTTGTGGTTGCTGCCACCACCATCACAACCCTTCACCCCATCACCACCTCCAAAAGCCACCAAAAAGGTGGTGCCAAAACCCCCACAACAACCCTTGTTTTGGTGCCACTTTTTCCCTCCAAAAACCCATCCATCACCACCAAACACCTACCCCTACAAGCCATCCTAACCATCCACCTACACCCCTTCTAGAACCCCCTTTAGTTGGAGCCAAACCATGGCACCCTTCCATGGTTGGCGCTAACTTTAAACACCCGTCTGCCACCATAACTACCCCCATAGCATCCCCTTAGGTGGTGCCAACTAACCCCCTCCATTGGATCCCTTTAACCACCCATAACTACCCTTTTAACCCATCCTAGCCCTACATGTGTCCATGCCAACTTCTCCCTTCATAAGTCCTATATATACCCCCCTTAAACACCACCATTGTTTCATCCTTTGGCTACATTAATTCCCACTTAGATACACCTATATTCGGCCATAGGAAGGAGAGGAGAGGAGAATATTAAGGAGGCTATCCCTTGCCTCCTTGGTGCCTTCTTCTTCTTCCCTTCTTCCTTGGTCCAAGCCAAGGAGCAACATTACTAAGAGGATGGCCAGGTAGAGTAGAAGACCTAGGGTACACGCCTACCCTAGGAGGAGGTCTTGTGGGTGGGAATCATTCACCCTTAGAGGAGCAAGGGCACGCTCCCTCTAAGGCTTACCAAGGAAGACACCATTCGGGAGAAGCTATTCAAGGAAGGAGAAGAAGGAGAACTTCTTTTCAAGCTTAGGAGCAACTAAGCTTGGAGAAAGAAGCCCCTCTTTCTTCTTTTATTTTCATTTGTTAGAGTAGAAGCATTCCTCTACCTTTCCTTTTGTAAAACAATTTTCTCCTTAATTAAAGTTGCCTTCTTTTCATTTGTGTTACATCTTTTTGTTGTTCTAGCACTTATCACCTTCTCTCTAATTACACTAGGCCTCCATGTGCCTAGGGTGAATTTAGAGAGAAGACTATCTTGTCACTATAGTGTTTGCATTAGCAATCTAGGTGTAATCGTTTTCCCGCTCTCAATTGCATATCTTCCCATTATTTCTAAACTAAAAAAATTCTTATATCCAAAAACCTAAAAGAAAGTTGGTTTCCTTTTTGTTAAGCGAGAGTTTTTAAAGTGCATTCCTGCCTCCTTGGACGACTTTAGATATCACCACTATCTAGGTTTAGAAATTATAAAAGCGATTGTGAATTATCATGTTGCAACGATTTAAAAAATTCTAATTACAAATCACACTTTTCTTCGCATCAGTAACCCAAATCTTGAACCTCAGAAAAGGGAGTACACACCAAAGTCTACCTCAAATACTCGTAAGGAATGCCTGATTCTCAGTTTGACCAAGGGATCAACATAGTGATAGGTAACATGTTATGTCAAAATTAATCTATGGTAAGTCAAATGATATAAGAGATCCCTCTAGAGGTGAGTAGGATTAAATGTAGGTATGTGTGGATAGTGGTTAACTCATAGAGAATAGCATATATGTGTGTATATATATATGTATATCTATTGTGTAATTATTCATACACATATATAGTTAGATATAGCCCTACTGAGCCACTTGGCTCACACCTATGATGTGTTCCATTTCTAGGTCACCATGTCGATACTTGGGGTCCCATGTCATCTTCTCATTCAAGCCATCCAGAGGTTACAATTGGCTCGGATCCTCTTCTCACCATCTTTACCAGTAGGGGTAGGGAGGAGCTTCTACGGATGTGCATCTACAAATTGATAGAGGTTGTGATGGACTTGGTAGATTTATTGGAGCAACGCGACATTGCATGAGGCGAGGTGGTGGCGGTTGTTTCCTTCTCTTTTCGGATAGTAATAAATAGCGAGCAACCTGAATTCCTTTTTATGTTGCTTGCTTCATTTTATAGACCACTCTTTTGTTGTAAATATGTATGGCAAAAAAAAGGCATGTATATATTGAACTCTAGACTGGTCACTGGTGTGTGTCAAAGCTCAAGTCATGAAAATAGCAAATCTAAATTAAAATCAACTTAATTATTTTGAGATTAGGGTGAGTCAGGTCAAATCCACAAGGAGGTTATGTAATTGTGTTCTACGATCAATTAGGCAAGTACAAGAGTTTTTCTATGATTTTTGAAAGTGTTTTCAATTTTTTTGAATTTTTATTTGGTAAATAGAGCAAAAGGACTGTTCTAACCCTACTTGCTTAACAAGCTACTATCCTAGATCTACTAACCCCATCAAAATATGAAAAATTTATCTTAGCAATTAGACTTAGTAAAAAAACTAATGCCACTAATTTCACATAATTTGAAGTTGTAATTAATTCTCTAAAAATTCAACAATGAAGAATTTTCAAGTTCTACTTTCAGTCTAACCCTAGAAAAATGTACGGATTTGATCTTTTTTTCCAAAGTTAGACTATAAAATTTTGTACAGTGTTTCCTTACTTGATCAACTACCTATAGTCTTAATCTCAAAATGTTTGGACAGCTACAAAGGATTGCATGAATTTTAGAAATCAAGCTACAAAATTAACCTGAAAATAGTAAAGTGAGCGAGATACGAAACGTGTTATCATAGGGATTTCTCAAGGCAATAAATATGTTCAAGATTTTGGGAAATAGAATCGACGTTAAAAAGATATCTTAATGGGATAAATATAGATGGTTGATTCCCCTAGGCTTGTCCTATTCCTCACGTATTTGTTAAGGGTATGATCCAACTCAAAGTCAATGATCATAGGCTTTCCTATACAAACACGTGTGGATAAGACAATTTGGTTTACTGATAAATCATAAAAAGTGTATCTACCCTATAAAAATTAAGCACAAATCGATCTACACCCTCACCTTACACATGGATAAAAAAATTAGCCACACATGGATAAAGAAATAAAGTACGACATCTTGATAGAAACAAAAATAACCATTGTATTGCAACTTAAAGAGTTTCAAATAATAAAGTAACAAGTTGGAATAGATACAACCCTAGAAGCCCTCTAGATGCAAATTGTGACATGTCTCCTTGATGAAGGTAATGGCAAGACATAGCCAAATTCTTGACGTGAAGTACACATCTCCAATCCTTCTCTAAGCAAGACCTTCTCTAAAACAACTCTCCTCCAAAGTGGCATGTAGATGTTGATGGAGATTATAGCATGTGAAGGAAGAAGATGATGGTGTAGTTATTGATGGAGGAAGGTTAGCCTTGAGGTGCTGGCTTGATGGTGGATGGCCAAGGATGGAGGAAAGGTGGTGGATGACCTAGGTTGGTCGTGGTGGTGGGCATTGTGTGGTTAGGTGATAACTACATGGTTCATACACTTAATATGCCTAAATTAAGCTAACTCTTAAGTAAACATAGCATAATTAGGTTGTAAATAGTGCATTATAATTAATCAAGGCACATTAGACCTATAATTGCATTTATAAATAATTTGTATGTATTATAATAATTTTTATTTATGCAAGAATAAAATGCAGGAGCAGACAATGAGAAGGGAAGGCAACAGAGGAGATGTACAAGAAGAAATAGCCTAGGAGAAACAAAAGGAAATTGTGACAAGTTGCAAGGGCTTGGGCATAATTTTTCCATCAACACTCCAAGCCCTTGCTCCTAAAGAAAACCCAAGCCCCTCTGAATATCTCTACAAAATTTCAGTAGAAACAGACTTAATCTACTCTGGTTCCAGCAACTCACATGTGGCTGGTGTGCGAAGAAGGTCCCTCGCCTGAACCCCATGTGCACCTGGCACGCAGCAACTCACACACACTCAATGTGTGCTCAACCCATGCCCTAGGAACCGTTCACGTGCAGATCCATGTGAGATTCATTCACCAAGCCACGCTAGCCACTTGCATGCCCACCATGTAAGATCCGCTCGCGGATCCACGTTGGATCCACGCACACTCAACCTGCGCCAACTTACTCCTCACACCCGTGCAAATCGCACGAGTCCTCCATGCTTGGTTAGCCATCGGAGCATGATCCGCATGCACTCACTCAACTGTGCCTTAGCTAACACGCACTCCGCATGCAAATATCACACCCAACATGCCACGCACACCTGCCTAGCACGCGAAACACTCCTTTTGGTTGGCCAAAACACATTTTCTCCACCTATAAATACCTATACACCAACCCACCTTCAAACCATCCAAGCATAGCCTGTCCCTACCTCCTAAGGAGTTCTAAGAGCCTTTTGGAGCACCTCTTCTCTACTTCAAGGCATGCCAAGGCCCTCCACTAGCATAGAAACTCCATCTTTGTCCTCCTTCGTTCAGCTTCTCTCCCCTTCACCTAGCGCCATTGATGCCTCCCTATCCCCATTCAAAGGCTTGTGATCACCTGGCTACAACTCCACCTCATCCTTGACTCATTTAACCTCGTCCTCCTTCATCTGAGCACCGTCCGATCATCCGTCTCCCAGCAATTGTCATGAGAGACTCTTCTCTCTCTTCTTTTTTATTTTTCAATATAATTTAGTTTTATTATATTGAAATTTTTGTAAGTGACAATTATTTCCTCTCTCTCTCTCCTCTCTCTTAGTGTAATTATTGCTACAATTTATTGTTTTAATAATATTCCAAGTTATTCTCATCCACGTTGCTTTACATATCATTTTGCTCGCCTTGCACTCATCTTATTTCACACCATTATTGTGATTCCATCAATACACGCTCATATTTTCCACTCCACCCTTATTTATAAAAATTTATAAAAATCATAAAACTAAAAGATAACAAAAGGAAATAGCCTTACACAGATTTTCACAAATCGAATGTCACCTCCTGATTGATGGACAACGGTGTGGCTTCGAGAGATAACTGGGTTTTATTGTTATGTCGTTGTAATATAGCCAGTTGTTGCCATCATTTCAAATATAATTTTTTTACTCGGAAAATAAAAGAGTTCCCGAGGTCGAACTCAGGGAGCAAGTTGTATTCTAGAGATATACATGTTTCTTTTACAAAAAGAAAGAGAGAGGGAAAGAATTTGTTGTCTTCTTTTCTCTTTGTTCTGCAGAGGTGATGCTCTTCTTTCTTTCTTTCTTTAGATCTCCTTCTTCTTCTTTGTTCTGCAGAGGTGATGCTCTTCTTTCTTTCTTTCTTCTTTGTTTTTCTTCTTTCAGTTCTTCCCTTGTTCTTTTGTGTTCTCCTCTGCCTCGCCTTCTTCTGTTGTTCTTCAGATCTTCTTCCGTCTTTCTTCTTTTCCCTTCAGGACGTCGTCTGATTTCCAAATCAGACGACTTAAACTGCCTGTTGCTACAGTCAGCTTCCTTCTTCTTCCGCGGTTCTTCTTCTTCACCTGTGCCTGCACACTTCAGAGCTTACGTCAGAGAACAAAACCTACTCTACCCTCTCCCCCCGCGTCTCTCTCTCTCTGAAACCACTCTTGGGAAAGCTCTCCCAGAGCTGCCGGGTAATCGGGTTCGGGTCACGCCCGGGTCCAGGCCCACCGGCGTGCGTGGTGGGCGAGGAGTGCAGGTCAGTCTTAAGTCGGGTCGGGTCGGGTCAGGTCCGCGGGGCGTGAGCGCGGACGAGACCGGGTAACCGGGCGAGTGAAGGGGACCTCACCCCGTGTGCTGAGGCAGTAAGCCTCCAGCACTTTTGCATCTTATATCGCTGCGCCTCTTCAGGCTTTTCCGAGGTGGGACTAAATGTCCCACCTCAATTACGCGCCCGCAGCGGGGAAAGCAGCGGGAGATCGCGGCGTCACGCGAAGCCTTCTGCCTTAGCTGCGAGCCTGGTGTTTTGTCGAAACGCCTCGCAAGGCCTGGGAGTTGAATCTGGGCGTGGCACTGAGCGTGGCGCGCCTGTAGCTGCAGGCGGAAGCAGCTCCTTCTGCACGGCAATGGCGGCGGAGGTCGGGTGGCCTGTTCACAAGAAAACGGCCTCTCGGCCTAATCAGAAAGTGCCGGGAGCTTCGCCAGGGTGCGGCGAAGCTCGTGTAGGTGGTGGCGAGGCGTGGGGCGGCGTGCAAGGGCTGCCCTAGGTCGGACTGTGGGTCGGAGGATGGGTTTGTTGGGGGAAGCGTTACGGAGGTGTGGAGTGGCAGTGAAGGGGTGGGGGGTGCTCAGTGTGATGAGGCGGAGGTTCGGTGAAGGTCGGCGAGGTGTGTGAGGCTGTGGAGCGATGGGAGCATCTCGCCGGAGGGTGGCCGGAGACGAAGGGGGTGACGATGGTCAGGGTCGGTCGAGAGCTTAATTGAATAAATTGAAAGCGGGGAAAGAAAGAGGAGAAGAAGGGGAGTAGTTCTAGCTTACTTGCAGGGACGAAGGGGGAGGAACAGAGCGACAGTCGTATCGACTGTCGCCGGAGAAGACGATGCTCAGGGAAAGGGGCGGCGGCGAGCAGAGAGCCGGAGAGGCGCCAGCTGGGTGCGGCGTGGCGCGGGAAGAGCAGGGGAGGAAGTCTCTGCTGCTGGTATTGCGGCAGGGCGAAGAGGTGGAGGGGGAGGAACCGCCGGAGCTGGTGAGCGTCTGCCGGAGAGAGAAGAGAGGAAAGTTGGGGATTTTCTCCGTCAGATCCAAGCTGCCCCGGTCGGTGGAGCAACGGGGGGTATTTATAGGGATCAAACAGGGAGGAAGGCGGAGGGAGACGACGTGTCTCCCTCGCCGGAGGATGGCCGGAAACAAAAACCCATACCGTCCGTGCATTCGCACGGCCGGTATGGTGGGTTACAACGACCAAGGGGGTGTCCCTGCGACGGCTGACGACGCAGGGCACCCCCGGTTTACTTGCCAGGTCCCCCCCTCACCCTGCGCGGCGCCATGCTCTGCGCAAGGTCGCCGGAGCATGGTGGTGGCAGGTTTTGCAGGGGGGACCTGATCGCAAAGAACGAAGGAGAGTTAGGGGCCAAAATGCGAGGGTTCAAAAGTTGAGGGCCAAAAAGTAAATATATGAGGACCAAAGTGTAAAGTTGGTCAAGGAGGTTTCTTCTTAGGCTCAAGTTTTTATACATGACTGATTAGGACCTAAGGAATCTGATGGTGAATTTCATTTCTATATTAAACATTGTTTGACCGGTCAATTTATGCGAAAACCCAAATTAAGTTATTAATTGGGCATGGTTCTCAATGTAGGTCAAAATGGGTTCTGAAGGCCAAATTGAAGGTTCTAAACCCTAGAGATTATTTTTCTATGAATTTTAGAGGGTTTATTTTATTTTTACTTTGCCTTGAACCTCGTGAATTGAAGTGGGTTGTTTTAGGGTTACAGATTATCATTTAGTTTCTTGGAATTGCTGTAGCCCTTGCTAGATCATTTCATCCCACTTTTATTCTTATTAAGTTGCTTTGACCTATGTTTGGGCCCTGAATTACCCTGTATGCAGATTATACTGGTAAAATTGCATTTTTACCCCTTATGACTTGTTTTCTTCTCAAACTCAGAATTCTCTGAGTTAAGCCTTTCCTTGAGATATGTAGGAGCTTTTATCCTTTGTATTAGGTCAAAATGAGCTAGTTATGGCTCATGATGAGGTTCTCATCACCTCCCCATGTTCAATCTAGACACAACCCTCCATAAAATTATTTGATCACTAATATTTGCAACTATGGTGATGCGATTTTCAAAATGTATACTTTGCAAATTTTCCACGTATCATTAGGATTTTAAGGGTGGTGGTAGATGGAGGCACCAAAGTGCCTAGAGGCAAGGGAGCCAAAGGGTGTGCATGGGGATGTTTATGGAGGAGGGTGGCAGACCAACATATTGCTTGGTGGAAAGGTTAGGTCTTGATTTAGGAAAGTGGGAATTGTAGTGGGATTAGGAATAGGATTTCATGATTTTGGAAAGTATGAATGTGGAAATAGGAATTGGGCTTCTAAGACCTAATGTGGACATGCACAAGGTGGGATGTGGTGATATTTTGCATGGAGTCGGTGGCCTCTTGAAGGTTGGCGTGAATGTGAACACAAAAGGGTGGAAATGGTGGCATGTTCACATTGATAGAATCTAGGAAGGTATAATCAATCAAGTGGTGATAGAATTTAGAAAGGTATAATCAATCAAGTCATGATTGATTTTAGGAAATTGATTTGATTAGGTTCCAATTATGGTTGGAAGAATTCTTGCATGTGGATTTGTGGAGGGCATACACATGTGGGACATGGGCTTTCTAGTGGCTAGGGTTAGGGTTAGGGTTAAAGTGGAGACACATATGGGAATTAGGGTTTCTGGCTAGGGTTTTGCAAACTCCAATCTGACATGCACTAGTTACTTCTGGTCAATATTTGCTTAGTTATTTAATTCATGCCATAAGTTTTGCTTGTTTGCTTGCTATTTGTTTTATGATTTGTGTTGGGTACTATGCGTCTTGGGATTTGGTTGATAATTTGTACTAGATGGCTCAAGTTCTACTAGGTTTAGTCGATTGGTAAGACTTGAATCATCACAACTATAATATTTCAAGGAGGGACATAGCTATCTAGTGCATTATTCAGATCAAGGACATAACAATCGATAACATTGTTCCAAGCAAAGATTATTGTTCATGACGAGGAGGATATTCCAGCTAACGAAGAATAAAATGTTCCCACTAGTTGGAACGGTGATACTCGACCACGTACCGGAGCTCGAAGAGGACATACCAAGTTGAGGATGATAATATCTAAGAGGGGAGAAAACAATACAACTAAACAAGATAAAACATCTAGATGAGAAAGCGGAGGGCAACAAGTGGGTACCTGTGGGAAAGGAGTTATCAACACAGAGATATTTCAGATGCTGAAACTACTGCTTTCAAAATTGTACTTGAAAAAGGGCGATAGAAGGGCAGAGTTGCGAAAGGGCAACGATGGAGGGAGGTTGGAAATAGACTTAACAAGTCCACCCCAAATGATTGATGGTGCACAAAACCAATCTCCAATCATTGGACGAAGAGGAACTTAGCATGTCTGTCCCGGGCCTCTTTTCCATCCAGCGACCCACCCATATGCCCCAAATACTTTACGGCTAGACCTCCATGTCTTTTCCGACCCTAAGTCTTCTACCATGACATATACAATTGGTTGACCTTCACGCAGAGATAGCGCAATTGGACTCAAGGGTAGGAGTTAACATCCTACCAAGCTCAGTGTTTGACAAGCCCGGTCGAGACTTCAAGCCAAGCCCATGAATCTCCAGTTGACCGGTAAGGATTAATTGTCGAAGGGGCTAGTGGAATTAGAATGATGTGCCTTTGCATATCTTTCTATTCGGACAACTCTGCGTTTGAATATAAAATTGTGCGTTATAAATCTCGAAACGTAAGGGCATTCCGGTGGCTGGAGCATGGATGTGCATATTCGGTGGAGCATCGATAGCCATAGTTATTCCATCAATGCCTATATATGCTGATGGTATCCATCGTGGTTAAGATAACGCGCTTTTTTTCTCTTGACAGAAAAGGTAGATTATTGGCGTCAACGAATTCGAGGAAAGATAAATCAGCAGATCTGAAGAAGGATGGCTCCACTTAGGGACCCAACATGTCACCCACGACCAACCAGTTAACGTACACACAAAATCAAACTCATCATCTGCTAGCGCTGACAAGGGGGATCTATCAGAAGACCACCAAATCTGACTAAGGTGGTGGGGAAGAAGGGGACATGAGGTTGTGACCCAGCTCGTCCTCCTCCCCCTCGTCCTTCCCTAGCTCAAAGCGAGCTCTGGTGATGGAAGTGGTGGAGCCGGAGCTCATCTCCTCTAGGTGGAGCGTCCTCTTCCTACCGAGCGACACCCCAAACAGCTTCGTTCCGTCACCCTTCCCTGATGGGCACTCCTCGCTGCTGCAGCTGTGGTTGGCATCCCCCTTGGGGACTGCGGGCTCCTCCGCTATGGTGAGAGAGCTGCTGGAGGTGGTGGTGTTGCCCGAGTTGATGCACCCAAGTCCCTGGTACTTGGGGTACTGTAGCCCATTCCCACCACCCCTGCTCTGGTGGTGGAGGTGGAGGAGCAAAGAAGCCGGGTAGGTGGCGCTAGGGCTAGCCGGCTTTACGTGGTTCTGCACGAAGTATATGATGTCGTTATAGAGCTTCCTCATGTGCGCGAGCTCGGAAAGGAGAATGGCGTTGCTCCTTCTAAGCCTCTCGTTGTCCTCCATCAGAGCAGAGGCTATTGCGGAGGTTGTGGTGGTGGACGCGGGGGAAGATGAGGAGGGGTAGGCTGTAGGGATAATTCCGTTGGTCGCCACGTAGGTTGGCGGTGTGTCGCACCAGCTTGGTTGTAGGTGGTGGCGGTTGTCAGGAAAGGCCGTCAAGGAAGAATGGTGGTAGGCTTGGAATGGGAAGTGCGCCGACGAGTGCTGCGCGCCGCACACGCTCGTGGACGACGACGACAACGAGGTCTTCCTGCGGTGGATCTCGCAGAGGAGATGCTTCTCGCCCTTGCGGAAGTACTCGTTCGCAAACTCCCACCTCTCCGGGACTATCTTCCTGAACCCCTGCATTCATCCATCTACTCATTCATTCACACAGGCATAGACTTATATTCTCGTGATAGAGGAGAGAGGGAGGAGGGTGGCGGCGGCTGCTGCTGCTGCTTACGTAGGTGTTGAGCTGACGGACGAAGCTGGAGAAGTTGTTGTGCTTGAAGTAGTTGGGGAGGAGGTCTCGAGCGAACTCCGGAGGCCGCCAGACAACGAAGGTGGAGTTGTCCTCCCCCCACGACACAATGTGGTCGGTGGAGGGGTCATCCACCAACTGGTAAGTCTTTGTTAGGAACGGCGCTGGGACTGCCTTGTGGGGTTCCAACGACAACAGCAGACATCCTCCTCCACTTCCTCCTCCTCCTCCGCCGTCACCATCACCGTTGTTGGTAGTGCCACTTTCCATCAAAGCCTTCCTCCTCGGAATATGGATGGGGTGCGGTGCTTTTGCTGCTGAGGAGTGGCAGTAGCAGTACCAGCGCTAACTAGTCGAAGAGAGGATATTTGTATTATGATGTACTTCTGAAGGGTAGAAGGAGGAGGAGGGTATGTGATGTGAGGGGAGAGGGGTGTGTGTGCGCGCGTGGGCGCGTGTGTGTGCGGGGGATTGTTGTCGGATACCGGGCGACGGGTTGGGGAATATGTGTCCGTCTGTCTCGTTCTGGAACATCCAAATGAATAGAGGATGGGAGAGAGATTTGAGACTTGGGAGAGATGGGAGGAGGGCTCTGACTGTTGTGGGGGTGTGTGTCTGGGGTTTCGAGACAAACCCGTGACTCTTCTCCTTCCTTCCGTTGTTTTGTTTTGGAGGCGCGCAGAGTGGGTGGGGTTAGAAGGGGTCTTGTTTGGTGATGGCGGTGGTGAGGTGAGGATGCGGATATAAATATGCCATCGAGATTGAAAGAGAGAGAGACAAAGCGCGTTGTTTCCTAGGGCTCTTTCCTCGTGACCATCCCGTCTGTTAGTGCTAAGGTACATTCAAGAAATGAGTAAGTTGTATTAGGTTCTTTAGCTAAGGTGTGTCTGAGGAAGGACTGGATGTTAATCGGCGGTTATGATATTCCAAAATCACGGATTTTTGACCTTAAAAACTTCTAGGACACTGGACGTATAAAAGTTGCAGTGCGTTTATTTTCCAAATGGTGTCCAAATTCAATATGGAATATAAATAATTAACGACATAACAGTGTCCAGCTTCCGTTAAGATCGATCTGAGCAACAGGGTCTATACCTAAGGTCCAGAATATTGAGACTGCAGTTTGGATAACATCTTGCTTGATCTTATGCAGAGAAAGTCTCCACTGGCGCAAAAAATAATAATATAAAAAAATGTTAACAGACCATATAAGATAGAACAATTTGACATGGTACCTCTACTCCTTCCTCTCCACCAAATGTGGAATCAGAGTAAATATTGACCTTGTGAGCTTGGGGCTCCAATCGACTATGCCCTGTCTCCGGAAGTCCTCTCCCCATCCTTGGACCTCTCCTCTTCAGTGTACGGTCCTCCCATCCGACATGCATCGGCAATCGTGGCTTGTGGTGTCTATTTGCACAGTTGTCGTGGTCATGCCGTCGTGGTGGCTTCTTGTGGTCGCAGTGGTGACGCCCCGTGGTCCAACGATAGTGGTGCTTCTTGTAGTTGTCATTGGCTACGGTGTGGTCGGGGTCAGCCATGGTGTGTGGTGAGATCGTTTGACGTTCTGTGGCAACGGTCGACAGCGCTTCTAGTGGTGCTCGTCGGCATCAACAGCTGTGCCACAACGTTGAGGTAGTCAGGGTGCTCAGCCTTAGGTGTTCAGCATGCGCCCACGAGAAGGTTTCCTTGTCGGAGTCGTGGGTGTGATTGGCGATCTGATGTTGTGGGTGGTGGTCTCGTCATGTTGGGTGGTGAAGTCCTCATTTTTCTTTTTTATTTGTGTAGTTTAACTTTTGTTGAGATCAAGTGTGACTCCGTACATTACCTCGTAGAGCTCCCTGACGTAGTTTAGGGGTTAATTGTTGGTACTTTATCGATTCTACGAACATAAGATCGATATTTTTAAGAAGATTGTTCGATTCTTGATGTTGATATACTTTTTTTTTTTCTCCTTTATTTCTTATCTTACTATTTTATATTTTGATATTCTTTCATTCCACAAGATTTTTTTTTTTTTCCCTCTTTCAAAAGTTAGGTAATTTTATCTTTCTAAGTGTTTTCTTGTATCATATTCTTTCCTTTTTAATTGAAAATTAATTTTTAACAAAAGATATATATATATATATATATATATTTGACACGATACATGCATATCCCTTGTATCTCAGTCTGGGAATAAGATATGGTCACATCGCTTGAAATGACTATCAACGCCTCTCAAAGATTAACATGTGACTTGCAATTTTAGTTGCCTTCTTGCGTAATTAATATTACTTGTACTTTCTAAAAAGAAGATTAACTATATATTTTGCATTTTATATTATTGATTAAATAATCCACTTGTCTTCTTAAACCGTCAACTTTACAAACACAGATCTAAGAGAGTTGCAGCATTAATTGGGTCGAGCAAAGAATTGAACTTAAGTAGACTTGATCAATGGACCTAATCCCTGCTCCCCCAACCTGCTTAGCGTATGTTTGCACATGTGTTTACAAATATGTGAACAAATATTGATGACGGGTAGAAATAAGTTCTAATGGATGAAGCACGATGTATAACCAGCTAAAGTTCTACCGATAGAAAATTGAATTACTTTCAAAAATAAGTTCCTATTGTAATAAATCAAATAAAAGTTAAATTGATCGAATTGATCAATAAATAATATGAATGTAATTCACCCGACACAATCAAGTAAAAATCTTAAGAATGCTAAATCAAAGAATTAGGATCAGCATTGGCTCAATTAACTTAATGACTTAAGATATTAAAGTTGATCAAGGAATTAAACACTTTATTGACTTAGAATGTTGATATTGAATTATTTTGTTAAGAGTTCAACAAAATTCTGAGTAACTAAAAATACTTATATGATTTTTAATGTTGAACTTTTTCCTTGAATCTTAGCATTAGCTTCACATTTCACTCTGTCTTCCTTGCTGTCTTGCTAAAACTTGGAGTTTTTGCAATATTTAATATTGTCGAATTCAAGAGCTCTTCTTGCAATTATTGAGTTCATAACTTTTTTTATGGCATCCTGAATTTTCACCGTAGAATTGTTAGTTTAATCTCTCAATAAATATTTTGATGATTTTATAAAATAACCAAATGAAAATAAATTTGAAAAAATCACTATTTCTCACATTTATCATATCTAAGTTGCAGGCCTCATATCATTTCATCTCAAAAAGGAAGTCTCGAAGATGAAGACATTTCTATCTAGGTCTTAGGAATATTTGTATCTATTTTAAATTGAGTTGTAATTTTTCTTTTTTTGAGTCTAGAAAAGTTAAAAAAAGCCCCTAACGAGATATAGGAATCCTTGACCTAGTCCCTCAACACTTCAGGAAATAACTTAGAACAAAATCCAATTACAAACCTAACACACCTTAGGATCAAACATCTGATATGAAATGTTAAGTCTGATTCTCAAATTAGACATCTAACATCCATATATATTACCTTAACAAATTAAACATTTAGGGCTCAGACGACCAAACCTTCATCATTATGGACATTTGGTAATACATTCAGGCATCCAAATATCTGACCGTTAGAACAAATCAAGCATAAATCTCATATGGTCATAACAAATCTTCGCGAACCAACTTAGGAATATCTTAGTATTATTTCTACATATCCAAACACCTTTCCAGATGTCTAAAATAAGAAATTCTCAAGAAATGTCAAATCCAAGGTCATCATGACTATTAGACATCTAATAGATGCTAACCCTTATATGCTAGATCCCTGTTTGGATTTGATCAAATCTAGGAACAAATTTGCTCATTTTCAGGTGTCAAAAAATTCCATCAGACATCTTATGATGCATTATCAGTCATCTAACACTTAATATTAAGTACACTGATTAGATCCAATCAATTCTAGTAACACTAACCTTCATTTTCAGACGTCTAGATTTTTTATCATACATCTAGAAACCCCACATTAGACATCTGACCTATTTTTAAGACATCTAATTCTGTTGTCAGAATTAATTATTGCCTAATTAGATTTGGATTTTGACTAAATTTATGGGGATTTGTCTCTATTATGACTCGTACTGTTAAAGCCCTTTAAGACATCTGGAACTTGGGTCAAACGTCTGGAAATCGAAAATTTCGTGTACGTGCTCGCGTCTGCACGCGTGCTGCGCGCAGACAGTATGCAGCCTCGTTTTCTTCTCTCCTTCTCTCTCCTCTCGCCGACGCAACCCTAACCCAGCGCCTACTTAAACCCCCTCCTCTCCCTCATTCACCTCACCTTCAGCCACCCTTCTTCTTCCTCCAACGAGAGCGGTGAGCGGCGAGTAGCGAGGAGCGGGTGTGAGCGGTGTGGGAGGAGAGGAGGAGCAGTGAGGGGAAGGGAGGAGAGCACGCGTGCGAGCTCATGTGGGAGCTCGCCGGAGAGCTCACAGTCAGTCGACGCGTGAGCGAGGTGGAGAGGTGTGTCGAGGAGGTCCTCCCTGACACTGCTACAGCTGGAGCAGCAAGCGAGCGGGCGCGGCGCGGCCACGCGCGATGCGAGGAGGCGAAGAAGGGTTCTGATTCTGGGTTTTTCCTAGAATCAGACGTCTGGATCAATGTCCAGACGACGCAGACGACGTCTGGAGGAGGTTCCAGACGACTGAGAGGTAAGTTCCGCGATGTACACCTTCTTTGCAGATACGGCCATGCAAGCCGTTCCACCGAGGCACTGTTCCTTGCCATATTGAGGAGATTTGCGTCGATGTGTGTAGGATTCACTTCGGGAAGGCACGGGACACGCCCTCCCACGTAGTTCAGATGTCTGGGCAAGGCACCAGACGGCGGGAAGCATCTCCAGACATCCGGAAAGGTGGTCGGACGTCTGGAACTGGGTCCAGACGGTCCAGCGGAGTTCCTGGACATTTGAGGAGTAGCGCAAGAGTTGAGGTATAGTTCTGGACTCTTTTAAGATGTCTGGAAGGTGTTCCAGACGTCTGATATGAATCAGAATTACTATTTTTGACTTGTTCAAGGTCTGTTTGAGGTCCAATTTCTGCAATTAAGATTCTGTTGTTCTCCGTATAAATTCCTCTACTTGTTGGAATACTTTTTATCCCGTTCTGAGTAGTCTCTAGTGATTGATCCTTGTGATAGGACCTCGTTCTATTACGGATTTGAGGTTTGCTGAGACACGTGGACCTACCGATCAAGCCCCCATTACTCCTAGGTTTACTGGTAGAGTGGCTTCCCCTAGTTTAATTACAAACATGAATGCATATGTGGAATGAATGCTAGATCCTAGGGTATGGCATGAATCCTAGGACTAGAAACACTGGAATATTTGTATGGAATGTATGGATTGCAGTCTTAGATGAGTAGATAGATTAATAACAATTGCCTGTAACTGAATAACAGCTGCCTGTGAAATGTAAAGTACTTGTGTTAGCAAACTGTTGCATGTAAATTCCTGTTGTTTACATTAAATGCCATAATATGAGATGCATGTACATGAACTGGAAATGGAAGATTGAATGTTGGAAACACGAGCTACCTACGAATAAACCTGGAATGTGAACAATAAAGTTACATGTTACATATGTAGAACCTGAGAAATGGAAATAGAAATGATGAAACTGGGATGGCTTGGCCTGAGAAACATGAGCATGAACTCTACAGGGAATTAGGAGTAGAGCTCCTGAAAATAAATGAAATGGAACTGGAAATGTGAATGGGGAAGTGAGATGGCCCTTGAGTACGGAGTACTAAGGAGAGTGACTGTCACCCTGTTTAGTGTAGAGCGGAGCTAGTCGCCCTAGGATTGGGACCCGGGGTTAGGATTAGCCACTTTGTACCGACTTTTTGACCCTCGCGTACACAATACTGGAGAGAGCTACTAGCGTAGGGAGAGAGTTAGCCATCCCACGGGGCCCGGGGTTCAGCTAGCCACCTTACACCGACTTGTTAGGCCCACTGGGCAAACCAGGGTAGTCAGGCAAGGGTGCGCGGACTGTGGAGGGGCGAGACCCCTGTTACTGAGAGGGCTATGCCCTATACTGGTTCCATGCTGTGCTTTGAGTGCACCCGTTAATGGAAATGACTGATCGCATGCTAGTGCGGGGTAGCTACCCGTGCGTTTATCGCGCATACCGTAGTCATCGTTACATTTGTCAGTGACCTTGGGGTGGTTGACTGAGTGTAGGACCACCACGGGGGACTCTCCCGGCCAGGAGAGCACCACGTGCTACTTCTAATCCTCGGAAAAGACTGCAATCAAGATCGTTCCCACGAGGAACATTCGAGATCAAGAAAGAGACCTGATAAATAAACCAAGTGATGAAAGAAAGAATAATTAGTTAAAGAAAGAAAGAAATTGAAAAACAACAGCTACCTATCCACCTTTACTATTTTAGTTAGTTGGTTGCCACTCTACTCAGCGTTCGCTGATGTTTGTACTCATAACCTTTTTCTGGTCCAGGTGTTGAGCAGCCAGAGCCTACGGCTGTAGAGGGTGTTGGGCCTAGTAGAGCCCAGTAGTTGTAGCTTTCTGTTGTACTCCGTTTCCTGTTGTAGTGAGTAGTTTGTTACACTTTTGTACTCTTTTATTGTGAACTTTATATTCCTGTTTAATTTTCTACTGTTGTGGTGGTGTATACTATAGTAGTTTACTTCTTTACTGTTATACTTTTGTTACTGTTAGCTGCTTGCATGGTGAATGTGGTTTATTTTACTACTTTTGGTTACTTTTTCATTGGACGGCTGGGTCTTGGGATCAGTTGAGTCGGTCCGATCTTGTGTCATGTAGGGATTCGGGAATCGAGTTGTAACAAGATGGTATCAGAGCAAGGTCGTATCGAGAAGTGAACCAACTAGCTCGAAAATAACCAACTCACGTGCTTGTAACTAGAGTAACCACCACAACGTACCTTTTTGACATCCATTCTGCGTTTCTTTTGTTGATTCTCTATGAAATTGATGTCTTTCTGTTCTGTGTTCGCGTCTCCTTGTAGGAGATGCCTCGACGTGGAGTCAGTGAGGTGGGCCACGGATGCGACCAAGGACGAGGTCGGAGGGGCGGGCACGTTGAGCCCGACGTCTCAATAGACTAGCCACTACTTTCGGGTGTTCAGGCCTAGGATCTCGCCCAGCTGATACGGGAGATCGTATGAGAGGAGCTCCACCCGCCTCCACGGGTGCCTCTCCCTGGGGCAGCGGAGGGGGAGTCCTCTGTGGGATCGCGAGACAGGCATAGCGCTGGACGTAGGGGAGGGGGTGGCCCTCCATAGCCCCCACCTTCCTCTGACACTTCCAAGCATGAGCCCTCCTTGCCAGGAGGCATACCAGTTTTTCCACTTCAGCTCCATTACGAGCTTTTTGGACAGTTCCGGAAGCTGAAGCCCCCCTCCTTCAAGGGGGATGAGGACCCGACCGAGGCGGAGGACTAGCTTGAGCAGATCGAGAAGGTGTTTGACACCCTTCGCCCCCCTGCAGAGTGCCGTGTGGCCTTTGCCACGTATCAGCTGGAGAGCGCAACACATAGGTGGTGGAGGGCAATCAGAGGTCAGGAGAGGGCCGAGCCCACTTGGGACTAGTTTGTCACCCTCTTCTGCGAGCAGTACTTTCTCAGATGTGGCAGGACCAGAGGAGGCGGGAGTTCCACACTCTCCGCCAGGGGACGATGACCGTGAGCGCGTACCGCACGCGTTTTCTGGAGCTGTCTCGTTTCGCTGCGACAGCTGTAGCTACTAAGGAGCGCCTTTGGAGGTTCACCGAGGGGCTCCGGCCTGCTATTCGGGGGTATGTCAAACCCCTGAAGCTGCCTACGTTCTCAAGGGTGGTGGAGGCAGTTATGACATATGAGGAGACCAACCCGTCCGCACGTGACACTGACAGTGGACAGAAGAGGCCCTACCAGCCAGACTACTCATAGGGCCGATAAGAGAGGAGGCACGTGGCGTCCTCAGGAGAGCCATCACGCTTTTCGGGGCCATCAGTGGCCTTTGGGGGCCCCCGACAGGGGTAGCTACCAGCACCGGACCCTCACCCAGCCGTTAGTAGGGACCTACTGAGGGCGGGAGTCAAGTTCCCCTTTGCTACCAGTGTGGCCAGCCAGGCCACATCAGGAGGGACTGCCCATCTAGGGATGGAGGTTAGCAGATGCTCCCCGCACCAAGCACTGGAGGACGAGCAGGAGGCCATGGTTCCCAGGCGCATGGGGGAGGACAGCAGTCGCGGGGAGGGTACCAGCCAGCGGCTACCCGTCCAACGCATAGTGTGGCTGCTTCGTCTGCACCTAGGACTGAAGGGTGTATCAACGCCCTGACACACAGAGACGCCAGAGCTTCAGGTTCAGTGGTGGTCGGTATGGTTACAGTTTCCGCCAGACTAGTTTACACGCTTTTTGATTCCGGCGCCACGCACTCGTTTGCCGCTGCCAGTTTTGCTGTTAGTTTAGGGCAGGACTATGTGTTGTTAGAGGATCCGTTTGTGATCAGAGGTCCGGGTGGTTAGCTGTTTGTAGCTGAGGAGGTTTACATAGGTTGTGAGGTCAGTGTTGGGGGACACAGCCTCCCCGCTGATCTGATTGTGATACCGATGGAGGACTTTGGTGTGATTCTGGGGATGGACTGGCTGTCCACTTACCATGCCTTGGTAGACTGTTTTGAGAGGAAGATTATCTTCTCCATACCAGAGTTGCCTTCTTTTGAGTTTCACGGACAGGTAGTGGACGGAGGCTTCAGGTGCATTTCTGCACTTCGGGCGGCAAGACTTTTGGGTCAGGGGTGTAAGGGCTTCCTAGCTTGTGTGGTGGTGGAGCCTAGCCCCATGTTAGATTTTCAGAGTATCCCGGTGGTCAGAGAGTACCCCGACGTGTTCCCAGAGGAGCTTCCAGGACTACCACCCGAGCATGAGATCGAGTTTGAGATCTCACTGGTACCGGGGACCAGCCCCATTTTTATAGCACCTTACAGGATGGCACCACTTGAGCTGCGAGAGCTCAAGTCCCAGTTGCAGGACCTTCTGGAGAAGGGTTTTGTGAGGCCCAGTACATCTCCGTGGGGAGCCCCAGTATTGTTTGTGAAGAAGCAGAATGGTACCCTACATCTTTGTGTGGACTACAAATAGTTGAATACGGTTACCATCAAGAACAAGTATCCGCTACCGAGGATTGATGACTTGTTTGACCAGTTGCGAGGTGCCACGGTATTCTCCAAGATAGACTTGAGTTCTGGCTACCACCAGTTGAGGATCAAGGAGATTGACATCTCCAAGACAGCTTTCCACACCCAGTACGGACACTACGAGTTTTTGGTCATGCCGTTTGGGTTGACCAACACCCCTACTGCCTTCATGGATTTGATGAACCGGGTGTTCAGACCATACCTGGATCAGTTCGTGGTGGTATTTATTGATGATGTGCTCATCTACTCTCGGGATCAGGTGCAGCACGGACAGCACTTGCGGATGGTTTTGGACACACTGAGATAACGTAGGCTGTACGCCAAATACAGCAAGTGCGAGTTCTGGTTGAGGGAGGTGACCTTCTTAGGTCATGTGATTTCTGGAGATGGCTTGGCTGTGGACCCAGCCAAGGTTGAGGCAGTGCTCAGGTGGGAGAGACCGCGTACAGTGATAGAGATCCACAGTTTCTTGGGACTGGCAGGCTACTACAGGCTGTTTATCAGGGATTTCTCGCAAATTGCACGTCCTATGACACAGCTGACCCGGAAGGATGTGCCATTTTCTTGGACAGACGCTTGTAAGGCGTGTTTTCAGGAGCTGAAGGAGAGGCTGACTTCGGCTCCCGTGCTTACCATCCCAGACAGCAGTGGCGGTTTCGTTGTGTACATGGACGCCTCTTTGTAGGGGTTAAGGGGTGTGCTCATGCAGCGGGGTCACGTTGTTGCTTACGCTTCGCGGCAACTGAAGCCCCATGAGCATAGCTACCCTACCCATGACCTGGAGCTGGCAGTTGTCATCTTCGCACTGAAGACTTGGAGGCACTACCTGTACGGGGAGACTTTTTAGATTTTCACAGATCATAAGAGCCTCAGATACTTGTTTGATCAGAAGGAGCTCAACATGAGACAAAGACGTTGGTTAGAGCTCCTGAAGGACTATGACTGCAGCATTTCCTACCATCCGGGGAAGGCCAACGTGGCGGCTGACGCCTTGAGCCGGAAGGTGCCCACCCACTTGGCCAGTTTACAGGCACAGAGTTGGAGACTCATGGAGGAGATGGGCAGTTAGCGACCCCTAGAGTTACTGGGGCACTGTGGGGCAGTGACTGTGACACAACAGATGAGGCCAGAGCTGATAGACTGTATCATCACAGGACAGATGGCTGATCTATACCTGCAGTCGTTGCATGACAAAGTACTGTCAGGGGGCCCTGGAGACTTCTCCTTTACAAACAAGGTACTGCGCATGAGGGGATGTTTGTGCATTCCCAGGGACGAGGAGCTGTTGAGAGAGCCCCTGACTGAGGCACACGGTTCCAGGTTCACCATATATCCCGGGAACACAGATGTATCATGATCTGAGACGCAACTTTTGGTGGAGGGGAATGAAGCGGGATGTAGGTGAATTCGTGCAGCAGTGTTTAGTGTGCCAGTAGGTAAAGGTCGAGCATCAGAGGCCTGCAGGGCCGTTGCAGCCACTTTCAGTGCCAGAGTGGAAGTGGGAGAGCATCACCATGGACTTGGTGGTGGGCTTGCCCGTTACCCAGCGAGGACACGACATAGTCTAGGTGATTGTAGATAGATTGACGAAGATGGCACGTTTCTTGCCTATCCGAGTCACTTTGGGACCAGCACAGTTGGCAGAGAGGTATATCCGCGATGTGGTACATTTGCACGGAGTTCCGTGGGAGATTGTATCCGATCGGGATACCCGCTTCACGTCCCAATTTTGGGCTGAGTTTCAGCAGGCCTTGGGGACACGGTTGAGGTTCAGTACATCATACCACCCTCAGACGGACGGACAGTCAGAGCACACGATATAGACACTTGAGAACCTTTTGCGTGCTTGTGTACCGGACTGGAGGGGCTCTTGGGAGGAGCACTTGCCCCTGGCGGAGTTTGCATATAATAACAGTTATCACTCGAGCATCGGCATGGCACCCTACGAGGCTCTGTATAGACGGAGGTGTACTGCACCCTTGAGTTGGGTTGAGGTGGGGACTAAGTGGGAGGTTGGCCCCAGGATGATCTGACAGAGTCAGGAGGTGATCGAGCAGATTCACAGGCGATTTCGCACTGTCAGGAGTAGACAGAAGAGCTATGCAGATCGGAAACGCAAAGAGGTGTAGTTTGAGGTTGGGGATCACGTCTTCCTTCATGTTTCGCCCATGAAGGGCCTGCAGCGTTTTGGGGTGGAAGGGAAGCTCGCGCCGAGGTTCGTGGGATCCTTTGAGGTCCTAGAGCGAGTTGGACCCGTTGCTTACAGGCTTGCCTTTCCTCCCCAGCTTTCTGGTGTGCACGTGTTCCACATGTCCAACCTCAAGAAGTACGTCGCCGATCCTAGTCACGTTCTGAGCCACGAGAGCGTCGAGGTGGGTGACAACCTAACCTACCCCGAGCGACCAGTGCAGATACTAGACAGAGCCATCCGGAGTCTGAGAAGGAAGCAGGTACCCCTGGTGAAGGTCTTGTGGAGGAGCCAGCGGTACAGGGAGGTTACCTCGGAGCCTGAGGCGACGATGCGAGAGCGGTACCTGGAGCTCTTTGAGGGTACTTCTTTTCGGACCAGCTTCGGTCCTCTATGAGTTATGCGTATGTTGTTCTTTTTCCACACCATAGCTAGCTCAAGTTTCGGGGATGAACTTCCTTTGAGTTTGTTATGTTGTTAAGACCTGTACAGTTAGAGCCCTTTAAGATGTCTGGAACTTGGGTCAGATGCCTGGTCTAATGTCTGGGAATCGAAAATTTTGTGTACATCCTCGCGTCTGCGCACGTGCTGCACGCAGACAGTACGCAGCCTCGTTTTCTTCTCTCCTTCTCTCTCCTCTCACCGACGTAACCCTAACCCAGCGCCTACTTAAACCCCCGTCCTATCCCTCGTTCACCTGACCTTTAGCCACCCTTCTTCTTCCTCCAGCGAGAGCGATGAGTGGCGAGTAGCAAGGAGCGGGCGTGAGCGGCGTGGGAGGAGAGGAGGGGCAGCTAGGGGAAGGGAGGAGAGCACGCGCGCGAGCTCGTGTGGGAGCTCGTTGGAGAGCTCACGGCCGGTCGGCGTGTGCGTGAGGCGGAGAGGTGCGTCGGGGAGGTCCTCCCCGACACTGTAGTCGGAGTAGCAGGCGAGCAGGCGCAGCGCGGCCACGCGCGGTGCGAGGAGGTGAAGGCGGGTTCTGATTCTAGGTTTTTCCCAGAATCAGACTTCTGGATCGACGTCCAGACAATGCAGACGACGTCTGGAGGAGGTTCCAGACAACTGAGAGGTAAGTTCCATGACGTACACCTTCTTTGTGGATAAGGCCATGCAGGCCATTCCGTCGAGGCACTGTTCCGTGCCATATTGAGGAGATTTACGTCGATGCGTGCAGGATTTGCTTCGGGAAGATGTGGGACACATTCTCCCACGTAGTTCAGACGTCTGGGCGAGGCACCAGATAGCGGGCAGCTGTTGGTGCTAGAGCACCACGATCATTTGTTTTGATGATAACAAAACACGTGTTATTTAACATTTGCAATTTGAGTCCTAGATTTCAGGTCAATTGCAAATGTGGACGTGTTTAGACGGAGTTCGAGCTCGCATCCAGGACGGATTGGAGGAGCTTGACGGAATACAGAGGAGGTTCGCGTGGAGCGGCAGATTGAAGATGGAAGGAAATGAAGAATAGGATAGATTTCCTTCTTTTGTACTTGTTGTATTTTTCATTTCTTTTGTTGCTCTTTATTTCCTTAGATATTTCATGTTAAAGAGCCTCAAAGAACCCTAACAGTAGTCCTAGGAACACTGGCACAACCCTAGGATACTTAGGTTTTCTGTAGAATACTTAGAAAACCAATATAGGGTTCAAACAGAGTTTCCAGACGTCTAATTCCCAAATCAGACGTCTGATAAAGTATTTTAAGACGTCTGATTGTTGTTTCAGATGTCTGATAACTGTTAGGCTGGACATAGTTAGTTCTGTCCGATGAAATCAGACGTCCAAACCTTAGACCAGACGTCTTAGGAGACGTCTGATGACTTTGCCAGACGTTTAACTAGTGGACCGTTGGCTGGCTTAGCAAACACTCAAGAATATGACCGTTAGAGCCTTATCAGACGTCCTTAGGCCTTTACAGACGTCTGATAAATGACCGTTTTGCCTCCGCTGACCCAAAATCTCTTCTCAGAGATTTTCTAGCCGTTGCAACGTTTGGAAATCAATTCCCACAGTAAAAGTAGGTTTCCAGACATCCAGACATAGTGCCAGATGTCCTGTATGTCGTCTGATGGACTTGCACAAAAACCCTGTTTAGATCTGATTCAAGTCAGGGAGAAACCCGCATAGAATCAGACGTCTGACCTTTAAATCAGACGTCTTAAAGTGGCCTTCCAGACGTCTGATGCCAGAGTTAGACGTCTGATAACCCTGTCAAATGTAATCATTGTCCTGATTTCGGCCTGATTCTCTTGGACTTTGTTCCCAATGGCTATGGAAGCTTTTCTAAGCCTTCCAAAGCCTTCCTAAGGCCTCTATAAATAGAGGGGAGCCTTTACACACCAAGACACAACAAGAGAAGCACAAGAAACACTTTGCAATACACTAAGATCAAGTATTTCCACTCTCTTGTGTCCAAGAAGCTCTTGCTCTCTAAGCTCAAGTTCTACATCTTGAGAGCATCATTCCCTTCGCGCACCCGCTCTCCCGCCGTTGTCTACGAGATCGACATTGCGCCGTTGCGTGGCTCACGCACCCGCGTCATTGTCAACGCACTCCTTGCAAAGGGGAGTTTCCTATTTCCTATAGAAGCTAGGTTTAAATTACTTTGTTGGCTCTATAGGTTTGTTGTTTTCTTTTATCTTTGTTATTTTGTTGGGTATTCGCTTTGCGAATTCCCGTCTCCTTCGTGGGACAAAATCCTTCTCGTGGAGAGAAGGGGTTGAGGAACGCTACCCTCGTACTTGTAGCGTGGTTGTACTGAGGTTGAATCACCCTCGTTTTAAAGTGATTCAGTTAGTGGATTTGATCAACTAGGTTGATCAGAAAATCCTAACTCGAGAGGGTTAGGTGATGGTTTTCACCCAGTTTGGGTTTCCACCTAAAAACACTTTGTGTACTTTGTGCGATTGTCTTTCTGTGTGATTGTTTATTGCTTTATATTATTTTCGCAATTATTACGTCACCCCTCCTGGTAGGGAAGAACCCACAGCAGCGTCTCCAGACATCTGGAGAGGTGGTCGGACGTCAGGAACTGGGTCCAGACGGTTTAGCGGAGTTCCTGGATGTCTGAGGAGTAGTGCAGAAGTTGAGGTATGGTTCTAGACTCTTTTAAGACGTCTAGAAGGTGTTCCAGACGTCTGATATGAATTAGAATTACTATTTTTGACCCGTTTAGGGTCCGTTTGAGGTATGATTTCCACAATTAAGATTCCGTTATTCTCCGTATAAATTCCTCTACTTGTCGGAATACTTTTTATCCCATTCTGAGTAGTCTCTTGTGATTGATCCTTGTGATATGACCTCGTTCCTTTGTGGATTTGGGGTTTGCTGAGGCACGTGGACCTGCTAATCAAGCCCCCATTACTCCTGGGTTTACTAGTAGAGTGGCTTCCCCTAGTTTAATTACAAACATGAATGCATATGCGGAATGAATGCTAGATCCTAGGGTATGGCATGAATCCTAGGACTATAAACACTGGAATATTTGTATGGAATGTATGGATTGTAGTCTTAGATGAGTAGATAGATTAATAACAATTGCCTATAACTGAATAATAGTTGCCTGTGAAATGTAAAGTACTTGTGTTAGCAAACTGTTGCATGTAAATTCCTGTTGTTTACATTAAATGCCATAATATGAGATGCATGTACATGAACTGGAAATGGAAGATTGAATGTTGGAAACACGAGCTACCTACGAATAAACCTGGAATGTGAATAATAAAGTTACATGTTACATATGTAGAACCTGAGAAATGGAAATAGAAATGATGAAACCTGGTATGGCTTGGCCCGAGAAACATGAGCATGAACTCTACGGGGAATTAGGAGTAGAGCTCCTAAAAATAAATGGAATGGAACTAGAAATGTGAATGGGGAAGTGAGCTGGCCCTTGAGTACAGAGTACCAAGGAGAGCGATTGTCCCCCTGTTTAGTGCAGAGCGGAGCTAGCCGCCCTAGGGTTGGGACTTGGGGTTAGGATTGGCCACTTTGTACCGACTTTTTGGCCCTCGCGTACACAGTACCAGGGAGAGCTATGAGTGTAGGGAGAGAGCTAGCCACTCCATGGGGCTCGGGGTTCAGCTAGTTGCCTTACACTGACTTGTTAGGCCCACTGGGCAAACCAGGGTAGTCAGGCGAGGGTGCACGGACTGTGAAGGGGCGAGACCCCTGTTACTGAGAGGGCTATGCCCTATACTGGTTCCGTGCTGTGCTTTGAGTGCACCCGTTAATGGAAACGACTGACCGCGTGCCAGTGTGGGGTAGCTACCCGTGCATTTATCACGCGTGCCGTAGTCACCGTTACATCTGTCAGTGACCTTGGGGTGGTTAACTGAGTGTAGGACCACCATGAGGGACTCTCCCGGCTAGGAGAGCACCACGTGCTACTTCTACTCTTCGAAAAAGACTGCAATCAAGATCGTTCCCACGAGGAACATTCGAGATCAAGAAAGAGACCTGATAAATAAACCAAGTGATGAAAGAAAGAATAATTAGTTAAAGAAAGAAAGAAATTGTAAAACAACAGCTACCTGTCCACCTTTACTGTTTTAGTTAGCTGGTTGCCACTCTACCCAACGTTCGCTGACATTTGTACTCATAACCTTTTTCAGGTCCAGGTGTTGAGCAGCTAGAGCCTACGGCTGCAGAGGGTGTTGGGCCTAATAAAGCTCAGTAGTTGTAGCTTTCTGTTGTACTCTGTTTCCTGTTGTAGTGAATAGTTTGTTACACTTCTGTACTCTTTTATTGTGAACTTTATATTCCTGTTTAATTTTGTACTGTTGTGGTGGTGTGTACTGCAGTAGTTTACTTCTTTACTATTGTACTTTTGTTACTGTTAGCTGCTTGCATGGTGAATGTGATTTATTTTACTGCTTTTGGTTACTTTCTCGTTGGACGACTGGGTCTTGGGATCAGTCGAGTCGGTCCGATCTCGTGTCCTATAGGGATTCGGGAACCGGGTCGTAATAGTCTCTAATAGCTTGAGGGCTCCCAAGCCTTCATGAAGTTTCTCTTGAGGCCTATAAATAGCCTTTAACCCCTCAATAGGCAAACACATCCATTGGAGATACAATTTAAGCTCTATACTCTATATTGCTCTACTTCTACTTGCCCTACTATTGTGCACTCAATTCCTCTGGGTAAAACTCTGTTTCTCTCACTACTTAGTTGCTAGCAACCATCTCAGGGAGTTTTCTTATTACCTATAGTAGCAAGATGACATTATTATCTTGTCGAGGTGCTCTATAGGTTGTGTTTAAATTCTGCTTTATTTTTATTTTATTGTACTTTGGTGTCCGGCTTGCCAGATCCCTATCTCTTCTTAGTAAAGGGGAGAAACCTTCGTTTAGGGATTGGAGATGGGCTTTTTATTAAGGTACACCATGCTCGATTTTAAGTGGTGCGGATTATGTTTTAATCACTTAGTGATCGACAAATCCTAGGTTAGGTTGACTTAGGTGGTGATTTTCTTTTGATTTGGGTTTCCACCTAAAAATATCAGTGTTCATTTTATGTAATTGAATTTTATTTACATATTATTCTTCAATTACACTATTCACCCCCCCCGCTAGTGTACTTTCAGTTGGTATCAGAGCAGATTTCCTCATATTTTGGAGTTACTTCCTCAGGCAAGATCCAATGGAGGGGAAGGTTATTGTGATCAACAGTATAGAGAGACAGTCCACAACCCATCCACCACTCTTTGATAGAACCAAGTACACCTATTGGAAGCTTTGAATGAAGATGTAACTATAAGCAAACAACTTCACCATTTTGGGAGAAGTGCAAAATGCATTTCTCAATTCTTGAAAGATCGGAGACTGGGTACACCATCGAGCAAATCCACCAACTCTACCTCAGTGCAAAGGCAATGAATGCCTTGGATTGTGCCCTTAGCTCGGAGGAGTTCAACCGAATCAGCCAATGTGAGATTTCCTATGAACTATGGAGGACACTTGAGGTAACACACGAAGCTACGTCTAAAGTTAAAGCATCTAAGATTAACTTGTTATCCCAGGAATTTGAAGTATTAACCATGAAGGACAACAAAAGACTTAGGGGTATATATGTACACCTGATTCACGTTGATCGTGAATAACCTCAAGTCTTTGGGAAAGACTTTCATCCAAGGTGAACTTTAATCCAAGCTCCTTCGTTCTCTTGGACCAAAGTGGGAGCAAAAGGTGACAGCGATAGAGGAAGCCAACCAAGTATAGGATCTAAACATAGATGATCTACTTGGGAACTTGATGGCTTACGAATCAAAGATGGATCAACAATGGAAATCCATTGCTCTCAAGCCAAAGAAGAAGACTTTGGCATTCAAGGTGACTTCCGATGACGAGGTAAGTACCGATGATGAAGACTTCATTTTATTAGCTAAAAAGTTTAAAAAGATTCTCCAGAATAGAAAGGATAGCAAGGAAAAAAAAAGGAGGAAGAGCCTCTTGTTTTCTATAATTCAATAAAGAGAGGCCACATGAGGAAGGAGTGTCCCTTATTAAGAAGGGACGAAGAGAAAAAGAACAAAATGGTGGTAGAGCACAAGAAGTTTTCAAAACCAAGACCCTTCAAGAAGAAGGCATTTCAAGCAACGTGGGATGACACAAGCTCCAAAGAAGAAGAAGAGGAGGAATCCTCAAATGAAAGAAACCACATATTTGGTTCTCATGGCAATAAATGACAACCCCAACTCTAGATCCAACTTCGAGGAAACTAAGGTACCCTCTTGTACATTTGATGAGTTACAAGAAGCCTTTGATTCATTGTTCTTAGGTTTCAAAGAACTTAAGACTAAAAACAAATCATTAAAAGCAGAGAATCTAGAGGCTAAAGAAACTACCAAGCTCCTTAAAGAAAACAACTTAACCCTTACAAATGAAGTTGTCGGTCTTTCCATACAAGTAGAAAATTTGATTATTGAAAAAGAATCATTGACAAAGGACTTATATACTGCTATGAATAGACAAAAATTTCTTGATAGAGAAGAACTACTTGATAAAATTAATGTTCTTGAGAAAACAAACTCTTTCAAAATAGATGAGAATGGCTTGCTTAAATTTGAAATTAGAGGTGTATAAGACAAGATCAATAAAATGAAAGTGGAGATAACTCACCTTAGAAAAAAGTCAAATCAACTACTAGAAGACCTAGCTAAATTTACTAAAGGAATGGCTAATTTGGATAAGCTCATTGCCCACAAAAAACCATCATCTAGTAAATATGGTCTAGGCTATTATGAGGCTAATAGTCGCCAAAATGAGTGTTTGGCAGTTGGAAAACGTGATTTGGATGAGTTTAGAGTCGTAGCATAGTTGCAAAATCAACTTAAACAAAACATTTATTACGAAACTCTAGGTGAGTCCCGGTAGATCTTTGGGAGGCGATGCAATGCTAAAATGATTTTGATTTTTGTCTTTTTCATGCTTGCAAAACTAACCTAAAGCTAAGTGAAAAACTAAATCTAAAGATGATGGCTGATTTCTTGAACAGCAAATTCGCTCATCGCTCTTTCAAAATGCACAACCATAGTGTAGCATAAATAGATATAACATATATAAGAATAACGCTTGTCTTGAAATTCACAGATTATGTGCCTAATGTCGAGAGAGTTTTGATTGACAATTGATTCATTAATGCAGGCAGGAGTATCCATCTATAGCACAAATAGATATAACATATATAAGAATAATGCTTGTCTTGAAATTCACAGATTATGTGCCTAATGTTGAGAGAGTTTTGATCGAGAATTGATTCGTTAATGCAGGCAGGAGTAGCCATCTATATATATATATATTTTTTTTTTTTTTCTTATTTTTCTTTTTCAATTTTTTTTTGGGATTTTGATTTTTTTGAAAATAAATAACAACTAGAACTATTACTAGAGATTGTAATGAGAAAATAGAATCAATCTTTCATTCATCAAGTAAGGAGATAAACAATTCGGTAGTAAATGAAATCTTGGAAAAACAGCTTACTAATTAATTAAAGAACTGCTAGAACAATTAGAAGAACTACTAGAACTAGAACTAATACTACTAGAATTGAAATAAAGAAAACTAATGAGAATATTATATTCTAAGGCTATTAGAAACAAGGCACCATGGAGTCTCCCTTGGTGGCCTTGGAGGGTGATAGGAAGCAGAGGGTGGTTGGCCACCAAGGTCTGAAGGTGTATGGCTATGGAGTTATGGAGCAAGGAAGATGGAAGCAGAGAGATGGAGGGAGAGAGAGACTCTTCAAGATGCTCGTCAGCCATCTTTTATAAATGGGAGGAAGGTGTTGGTTGACCACCTTAGCATAAGATCCTAAGGTGGTCTTTGTTACCAAAAGATCTTATCTCTTGATGTTTCTTTGATAAGATCTTTCTTAGGTTGGGCAGCTATGAGCAGATAAAATCGTAAGTACCTCAGTTTTGATGCACCAAAATTATGCTTCTTGCAAGACTAATATTTCAAGACTTTTACGGATTAAAGCTTCTCTCATGGACCAAGATTAAAAGAATGTTGATCTATGTCTTAGTGTCTTTTATCTTTATTGACTCTAAAATATTGTTGTAAGGAACCTCAAAATAAGTCTTAAACAGATTTTCGCACTTCTTTCTAAAATCAAGCTTTTAGGGTTATTGATCGACTAAATTAATTGATTGACCAATCAACTTAGTTAATCGATCAAACCAGCCCATTTTAGAAAGTTGATTAATACACTTTTGATCGACCAATTAAGCTTATTAATCGACCAATCAGTGATCGATCAAATAACTAGATTGATTGACCAAATCTCGTTTTGATCGACTAATCTACATTAATTGACAGACCAATTTGATTTCCTTTTCAAGTTGATTTTCTAGTATAAATAGAGGTCAGACGTAGCCCTTTTTCACACAACTTTCAATAAAAAAATCTTCTTTAAAGAATAAGGTTTCTCGTGCTTCTTCAGGTGCATCTATGCTTTGATTTTCACACCTTTCAAAGCACATCGATTCATACCTTTGCTAAAATTCTGGTTTGACTTTTATTGAGGTTCCATAGCTCTACATTTTTTTTTTACATTGTTGTTTTGATTAACGGATCCCAAGTTGTTGGGGAAGATCCGTTGTTGTTGTTGTGCTTCTCTTCAGGTTATAAAGAGAAGTGGTTTGTAAAGAGGTTGTGCCACCCTCGTTCAAGTGGTACGATAGTGGATTGACTAGCCTCGACTAGTCGAGAAAATCCTAAGTTAAGAGGCTTAGGTAGTGGTTTTCACCCAGTTTGGGTTTCCATTATAAATCCAAGTGTAATATGTGCTTTGATTTTGTTGTGAATTTATTTTTTATTCATATTTCTTTTTTTAAGGAAATACTATTCACCCCTCCCCTCTAGTATACTATTACGATCCACAGGCAACCCTCATTTGGTATCAGAGCACGGTTGTCTAGAAGATGTATAAATCAGTTGTTGACACGTATGTAGAGGGACAATCGACAGTTCGACCTATATTATTTGATGGAATGAACTACAGTTATTGGAATACTAGGATGTAGATCTTCTTGGAGTCAATGGATTTCGAGGTATGGGATGTCATTACCTCTAAGAACACATGTCCCGAAATCAAGGAGGGAGTAGCAACGACTCTGGATCAGAAGAAAATGGCAACGCATAACGTGAAAGCCATGAACGCGATCTTCTGCGGGCTTTCTAGAGCAGAGTTCAATCGAGTCTCAACCTGCAAGATAGCCCATGAGATCTGGAGCATCCTTGAAGTCACTCATGAGGGAACATCAAAGGTGAAGGAAACTAGAGTTAATCTACTAACTCAAAATTATGAGCTTTCCAGAATGAAGAAGGGAGAGTCAATCAAAGAAATGTTCACACGATTCATGGACATCATAACTCCCTACGGAAGCTAGACTAGGATATCAAGAATGAAGCTCTGGTGTGGAAGATCCTCGGATCTCTCACCAATGATTGGGAGACAATGACAACAACCATACATGAATCAAAAGATTTGTCCACTATGAAATCGGATGATCTTATTGGAAGTCTGATGGGTTACGAGGTCCAGCTCCAACACATGAAGGAGCATGAAGATGGAGTCAAGAAGAAGACTGTAGCCCTAGAAGCCAATCAACAATCTACAGGTTCATTAAGCGAAGATGAAGAGGAAAACATAGCCCTCTCCAAAAAGTTCAAAAAGTTCCTCAAAAATAAGAGGAGCTGGAGAAAGAAGAAAGAAGAATACAAAGCAGACACCATTATCTACTACAACTGCAAGAGAAAAGGACACATCAAGAAGGATTGTCCACTTCTCAAGAAGGAATCAGAAAAGAAAAAGAGATTTCCTAGAAAAGATGGGAAGAAAAAGTCCTTTACAACAACAAGGGATGAAGCAGATTCGAGTTCAGAAGAAGAAGAAACCTCCGGAGAAGAAGCTCCTCTAGGACTTATGGCTCTAGAAGATGAGGTAACCTCCTTTTCACAAGATGAATTATTAGAAGCATTTTCTGAGATGCATGACATAGCTAAATCACTAAAAGTTGAGAATAAAAACTTAGCAAAAGTATTAGGAGAAGAAAGAGCACAAAAAGATATGCTTACTTTACAAAATAAAGAATTATCTACTAAAATTACTTCACTAAAATCACAAATAGACAATCAAAAGGTAGATATGGATAAGCTAAAAGAGAATTCCACTTTTCTCTTAAATGATCTAGGTAAGTTTACTAAAGGTAGTAAAAATTTGCATAAACTCTTAGGAATACAAACCCAAAGCACTACAAAGTTTGGGTTAGGTTACATGCCTAAAAATGATCACGAAGTATCTAGTTCTAGCCAAAGAAAAAAGGTAGCTTGTCTAAACAGGCACACTAGCTAACCATCGTGGACCCCCAAAAAAAAAAGGGTACCAAAAGCACTTTTGCAATCTTGTTTTATAGGTCAAGTAGGCTGTAAAAGGTGGACATATCAAGAAACAAATGGAAATATGAAGCCACTGTATAGATCAATCAAAGTAAGACCTCACAAACGCAAACCAATGATAGGATCGGGAAGAAAGAAGGTGGATCATGGACAATGGATGTTCCAAGCACATGACTAGAGAGGATGACCTATTCCTGCAACCCCACCGCCAGGAAAGTGGTACAGTCACATTTGGGAACAACCACAAGGGTCGTACTGTTGGTACTAGCCAAACTGGTAACTCCTCCACGTCTTTTGATAATGTACATTTAGTTATTGGAATAAAACATAATCTCCTTAGTGTCAGCCAAATATGTGATAAAGGATATAAAATCACTTTCACATCAAATGGTTCTTAAATAGGAGATAAGAAAACAAAAAAAACTCTCCTTAAAGGAAACAGACATGAAGATATTTATACTGTCAACTTCGACAAATGTGACAATCTTGAATGTCTAGTCACATCTGACAAAGAGGCAACACTTTGACATGGACGACTAGGTCATATTCACATAAGAAACATCAGTAGACTTGTTAAACATGAGCTTGTCAAAGATCAGCTTCAAGGAAAGCAAAGTCTACAATTTTTGTCAAGTTGGTGAACAAACCAAAAATCCTTTTAAACCAAAAAGGATGGTTAGCACCTCTCGACCCATGGAGCTGCTTCACTTAGACTTATTTAGAACAACCAAATCCAAAAGCTTAAGTGGGTGCAGATATTACTTAGTCATAATCGATGATTTCTCTAGAATTACCTGGGTGTCTTTCTTGAAAAGTAAGGATCTAACTATTGATGTCTTTAGTAAGCTTGTAGGAAGAATACAAAATGAAAAAGGATCTGAGGTTATTAGGATTACAAGTGATTACAATGGAGAATTTGAGAATGAATCTTTTTCTAATTTCTGTGATCAATATGGATAAAACATGAATTTGCTTTCCTTAGAGCCGCTCCTCAAAATGGTGTAGTTGAAAGGAAAAATAGGACCCTACAAGAGTGTGCCCACACAGTGCTGTGCGAGTCAAAGCTGTCTCGATATTTTTGGGCAGAGGCTGTAAACACTACTTGCTACATCTAAAATAGATCCCTAATTAGACCAATCCTAAACAAAACACCTTTTGAACTCTATCATGGAAGAACACCTAGAATTTCTTACTTCAAGATATTTGGTTGTAGATGTTTTATACTTAACACCAAAGATAATCTTGAAAAATTTGATGTTAAGAGCTCAGAGGGAATTTTCTTAGGTTATTCAACCAGAAGTAAAGCCTATAGAGTTTTCAATAAGAATTCTATTGTTAAGGAGACTATGCATGTGTCATTCGATGAAACACTAGCTCCTCCTCAATCCAATGTAAATGATGATGATGACCTAATAGATAACTCGTCAAACATACCAGAAGAGAACCTTTCAAATGAACTACCCAAAGATATTTCCTCTATGAAAGATCATCCGAAAGAATTGGTAATAGAACAACTATCCAAAGGAGTATAGACCAGATCTTCCATCAACACCTTAGCTTTCACAGCCTTTGTATCTCAGTTAGAACCTAAAAATTTTAAGGAAGCCTTTTCTGGTAATTGTTGGATTATTGCAATAGAAGATGAGCTGAATCAATTCAAAAGAAATCAAGTATGGGAACTTGATCCAAAACTAGACTCTCAGACCATTATAGGAACCAAATGGGTCTTTAGGAATAAATTTAATGAATCAGGAGAAGTAATAAGAAATAAAGCTAAACTTATGGCCCAAGGATATAGTTAAGAAAAAGGAATAGATTTTGATGAAACATATGCGCCTGTAGCTCGCCTAGAATCCATTAGAATGTTGCTAGCCATTGCCGCCCATATGAAATTTAAACTTTTTCAGATGGACGTCAAAAGTGCCTTTCTAAACGGATTTATCAAGGAGGAAGTCTATGTTAAACAATCTCTGGGCTTTGAAGATGTTAAACATCTAGAATATGCATACAGATTAAATAAAGCACTATATGGTCTAAAACAAGCTCCATGAGCTTGGTATGATAGATTAAAAACTTATCTAATTGAAAATGAATTTAAAATAGATCCAACTTTATTCACAAAAAGAAAAGAAAAAGATCTCTTAATAATACAAAATTATGTAGATGATATCATTTTCAGTGCTACTAATGATCTGTTATGCTAAGAATTTGCAAAGCTAGTGCAGGATCAGTTTGAGAAGAGCATAATGGGAGAACTTTGGTTCTTTCTCGGACTTCAAATTGACTAGCTATCTTATGGAATTTTCATATCACAAACCAATACACCATAGGGATTCTAAAGAAATTCTCCATGGATAAAGTAAAAGGAAAAGAAACGCCTATGGCAGCTTCTACACAGCTAAAATCTGACGACATAGGTAAGTTTATAGATAAAGAATTGTATAGAAGCATGATAGGATCTTTATTATACTTGATTGCTAGTAGACTTGATATTCTATTTTGCACTTGTTTGTGTGCTTGTTTTCAAGTAAACCCTAAAGAAGTATATCTAAACACTGTTAAAAGAATACTTAGATACTTAAACCACACACAAGAGTTAGGACTTTTCTGTTTGAAGTCAGACAAATTCGAACTTTACTCTTTTTGTGGTGCTGATTATTGATGATAATGTCATCATCAACCATATCTAGCCTTAATTAGTCATATTCCATTAATAAATGCTCCTACATAACCACCAAAGGATCATAATTCACTACACATCCTTTCTGAGAGTTAAACAGGAAACCAGGGTTAAAACTACAATTTTACCATCATATCATAAATGCAGAAAAATCATGGGTTTTCTCAGGGGTTTATTAAAGGTCAAATATGCTTTAAAGTTTAACAAGAGGGTTCATGCAGACAGAAATAGGTTTTTACGCGTTACGAGAATTAAATGACATCTGAAATCCTAAAAACAGACTCGCATAATTCACTGAGGTTCTAGTGAGGATAAAATTCAAATAAACCCTCTAAAAATTATATAAAAATATTCTTTAGGTCTTGGCAACTTTGATTTGACCATTGGAACCTATTTTGACCTAAGATAGAGTCTTAGATAGACAGTTACCCTAATTTGACCTTTTGTGCAATTTACCCAATCAAAGTTGGCCAAAACATAAATCCAACTTCGCCATCATATTCCTTAGGTCCAAATTAGGTTTTTACCAAAATTTGGGCCCAATCAGATATCACCTTAACCAAGTTTGCATTTTGGTTCTGTCTAACTCTTTTCTCTCACACATAGGACCATAACTTTCAAATTCTTTGCAAATATGCCCCTAACTTCATCATCTTCTTCACCAATAGGTCACTGCCACCTTCAACTCCTAAACCTACTTTACCTATGACCTTCAATCAAAGATCACTCCCTGATTTCATGGCCAAACCCTTCCAAAATTGGAAGGAAGATTCCTGAGAGGATCACCTACGATCTAAACCTATTCTTGGTCTCTAACTCTTTCCCAATCTCCCATGCGAAACACATGGGGGATGTGGGTTTCCTATTGTGTGAAGCTTTTAAGGTTTCAAGCATGGTTTCCAAGCTTGAAATGATCACCTAAGCCCTATAAAAAGACCCAGGTCGGGAGGCCGAGTTCCTTAGCTAGGTTTTGGGTTAAAAACCTCTTCAAATCCCTATCTCTGGCCTCCTTGGACCTACGCTCCAGCGGACCTTCTTGACCTTCCTCCTCTGCACCTCCAATGGCTAAATTGGAAGAACAGCAACCTTCCTCATCTTCCTCCGCATCTTGTCGGTCATAGCAGGTGCTGTCTTTCCTTCTCATCGCCGCCGTTCACCTCATCGGAGAGTTCGTCCCCTTTGGCGCTGGCCAATCAAAGCCGGCGTAGATCTCCTTCCTCTTCTTCTCTTAGTTAGATCCTAACACTCTCTCTTCTCCTCTACTCCCTTTTTCGCTCCTTAAACACCTCAATTTGACCACCATTCACACTCTCCCTTTCAGTCTTCTCCAACTCTGGAAAGGGATTCGACGAGCCTACGCCACCACCATAGATCACCAAACCACTTCACTCCACTTCCAAAACCTTTTCCATCACCTCAAGACCAAAAGCCCTCTCCTATTTCGCCTATTCACACACCCAAAACCTCCGTCGAACAACCAACCTTCCCATCTCTGTTCCCAACCTCATCCGACCACTTCATGCCCTCCCACACCAACAAACCACCACCACCACACTCCACGACCTCCAGCGATGCTTAGGAGCTTTTTTAATGTGGCTGAGAGGCTGTGTTGATGTATTTTAGGTTATTGCCGGACCTCCGCCACCGTTGCTCATCTCCGGCCCCGTTCTTCATGTTATAGCGACGAATGCCCCAGGTGCACCCACCAGGACTTGCGGACTCACTCTAGGATCATGCCTGGGTAGTCAATTGGGCACTACACAGGCCACGACTACTTCAATTGGTTGAAACTTCACCTCCAGATGCACGAGAGGAGGGTACTTATAGTACCACATTGTGTGTGGAGAGGCGTGCAATAGCCCATAAGATGATTTTGTGATACTGGCTTACTGCCTCGAGACACCAGGGGTGAGGTCCCCACTCACTCGACTCGACCCGACTCGACCTAACCTATACACTCCTCGCTCATCACCATTGCCGGTGAGCCTGGACCCAGGTGCGTGTGATCGATTACCCAACTATATGAGAGAAAAAGAAGAGAAGAAAGGAAGAGAGAGAAAGCACGGGGGAGGGGGGGTTTTTCTCTTTGAAGAAGTTTCTCTGTGTGACACTTAGCCAAATTTGAAGGGTGTGTAGCCCTTGTGCATGAAGAGAGAAGAAGGCTTGAGAAGAGAAAAGAAGAAGGCTTGTGCATGCTGAAGGAAAGAAGAAGAAGAAAGAAGAAGGAAGAGAAGAGTTGAAGAAGATGAATAGTGCCTTTGCATTGTAGCATCTAAATACTTGGCGAGTGATTGATATGTTACTGTTGAATAATTTAAGTACTATGATTAAGATACATTCTTAAATGTGGATCTAAAAGGTGATTTAAATCACCACGTTTTAGATCATTGCCATTCTTTTTGCTATGTCAAACTCATGTTATACATTAATGATCAATTATTGAGTAATTATTATTCCTTGAATATCAATCTTGGCTTAATTATTATGCTCATATATATATTCATTGAGATTAGCGCTTGAATTTCTATTTGCTCCCTGTGTTCGACCTCGGATTTCCATTCGAGTAATAAATTGTATTTGTTTGAACGCATTTGTCTTATACTACAACACATAACTTTAACAACGACGAATTCGTTCTAACATTTTGGCACTGTTGCCGGGGAGCAATGCGTAATTCACTACTATTCTTATTTCTATCTGATTATATTTGAGCATTAACTTGCCTTTTTGATTTCTTGTGATTTTGCGAGGTACTTCACAAGGAAATCTTCTGTGCAAATTAGCCACTCCCGAGGCAAGTAATCTCTCTTCTTCCCTAATCAACCTCCTAATTTTAGGAAGATAAAAAAGGAAGCAATCAAATTAGGATTCACCTGCCTTAGTTTATTTGTAAATCATCATTTAAAAGGCAAATTTCCTGATTTGCGAAAGATTTTCATATCTGATTGAAGCTTGAAGCGATTATGTTTAGAATTCCCTACCCAAATTGCCTATACGTACTAGGGACTACGCTTAATTTCTAAAATCACCTTGGGCTAACACACTTCTTGCTTGAAGCCTAAGGTGCACATTTTGAGATTAAATTGGACTTGAAATAGAACCAATTAGGGTTTTCAACTTTAGGGTTTGAAGTGTTAGTACACATTTGCCTACATTAAAGAGGATAAACCCTCTCGCATTTGTGTGCTACCTGTACCCTCATTTGAAAAGATCTAATCAAGTACAACCCTAAAATCAAACTCTAATTTCACTTGAACCTTAAAAATCTTGGACCTAATGACCTAAGAGTTAATTCAGGGTGATTTCTAGGTTTGAACTAGATTTCATTTTGTCATCTTTAGGGCAGGTCAGGTGAAGTTGGTCTACTTTGTGGGCCAACCAACCTCTAAATTTTGTCACGAGTCAAATTAACTTCTAAATCAAGTGGAATTAAAGGCACAAATTAGGACTTAAAACTGGTAGACTTAAGAAGTTAAGTTATCAATTCTGGTCTACCTAGAACCGCGGTGATAAGGAAGGTCAGGTGGGGGAAACCCTGTAACACGTGGGGACGCTCTACCGTGTAGGGGTCTTTGCGGGACTCTCCCTCCCTGGCTGCCCAGGTAATTCTTAGGTGGACAACTTTCTGATCCAGGGATATCATCCGCCCTGAACATCTATAGTCATCCAAAAATCTTTAGGTGCCTTGATTGGGTCCAATTCATATCCAGTCCCTCATCTTCTCACTAGAGCACACACAAAAGGTCCCTGGGTTTTTAACCTAAGAGACCTCATTTAGATCTTCTTGGGAATCTCTTTTTAGATCTAATCAACTTCAATCTGAACTTGAGTTTGATTCTACATCTTGATTCCACCAACTAATTTGAAAATGCAGCCTAGAAATTTAGGAAGACCATTTAGGAAACTTGAATCCTGAATGACCATGAGAGATAGAATGATTGAGGATGCCATGAAATTTTATGGAGTTGATGACAAAACCTCAAACCCAGTCAGCACGATTCAGGTAAATATCCCAGAAACAACAACCTTTTCTGCAAATTATGCTTAATTAATATTGACACATAACAAATGGATCAACTCGGGATATTCTCATGACAGGATATATTGTATTAGAAAAATTGCATAACTTTGAATACCTCCAATACATGACAAATCCTGTACTTTGGGAAAGACACCAAGATGAACTTGAGAAGCGGGAAGAGATGATAAAATTGTTGAAATAGATTATCGATAAAAAATAGCCATATATTCCCCAAGCGTTTAGCAAAACATCTTGGAATAAGGCTGGGAATCAATATGATTTCCCAAATCCCGGGTTCGAGAATCAAGGTTGCTGTGGATCCCCAACCCAGATGGAATATGATCTAACTTATGTGTAGACTGATATGCCAAATCTTGAGGTGGGTTGGGAAGATCCAATTACAGGTGTTCCCGATTTCTAGCCGACCCTAGAGATACAAGAACCTGGTTTGCCTAGCTTTGAATTCCCAGACACCTATAATGATGAGCCTAAAATAGAACTCCTCGAGAATGTAAATCCCGAGCCTTATCCTATTAAAGTAATTCTCGAGGATGATTCTGACATCCCAATAGAGCCTAGCCTAGATTTTCATGATCCAAACACTACCTTAAACCTAGAATCTAGATTCGAGCCTATTTGGGATAATTATGAGGCCCCATGTGATGAGACTTAGATTTTCAAGTTGAACTATGATTCCGGGCCTATGTTTGATGACTACACCTCTCCGACTCCTCCGAGATATAGATCGATTTGTCAAAAATCATGCCAATTTATGACACAGAAATCAAGGAGCTGGAAGAGTTGGGACTCGATTGGGTCTCTCCTAGAAGCCAAGAACCTGAGACCATGCCTAATAGGGACACCTTTTTGAGTTCGGATTCTGAGTTTATGCTAGAACCAAGTCAGGTTGCTGCTTCTTCACATCTCGATTCACTCTATGGTGGAACATTCGATCTAGAATCAGGTTCAGAACATGATCTTCGTAAGTTCTCTGGCGATTTCGAATCCTACTCTGATTTCGAAGAACCTTTGTTTCCTGATGACTACAAGCCAATCTATGACCTTAGTATCTATGATCCATTCTTCGACTTTGACTCTGAGGTCCCTAATCCCAAGATCATCAATTCAAAATCGAGTTCCATTAACTTGGAAACATTCCTTTATGATCTATAGGATTCAAAAACTGCAAGTGCCGAGAGTGTATGCAATCTAGAGTTTGAATCTTTTCTTGACTCCGATTTTCATTTTCCTATAAACACTCTTCAGGCCTTTACATTTGCTTTTGACAGACTCTATGAGAACTCTCTAGATACACCTACCTTTGAACCTTTTCTAGAAGAGCCCTCACATACAGTTCTCATTGAAGCTACCTCTTCTACAGCACATACAGAACATTCTCAAATCTGATCCCAACCCTGACCTGCAATCGGAATCAACTATTCTGATTCCCATCTCAATGATCTGGTCGCATATGATTTGCCATCTTTTTATCAGGTTTCGGACTTTGACCAGACTGCTAATCACATCCCATCCTTCTCTGATCACTATTGTAGGGTTCCTACATCCTCCACAGACTCTTTTGCATTTGAAGATCCCTACTCTGACCAGGCTGAATCGAATTAGCCAAACCCTGGATTTTCATTTCCACATCCCTCTGAGTCACAAAGTATCTGGTAGGCACAATATCTCATGATCTACATCCATCAACCCACCAAACTAATTGGGTTTGGGTTGCATCATTAGTCCGTCGATCTGAACAAGCACCTGGTTGGACCGACCAGACTATTGATCAAGGTGCTTGTTTTACAAAACTCCACTAATTTGATTACTCCTCCATGAACATTTTCTGCTTGGCTGAACGCATTGAATTTAAAGCTTAACGGGAGGCAACTTGTCATTTCAAAAACTTGAGATCCTTCTGATTATCTTTTTGAGCTTCTCGTCTACTACACTCTGAATTCTATTTTAGAATAGTCGATTCCACCTCTAGTACTTGTACTAGAGCTTGAAATCATTCGCAACAGTCATTACGACCCGTTCACCTACCCATTGATCCTATTCTAACCCATGACCAAGCTGATTTCATACCCTTCGGTTTATAATGACATTGCAAAACTTAGGCATGGGGGGGTGTTAAAGTGCAAACACATAAAAATTTATGTTTATGAATGGTTCTCACAAAAAAAATACTCATATTCAATAAACCAAAAAAAAAAATTGAAAAAGAACAAAAAAAAATGGAAAGGGGAGGAAATTTTGAGAAGAGTAATTGCATATCATTTTGAGGAAGAGAGGAGGTAATTTAAATGTTAAAAGGAGCTCCAATTTGAAACAAAAAGGTTATAGTCATTAGTAAAAATTATGGAATCTACTTAAGTTCTAGACCAAATCAAAGGAAGAAGAAATTTAGTCCTAGAATGACAGAGAGATAAAGAGATTAGTATGAGTGCTGATCTTAGGCCTCTTGGGCTTCTTTTATGCTTCAAAATTCACGTATCCATTAAGATCTAGATAGTCCTCAAGAGGTTGAGGAAAATGCGAAACTTATGTATTAAGTCTAAGGCTTAGGGATTATTCGGCCTCCTTAACTGACCTCTAGTTTGCAGGACTTGGTAACCTAAGCACCCTAATCCACACACAGTCTGGTTCAGTGCGCTTAATATCAAAATCACGCAAAAGTGCTTAATTTTGTTATGAAAAAGCTACCTAGATTAGAAGCGGCTTATCAATACAAGTTGATTTGGACGAGTTCCCGGTGCGGAGAAGTGGGAAATTCCCCTTGAAGATGCGCAATAACATACCGTCTCCTCAATACTTGTCTCCTAGGATCTCTAAATATCCTATCGGGGGCACATAAGCACCTTGTGCTGGTTTGGGTGCCATGGGCGGGATTATCTCAAAATCTCGATCGCTAGGGTCTGAATTTAGCTATAGAACACCATGGGTGACACTATCTCTAAGTGTCCAAAGCCAGGGTTCTGGGGGTTGCCATGGGTGATGCTATCTCAAAGTGTCGATTGCCAGGGACCCTGCGAGGATTGATGGTGGGAGCAAGGAATTCGATACAGACCATGTTTTTGAGCCAATTTGAAGCTAGAAATAATCAAGAAAAAAAAAGAAGAGAGAAAGCTCTCCAAAAATGAAAAATTCTTCTATCCCTCTCTCTTACAAAAATGCACTGCAAACTGAACTGGAACTAACCATGTATAAGCACGGGTGCTTTATCAGTGGAGTCCAACAAACCTTAGGATAGTTTCTGTGGGCCTTAGAAACCTTCGCGGTAGACTGAGGCTAAAGCTGGTCAGGTCTGGATCTTGATTAGTACTTAAGTACCTCTAGGCCTACTATTAGCATTCTGATCTAATTTCTAAAAAGAAGAAAGAATCAGGACTTTGAACTTCAAGGCATGGTCAAGAATTTGAGTTAATTTCATGAGATTTTGCTAAGGGACTAGCAAAAGCTAGGCATGGGGGTATGATGATAACATCATTATCAACCATATCTAGCTTTAATTAGTCATATTCCATTAATAAATGCTACTACATAACCACCAAAGGACCATAATTCACTACACATCCTTTTTGAGAGTTAAACATGAAACTAGGGTTAAAACTATAATTTTACCATCGTATCATAAATGCAAAGCAACCATGGGTTTTCTCAAGGGTTTATTAAAGGTCAAATATGCATTAAAGTCTAACAAGAGGGTCCATGTAGATAGAAACAGGTTTTCACGCGTTACGAGAATTAAATGACATCTGAAATCCTAAAAATAGACCTATGTAATTCATTGAGGTTCTAGTGAGGATAAAATTTACCTAAACCCTCTAAAAATCATATAAAAATTTCTCTAGGGTTTGTCAACTTTAATCTGACCATTAGGACCCATTTTAACCTAAGACAGTCTCAAACAGACAATTACCCTAATTTGGATTTCTGCACAATTTACCCAATCAAAACTGGCCAAAACCTAAATCCAACTTCACCATCAGATTCCTTAGGTCAAAATTAGGTTTGTACCAAAATTTATGCCCAATCAGAGACCACCTTAACCAAGTTTGCATTTTGGTCCTATCTAACTCTTTTCTCTCACACACAGGCCCCTAACTTTCAAATTCTTTGCAAATATGCCCCTAACTTCATCATCTTCTTCACCAATAGGTTGCCGCCACCTTCAACTCCTAAACCTACTTCGCCGGTGATCTTCAATCAAAAACCACTCCCTGATTTCGTGGGCAAACCCTTCCAAAATTGGAGGGAAAATTCCTGAGAGGATCACCTACTATCTAAACCTATTCTTGGGCTCTAACTATTTCCCAATCTCCCATGCGAATGCATGGGAGATGTGGGTTTCCTATTGCGTGAAGCTTTCAAGGTTTCAAGCTTGAAACGATCACCTAAGCCCTAAAAAAGGACCCAGGTCGTGAGGCCGAGTTCCTTAGCTAGGTTTTGGGCCAAAAACCTCTTCAAATCCCTATCTCTGGCCTCCTTCGACCTACACTTTGTCGGACCTTCTTGACCTTCTTCCTCCGCACCTCCAACGGCCAAATTGGAAGAGCATCAACCTTCCCCATCTTCCTCCACGTCTTGCCGATCACAACAGGCACTGTCTTCCCCTCTCTTCGCCGCCGTTCACCTCACCAGAGAGTTCGTCCCCTCCGACGTCGGCCAATCAAAGTCAGCACAGATCTCCTTCCTCTTCGTCTCTTAATTAGATCCTAACACTCCTCCTCTAGTCCCTTTTCCACTCCTTAAACATCTCAATTTGACCGTCGTTCACACTCACCCCCTTCGTCTTCTCCAAATCCAACAAGGGCTTCGGCGAGCCCGCGCCACCACCATAGATCACCAAACCACTCCACTCTACTTCCAAAACCTCCACCATCACCTCAAGACCAAAAGCCCTCTCCGATTTCACCTATTCACACACCCAAAACCTCTGCCAAACAACCTACCTTCCCGCCTCCGTTCCCAACCTCGTCCGACCACTTCATGCCCTCCCACGCCATCAAACCACCACCACCTCACTCCACGACCTCCAGCGATGCTTAGGAGATTGTTTAATGTGGCTGAGAGGTCGTGTTGATGTATTTCAGGTTATTGCCGGAGCTCCGCCGCCATTGCTCATCTCTGACCCTGTTCTTCATGTTCTAGCGATGAATGCACCAAGTGCACCCACCAGGACTTACGGACTCACTCCAAGATCATGCCTAGGTAGTCAATTGGGCACTACACAGGCCGTGGCTACTTCAATTGGCCGAAGCTTCACCTCCAGATGCACGAGAGAAGGAGGGGACTTATATTCCCACATTGTGTGTGGAGAGGCACGCAATAGCCCATAAGATGATTTTGTGATACTGGCTTACTGCCTCGAGACACAGGGGGTGAGGTCCCCACTCACCCACCCATGATCACTCGACCCGACCCAACTCGACCTAACCTATACACTCCTCACTCATCACCACTACTGGTGAGCCTGGACTCGGGTGTGTGTGATCCGATTACCCGACTATATGAGAGAAAAAGAAGAGAAGAAAGGAAGAGAGAGAAAGCACGGGGGAGGGGGGGTTTTGCTCTTTGAAGAAGTTTCTCTTTGCGACACTTAGACAAATTTGAAGGGTGAGTAGCCCTTGTGTGTGAAGAGAGAAGAAGGCTTGAGAAGAGAAAAGAAGAAGGCTTGTGCATGCTGAAGGAAAGAAGAAAGAAGACGGAAGAGAAGAGTTGAAGAAGATGAACAGTGCCTTTGCACTGTAGCATCTAAATACTTGGCGAGTGATTGATATGTTACTGTTGAATAATTTAAGTACTATGATTAAGATACATGCTTAAATGTGGATCTAAAAGGTGATTTAAATCACCACATTTTAGATCATTACCATTCTTTTTGCTATGTCAAACTCGTGTTATACATTAATGATCAATTATTGAGTAATTATTATTCCTTGAATATCAATCTTGGCTTAATTATTATGCTCATATATATATTCATTGAGATTAGCGCTTGAATTTCTACTTGCTCCCTGTGTTCGACCTTGGACTTCCATTCGAGTAATAAATTGTATTTGTTTGAGCGCATTTGTCTTATAATACAACGCATAACTTTAACAATGACGAATTCGTTCTAACAATTATGCGGGTAGCTTTACAGACCTGATGCAAACATGTTTATATCACATAAATTGTTTATTTACACGTGTTCTTAGGCATAGAATGGCATCACATACTATAAATATTGCATAACATGCATCATCTTGCATTTAGGTTAGTCTGTATAAAATGTAGGTTAATTGTCTCCTTTTATGGCCAAGGACAGGGAAAATTGTTAATCAGGGGCTCGGATCGAAGATCCAACCATACAGATCTGATCAGAGCGATGATTAGAGTTCAACGACTCCAAGATCGCCCTGATCGGACATCCATAGCACCAGATAGAGAACGAGGAACCCTAAAGATCAAGGGTCAAGATGGTGTTAATCCACACCTCAGATGACAAATTCGACTGCATGGATGGGTTCGGATCGACGATCGTTGCCTAACGACGTGAAAATCGATCCAATCCGACACCCGTGCCACCATCTACAACCTAGAGAAGATGGATGGCCAAGATGGCTCCACGTGGTGCCATCTCAGCCACCCAACCGGCCCCAAGGACCCGCCTCCGCTTCTCTTCTTCACCCGCTCGACGAATCTCCACCATTGGATGCCCATCCAATGGTCGCAAAGCCGAGCACTCAATTCCTCCACGCGACAAAGATGGATGCGTAGCGCAGCTATCGAGTGCCCCTTCATGAGCGAAGGGTTCGCGTTTGAGCCACGCCAAGTGCCTCAATTCAGACAGACGCGGGCGCTGGCATGATTGGGTCATCAGATCAAGATCGGGCAGCCGAGAGGAGCAGGCGTGGCACGCGGAGGATCCTTCGATCGCGTATGCACGTAATGATGGGCATTTGCATGCCTCATTACACGCGGACGCGCGGCAGAGGAGTTTTGAAGGAGCAGGCGCACGCTTTTTAAGCTGTTCGATCTCTTGATCGGATGGCTGTGAGCCTTTGATCGTGCACGGGCATTGAGGCAGTGGAAGCTGGGGAGGTGTGTGTGGCGCTCACACGTCAGCTACATTCAGGCCTTTAGTGACGGATAAATCCATCACTAAAGGCCTTGAATTAATGTTTTTGAAATTAAAATGTCCAAAATGCCCCCACTCCTTGCAACTATAAAAGGCGACCCCTACCCTATGAATTTCTCATCCCTTCTCTTCTCTCACCCCTTCCAAAGCTCTAAGAACTTGTCCCACACCTGGGATGCTCCTCTAGAGTAGAAATTATAATTTTTCCACCTTCATCCCCCTTCGTGGAGCATCTTGCGGTTGTCCTCTCTTTGCATTCGGGAAGCGGATCCTGCGACGACGATGACATGCTTCTTCGTTCTCATTCCACCCACTTCGTCCTCCTTCCATCTTCGTTCCTCATCTTCCAGGTGTCGTCCTGTTCGGCTCGTCCTCCAAGCGATCGTCGAGGGGGATACTTCTCTCTCCATTCTTTTTACTACTTTCTAGAGTAGATTTACCACTTTCTAGTATAGATTTCCCACTTTCTAGTCGTAATGAGTAGTATAATGAACAACTTCTTATAATGAAATCCATGTTTATTCTACATCCCTTTTGCTTTTATTTGTAATATTCTCTCTCTCTCTTCTATTTATTATTTGTTAAATAGATAGCTAGTTTTCGACCAGCTATTTTATGTCGTGGCAAACAAAACAAACGTGTATTTTTAATCAAACGTCCGCCTCCCTGTGTTCAACTCGGAACTTCTTTACAGAGTTTTTGGTATAAATTTTATCTATTGAACGAATTTCTTCATGACTCAAACTACAACGACGGGTTTTCGAATCCAACTCTGAACGCGTAGTTTTCTGCCCTCAACAAGATAGAAAGAGTACTAGTGGAATGTGTCATTTTCCCAAAAATTGCCTAGTCTCTTGATTCTCTAGAAAACAACACACTGTTTCACTTTCAACAATAGAAGCTTAATATGTAGCTGCATCTTTAGCTTGTTCACAACTATTATGGATGAAACAAACTTTGCAAGGTTTTGGCATATCCTACACGAATAACAAAATACTTTGTGACAACACTAGTGTCATAAACCTATCTAAGAATCCAGTTCAACACTTTAGGACTAAACATATTGATGTTAGACACCATTTTTTAAGAGATTATGTCCTAAAAGGAGAAATCAACCTAGAATTTGTTAAAATAGAAAATCAATTAGCTGATATCTTTATAAAATCCTTGTCAAAGGAAAGATTTAACCTAATTTGCCATTCACTAGGTTTATCTTGGTTAAAAGAGCTTAATTGATCCTTTTGATTGATATGTTTTCAACCTTTGATCGATCAAAATCTTTGATTGATCGACCAAATTCTTTGGCAGGAAATTTCCCTCCAAAATTTTGAGTTTTGATTGATTAACTTAGTTGTTTGATTGACCAATCCGATTGGGAATAAAATTTCCCTCAAATCGTTTGAACCTTGATTGACCAATTAAATTCATTGATCGATCATTTTCTGTTTTGATCAACCAAAACTGGGCGGATTCACTTTTCGAGATTGCGATCTTTTCACCTTGAATCTCGCTCCTAATCATCCAAACCAAACCTAATCTCTCTGATTACCTACCTTAAACATTTTTACGTATTTTGCTAATTGAAGTTTCTTTAAAACTGTTAACGCGACGAGATCGATGTTTTAAATAATCACGTTGCAGTATAGTCGAAATCGCTTTGAAAACAAATATAATTTTATTACTCGAAAAGATTTCCGAGGTTGAACACAGGGAGCAAATTGGTATTTAGAAATCAAGATCACAATTCAAACTGAAAGAAATTGCAATAATATCAGTATCAAAGTGCAAAAATATGGGAGTAAAATGGTGATTTAGATCACCAAATACTCCTATAATATCACCAAGGAACTTAATGTATGAATATGCAATGGGAACTAGAATATGTCATCTGATGAAGGAATCAGACGACTTAAAGTGTTTAATCCTTCTTCTTTGCTTCTTCTCTTCCTTCTTCTTTTTCTACTTTGGCCTTTTCTTTCTTTGTCTTCTCCTTTCTTCTTCCTTTGCCTTGGCTTCCTTCTGCTATGGATTTAGCCTTTCTTCTTCTTCTAGCCTCCTCTTCTTCAACTTCTTCCTTCTTCTTCTTCTTCTTCCTTCTGCTTTCAACCCTGGCCTCCTCTTCTTCAGAATGCGGCTAAGTGTCGGCTAGAGATAGCCCCAGCAAAACCCTCCCCCTACCTATGCGACTCTCCTCTCTTTCTCTCTTACGATCCGCTCTCCCAGAGCCACATAGGTATTTGGGTTATCGGGTCGGGTGCATACCCGGGACTAGGCCCACCGACGTGCGATGGTGGGAGAGGAGTGTAGGTCGGGTCGGGTTAGCCAGGTCCGCGAGGGTGTGTTGCGGACAAGACCGAGTCGGGTGAGTGGGACCTCACCCCGTGGTAATTGAGGCAATAAGTCTACACCACTTTTTCAACTTATTCAAGTGCGGGTGCCCCTTCGTTTCTGAAGTGGGACTATCCGCGCCTCCTTTTCTTGTACCTTGCAGAAGAGGTTGTTGCTTCCAATTGCAGCAGCTGCTAAGGCCTTCGACTCCAATTGAGGGCCTAAGCGCATGCGTGAAGTAAGTCTACACAACTTGGGACTTCTGCCCGGGCGATCTCAAGCAAGCTTCAAGCTCACTCACCGATGGCGAATGGTGCTTGAATCTAAAAACAACAGAATGGCCTCGTGGCCACATCAAATCATTCAGAGAGGATTGCTAGAGCATGGCGGATGTGTTGGGGGTGGTGGCGTAGCACGAGGGTGGTCGTGGTGGCGTGCCTAGGGCATACTGTGTGTGTATGAGTGGGTGTGTTCAGGGGGTGGTTTGGGTGAGTGGCGTGGTGAGTGAAGTGGGGGGAAGTGCTTAGTGAAGTGTGGTGGAGGTTGTGGGCTTGTCGGGGAGGGTTTTGGTAGCCTGTGGAGGTGGGATGGCCTCGCCGGAGGTGGTGGTTAGAGATGGAGGAGATAAAGGTGCGAAGGGCAGCTGAGGTTGGTTTGAAGTGGAGTAAATGTGGAAAGAAAGTAGAGGTGAGAGGGAACTTAGCTGGGAGGTCAAGGGACGAAGGGGGACAGCGAAGGCGTTGGGTCTGGTGTGGCCGACATCGGAGACGAAGGCGGCTTCGGTAAGGTGGGAACGGCGAGGATGAAGAGGGAGTAGTGCCTGCTGGTACAGTGAGACACGGATGAAGGCAAGGAGGAGGAATCCACCGCAAGTATGGCGTTCAGACAACGAGGGAGGGAAGGAAAGGTCGTTGGACGTCGAGGAGCCTTCGGCCATGAGGAGAAGAGAAGAATTGGGGGTATTCGTGGCCGAAATCGAGCATGGAGTCGGGGAGATCTGGGCTTCTTTAAATAGGGCTCTAAAGGTCGATTAGGGCTTGGGAAGAAAGCTTCCCAAGCTTGGAAGGTCGCAGGAGTAGGTTTGTTGAGATACCTAAATCTCTCATGCATTCTCATGAGAGATTGGGATGGAATCAGATCTCAAAGATGGGTTCAGACTGACGGGAATTTCTTAGAGGATCTTCCTTCCAATTTTGGAAGAGATCCCCCAAGCAATCAAGGAGATCTTCTCTGTCAAAGGTCACCGGAGTAGGTTTCCTCCATTATCATGGAGGAGGGACCTACTTGTGAAGATGATGAGAAAGCTAGGGGCCTATTAGCAAGGGTTTTGAAAGTTAGGGGTAGAAATGTAATCAAATTGGACCTTTTTGCAAACTAGGTCAAGGCAAACTCATCTTGGGTCCAAATTTTGGTACAAACCTAATTTGGACTTAAGGAATCCAATGGTAAAATTGGATTTTGGGTTTGACCACGTTTGAATGGAAAATTTATGCAAAAACCTAATTTAGTGTAAATATCTATCTAAGACCCCATTCTAGGTCAAGATGGATTTTAATGGCCAAATTGAATGTACTAAACCCTAAAGAATATTTTTCTATGATTTTTAGAAGATTTAAGTGAATTTTATATTGACTAGAACCTTGGTTAATCAAGTGGGTCCATTTTTAGTGTTCAAGAAGTCATTTAATTCACAGAACACACACAAACCCTTTTCTATCAAATCCAACCCACTTGTTAACTTATTAAGATCATTTGACCTTTGTTTAGCCCTTGAAAAAACCTGTGGTTGTACTGCATTGGTAAAATTACATTTTACACCTTGTTTCTTGTGTTTCTCTCAGAAAGGTTATTCAATGAATTATGATCTTCATTTGGTTATGTAGGAGCATTTATTCTCTTCATTGGGTCAAGATGAGCTAGTTAGGACTCATGATGGTGTTCCCATCAAAAGCACCATGTTTTTACCCCCAAAACCTATTTTTTACTGCCCATACCCCACAAAACAGTCCCACATCCTTCTCTCCACCAAACAAACCTCTTCCACCCAACCCCACCTCTCCACCTCCAGTCACATTGATTGACCAACCTCCCTGGCACCTCCAATCATTGCTACTCCTCACGAGAGCAAGTAATGTCATCATCGTGCATCTTCCATGCGTGTAATCGCCGCGACCGAGCACTCCCCCATGCCAACATCTCAGCGCGTCCTCAAGCTTCTCGCACGCCAATCGTCTAGCCGTGCACACCCCTCACTTGACCGGCCATGCTCACTGCCTTCACCATCCATGACGTGCTCCCTTGATAGACCAATCTTTGATCGATCATGGTACTCTAAACTTGGTTGAAATCTGTCTCTTTTTGGATTTTTTTCTTAAGTATTAGATGTGCTATGATATGGTCTGATGATTTTATTGCTTAATCTTGTGATTGCTTGTGAAATCTTGTAGTATTTGTGAGCATATCATTTGGAAACACACCTTTTTTTCATGTCTGAACACTTGTGGTCGACCAAAATTCTTGGTTGATTGACCAAAAGTCGATTTGTCCATAACTCTGTTCGGCTCATTTTTTATTGACCAAAAATCCCTATTTGATCGACCAACATGCAACTTTAGTTTTGAAATGGCTTCGAAACACGCATGTGCTTCCTCCTCTTCTCATCATGATGACACTTTTGACTACTTTTTCATCACAGAGACCGCTTGCAATCATTTTTCACTCCTAGGTAAACTTTCCTTTCAAGTTGGTAGACCAGTTGAATTTGTTTATTTCGAGTCTATCATTCCTGGAATTCGCGAAAAATTTGCATGTCATCATATTTTACATCTTTTTGAGCAAAACTTTTATGCAGGTTCCAAGAATAGGCGCATACCCGGTGTTGACCCTATGGCCTATCACCTATTTTATGCCAACTTGAAGAATATAGGTGAGGGTTTCAACATTGAGTTGACCTCGAATGTCTATGGCATAGAGGTTTTGGTTAATGAGGATGTGATTTTAGAGATTCTTGGTTGTCTATCTGTTGGTCCTACTTTTCTGGAGCTTCACCAGCAGGCACGGACGGATGCCATTAGGGCGACCTTGCTTACTCCCTTATATTTTGACTTAGCTTGTCCTGCCAAGTCGCCTTTTTTTGTCATCTTCCATGATTTCTTAATTGTGTATTTCTTTGAAATTTTATGTCTAAATCTACTTCATTTGAGAACTGCCCTGGCATTATGCTCATTACCATTTATGCTTTTCTTAAGAACAAGCGGTTCAATTGGAACCACTCAATTCTATATTTGATGAGCAAGTAGCCAACCAGCTCCTTCCAGTTTGGGGCACTTCTCTCACATATCTTCCTACATTTTCAGTGTTCCCATGGATATTAATCATAAACAATTTATTACTAGAGTCTCCATTTTTGATAAGCTCACTTATACAAAGATGGAACAAGCTCAGGGAGCTCATGGTGAGGAAGCAGCCTAGGAGCAGCAGCAACATGAACCATCAGCAGTCCCTCTACCATTCCTGCCTTATCAGCATTTTACCGTGACCTATCCTCCTCCAGTGTGACACTCTCTGTCCTTGTACAAGCAGGACTGGAGCCTTTTGGACAAACCTCTTACATGCATGGATTTTGGCAACATACAGGATGTGATAGATGGTATTTCTTTGATGATGCATCGGTAGAGAGAGACTGACTTGGTGATGTTGAGACATGGGCATCAGGTATTAGAATACCTGAATGCTCAAAGCCAGTTCTTGGATAGACTTAGAGAGTCTATTCATGGGATTCAACAATAGCTTCACCGGCCTCCTCCTCCTCACCGATCTACTACATGCCTCCATCATCAGCAGCACCTCCTCCTCCTCCTACCTCTACAACAGCACCAGCATACCAGTAGGTGACACCTCCTTGTAGGACATCTAGGCAGCCGACACCGAGAACATCAACCTAGCATCACCTATGTCTTGGCCAGCCTGCCTCCTCAGAGAGATCTGACTCGATGGACCTTGAGTTAGATACTAACCTCTAGATCATGATGGATGCCTTCATGGCATCTTTAGAGAAGTAACTTTAGCTTAGTTTCTATTTTGCCTAGCTTCTTGGATTGTAAAACTGTATAATTCTGTGGACTATTTTTATCTTGCTCTGCTTATCTAGACTCATTTATATTGTTATTATATGCATGGGTATCATCACTCTTAGCTATATTTTACTCTCTTAAAATTGCATGTTGAAATTATTATTGCTTCATTTACATGCTTAAGGAGGAGTTAGTTGTAATTGATAGCAGCATGTTTTACTTTTTGCTGAAAAAAAAAGTGGGAGATATTATTGACATTGACGAAATGTGTTAGGTTCAATCGTTCGTTGTAGCACATTTTATGACATCAATTTTAATTAGAAATAATCGAATGTGAGTCCGAGTATCGATCTCAGGGAGGAGTGAAATCAGGTCTTTTTATCACTTAAAGGTGTCACAAAAATACGTCAATTTGTTCGCTTGCAAAAAGAATAGAGAAAGAGAGAGAGATAGGGAGAGAGAGAGAGAGAGAGAGAGACAGTAGGGTTAGAAATTTGTGATGATGTTGCGATTGTGGCGAGCTATAAAAGAAACACAGACATGATGATAGAAGATAATACATTGCATAAGCGGAATAGTTTTACAACTATAATGATAGATGAAAACTTAAAAAAATAAAAATAATAAACTAAAGAAACTAGTAGCTAAAGGGGGAGGTGAGGCAGCCATGACAGTCGAGAGGCTTTCATCGGTAGCTCGACGTCTCCATGACCTAGCTTGGATGCTCTATGGAGTGGTGGAGTTGCTTGGTAGAAGACGCCCAAAAGTGGAGGAGGATGGGCCTTTTTATAATGGAGGAAAAGGGCCAAAATCCATCCTTAGATCAATAGCGATATCCAGGCCATCGCTAAAAGTTTGCCTCAAATGATGCTGAAGACAAGCTCATGCACGCCTTTTACTCACGTGCTTTGCTATGCTGGCCCATGAGCTCCGCGCCGTGTCACATGCATCATGCCACTCACATGCCCTGGTGCTGCTGCAGCTGTTGCGTGCACGCTCATGCACGCTGTTGCACTCACGCACGCTACTATGCTACTGCCGCTTCAATTGAGGATTGGGGGGGTTGTGGGGCTCGAACCCGCACCCCTGCTTTGAGAAGGCTCTTGTCGACCGATGAGCCACACCCACAAAGTTGTCCAAGGGCGTGCGGTGGAGACAGCTTCTCAGCCGTTGGATCAAGATCCAACGGCTGGGAATGGATGATGCAGATGAAGAGGTGCCGGTGGTGGGGTTGCTAGCTGATGTTGGGCGGCCTAGATGTGGTGCCATCTGGGCCGTCCATCTTCTTTTTGTTGTAGAGGATGCCATGGTGCTCGGATTAAGATGATTTTCATGTTGTCGGACTACGATCGTTGCTCGGATCCATCCATACGATTGGATTTTTCATCCCAAGCCCGTAAGGATGTTGTATTGCCCCCTGGCCATTGATTTTCCTCGGACTTGTTGTGGGAGCTACGGAGGTCGGATCGAGGTGATTTTTGAGTCTGTTGGACTCCATTCTTCATTTTGGATCCATTCGTACGGTCCAATTGCTCATCGGAGACCTATTTCAATATGGACTTGTACACAAGGTCATTAAACATTGATTGTAAGCAATCTTAACGTAAAGTAATGCAGAATGCATGCAATGCCCCCAAATGCACTATAATGAACATGTGCCCTCAAAATTGACTCTAATTGATAATATTAACACTAATAATTGTAGAGTCATCATACCCCCATGCCCACCCCTTGCTAGTCCTTAGCAAGGTTTAACCTAAATGCTATTTACAATTGAAATTAGGAATTGGTCACTTAGGTAGAAGTTTCTTGTCAACAGGAGGAAATTTCTACTAAGAGCCTAACTCGTAAAGACTCAATAGTGCCCAGGTTGCCTGCCAAAATGCAAACTGCCTGAGTCCTCACCTTATTCTAAATAAAAGCAACTATATATTTTTTTCTTTTTCATCTTCTCTAATTTTTTTAAAATTTTTTTGAGTTGAGGATTTTGGGGTAAATTTTAAAACTACCCAACCCACCCAAGACTTGAAAAGGACTCTAAGTACTAAGCATCTTACTATGAAAGTGATAGACTCACTCAATGGCAATTAAAATGGACTTCGGGTTTCTACGCCCCTAGATGACCTGAAAAAGAAAACGTCGTATAAAGGTGTATATATTTGACTGGTAGCTTTCTCCCTACTTTTTATTTTTGTGGGGTCAACACAAGGGCGAATCCAGTGTATATCTCCTCGGATTATGCTACTTCCTCGCTTCTTCCTTAAGTGTTTTGGAATTCTTGTGCATTTTATGAGCTAGGATCTGGACAACTGGCCAATGGGCTGTTACCCACGACAACTTGCCAACCATACTCTTGTGATGAAGTGTGGCTTATTTCTTTTTTCTCCTTTTTCTATTTCTCTTATTATTATTATTTAAGTAGGTGGCTTTTCTAATCTAAGATTTACCTACAGGCAGTAGTAAAAGAGAATGGTCCTGTGGCTGCTCTCTGGACAATCGGTCAATGGACTGTTACCCATGACAACTTGCTAGCCATACCACCCTAGAAGGTTCATTAGCTATCCAATTTCCATTAGAACCACTGATGAGTGAGTCAGTGCAAAATGTGTATAGATGCTTAACCTAAAAATCTCCCTAAATCAGAGGGTGGGTTGATAAGTGGTATACTTATCAACCTACTTTATTAATTAGATTAATATGAATTATGGTCGCGAGGACTCAAGACCAAGTCCACATCTTAGTGGACACCTAGACTGATTAAGTCTGAAGACCTAAAGAGTCTAAGCATTTAGGTCCCTAACGTACCATTTTCAAAAGTTGATAAGCTCCTAATACCTAAGTTTTCTTTTCCTAATTTTTTTTCTTTTTTTTTTGGCTAAAATGAAATGAAAATTAGTTCAAGCTAGCAATTTTTGTACTCAGATCATGAGAATTACCACCCCGCTGTGACTATCATAGACAATGTCCTCATTGGAATTTAAATGTATGCAAGAGGGTAAGGAAAGAAATCACCTAAGTTGTAATCGTGTATCCGGTCAGCTTGAAACCTTTGGGTTGCCTCCCAGGAAGCGCTGAGTTTACTACCTCCAGCTGGGCTTAATTCAATTCAACCCTTAATGAGGGTTAAAATTTCCTTTGTGGGAATCTGGGAAAGAAAGTGTTTCCATCGTTGACCATTAACTACAAAGGTTTGCCCAGTCCTGGGATTAACAATTTCTACCTCTCGGTTGGAATAAGGTTTGACCACTTGATACTATCCCATCCACCTAGATCTCAGTTTCCTAGGAAAGAGCTTAAGTCTTGCATCAAAAAGCCAGACTTACTGATTTTTCTCGAAAGCTTTTCTATTAATGTGCTTGTCGTGGATAGCTTTCATCTTCTCCTTATAAAGTTGACTGTTCTCATAAGCATCTCGACGGATCTCCTCGAGCTTGGAGAGTTGGAGCTTCCTTTGAGTTCTGGCTATCTGGGAATCCATATTACACCACTTAACGGCCTAGTATGCCCGGTGCTCCAACTTGACTAGAAGGTGGCAAGCTTTGGCAAAGACCAATCGATATGGTGACATGCCTATCGGGGTCTTAAAAGCAGTCCTATGTGCCCAAAGGGAATCATCCACTCATGTGAACCAATCCTTCCAGTTAGGTCATACAGTCTTTTATAGAATATTCTTAATTTGCCTATTTGAGACCTCACTTTTCCCATTCATTTGCGGGGATATGAGGTGGCAATGCGGTGAGTGACCCCGTATTTCTTAAGTAAGGCATGAAACTGGGCATTAATGAAGTGACTCCCACCATCGCTGATCATGGCCTTAGGTATCCCAAACTGGGAAAAGATATTTTTCTTAACAAAGTTCATGACAGCCTTGTGGTCACATTTTTGGGTAGGTATGGCTTCGATCCATTTCGAGACATAGTCCACTAAGACTAGTATATACTCAAAGCCATTTGATGGTGGGAAGGGACCCATGAAATCGATGCCCCAAACATCGAAAATTTCGATGATCAGAATGGCTTGTAGTGGCATCAAATCTTTTCTGGTCATGGTCTCTAAGGTCTGGCATCTAGTGCAAGTCTTCGCATTGTGTGCATCCTTGAATAGTGATGGCTAGTAAAAATCGGATTGTAAAACTTTTGCAGTCGTTTGCTTCCCAGAGAAGTGGCCACCACAGGCTTGATCATGACAAAAGGATAGCACACTTTGAACTTCCTCTTTGGGGATACACCTCCTAATGATTTGATCAGCACAAAGTCTAAATAGCATAGGATCATCCTGGAAATAATGTTTGGCCTTAGCCAAGAACTTATCCTGTTGCGGTCTTGACCAGCAGTGCGGAGTCTACCCTACCACCAAATAATTAACTAGGTCAGCATACTAGGGTAGACTCTTTCCATGCATAGCTAGAATTTGTTCATCTGGAAATGTGTCAGTTAAGGGTAATGAGGGTCCAATGGGTTCCTGGTGAAGTCTGGATAAGTGGTCGGCTACAACATTCTTGGATCTGTCTTTATCACGTATTTCTAGATTAAATTCTTGCAGAAGTAGGATCCATCTGATCAGCCTGGGTTCAGCATCCTTTTTGGCTAACAAAGGTTGGATAGCCGAGTGGTCAGTGTAAATGATCACGTGGGATCCAAGAAGGTATGATCGAAATCCAAAAACTACTGCGAGTAGCTCTTTTTCCATGATAGTGTGATTTTGTTGAGCCTCACCCAAAATTTTTCTTGTGTAGTAGATCACCATGGGTTTCTTCTCTCGTCTTTGTCCTAGGACTGCTCCAATAGCAAAGTCTGATGCATCACACATTATCTCAAAGTCTTGAGACCAGTCTGAGGGTTGTAAAATGGGTGCAGTCTAGACTGTATCCCTAAGGGTAGTGTAGGCCTTGATGTAATCAGGTGTCATTTCAAAGAGCACATCGTTGGTTAGAAGGTCAGTCAAGGGCTTGGATAGTTTGGAAAAGTCTTTTATAAACCTTATATAGAAGGAAATGTGTCCTAGGAAGGATCTGATTTGCTTGACAGAGCTAGGAGGTGGAAGTTTGGAAATTAAATCAGCCTTAGCTCGGTCAACTTCTATGCCCCTATGCGAGACGATGTGACCAAGGAAAATCCCTTCTTGAACCATAAAATGGTTATTTTCCCAGCTTAAAACCAAGTTGACCTCGATACATCGTTTCAGGATTTTCACCAAGTTACTAAGACAATGGTCGAATGAGTCTCCAAAAATGGAGAAATCATCCATGAAGACATCCAAATATTCACCTATCATTGATTGCACAGCAAAAATGCACCAACAATTATGCCATCTTGTGCTATTTCCAAGCATTGCCAGTGTATATTAGGTAGCCATAGTCTCATTTGTAAAAATAAATGCATGCATGCATTTATTTGAGAGGGGAGGAGAGTGAATAAATTGGCATTGTAATTAACGTATTTTTCAAGTGCTGCCTCGCAAAATCACCATCCTCATTTTTTATTGACTTTGAATTTCTTCTTCTCCGCAGCTGCAGGGCATGGCTTGCTCTTCTTCTTCGCACCACTCCCTGCCAGCCGCATGCAGAGCCATGCACAGCCCAGGGCATGGCTGTGCTTGCCTCCTTCCTCTTTAAAAAGTGCACAGCCATCTTCCTTGCGGCTGAGCTTGGTCCACACAACACACAGCACCCTTCCTTCCTCTAGGCCGTCTCCTCCCCTCTCCCCTCCATACGCAGCCTCTCTTCTTCCTGAGGAGCTACGCTGCGGGCAGGAGCAGCTCACAGTGGTACACGACTACCACTGTGAGTCCCACCACCGCCCAACTCATCAAAGAGCTGGTGGGCATGGTGGTTCACCTCTCTGTTTTCGTCGTTCCAAGCCATTTCCACCATTGCCACATAGTCGAGCTTTGAAGCTCAACCGCAGCTGCAGCAAGGCACCGGCCACCTCTCGCTTGCGTGCAGGCCATCGCGCATGCCAGCAACCGGCGCAGCTCCTTCCGCGGGCACGCCAGCCCGCTCCACTACGCCCGCACACACTGAATCGGGCGCAGTCGATCGCGCGAGCCGAGCGTGCACTGTAGCCACTGTTCTCGTTCGAGAGTGCAACACTGTGACCGGAGAGAGAGCACGCTTCACTGCAGTCCCTCCTTCACGCCTGCGCCCTCCAGTGTGCGTGCTCATCTTCGTGAGCCTACGCGCCTACGCCTGCGCGTGGGCCATCAGACGTCGGCCGCTACCTCCAGACGGCTTAACTCGCCGCACCATCTTCTTCCAGCAGAGGCTCTCTCACTCTCTCTCACAGCACTCTCTCACTCCCTCCGCAGACACATACACACACACACACACACTCTAACTTGTACACGTCTATATACACACTTATATATATATATACCAATATATATTTATATATATACATGTTAGTACCTATACAATTATATATAAGTATACATACATACATATATATCTATATACTTATATATATATATATATACACATATATATTTACATATATATATATTTATATACGTATATATATATATATAACTATATACATATATTATTATATATATATATATATCTATATATAGTTATATATACATACATATATATATAATTATAAATATATATATATACATATACAAACATCTATCTATACATATATTTACATATCTATATATATATACATATATAACTACATATACACCTATATAATTATAACCATATCTATATATATACATATAGATATATATTTACATATATACATATATATTTTCATATCACCTACCATACGTTGTATCGCGGGAATATCTGCACCAGTTGCTGATATTCCCCGATACACGCGTACAGAAAGCGTCTCCGCACACACCTTCCACCCATCCATCCTACACTCCACGCGGCACTTCGTCTTGTTGGTTGTCTTCTTAGACGACGATCAACGTGACACCGTGCTACACGCCATTTCCACCTCCACCCCCACCCCTATATATATATATAATATATATATATATATATCTACATATATATACACACTATATTTATCTTATTTCTATTTCTCTTTCCTACCATTAAAAAGATTAAAAAAATATATATACGAAAGAGAAAAGATAATCCTTGACTTGCAGGTACTCAGTCTTGAGAATAACAAGACAAGTTTTGGAACCCTAATTTGGCTCAAAGCCAAGAACCTGATTTTGAGGGTGTACCGCAAGGACAAAAATTATTAGAAAAAAATCTTAAATAGAAAAACACCAAAAACATAATAAGAGAACGGAAGAGATTCGTTGTAGGAAAGGCGTAGAAACTTATTCACCTCTAATCCCACTTCCCCGAGTTCGACCCTGGGCCTAAAAGTGACCAAGATAAAATCAAGTAGGCCAGGTTAAAATTTTTTGTAAAAAGATGGTTAGGCTCGATTTAGGTTAACCACTATACGCATTTCAATGATTAAATCACCATATTAACACAACCTATTCGAGCCCGACCACAACTTTTTCTGGCGCCATTGCCGGGGAAGTGCGCATTCATGTAAGTTTCTACTCCATTCCTTTAATTTTTCTCTTCTCACACCCTTCTCTTCACGGGTGTTTCTATTTGTTGGTGTGCAGGTGAACTAGTTGCAAGGAGAAGGCAGGCAAACGAAGTCGGAGATGTTGGCAGATCCAAGGCGGGAACGAGAGCGTGAAGTCGCCGGCACCGCACTGGAGCATCGCACACGTTGCTGAACAAGGTCTTTCTTTCTTAGCAACTTAGGTCAACTTGTCACCTTAATAAAAAAAAAAAACTAAAAACACTTCTTGGGATCTCTTGGGGCAAGTGGATTAAAAAACACTTGTTTGATTGTTTGTCATCACTCCCACCACCCTGGGATTTCCCGCCAAACTTCGCATAGCGAAGATCCTAGAATCTTAATTCTTGAATCTTTCGCCATGTGAAGTATTCTTTGAGGCAAAGATAAATAGATTGATTGCCATCCCTCTTTGGCTCATTTATCTGCAATTCGGGATCACCTTTTTGGTGGGGAGACTTGGAATTGAGTTGATTCCAACCGCACCACGACCTTTCACGTTCCTAAGATTCGATCCCGAATACTTCAACCCCAACAATTTGATTTTCTTTATCTTATGGTTGAGCCTTGTGTGTGGAACATCATTCTGGTGATTTGGAGCACTTGAATTGAAGTGCTTTGGCGCCCTTTCACACTAATCTAAAATTGATTCGTGCATCCACACATAGAAATCTCCATCTAGGGAATCCCATTGCATTTTAGCATGCATTAACCAATTGACATTGAAGAAGGGTTTGTTGGGCTTAGAAGAAAACTTGTATTCTCTCAAAACCCGAAGATTGGTTGAATTGGTAATTCAGAAAAATCCTAAAATCCATACTACTTAAGGCTAAAACTCTAAAAACCATTCACTAATTAAAACTTCAATTCAGGGAGATTTCCCCGTTGCATGCTTGGTTTACACACTTTGTTAAATCAATCACTTGGGCATTACCCATAAATAACGCCCTTCACATTCAAGAAGCACTTGATCCTAAGCCTTTAACTAAAACTGGTAGCAACTTAACCCTTATTAAGGATTGGAAGTCTAACTACTTGCGTGTAGCGCCTACGTGCTGGTGAGGATTCCCGTGTGCTATCAGGTGTCTAAGACTGGGGTAAACGACTTTTCAATCTGTCCCGGTGGTTCCACGGTGCTCGCATTCGGTTCCGTAGGTCGTGATAGTAGGTAACTTAGATCTTTAAGTCTAAGGGCACACTATAGAGGTTAGGAATTTGATTGTATTGATTTGTCATCAAGTGTACCTTTGCGACGTTATTTCTCTCATCTCCTGTTACCTTCTTATCTCCCCAATTCTTCCTACGGTAGTGCATGTTTGGGAGGAGGTCACAAAACCCTGAACTGTGTGAATTGTCTGATAATTTTAGAAAAGAAGCTGCATCGTCCTCCTCCTCTACAAACATGGTTGCACGCCCACCCCCAAATCCCGAGGGAAGAAACTGCCCTCAAAACCCACCAAGTGGTGGAGCCTTGGAACCCATAACCCGCCTCCAAGCCCAAATGGAAATGTATAATGAACAAATTGAGGCCATTAGGGAAATATTGGAGGAAATGTAGAACCCTCCCGAATGGGAGGAGCCTAGGTCTCTTAGCTCCTATCAGAATCCCGCTGCTACAGAGACCATAGGACAAAGTCGGGTCCCTATGCGCGGGGACGACTTTGAATTGAAACCTAATATAATTGGCCCCATAACTTTTCACTTCCATGGTCTTGCAAGTGAAGATCCTTTTCTCCACTTCGAAGACATAACCCGATTGGCTGAAACAGTTAAACCGAGAAATATCGGGTTACTAATAGTCCTCATGAAAATGTTCCCGTTTTCATTGCGGGATAAAGCGTCGCAGTGGTTACGCACCCTTGGGAGAACCATCCACTCTTGGGAAGAGATGCGAACAGTGTTTCTCAAGAAGTTCTTCCCAATCGGGCGAACCAACGCGCTTCGCCGTGCTATCACTTCCTTTATGCAACAAAACGGCGAACAGTTTCATGAGGCATGGGAAAGATATAATGACCACCTCAGGAAGTGTCCGCACCATGGTCTGCCTAAGTGGCATATAGCCCAGATTTTCTACCATGGGCTAAATGAGACTTTGAAGCAGATTGCAGACGCTTCCTGTGGAGGGAATTTCATGAATAAAGACGAGAATGGAGCATTCGAATTATTTGAAAATATGAGTGAAAACTCAATGAACAATGCCTCCATTGTCACCTTTAATCGTACCAGCCTGCCCCGTAATGTCCATGAAGTTGACACGGAACCCTCCCATTCATCCACAGATCTCAACCTTGTCGCACAAAAATTGGATGAAGTCTCCGTTGTGCACAAGAAGCTGGATGAGTGTCTGGCCAACCCCTCCTGTTCTATGGCAAACACCCCTACCTTACCACTTCGTCACAATCCCAATTCTTCCAACACCAGGCTTATCCAGAGAAACCCCGTAAGACCTTCCTTATTGAGTGTTGCGTCGAGCGATTCGGTAAGTCATGTGGATCTGGCTTCTGCGAGCCAGTATTTTGACATGGAGGACCAAGCCTCCGTGAGCTCAGAAGCATATTTACATGCGGACACGTCTTCTGGCATAGAAGATGCTTGCACCCTGGGAAACAACCCGTTCTCTGCCACTTATAACCCAGGGTGGTGAAATCATCCGAACTTCGCATGGTCCAGCAACCCACAGTGCCAAAACCCCATGGATGGACCAATGCTACCGTCCGCACCTGTCATCCCAAGGGCCCAGTCTAATCCTATGGCGAATCTGCCATCGGGTCCTTGCGTATCTCAAACAGAACACGCATCAAGTCCTCTTGACAAATTGATGCGAATGATGATGAAAATGTCAAAGCGCCATGAAGAGAACATGACCTCTCTTCAGTACCAATTGGCGCAGCAGAATGTTGAGATCAGTCAACTACGCATGGCAACTCGATCTCGGTCACTCTTCCAGCCCAACCTGTTCCCAACCCGCGAAATTTCGTACCCCGTGGTCCTCAACCATAGGTACGACCTTCTCAGGGGCAGGTTCATCAGATTCTATAAGCTCCGAGCATTCCACTGGGATTTCAGGCTAATCCCGCTGCAGCACCTCACTCTATGTCGCTATTGCGAACCCTCCTCCACCTTATGATCCCACTGGACCCGCATCATCCAATGCAATCACTACAAGGAGCGGTAAGTAGACTGTCGATCTACCTCGACTTGATCTTGACCCGTCTTCTTCATCGCCCTCTGATTCGGGATGCGCACCGCATTCATTAGAGGACGATACACCCAAATTGGTGCCAGAATCAGTCCCATTCCCTGAGGCTCTACTGAGGGAGCCAAAAGGAAAGAAGAAGGATACATAGGCCTTTGATAACCTACGTAATTTATTTAGGGATGTTGAAATCAAGGTACCCCTGCTAGAGGCTATCGACCACATACCTACTGTCACTCGATTTTTCAAAGACTGCACAACACCCAGGCGACAGTCAAAGAAAACTAAGAATCCGGTGGTTCTCTTGCCTCATGCAAGTTGTGCTAAACTATCAAATCTACCACCGAAGCAGAAAGATCCGGGCACACCGCATATTTCCTGTAACATCCAAGGCTACAATTTTAACCGTGCCCTGGTTGATTTAGGATCTTCCATCAATCTTATACCAGCCATCATGCTCAAAAAATTTTCCTTGGGAAATCTGAAACCCACCCCTGTCACGTTACAGTTGGTAGATCATTCTGTCAAAATTCCGAAGGGTGTGGTGGAAGATGTGGTGGTTAGGGTTAACAATCTTTGTTTTCCTGTTGACTTTCTTGTTTTAGATATGGAAGTTCCTAGCTCACTTTCTGATTATCCGATCATCCTTGGTTGACCTTTCTTGGCCATAGCCCATGCCCATATCGACTACGAGTCGGGCTATATTGAGATTGCCGTTGGATCTGAAAAGCTCAAGCTTAACATTTTCAAGGCAGCCAAGAATTTTGATTGCGATTGCATCAAGGATGACACGTCTGACGAGGACATGGCCGTCAACGCGTGTATCAGACTACTTGGGACCTGTTCTGACTACTGCGAACTGCCTTTAAACGCTAACGATTGCCGGACCAACACATATTGTGACGTTCCCCCATCCCTCCCTATTCCCGTACCTTCTCCTGACGAGACTTCTGATGAGGTTTTCTCTACTTCCCATACCTTGTGGCCTGAGTCATATCCGGGCTACTCATCGCCGGTCCACATTCTTGAAGACCGGATTGTCCTTTCTTTCCCGCCAAATCAAGAGGAGTTGCAACTCCACACTGGGACCTTGAGCCCATATACTACTCACTGGTGCTATTCCTTTTTGGATCCATCTATCCAAGAAGCCCCTCTTCTTGGCCAATCTGAGGGCCAACTTCTTCCTCCTGACTTGTTTTCCGATCCGCCTGGGACACTCTCGTCCCAAGAAATGACAGATCTTTCACCATCCACTCCCGAGCTGAAAGAGCTGCCTAGTACACTTAAGTGTGTTTTCCTGGGACCAAATGAAATGCTCGCTGTAATCATCAGTTCAAAATTGGCCAGGGAGCAAGAGTGCAAACTAACAAAGGTCCTTATGGAACACAAGGCAGCCATTGGATGGTCTTTATTAGACTTAACTGGCATTAGCCCCTCCTACTGCACTCACCGTATATATACGGAGGAGGAGGCTCGACCTTCCTGTGAGGTGCAGTGATTTCTCAACCCTAACATGCGGGAGGTCATTAAGAAGGAAATTATTAAGTGGTTGGATGCAGGTATAATCTACCCGATCAGCGATAGCCCCTGGGTGAGTCCGATTCACGTCATGCCCAGAAAGGCGGGACTCACCATCCGTGTCAATGACAGGGGCGAATACATCCCTACACGCACTCCTACATCTTGGAGAGTGTGTGTAGATTATAGGAAACTCAATGCTGCAACTAAGAAAGATCACTTTCCACTACCTTTCATTGACCAAATCCTGGAGCGGTTAGCGGGAAATAAATTTTTCTGTTTCCTGGATGGATTCTCAGGATATAACCAGGTGGCAATTGACCCTTGGGACCAAGAGAAAACCACTTTTACCTGCCCCTTCAGCACCTTTGCATTTAGAAGGATGCCGTTCGGACTTTGTAACGCGCCAGCAACTTTCCAGGGATGTATGCTGGCGATATTTCCTGACATGGTGGGTGACTTTCTTGAGGTCTTCATGGATGAATTTTCGGTCTTTGGACCATCTTTCGATGAATGTCTTGCCAACCTGACCCATATCCTTAGGAGATGTATTGATGTAAACCTCGTACTTTCCTGGGAAAAAAGTCATTTTATGGTACACGGGGGAATTGTTCTCGGACATATCATCTCCGATAGGGGTATCGAGGTTGACAGAGCTAAGCTTGATGTAATTGCTGATTTACCTGTGCCTGGCTCTGTCAAATAAATCCGCTCCTTCCTGGGACACGTCGGTTTCTATAGGAGATTCACCAAAGATTTCTCCAAGATTTCTCGACCTTTAACTAATCTCCTATCGACCGACGTACCCTTCGATATGGGCCCCGATTGCATACGAGAATTCACGCAGCTGCGTAATGCTGTCACCAAGGCCCCTATTCTCCAACCACCTAATTGGTCCCTCGACTTTGAACTCATGTGTGACGCTTCCGACCTTGCAGTCGGAGCCATCCTGGGACAAAGACGCGATAGACACCCCTTCGTGGTGTACTATGCCAGTAAGACGTTGGACGAGGCCCAGCGTAATTACACTACCATTGAGAAAGAACTACTGGCGGTAGTCTTTGGGCTGGAGAAATTTCGCTCTTACCTTCTGGGCTCACATGTTACTGTTTTCACTGATCACGCAGCCATTCGCCAACTCATGCACAAGAAGGATGCCAAGCCTAAACTGATTCATTGGATCCTTCTGCTCCAAGAATTTGACATTGAGATCCGCGATAAGGCTGGAGCCCAGAATGTTGTGGCTGATCATCTTTCTAGACTGGACCCTGGCCATATTGGACTTACTCTGCCGATTAATGAGATTTTTCTTGATGAGCACCTATTGGCAATTAATGTGGCAAGTGGACCTTGGTATGCCGACATTGCCAATTACCTTGCTTCTGGATCCCTTTCATGTGGCTGGCCTAAAAACCAGCGCGAGCGTCTCATGGCAGAAGCAAAGTATTATTTCTGGGATAATCCACTTCTTTTTCGAATAGGTGCTGATCAAATCATCCATCACTATGTTCTTGACAGCGAATTCCTCAGTGTGCTATCCTTCTGCCACGATCAGGCCTGCGGAGGCCATTTCTCTGGGAGGAAAACTGCAGCCAAGGTGTTACAGTGCAGTTTCTTTTGGCCCTCCCTTCATCAGGATGCACACAATTATGCCAAACATTGCACTAGGTGACAGTCGTTAGGGTCAATGTCACATCGTGACAGGATGCCCTTGCAACCCATCCTAGCTGCGGAAATCTTCGACATTTGGGGAATTGATTTCATGTGTCCCTTTCCTCCTTCCAACAGCTTCAAATTTATCCTCGTGGCTGTTGATTATGTTTCGAAATGGATCGAGGCTATTCCCACGTGCCGTGCTGACCATGTTATATCCACTCGATTTGTCAAAGACCACATTTTTGCATGCTTTGGGATCCCTCGAGCCATTATCTCGGATGGAGGAAGCCACTTTACCCATGCGTCTTTTCAAGCACTTCTGAGGAAATACGGAGTCGACCATTGTATCGCATCCCCGTATCATCCTCAGACAAACGGCCAGGTAGAGGTATCGAACCGGCAAATCAAGCAAATTCTCCAGAAAATGGTTCGGCCTGACTATAAGGATTGGTTCGACAAGCTGATTGACTCACTTTGGGCATATCGGACCGCCTTCAAGGCTCCCCTTGGTATGTCTCCTTATAAAATCGTTTACGGGAAGCCTTGTCATTTGCCCGTGGAGTTGGAATACCGCGCTTATTGGGCGGTTAGCCAATGTAACCTCAACCCAGACCTGTGTGGTCGAGAAAGGAAACTCCAACTCCAGGAGCTGGAAGAGCTCTGTCGTGAAGCCTATGATTCTGCCTTAACTTTCAAGCAACGCACTAAGGCTTTTCACGACAACCGTATTCGGCGAAAAGAATTTGAGCCATCTCAGCAAGTTTGGCTTTACAATGCCCGTTTCAAATTCTTTCCTGGGAAACTGAAGTCCAAATGGATTGGTCCTTTCCTGGTCTCGAGACCATTTCCCAACGGGGCCATTGAGATTGAAGATCCAAAATCTAGGCATAAATTTACGGTCAATGGGCAGCGTTTGAAACCCTATCTTACTCATGAACCTGCCCTCGTTGGAGAAACTGTTGCCCTACTGGAGGGTAACTAATTTTGTGCCTCATTCTGAGTCCAGCTGGGGACGTTAAATTTAGCGCTCGTTGGGAGGCACCCCAACAACACTTCTCCACTATCATGTTCACTTCACTTTTGACCTCACCACCCACCATCCACCCACCCTACCACCATGCTGAATACCCTGCACCTCAACTCTCGTTACTCGATCTTTCGTCCTTCCTCTACCCTACCCTGCATGCATATGAGGACATAGCATCGTTTGGCATGGAGGGGTGGATAGGCATCCATAGGATCTGGGTATTTTACGGTATCATGCAGTTTCCATCTATTTATATATATAAAAAAATGGTGTTTAGTAATGATCTGAAGACTGAAACAAAAATACAATAAGTGTTTATGGATATTCAACCACTGTTTTGAAGACTTTCCAGGCCACAGAAGCTTGATTTGCTTAGGCTTGGCTTAATTCACTTAAGCATTGACAAGATAGATCGAAATCTCTCCTAACTAAGGACGTGTTCTTATACCTGAGACACCAGTACAGGATCCGTTGGTTTGCTTCTACTTGAGAGCCTAAGTAATCTTGGTTCACACTACACATATCAAGAAAGACCAGGTGAACATAAGATCCAACCCTAGTGTTCATTAGGGAAGGTGGAGTCCTTACCTATGCGCACAGGTAGACTTTTTATCCCAGACTTTAGTCTTGTGTTTAGGAGAGAATTTTTCCACCAAAAAGGAACTCTCCTACTGAAAGAAAAGTGTGCTCCTCCAAATAAAGTTGTAAGAGATATACTGACACGTGTTTCAAAAAAAAAAAGGGTACAAATAAGTCAGTATGTCTCGCAAATGTCCGTAAAGTCTTCACCCTACAAAAGTTCTTCAGGGCAAGTTACAAATACCCTGTTTTCTTTGAGCCATAAATATCATAGAATGGGAGTCGAGTTTTCCGTCATCTTTTTAAGGGTCAATCCGAAGACATGAGCTGAAACTGGGACCAACCTGCACTTAAAAATTCGTGAAACCCTGGGCTTGAGTCTTAATGTTCATCTGGTCAGTCTTGATCCTTCACTAAGCACACGCCATAATCTCTTGAGCTCTCGAGTATGGCAAAAACCTCCTGGATCTTAGAAATCATACTTAAGGTTTAAATATCAAGAGTCCTGGTTGGTCGAGAGATGGTCTATGTCACATAAGACTTAAAGTACTGGTAGTCTTCTCTGCAATTGGTTCTCACAATATCCAACAAATAAAAACACCTATGTCACCTCTAAAGAAGATCTTCAGCTTAAGATCATTTCTAAATACAATACAAAAAATATTTTGCTACGGACTAGCACAAGATAGGCATGGGGGTATGATTGCACAGCAAAAATGCGCCAACAATTGTGCCATCTTGTGCTATTTCCAAGCATTGCCAGTGTATATTAGGTAGCCATAGTCGCATTTGTAAAAATAAACGCATGCATGCATTTATTTGAAAGGGGAGGAGAGTGAATAAATTGGTCTTGTAATTAACGTATTCTTCAAGTGCTGCTTTGCAAAATCACCATCCTCATTTTTTATTGACTTTGAATTTCTCCTTCTCCGTAGCTGCAGGGCATGGCTTGCTCTTCTTCTTCGCGCCACTCCCTGCCAGCCGCATGCAGAGCCATGCACAGCCTAGGGCATGGCTGTGCTTGCCTCCTTCCTCTTTAAAAAGGGCATTGCCATCTTCCTTGCAGCTGAGCCTTGTCCACACAACACACAGCACCCTTCCTTCCTCCAAGCCGTCTACTCCCCTCTTCCCTCCATACGCAGCCTCTCTTCCTCCTGAGGAGCTACGCTGCGGGCAGGAGCAGCTCACAGTGGTACACAACTACCACTGTGAGTCCCACCACCGCCCAGCTCATCAAATTGCTGGTGGGCATGGTGGTTCACCTCTCTGTTTTCATCGTTCCAAGCCATTTCCGCCATTGCCACAGAGTCGAGCTTTGAAGCTCAACCGTAGTTGCAGTAAGGCACCGGCCACCTCTCGCCTGCGCGTAGGCCACCGCGCACGCTAGCAACCAGTGCAGCTCCTTCCGAGCATGAGCCAGCCCGCTCCACAGCGCCCGCACACGCTGAACCAGGCGCAGTCGGTTGTGCGAGCCGACCGCACACTGTAGCCACTATTCACGCTAGAGAGCGCGACACTGTGGCTATAGTGCGGTGACCGGAAAGTTTCTCACTTATCCGGTCACCGCACACTCTCTCTTCGCACCGCAACAGTCGCTAGCCTGTGCCTGCGTCTCTCCCCGCGCCCGCTCCAGGGCCTGCGCTCGCATCTACACCCGCCTGCACCAGCGCCCGCATCTGCACCCGCCTGCACCAGCGCCCGCGTTTGCATCCGCCCACACCAACGCCCGCGTCTTCGCCCGCGTTCCCCTCAGCGCACAGCATGCTTTGCTGCAGTCTCTCCTTCGCGCCTGCTCCCTCCAATGTGTGTGCGCATCTTCGCGCGCCTACGCACCTGCGCCTGCACGTGGGCCATCAGGCGTCGGCCGCTGCCTCCAGATGGCTTAACTCGCCGCACCATCTTCTTCCAGCAGACGCTCTCTCTCTCTCTCTCACAGCACTCTCTCACTCCCTCTGCAGACACATGCATACATGCACACACACTCTCGTACACACACACTCTCACTTGTACACGCCTATATACACACTTATATATATATACCTATATATATATACATATATATATATATACATATTAGTACCTATACAATTATATATAAGTATATATACATACATACATACCTACATACATATATATATATATATCTATATACTTATATATATATATACACAAATATACATACATATATACATATATCTATAACTATAAATATACATATATATATATGTACATCTATCTACATATATCTATATACATAGATACTTATACTAATATATATATATATACATATACACATATATATAACTATATACATATATTACTATATATATATATATATCTATATCTATATCTAGTTATATATACATACATATATATATAATTATAAATATATATAGATATATACATATACATACATCTATCTATACATATATTTACATATCTATATATATATACATACATATATATATATATACATATATAACTACATATACACCTATATAATTATAACCATATCTATATATATACATATAGATATATATTTACATATATACATATATATTTTCATATCACCTACCATACGTTGTATCACGGGAATATCTGCACCAGTTGCTGATATTCCCCGATACACGCGTATAGAAAGCGTCTTTGCACACACCTTCTACCCATCCATCCTACACTCCACGCGACACTTCATCCTGTTGGTTGCATCTTCCTAGACGACGATCAACTCAACACCATGCTACATGCCATTTCCACCTCCACCCCCACCCCTATATATATATATAATATATATATCTACATATATATACACATTATATTTATCTTATTTCTATTTCTCTTTCCTGCCATTAAAAAGATTAAAAAAATATATATACAAAAGAGAAAAGATAATCCTTGACTTGCAGGTACTCAGTCTTGCGAATAACAAGACAAGTTTTGGAACCCTAATTTGGCTTAAAGCCAAGAACCTAATTTTGAGGGTGTACCTCAAGGACAAAAGTTATTAGAAAAAAACCTTAAATAGAAAAACACCAAAAACATAATAAGCAAATGGAAGAGATTCGTTGTAGGAAAGGCATAGAAACTTATTCACCTCTAATCCCACTTCCCTGAGTTCGACCCTGGGCCTAAAAGTGACCAAGATAAAATCAAGTAGGCCAAGTTAAAATTTTTTGTAAAAAGATGGTTAGGCTCGATTTAGGTTAACCACTATACGTATTTTAACGATTAAATCACCATATTAACACAACCTATCCGAGCTTGACCAATCATCTCCGACAAGATGGCTAACATGCAACGCTGAAAGGTAGCAGGTGCATTGCATAACCCAAATGGCATGGGCGGAATGCAAATGTGCTATATGGGCAAGTGAACATGGTCTTCTCTTGGTCCTCGGGTGCAATAGCAACATGATTATATCTTGAATATCCATCCAAGAAGCAAAATATTTCCATCCTACCAATCGTTCGAGAATCTGGTCAATGAATGACAGGGGGAAATGGTCCTTTTTAGTGGCTTCATTAAGCTTCCTATAGTCAATACACACCTGCCACGCAGTGGTTGTGTGGGTGGGGATGGATGCACCCTGGTTATTTGTGACCACGGTGAGACCGACCTACTTTAGTACCACTTGAGTAGGGCTTACCCAGGGGCTGTCAGAAATCGAGTAGATGATTTCCGCATCAATCCACTTGATTATTTCTTTTTTACTGACCTCTCTCATATTCGAGTTTAATTGCCTTTTCATCTAGCAAGAAGGTCGAGCCCCATCTTCCAAATATATCTTGTGAGTGCAATAAGTGGGGCTAATTCCCCTTAAATCAGAAATTGTCCACCTAATTGCTGCCCGATGCTCAGAAAGAGTAGTAGTCAACCTAAGTTCTTGGTCCTTGGTCAGGTGTGCATTGATAATCACAGGGAAAGTATGACTAGGTCCTGGGAAGATATACTTAAGATTATTGGGCAAAGGTTTCAATTCAGGTATAGGTGGTACAATGTTTGATGGATAAGGGAAGGGAGGAAGTTGAGTGACATCAATCTCCTTAAATGGAGGTTACCGATGATAATCAGTTCTATAGAGTCCAACCTCCAGAGATTGGGATGGGTCAAGGTAGTCAACAACTGGTTGAATCAGATGGTCCTCTAAAGAGCTTACAGTCAGGCACTCTTCAACTAGGGTTTCCATGGGATCATATTCCTTGACCCAACGACAATCGAAAGACTTATTCGCCTTGAAGATATCCAATTGCATCTTCCTATCTCCAAAGGCGATTTCCATACATCCCGTGTCGCAATCAATGTTAGCCTTGGCTGTAGCCAGAAAGTGTTTTCCCAAGATGATGGGTGTGTTTTGTAGTTATTCGAGGGCTTCCATGTCAAGGACTAAAAGGTCAATTGAGAAGTAGAAGTCCTTAACCCAAATAATTACATCCTAGATTATCCCCTTCAGGGTTTTCATAGATCGGTCAATCAGTCGAATAGTAATAGGTGTGGGCTTTAATTCTCCAAACCCAAACTGGTGATAAAGGGTAGTTGGGATTAGGTTAATTGAAGCACCTAAGTCAAAGAGTGCTCTATCAAAGGTCATGTCACCAATATTACATGAGATTAGAGGTGCTCCAGGGTCAGTCCTTTTAGGAGGTAGGCTACTCAGTATCACTGAACTAGCTTGCTCAAATAGCACTACCTTCGTAGGTGCTTGGGTTCTCGGCTTACGCTTGGGTGTGCAAACATCTTTCGAAAATTTCATGTAAGCCGAGATATGCTTGATTGCTTTGAGGAGAGGTATATTGATCAGTACTTGCTTGAAAATTCTAACAACTCCTCATTTTTAGCCACATTTTTCTTCTTCTTTACTTTATCCAAGGCTTCAGGGTATGGGATTTGGGTTTGAATTGGGTCAAGTTCTTGATCCTTGGGTTCCTCCTGCTCATCCTCGGAATCAAGTATCTCAGGTAGTGGGGTCACGAGAGGGGTTGGCCATTTAGGGTCCTGGGTTTGAGTGCCGCTTCTCAAGGTAACCACATTGTCTGAGGCATTGGAACCAGGGTTAGGTCCTTGAGAAGAAGTGGAAAAACCAGGGGGTGTCTGAGGGGTTTGTACAATCATATGGGCTTGCCTCTGATTTGGTTGGAACTCTTGAGGATTATGGCTTCTGTTCATTACATTCCTAGGGTTCGATTATGGTTGAGAAGGAAGGGACCCCTGTGTTTGTTATCCAACAGCTGGCTCAATTGTCCCTTCACTAAAGCCATCTCCTCCTAATGTTTCTGATTCATTTCAGCCATCATTTTGATCAGAGTGTCCATTTCGTTTTGTTGTGTCGAAGTCGCCCTATTCTGGGTATAGGATGGTCTAGTAGGTGGACCTTGCTGATAGGAGGGAAGGTTTGGTCTAGGTTGGTTCCGGAATTGGTTTGGTTTTTGGTTCGACCAGGCAAAGTTAAGTTGGTTGCTGATTGTGCAGCAATCATAGGTCTTAATTGCCTAGAATTATGCTAGGACTTAGCATAAGTTAGGGTAGTTCATGCATGCATAAGAATTATTTGCATCTTTATTGTTCCTCCTATAGCTATGCATAGAATAATGCTATAATATACTAATTAGGTGCATTATATAAATTGTAGAAAATAAGAAGCTTAGGAACTGGATCTAAGACCGGATCTGAAGCTGGACCTAAAGCTAAAGTTGCAACAGAGCTGGAGCAGAAGACCAAGAATAAGATGTAGTAGACAATAATGTAAGGAGTTGAGGTATGCTATTATGTTAAGTAGGAATAAAGTAGTAAACTACGAAGAACTTAGGTCTATCCTAGCCCTAGGATAGCCTAGAAGCTTCCCCAAGCCTTAGCCACCCTTAGATTAGGTCACTGTACCCTATGAAGCCCTAAAACCCTATTTCCAGCCTCTATCTGGACGTCCAGATGAGTTACAAGACGTCCAAAACCCTTAGCCACAACCCGCGCACCTAAAATCCACTTCTATAGCATTTTAAGTGTCCGGACGTCCAATTTCTGCAGACAGAACCTTAATTCTTCTCTGCCTCTGTTTGGACGTCCAGACAACAAGTTTGGACATCTAAGTTTTCATTTTAAGATGTTTGGCACTCTTGTCAGACGTCTGGAACTCCTCTCTCGTTCCTGTTTTTGAATTCAAGCTTTGATCTTGAATTCCTAGGTCCCTAAACCCAATTCCAACCCTATAGAAACCTAAATTAAGGTACCCTAACCCTAGTACATCACCTCTAGACCTCCCTAAGGACCTAATTAAGTCCTCACTAAACCTAATTGACTTGGATCTTAGTCAATTCCATCAGCCTATTCAATTGGACTCATTGAGTCCAATTAAGCCCTGATCTCAGCACACACTGTCCAATGGGACTCAGTGAGAGTCTAATGACCTACCTTAATTGAGTTGTTTTACTCTCAATTAGGGTTTCACACATTCAATTAAACTTGTATCAAGTTTAATTGCATTTTATCTTAATGAATTAGGGTTTACAACCCTAATTTGAGACCTACCTTGACCTAAACCCACTAGAACCTAACCTAATCAACCTAGCCACCTAGGTTTCAAACCATACACACCCACACACACCCACACACACCATCTACACGAAAATACCTAGCCTAGAGTTCTCTAAAACTCTTTACCATGTGTTGTTGCCTTGGTTGCTAAAAATAGCAACCAAGATGCATTCAATTTTTAGATCCACCAAATGTGCATCTAAAAACCACCATCCATCCTCTCTCTCACTCTCCCATGAGCTCCCACCATAGGCCTCTCTAGAGAGTTCCACACTTCTCTAGATAGGCTCCCTTGGGTCTACTTAAAGGACCTTTGGGTGGCCATTTGCATCCATCTAGCCTTCCATCTAGTTTTAGCTTCATTCCACCTCCATTACTGCACCTCCACGAGCACACCATGGCATCCCCATCACCTCCACGCCAGGCCTAGATCACCTCCAATCTCTCTCCAACCTATGCATCATTGCCGCCCCTCCTTCTCTTCTCAACCAAGTCAAAGGCCATCGAAGCTACCTCCGAATGCCCTTCATTCTGTTAGGTAGATAAGTAGCGTAGTTCTTTGTAGATTAATGCTTTATTACTTCTTAGTAGTGTAGCTCCATATTCTCCCCCAATGATGCATGCATAATCCCCCCATAGATTCATATATGCAGTCGTTCTCTGCTAGCTAGTTTATTGCTTTCAAGCTTTCCTGTACAAGCTTTCCGCGAGCTTCACTCGTAGCCACCATAATGCAATCAATGAAACCATCTTTATATGTCTCTATTTCTATGTGTGAAAATCACCATGAGCTGATTGTCATATTTCCTTGTGATTAAAGTTGCATGCATGAAATTTGTATTCTCTTGCAACTAAGCATGTCATGCATCAATACGAATTATTGCAAACTGGGATGCATTTTTGAATAAGTAGAGCGAGTTAGATCGAATTCAAATCTGCATTTTCTAAATGCCTCCCAGAGATGAACGAATGAGACTCAAGTCTCATTATTTTATAAATTATTTTTTATGAGCATTTTCATGCAATATACTACCACGAGATCTCTATTTTCAAAACACGTGCGAGAGCCGCCATCTTGTCAAATGGCATCGTTGTCATGGAGGCAACGAAATTGATTTCAATCTTTTAAGCTTTTAGTGACAAATATCCTCTGCTTGTTTGTTGGATGTGCAGGAAAGCAGGAAAAATGAGATCTGCACACACATCGGGAGCAGAAAAATCAAGTGCACATCTCCTCTCTTAGATTAGGATTTCCCATTTTCGAACCCTAGGTTAGATTTACTTCTAGTAATTTCATTTAAAAAAAAAGAAACCTATTTATTTTCATGAAAAAAAATTCTAGGTAGTTAGATTAGGTTTCCATTTGAATCTTAGGTTCATTTGCTTGAAAAAAAAGGAAAAAAAATTTTTGAAAAAAAGGATTTTCCCTTCAAAAAAAATTCAAAAGTTTTCGAAAAAAAAATTTGAAAAAAAAGAAAAAAAATCATTTTGGTGGAAAGCTTGAATTTTGAATTCAAACACCTTTTAAAAGCTTTCCCACCATTCTCTGATTTTCGGCCAAATTTCAAATTTTGACTTAAAAATTCAATTGCCAAAAAATTAATGAGTGAAAAATTCTGAAATTTGGGCTATACCTTCATTTTCAAACCATCTTTCAAACGACACCCTTCATTTGAAGAAATTCAAAGTAGAAAATTTTAAAAAATTTGTGAAGTGCAAGGGCGTCAGAGTGACCTAGATTTAAAAATTTTCAAAATTCAAAAATCAATTCCAAGTAATCTGTGAATCTATTTTAACTAAAAGTGGTGTTGTTTGAAAGCTGATCTCAATAGCTTTAATTTTCATATTTTTCCTAAATTTTTTAAGATCATTTGATACTATTTCAAAGCAGAAAATCGACCAGGGGTCAAAATTCCAGGTATGCCCCCTTGACATTTAAAAATCTCTATAAATTCAGTTGAAATAGTAAAAATTATAAAAAAATATTCTCTGAAAAGATAATTGAAAAAGGAATCTACTTGTCAAATTTCAACTTATTCTAATTCCAATTTTTATTAGAGAATTATTCTTATTTTCATTATCTGCTAAAGAAGAAAAAAAAAGAAACCTATTAATTTTCATGAAAAAAAAAGTCTACGTAGTTAGATTAGGTTTCTATTTGAATCTTAGGTTAGTTTGCTTGAAAAAAAAAGGAAAAAAAATTTTTTGAATAAAAAGCTTTTCCCTTCAAAAAAAATTCAGAAGTTTTCGAAAAGAAAATTTTCAAAAAAAAGAAAAAATCATTTTGGTGGAAAGTTTGAATTTTGAATTCAAACACCTTTTAAAAGCTTTCCCCACCATTCTCTTATTTTCGATCAAATTTCAAATTCTGAATTAAAAATTCATTTGTCAAAAAATTAATGAGCAAAAAAATTTGAAATTTGGACTATATTTTCATTTTTAAACCATCTTTCAAATGACACCATTCATTTGAAGAAATTCAAAGCAGAAAATTTTTAAAAATTTGTGAACTGCGAGGGGGTCAGAGTGACCCAGATTTGAAAATTTTCAAAATTCAAAAATCAATTCCAAGCAATCTATGAATCTATTTTGACTAAAAATGGTGTTATTTGAAAGCTGATCTCAATATCTTTAATTTTTATATTTTTACCAAATTTTTGAAGATCATTTGATACTGTTTCAAAGTAGAAAATTGACCAGGGGTCAAAATTCCAAATCTGATCCCTTAACCTTTAAAAATCTCTATAAATTCAATTGAAATAGTAAAAATTATAAAAAACTATTCTCTGAAAAGATAATTGAAAAAGGAATATACTTGTTAAATTTCAACTTATTCTAATTCCAATTTTTATTAGAGAATTGTTCTTTTTTTTGTTGTTTGCTAAAGAAGAAAAAAAAAACTCTAGAATTGCATGAACCCTAGGTTACTCCTTTAGGGTTACACTCTATAGACCATACATTTGGGTTGGACTAGACTTTATCAAGTATAAGGTTTAGCCGATGAGCTTGGTCACCTTGTGGGCCACTCACCATAAGCCCCAGCTGAAGGAAAAAGGGCTAAAATTAATTTTAAAACACAAAATAAACCCGAATTCGTTGTGGTACTACTGGGTGGTTTCAACCGCTCTTTCCAAACCTGATGACTAAGTTTGTAGGGTAGTGTCAAACGACCGTGGCTATGGGGTAATGGAACTGGAGGCGTGAACCGAAGGAAGAACCATCCCCTTAGTCCCCTCGTAAACAGACTGGCTGGGTTAGCTTGAGAGGTGGGAATTACTTTCAGTCGGTTGAATGACGAATTTTCTCTTCAGGAATTAGAATTTTAAATGAAAAATTTGGTCATCTGATCATAAGGACCATCTGATTGACAGGGCCTTAGCCTTATTTGGCTGGCTGCACCAACCTAGGGGTTAGTTGGTGCATGCAAGGAAGGAGGTCACTCAGACCTCGATTGGTTGGACCTTGGAAGCCGCTCCCAAGGAGGTGAGTCACTTCGCCCGAGCCATATTCTCCCCCACCCTCTTCTTTTATTTGCTTAGCTACAATGGCTAACTCTGGATCTAGACCTAATCAGGATCTAGAAGAGCTGGACCCACGAGCTTATCTGAGAGCCCGGGTCACTGAATCAGCTCAACCTTGGGATTAGAACCCAAGGTGGCGAAGATGACTTTTTGCTTCGCCTGATCCTTCTCCTCGGGTTACCAAAATGGTTAACCCATATCCTAACCCTGAATATTATGACCCATACCAGCCGGTCCCTCAAAGGACCGCATCTTATAACCTAGGATATGGATTTCATACTCCTTCTCACCCATGGAATATGGGTAGACCTAATTCATATGTGATTGCATTACAGAATATAGAGAGCCATAGCTAGCGCTAAGGAGAAGGTCTCATTCTATCTAAATGAAACCCAAGCTACCATTGATTCAAACCAAAGACGAAGCTGGATTCCGTATCAAGTAGCTTTGCTGGAGCTCCTTCAAGGAACAATAGGGATAACAAGGCTAATTGGACAAAATCGGGAAACTCAAGAACTATTGCTTTTGAGATATCAAGTGGAAAATAGCCTCGAGGACCTTGAAGAATCTGAAACGACTACACCGAACGAACACACAAGAGATTCTCGGGGGCAGATGCCGGAAGAGAATTCACGGGAAGAAGAATCTAGCTTGGATATGAGACAAGAGCGGGAAATATTTAGGATGGGTTTGTCTGAGAACTCCATTCAAGAAACTGAGGAAAGGACTGATATCCCCAGGATTGAGCCACAATCAGATTATCCTGAATCCTGAGAGATACCTCTTGGGTTAGATAACCCAACTATGATAAGGGAAGTAGATCCATTTGAGGATATGGATCTTGAGGTAAACATTACATGTGACACTACTGATCAGTCTAGGCCACTTCCCATTGTAGGTGAACGTGTGTTAGGGCCAAAATCTTCTGATCTGCACTCTTATTCTTTCACCTACATCCCTAATGCGGATGCTAGAGATTCTGAGATGACACTTTCTATCCCTGATCCTGACATCCGAAGACTAGAGGTAGCTATTGATGACTTGACTAAAGAAATAAATATGCTACTTGAGGCAAGAATTTCTGAGGAGCCAAATGCATACGAGGGTGAAGCTTTGAGCAGAATGAAGTGGGGACACACCTACCATCCTAGTTAATCTAATGGATGGCTCGACTCCGAGCTTGAAGAGTCAGCCTCCGATGAATCAGAAATGAGTATTGATGAGGATAGAGTAATTTTTGATGAGGATTTTAGTGACTGCCCCACAGATCTACTTTCACAGATACCCCCAAATGATCCAGAGCCTGGAAAGGGCATGATCTTTGATGTCAATTATCGTTATGAGGATCCTTATGACTCAGATTTTGGTTCTGAGATACTTGTTGATCTAGCTTCGGTGACATCTCCTCCAACTTCTCGTCGCTCTGCCACAATACCAGTGACAGAGTTGTCTTCACCTCCTCCCTCCATGTCGTGCCGTACCAGTGCTGGCGTCAACCACCCCTTCGTCATCGCCATTCCCTCTTCACTGGAACCTTCATGTCCAGCGGTGGCAGGTACACGCCAGCCGCTCTCCTTATCCCTTCGTCCCTTAAGTAGGTTAGATCTCTTCCCCTCTCTCCTCTCTTCATTTCCCCCTTCTTTATTTCTATTTTCAACACCTCGACATCGCAGACCACCACCATCTTCCTCATCTCCGGCAGACCACCGACGAGGTGTCTCCATCACCTCCACACCTCCATCCACCTCACCAGATCCCTCAGAACATCCGCCACCATCCACTGATCACTTTCCCCATCTCCATCGATCGTCATACCTTCCACAAGCTCCCCCCGACCACACCCATCACCACAGCCACAGACTGACCTAGGCACGCATGCCTAGGCCACCTTGCGGCTAGCCACCTACTGCAGCACCTTTGTCGTGTCACGGCGAAGCTTCCTGTGTGGTTTAATGAGGCCGCAAGGCCGTATTGCTTGAAACACAGGTCCGACCTCCATCTCCATTAGACCTCCACCGTGTGCCTGGAACCGAGTGCGCGTAACCTAACCCGTATACCCGATTAGCTCTGGGAGAGTGAACCTAAGAGAGAAAAGAGAGAGACCGTATGCAAGGGAGGGTAGGGGTAGGTTTTGCACTTCTGTGCAGGAGAAATCAAGGAAGAAGGAAGAGGAAGCTGAGGCCAGAGAACGAAAGAAGGGGGAAGCAGCCGCACAGAAGAAGCCAAAGCTAAGGGCTGAGGAAGCTAAAGGAAAGGAAGAAGACCACAGAGGAAGGAGAAATCAAGGAAGAAGAAGAAGAAGATAAAGAAGAAGAAAAAGGAAGCTAGGGAAGGAAGAAGAAGCCAAGGACCAGAGTAAGAAGAAGGAAAGAAGAGCCAAAGGCAAGGAAGAAGAAGGAAGGAGAAATCAAGGCAAACGAAGAAGACAAAGGAGAAAGGCACTATAGCAGAGAGGGCACAGTTGAAGAAAAGGCAAAGGCAAAGCTAAGGTAAGAAAGAAGGAAGAAGGAGAAATCAAAGAAGAAAAGAAAGAAGAGAGAAGCTAAAGGCCAAAGTCAGAGAAGGAAATCAAAGAAGAAGAAAGAAGAGAAGCCAAGAAGAAGAAGGCAGAGAAGATCCAAAGAAGAAGAACAAAGAAGAAAAGAAGAGAGAGAAAAAGCAAGAGAAGAGAAAATCCAAAACTTTTTAAGATGTCTCAAATCCTTATATTGACATCCAATTTTGTCCAATTTCTCTTTTGCTACATTTTATTCATAAACTCCTGCATTATATTTTCAATTAGATTTTGAGTAACTTTAAGTGTTCAAATTACATCTATTGAGATTAGTAAATAAATTTCATTTGCTCCTTATGTTCGACCTCAGCCTCAACATTCGAGTAATAAAAATTCTTATTTGTTTTCAACGCTTTTTCGACTATACTGCAATGCCACCTTTTTAAAACCCGATCAAGCGTGTTAAACATTTTGGCACCATTACCGGGGAGCAACATGCAATTTATCACTAGTCTCTGCATTATTTTTGATTATATTTTAAGCACTAACTTGCCCTATTTGTTTTGCTGTGATTTTGCAAGGTATTTCACGAGGAAATATCTCGCGCAAATCAACCACCCCAGGGTAGGTAAATTCTCTTCTTCCCTAAATCCATCTCTTAATCCTAGGAAGATAAAAGGAGGCAATCAAATTTGGAACCAATTGCCTTCTTTCTATAGTAATTACCATCTTTAAGGCAAAAGTTTCCTAATTTTGTGAAAATTTTCAAATCTTATTGAAGTTGGAGCTATTTTTAGAGATTCTACCCCACAAATTCCTGTGCCTATTAGGGAACATGCTTAATTCCTGAATCGCCACGAACTACACACTTCTTGTTTTTAAGTCCAAAGAGAACTTTTGTGAAAAGCAAAGAGGATTGGAAATAGAACCAAATTAGGGTTTCTACAGTAGGGTTTTGGAGTGCTAGTTCACACATGCTTGCATAAAAGGAAACAAACCCATCTGCATCTGTGTGCTACCCAAGCCCTTGATTGAAAAAATCTAAGCAAGACAAACCCTAAAATTGAGCTCTAAAATCACTTAAATCTTAAAAACTTTAGATCTAATAACCTGGGAAGTCAAATTAGGGTGATTTCAAGGTCTTAACCTAGAATCATCCTAACATCTCTAGGGCAGGTCAGGTGAAGTTGACCCCTTGTTGGGTCAACCAACTTCCAAATTAGGTCACAACACCAAAACATCTAAAGTTCAAGTGAAACCCTACGCACCTTTGATCTTAAAAGTGGTAGACTTAAGAGGTCAAGGTCCCCATTTTGTTCTACCTGGAATCTCAGTGACAAGAGAGGTCGTGTGAGGGAAACCCTGTAACCTGTGGGGACGCTCTACCGTGTAGGGGTCTTTACGGGACTCTCCCTCTCTGGTTGCCTAGGTAATTCTCAGGTGGACGACTTTCCAATCCAGGGGTGTCATCTGCCCTAAACCTCCATAGTCATCTAAACATCTTGGGGTAACTTGATTGGGTCAAAAACATATCCAGTCCCTCATCCCTTCTCTTTAGAGCACACATGATAAGACGACTTTCGCTTTTGAATAATGTTATTAAGATGATTTGTCATTGTAGGATTGAAGTGGTGGAAAATCGCTTAACAAAATTAAAATTAAAATTAAACCACTCACTGGAGAGCAAGTCATGTCTATAGGGAGGCAATGGCTTATTTAAACTTGCAATTAGGTCGAAATCAAGTTTGCTGAACTATTCATTAGATCAAACAATGGCTATGTAGCTCTAAAAGTAAACCTTAAATTTATGGAGAAGTCAAGGGGTGTTAATGTAATTTTTATGTAAGAAAATTATCCATGTGCAAAGGCATGCCATGTACTATTCACTTGCATGCATACTAACATGTAATTCAAAATTAAATTCAATGCACATAGAGATGAACAATAAGGTTTAACAATTCTCTAGAAGCATGAGCATGAAGGCATAAATTCACCACAATAAAATAATGATAAATCAAAATTCATTTTTGTGGCAATGGCATGAAATGTAAATACTAATTCCACCACAAATAGAGGATTCTACCTCTCTCCTCCTCGTGCATGGGAGAGAGGTTCATTCGAGGAACTCTTTTGGGAGTAGGTTGGCCGGAGCGAGGGCTCCACAATGGTGGCAGCGGCAGGTTACGAGACAGCCGGAATCGACCGGATGGAGGAGAGAAGCGGTGGCGGTGGAAGTTGCTGCTGCTGGCCGCGGTTGCTATAGGCGCAAGGAGGGGCAACGCGCGGGTGCTGCAGGCATGAGGACGCATGGGCACGTGGAGGGGTAGGGGCTCTGCAGGCCACATGGGCGCGCGTGGGGTCTGATGGGCGCACGGCTGCAGGTGCTACAGGGGTTGATGCACGGGCACTGCAGCGGGAGCATGTGGAGGTGCAGGCGCCAGGCAAGGGCACTAGAGGTGAAGGTGCACGGGCATGCAGGCGTGAGGCGAGGGCACGTGGAAGTGAAGGCGCGAGCGTGCAGGCGCTGAGGTGAAGGTGAGCGGTGGGGTGCTAGCTGCGTGGAGGTGAAGGCGCTGCTGGAGGACACGTGCTAGGCGAGGGTGCATGGCATGTAGGTTGGAGGTGCGAGTGCTAGGCGAGGGCGCACGGGCATGCAGGCTGCAGGTGCGTGTGGTGGCTGAGGTGGGCACGTTGACACTTGCTGCGTTGGAGGCACGTGTGGTGGCACGTTTGGCAATAGCTGAGGCGTAGGAAGGAGAGGTTGCAGCTCTTTGTGCTGCAGCGGGTGTGGCGAGGTTTTTGGGTTCTTTTTGGTGGAGTGGAGGAAAAATAGAGAATGGGGAAGAAGATGGAGGTGGATGCTGGTGATGGTTGATGATGGTGGTAACAAGTCGTGCATCAGTAGATGCACTCACAGTAGGCGAGCTTCAAGGAGCTCGTGCACGGTGGTGGTGAAGTCCATCCTCATGGCACGACAGTTTGTCACCCCACCGGCCCACAGTATGACGGAGCTTGGCCGTGGAGGCCCACGGTGGTGGAATGCTGCACGGTGGTGGAATGGGTGGTGACCTCCCTTGAACAGCAGCCCTTCCTCCTCTTTTGTAGCCACAGCTACAAAGATTTGAAATTCAAAAGGCCACCATTGTATCAATGCTGATGCGTAGGAGCAAGAGGAAGAGACAAAGGAGTTACCTGCAAATTAGAAAAAAAAAGAATAAAATAATTAAGATTATTTATACATAACTCCTTAACTTCTATGTTAATTAAAATAGTGTATGTAATGCACTTAATTAATTAACTAATTAAATGTATGCAACCCTAGGTTAATTCTAAATGCATGAATTATGCACTTAAGCTAAAAATATGAATTAATTTATTTACATCCTAATGTATGCTATCTAAATGTTAAAATTAACTTAATGTCTAAACACTTAAATACTTAAATAGCCCACAAATATGGGCTAATCAAATACCCCCATGCCTAACTTTTGCTAGTCCCTAGCAAATTCAAGCAAAAACCTAGCACTCCAAGTAGACTAACCAACCCTAATAGTCTTCCTTTGGAAACATGTTAAGTTTAGACTTTAGACCTAAGGTTCCCAAGTAGTTGCTAAGTTACAAACTAGGTCGGCTAAAGACATGTTGCAGGCACAACTTTCCCTGATTTCTGACTCTACCCTAAGGTTTATTGATACCTAAGATTAAAGCATCCGTGCATGTGCATTGGTCTGAGTTATTTGAGGTTGGTATGACTGCCAACCTAGAAAGGAGAAAGGATTATATATATATATTTGTTTGATTCCTAAGTCTAACCTTGGATCAACTAACAACACGGTCTGTGTCGGATTCATTGTCCCCATCACCGTACCTCGAAGGGTGCCTGGCTTTTGATGCTTCGAGATAGCACCGCCTATAGCGACCCCAAGAACTCTTGGCAATCGACACTTTGAGATAGTATCGCCCATGGATTAATTAAGCGAATTCAGGCTTGTGGCAATCAGCACTTCGAGATAGGGCTGCCCAAGGTACCTGAACCGCACAATGCACTTACATGCCCCCAGTAGGATGGATATCCTAAGAGACAAGCGCTGAGGAGGTAATATGTTATCATCGCATCCTCAAGGTGAGTATATACTCCACCTCTCCTGCGGCAGGAACTCTTCCAGTCAAATTGTGTTTTCAAGGCTCTCCTAAGTCAAAACTAAGAGAACCAAATTTCTTTTAAGAGAGGAATTAAGGTGATCACTTACTTACATAAGACCAAGTGTGTGAAATTTGGATGCTTGGGTTACAAGGACCCGTAAACCAAAAGGTACAACAAGACTTCAGGTACTACCCCACCTTTTAACTCAATCCCTAGCTTTCCTTCCTCAACCTCTTGAGGAATGGTCCGCAACTTAACTCCTACTTAAGTTTTTAAGTCCATAAAGGACCCTAAAGGTCTAAAGCTAGTGGCTCACTTACCTTCTAAAGTTCGACCCTAGAATCAACTTAGTCTAATGTAAAGTTCTAGTCTTATGCCTACGAATGTAGGGCCAGCCAGTTAAGCTCAATAATACAAAATGTTTTTTTTTTTTTCAATGCAAATGTATGCAATGCAGAATGCTTTAACTAAATGCATGAATGCACAATGTATAAATGCTATGCATATCCCCAAGTACACCCTCCATGCCTAAAATCTGCAATGTCCCCATTTCATAGAAGGATATTACCTGGGTCAGAGATGGGCTATCGTTAATTTGCTAGCAACTGAGTAACCAAAGAACCCGCAAATCAGGTTCAAGGATCACAGAAATAGGCCCTAAAAATGAGCAAAATAATGCTGGCCTAGAAAACAGGTAACCTAGGATGTTGGTGAGCTGATGATGAATCCCAATAGCAAATGCTCGCCCAACTAAGATGAGAATGAAATCTTCCCAGGTCACCAGAGGGGGTTATAAAGGATAAATTGGAATAGAAACCTTTAAAGGGGTAGGGGAAGGATGACAAGGATCCTCCAACAGAGATAGGGAAGGAATGGTGTAGAGATAAACCCCCAGGGTAATGGACTGACTAAAGAAATCATCAATCCATACCCGATACTCCATTACATAAAATACTAGTCTGTTAAGCCCCTCGATCAGAACAAAAGTGAGCATATCTCTAAGCCAAGGATGGTCTAGGGTGTCCAAGTTTCAAGGTTGCAGGATGGCCATAAGATCTAGGCTGGGTTTAATCAGCTTGGTGTCCATCCCTAACAATCTTTCTAAATCCTCAATTTCATCCCTAGCATTCCTTGCACTATCACAAGTATCTTCCTGCACTTCATCAGGAGTCAAAATTTCACCTTAAGGCATAAGAGAATCAGAGGGTGACTTCGAATCAAATGAAGGCAGGTTGGAAGCGACAAATCTAGGGATTATCCTATCAACGTCATCCCCGGGTTCTTGTTCTTTACTCAAATCTTCCTTGGAGTCTATATGTGAATCCACATAAATCTTAGAAGTTGCTTCCAAATTTTCCATCATTTCATCATGAGGAGAAATATCATCGATGGGTGTGCTAAGGAAACCTAATTTGGTCAAATTTGTGACATCCTCAGGGGCTAACTCTTCAAATAAGACATAATTGCCCTTAGTGTCACTCCAAATCTTGAATGTAGGTTCCTCATATAATTTATCCTTCTCCTAATCATATGATTCATCATATACCCAAGGTCTAGAATCATCTAAAATCTCAGCAGATCCCCTAGGGTACTCTATCTAAGGTAAATGGTTTACACTGGTAACATTGGACTCCTCAGATAGGTGAATTTCTTGAGGGTTAGGTTCCCTAAGGGTGGGCTTGAGTTCCATCTCATGATCAGAAGGGAGGGCAGGATTAACAACTTGACTTCGTCCCACTTCATCAAATGTCATGAAAATACTATCATCTGGGTCGAGGTCTTCCAATGGTACCATCATTCCCTTCTTTTGACTCCAATATAATTCAAGTGGATACTCAACCTTATCATCATCTTCCTCAGGTTGCCACCTTTCTTCATCCAATGCATAGCTACTTTCATATGTATCTTCCTCCCACTTAAGGCGTGGATCTCTCAAGGAAGTGTCATCTAACGGGGAGGTTTCAAAATCTATCCTCGAAAAGTAGCTATTCTCCCTTACATAATCCTTAAAATTTCCCTCCAACTTAAAGTGTAGATCTCCCACGGGAGATGCATCTATTGTAGAGGGGTGTACGTCATCCTCAATGGGGTAGATTGGGTGGCTAATTTCATCTTTTTCTTGTTGGCCTGCTCTCGAAGATTCTCCTAACAATTCAATCATTTCGTCTTGTATTTTCTGTATTTCCATCTTCAAGGAGGAGAGGTCATTTCTATTAGGAGAGAAGTCTGGCTCAGGCTTATAGTACCCAGGAGTGTCTGTCCAACCATTATAATTATTCAGGGAGGGTGGGTTGGGTATTTCTATGGTGTGTGGGATATTGGGCAAAGCAAATCCCGCTCCTAGGTTCTGCTCACTGATTTGGGGCTTAACCAGGCCAATACTCCTATAATAGGAGTAAAACGGATCCCAATGATTGTCATTATGTCCATCAAAGGATAGACCATCTCGGTGTATGGGATCGAAGAGTGTAGAGTGAGGGTAAGGGTGTGGGCAAGATGTGAAAGGATGAAAATCAATGTGGTCCATTCTAACTCACACCTCAATTAGAATTCCCCAAGCAACACACAATTCAAGGACTTTTTAGGTCTTTCCCAATTTAGGCTTTTGATTTTAAGTCAGATTGTAGGTGACAATACAATTTGTTCAATCAATTTACGTGCTTATTATCGACCTACGGATTGCCTAAGAAGACCTAACTGGGACTTAGGTAATCCTCCCTAAAGCCCAAAAAGTTTAGTCACCACCAAACACGGCAAAGAAGGATGCAAGTAGGGTTAAACCCTTCCTTTGAAGCGTTGCTTTCGCGGTGCTTCTTAACTACCCTCAATCCGTAAGGTTTGGAGGCAACTTCACCTCAGAACTAAAGTTTGGGTCACTTCAGACCTCAATAATAGGAGGCTCTAGTCCTAGCAGTTCCAAACCTAAGGAGTGTCTAAAAGCATGCCGTGGTGCAGGAGATATAAGTGTGCATACACCGCAAAAGATTTTGAATTTTGAATCGCACGCCAAGTTTGAAAATCAAATCCTTGGTTTTTAAATGTCCCTCCTTTAATTAGTCCTTTTTCTAGAAAATATGTGACCACTTGTTGGATCTATTCAATACAGATTAGGCGGTCTTGAAATTAATCCAAATGCATTTGCATGACAGGTAGAAATGCAAAGTTAGAAGTGCATACCTAATTCCAACATTCTTCATACAATATGCAAGACAAGAAATTAGATCTAGATGCTGCTCATTTAATCCTAAATGATACGACCTAGAGGCAGGCAGCTTCTGGCAGGTAGCTCGTGTTTTTGTTTTTTCTTTATGCACAATCAAGAAAAATAAAATCAATTCACAAAGAAAACCTAGATCTAAATAAAAAGGGAACAGGCTCCTAAAAATTACCCAACACGTGCCTAAAACAAAATCGGGGAACAAACCCCTCAACTGTACCCCAGAACAAGGGTTTTCCAAATGAATGTACTAAAATAATGAGAAGAAAGAAAAATAAAATCTATATACAGCTAAATGGATGAGATGAAGATGTGGTCCTCCGGATATCTCCTCCAGTGGTGGAAACAAGGTCCACCAAGGCGTTGTTGAGGCGGGTGTGGTGCTCCTTCTCCCAGTGTTGCAACTCCATCGACGATGTCAAGGATCGCTTGATCTTTGAGGCTGGTGCGACAAGATGTCTCAAAATACGTGTACCTCTCACCAAACAGAAAATCAAATTTAAATATGCCTCAAATAAAATGTGAACAAATAATTAAATAAATGCGAGTCTAATAGGCCTGTTGCCTCCCCAGTAACGATGCCATTTGATAAGACGGCTTTCGCTTTCGAATAATGTTATTAAGATGATTTGTCATTGTAGGATTGAAGTGGTGGAAAATCGCTTAACAAAATAATTAAAATTAAAATTAAACCACTCACTGGAGAGCAAGTCGTGTCTATAGGGAGGCAATGGCTTATTTAAGCTCGCAATTAGGTCGAAATCAAGTTCGCTGAACTATTCGCTAGATCAAACAATGCCTACGTAGCTCTAAAAGTAAACCTTAAATTTATGGAGAAGTCAAGGGGTGTTAATATAATTTTTATGTAAGAAAATTATCCATGTGCAAAGGTATGCCATGTACTATTCACTTGCATGCATACTAACATGTAATTCAAAATTAAATTTAATGCACATAGAGATGAACAATAAGGTTTAACAATTCTCTAGAAGCATGAGCATGAAGGCATAAATTCACCATAATAAAATAATGATAAATCAAAATTCATTTTTGTGGTAATGGCATGAAATGTAAATACTAATTCCACCACAAACAGAGGATTCTACCTCTCTCCTCCTCATGCATGGGAGAGAGGTTCGTTCAAGGAACTCTTCTGGGAGTAGGTTGGCTGGAGTGAGGGCTCCACAACAATGGTAGCAGCAGGTTGTGAGACAGCCGGAGTCGACCGGATGGAGGAGAGAAGCGGCAGTGGTGGAAGTTGCTGCTGCTTGCCGCGCTTGCTGCAGGTGCGAGGAGGTGTGGGCGCGTGGAGGGGCAGGCGCTCTGCAGGCCGCACGGGCGCACGCGGGGTCTGATGGGCATGCGACTACAGGTGCTGTAGGGGGTGATGCACGGGCGCTACAGCGGTAGCGTGTGGAGGTGTAGGCGCTAGGCAAGGGTGCTGGAGGTGAAGGTGCGCAGGCGTGAGGCGAGGGCACGTGGATGTGAAGGTGCGCAGGCGTGCAGGCTGGAGGTGAAGGCGCGTGGAGGTGAAGGCGCGGGTGTGCAGGCATTGAGGTGAAGGCGCACAGTGGGGTGCTGGCGCGTGGAGGTGAAGGCACAAGGGCGCACGGGCATGCAGGTTGGAGGTGTGGTCGCTAGGCGAGGGTGTGCGGGCATGCAGGTTGCAGGTGCACGCGGTGGCGCGCTTGGTAGTAGCTGAGGCGCAGGAAGGAGAGGTTGAAGCTCTTTGTGCTGCAGTGGGTGTGGCGAGGTTTTTAGGTTCTTTTTGGTGGAGTGGAGGAAAAATAGCGAATGAGGATGAAGATGGAGGTAGATGCTGGTGATGGTTGATGATGGTGGTAACAAGTCGTGCATCAATAGATGCACTCACAGTAGGCGAGTTTCAAGGAGCTTGTGCACGGTGGTGGTCAACTCCATCCTTGTGGTGCGGCGGTCTGTCACCCTGCCGGCCCATAGTGTGACGGAGCTTGGTCGTGGAGGCCCACGGTGGTGGAATGCTACACGGTGGTGGAATGGGTGGTGGCCTCCCTTGAATGGCAGCCCTTCCTCCTCTTTTGTAGCCACAACTACAAAGATTTGAAATTCAAAAGGCCACCGTCGTATCAATGCTGATGCATAGGAGGAAGAGGTGGAGACAGAGGAGTTACCTTCAAAGGAGAAGAAGAAAAAAAGAATAAAATAATTAGGATTATTTATACATAACTCCTTAACTTCTATGTTAATTAAAATAGTGTATGTAATGCACCTAATTAATTAACTAATTAAATGTATGCAACCCTAGGTTAATTCTAAATGCATGAATTATACACTTAAGCTAAAAATATGAATTAATTTATTTACATCCTAATGTATGCTATCTAAATGTTAAAATTAACTTAATATCTAGACACTTAAATACTTAAATATCCCATAAATATGGGCTAATCAACACACATAAAATTTCAGTGGGACTCTCTATTCAGATCTATTCACTTCACAATTTGATTCTACATCTTGATCAAAATTCTGATTCTACATCTTGATTCCACCATCTGATCTCAATATGCAGCCAAATTACTTAGGACTACCTTTCAAAAAACCTGAATCACAGAGATCCACGAGAGATAGGATGATTGAGGATGACCTTTAGTTCTATGAAATTGAATACAAAACCTCAACACCAGTAGAAGACACTCAGGTTAATGTACCAACAACTACAACCTTCATCATAAACTGTGCCCAAGTATTATTGATTGAAGCCACAAACGGATCAACTCGAGACATTCTCATAACAGGATACATTGAGATAGAAAAATTACACAACTTTGAATACCTTCAATGCATGACAAATCCGGTACTTTGGGAACAACACCAAGATGATCTTGAAAAATGGGAAGAGATAATGAGATTATTGAAATAAATTATCGATCAAAAGTACCCATACATGCCCCAAATAGATGATGAACCATCTTGGAGTAGTATTGAGGATCAATCTGATTTCCCAGATCTCGGGTTTGAGGCACAGAGTTGTTATGGATTCCCAACCCAGATGGAATACAACATGACTGATCCTGAAATAGGTTGGGAAGTTCCAATTGCAGGAAAACACAATACAGAGCCAACCCTAGACCATGGATCACCAAACATAGAATTCTAAAACTCCTGCAATGATGAGATTAGCACTGAACCTCTTAAGGGTGTAAATCTTGCCCCTTATTCTGATAAGGTGACCCTCGAAGGTTACTCAGACCTAGATTCTAATGATTCAACCCACATAGTAAGCTTAGAATCTGGATCTGAAACCTATTGGGAAGATTACAAGGCCCCGTATGAAGATCAAATTTTCAGTGAAAAATATGATTCTGAGCCTCTATTTGATGAATATCCCTCTCCAACATCCTCAGAGAATCAGATCGATTTTTCGGAAGTCATGCCAATCTACGATATAGAAATCGAGAAGTTGGAAGAGTGGGGTTTTGATTGTGTCTTTCCTACAAGCCTAGAACTTGAGCCTAGACCAAATAAGAACACCTTTTTGAGCCCAGATTTTACATATAGGCCAGACCCCAGTCAGGCTACTAAGTCTACATCCTGTGATTTATTCTGTGGTGGAACCTTTGATCTCGAATCTCATTCAGAATTTGATTTTTGCAATATCTCTGATGATTTCGAATCTGACCATGATTTCGGAGAAAATCTAATTCCTGAATACAACAAGCCAATCTACGACCTCAGCACACATGATTCATTCTCTGACTCTGACTCTGAGGTCCCGGTTCCTGAGATCACTGATTTAAGTTCAGGTTCCAATGATATGGAATCATTTCTTTTCGATCCTCAAGAATCAAAATCAGAAAATGCTGAGAGCAATTGCAAACCAGAGTTCAAATCTTTTCTTGATTCAAATTTCCCTCATCCTATAGACACTCTTCAGGCATTCACTTTTGATTTTGAAAGCTACTATGAGGACTCTCTACATGAAACCACCTGTCACTCCTTTCTAGAAGAGCCCTCATACACAATCTTCATTGAAGCCACCTCTTCCAAATATACAGAGCCGATCAAAACCTGTTTTCAACCTCGACCAGCAACCGGACTCAATTTCTATTCTAATTCCCCTCTCACTGAGCCGATTGCAGATGATTCAACTCCACACATACATCGGGTGTCAAACATTGATCAGACTGAAAAACATGCCCCATCATTCTCTGATCACCCCTGTAGGGTTTCCGCATCATTCACTGATTACTTCACGGATCCCTACTCTGAACAGGTTGATTCGACTCAGCCAAAACCTGAATTTACACTTCCACATCCATCAGACCTCCATAGCATATGGTGGGTTCCACATCTCCTGATCTACATTTATCAACCCACTAGATTAATAGGGTTTGGGTTGCATCATCAGCCTGTTGATCTCAACAAGCACTTGGTTGAACCAACCAGGCTCTTAATCAAGGTGATTGTTCTACAAAACTCTACTGATTTAACCACACTCTCTCCATACCATTTCCTGCTCGGCCGAAGGCGTTGAATTTAGCACTTAACGGGAGATAACCCGTCACTCCAAAAACCCAAGATCCGTCTGATTATCCATCTGTACTCCACATTTATTGCACCTTGAGTTCAGCCTTAGAATAGTCGATCCCAACTCTAGTACACGTACCAGAGCTTGAAATCGTCCACAAAAGTCATTCCTGACCCATTCACCCACCCAATATATCATGTTCTAAGTCCCTGAACCCAACACTATTTCACGCCTTCCGTTTACAATGAGGACATTGCAAAACTTAGGCATGGGGGGTGGTAAAGTGCATACATACGAAGATTAACAAAAGTCAGAAGGATCCTCACAAAAAATTCACATATGTCAAAAATACCAAAAAATTAGAAAATTATGAAAAAAAAGAAATGGAGGAGGGAAGAGAATTTTGAAGTCACATAAACATAAGGAGGAAGAGAGCAAAATGAAAAAAAGGAGCATAAAATAAAGAAAAAAAAAGATAGTCATTAGTAAGAGATTAAGGGACTAACCAAAGTTCTAGACCACATCAAGGAAAAGAGAAAAATAGGAAAAAAAGTGCTAAAGTGACACAAAACAATATTAGTAGGAACGTTGATCTTGGGCCTTTTGGGCTAGACTTTTAGGCTTAAAAATTCAAGTATCCGCTAAGATCTGGATAATCCTCAAGAGGTTGGGGAAAATGCGAAGCTTAAGTATTAGGTCTAAGGCTTAGGGAGTATTCGGCTTCGTTAACTGACCTTTGGTTTGCGGGACTCGGTAACCTAAGCACCCCAATCCACACACAGTCTGGTTCAGCACGCATAGCTATCAAAATCATGGAAAAGCATCTAAATGTTCTAAAAAAGGTTGCCTAGATTAGGAGCGGCCGATCAACACAAGTTGATTTGGATGAGTTCCCAGCGCGGAGAGGCGAGAAATTCCCTTCAAAGATGCGTAACAACATATCGTCTCCTCGGTGCTTCTCCTAGGATATTTACATATCCTACTGGGGGCACGTAAGCACTCTACTGGTTCAGATGCCATGGGCAGCATTATCACGAAATGTCGATTGCTAGGGTCTAGATTTGGCTACACAACACCAATGGGCGAGATTATCTCGAAATCTCGAAAGCCAGGGTTCTAGGGGTTGCCATGGGCGGTGCTATCACGAAGCATTGATTGCCAGGGACCTTTGAGGATTGATGATGGGGATGAGGAATCTGATACAGACCGTGCTGAGAAGCTAATCTGAAGCTAGAAATAAAAAGAAAAGAGAGAGAAAACTCTCCAAACAAATAAATCCTCTGTCTCTCTCTTACAAAAATGCACTGCAAACTGAACCAAGGCTAAAATATGTCTCAAGCACGGGTGCTTTAACCGCGGAGACCAACGAACCTTAGGATAGTTCTTGCGAGCCTTAAAAACCTTCATGGAGGATCGAGGCTAGAGCTGGTCATGTTTGAATCTTGGTTGGTACTTGAGTACCTCTAGGCCTACTGTCGGCATTCTAACCTAATAAAAAAGCACTCATCATAAATTGTGAAAGAAACTCATGATCTAGAACAGAAGAGAAAACCTTGAAATTTTGCTAAGGGACTAGCAAAAGCTAGGCATGGGGGTATGATGGGAATACCATCATGAGCCCTAACTAGCTCATTTTGACCTAGAAAAGAGAACAAAAGCTCCTAAATAACCTAGAGAAGGGCCTAATTCAAGGAATAACTATTCTGAGAAGAAAATAAGAAACAAAGGTTAAAACTACAATTTTACCATTGTAGTACATCAACGAGATTTCTTAGGGGCTACACATAGGTCAAATGGTCTTAACAAGATGAAAAGTAGGATGGTTTAATCAGAAATGGGTTCATGTGCAATCTAAGAATTAAATGACATCTGTAACACTAAAATAAACCCACTTAATTTAAAAAGGTTCTGGTCAGGATAAAAATCAACTAAACTCTCTAAAATTTATGGAAAAAATATCCCCTAGGGTTTAGAACCTTCAATTTGGCCTTTGGAACCTATTTTGACCTAAATAGGGGTCCTAGCTAATTATTTGCCCTAATTTGGGTTTTTGTTTAAAATGTCTAGTCAAACATGGTCAAACCTAAAATCCAACTTTACAATTGGATTCTTTAGGTCCAAATTAGGTTTGTATCAAAATTTGGACCTAAGGGGAGGTCACCTTTACCTACTTTGCAAAATAGTCCACCCAATTACATTTAGACCCCTAGCTTTTGAAAACCATTACGAAGACCCCCTATCTTCCTCGCCACTCTTTGCAATTAGGTCCCTCCTCCATTACAGCAGAGGAGTCCTACTTTGGTGAGGATTCCAGAGGGGATTTCTCTTTGATTCCTCAGAGACTCCCTCTCAAATTTGAAAGGGAGATTCTCTAAGGAATTCCCTATCATCTGAACGCAATCTCAAGCCTTGATTCGCACCCAATCTCTTGTGCGAATGCTCAAGAGATTTGGGTCTCTCACACATTCCTACTCCGACAAGGATTCATGCACTTGGAACTTGCCTTCCGAGCACAAGGACCTCTACCAGTACCTATAAAAGGATCCCCTAACCTTGCCGCTCAGATTTAGCTTGGTTTGGCTGGAGAACAACCTCCAATTTCTTCTCTTCTCCTCCAGGCAAGTGTCTAGTGAGCTTCGGTGATATCTCCTCCATCTTCTTGTCGCTCTGCCACAATACCAGTGGCAGAGCTATCTTCACCTCCTTCCTCCGCGTCGCGCCGTACCAGCGCTGGCGTCAACCATCCCTTAGTCATAACCATTCCCTCTTCACTGGAACCTTCGTCTCCAATGGTGGCAGGTATGCGCCAGCCACTCTCCTTATCCCTTCGTCCCTTAAGTAGGTTAGATCTCTTCCCCTCTCTCCTCTCTTCATTTCCCCCTTCTTTATGTCTATTTTTAACCCCTCGACACCGCAGACCACCGGCGAGGTGTCTCCATCACCTCCACACCTCCATCCACCTCGTCAAACCCCTCAGAACCTCCACCACCATCCACTGATCACTTTCCCCATCTCCATCGACCGTCATACCTTCCACAAGCTCCCCCCGACCATACCCATCACCACGGCCATAGACCGACTTAGGCACACATGCCTAGGCCACCTTGTGGCCAACCACTTACTGTAGCACCTTCGCCGTGTTACGGTGAAGCTTCCTGTGTGGTTTAATGAGGCTGCAAGGCTGTATTGCTTGAAACGCAGGTCCGGCCTCCGCCGCCATTAGAGTAGATGTGAAGGAGCTCGCAAGATCACTCCAGGCAGTCAGGCTCCAGGCTAACAGGTCGAGGTGATTCGGAGTTGTCTCACGCACACATCCAGCTAGTAAGGGGCTTTGCGAGGCATCACAACTGCAGCAATTGAAGGCGACCCCTTGCGGGCGTGCGTAAGAAGCAGGTGGGACTTTTACTCCTGCCTCGGAAAGTTTGGAGCGTGTTGAGCGGTATAAAGTGTTTTTGTGTTTTAAGCTCTTAGCCTCAGATCACGGGGTGAGGTCCCCTCGCCCGATCACCTGCCTCGTCCGAAACCCACGCTTCGCTGACCTGGCTGCCTAACCCGTTTACCCTGCACTCCTCGCGCACCACCCACATCGGTGAGACTGGACCCGGGTGCGTGTAACTTGACCCGTATACCCGATTGGCTCTGGGAGAGTGAACCTAAGAGAGAAAGGGAGAGAGTGTATGCGGGGGTGGGTAGGGGTAGGTTTTGCACCTTTGTGCAGGAGAAATCAAGGAAGAAGGAAGAGGAAGCTGAGGCCAGAGAAGGAAAGAAGGGGGAAGTAGCCGCAGAGAAGAAGCCAAAGCTAAGGGCTGAGGAAGCTAAAGGAAAGGAAGAAGACTGTAGAGGAAGGAGAAATCAAGGAAGAAGAAGAAGATAAAGAAGAAGAAAGAGGAAGCTAGGGAAGGAAGAAGAAGCTAAGGACCAGAGTAAGAAGAAGGAAAGAAGAGCCAAAGCTAAGGAAGAAGAAGGAAGGAGAAATCAAGGCAGATGAAGAAGACAAAGAAGGAGAAAGGTACTGTAGCAGAGAGGGCGCAGCTGAAGAAAAGGCAAAGGAAAAGCTAAGGCAAGAAAGAAGGAAGAAGGAGAAATCAAAGAAGAAAAGAAAGAAGAGAGATGCTAAAGGCCAAAGTCAGAGAAGGAAATCAAAGAAGAAGAAGAAAGAAGAGAAGCCAAGATGGAGAAGGCAGAGAAGATCCAAAGAAGAAGAACAAAGAAGAAAAGAAGAGAGAGAAAAAGCAAGAGAAGAGAAAAACCAAACCTTTTTAAGACATCTCAAATCCTTATATAGATGTCCAATTTTGTCTAATTTCTCTTTTGCTACATTTTATTCATAAACTCCTACATTATATTTTCAATTAGATTTTGAGTAACTTTAAGTGTTCAAATTACATCTATTGAAATTAGTGAATAAATTTCATTTGCTCCCTGTGTTCGACCTCGTCCTTAACATTCGAGTAATAAAAATTCTTATTTGTTTTCAACGCTTTTTTGACTATACTACAACGCCACCTTTTTAAAACCTGATTAAGCATGTTAAACAGGCTATATGGGTTCACACCTGCCATGGTGGTAGGGACCAAAATGCAAAGAATACAATGAGGTTAGGGGGGTCTTTGTAATTATTTCAAAAGTTGAGGGGTTGATTGAAAGAGAAAGAGATTCAGATTGGACTAAAATGCAAACTAGGTCAAGATGATCTCTGATTGGGCCCAAATTTTGGTACAAACATAATTTGGATCCAAAGAATATGATGGTGAAATCATATTTTGGATTTGACCAAGGTTTATTTGGTACTTTATGCAGAAACCCAAATTAGAGTAACTTCCTGTCTGAGACTTAGTTTTAGGTCAAAATAGGTGCAGATGGTCAAATCAAGGATACCAAACCTTATAGAATATTTTTCTATGATTTTAGAAAGTTTAGATGAAATTTATCTTGACCAGAACCTTTGTTATTTAAGCTAGTCTGAAATTAGGGTTTGGGGTTATTGTTAATTCTTGAAACATGCGAAAACCCATTTTTATCTGCATAGACCCATTAATTTGTCTTTAATGCTCATTTGACCTTTAATTCACCCCTAGCCAACCCCTTGGTTATTCTGTGTTCATGATTTGCTGTTAAAATTACAAAATTAACCCTGGGTTTTTGTTCTCTTCTCAAAACACAATGTGGTGGAGATACAACCCTCAGATGAATATGCAGGAGCTTATATCTTTTATTCCAGAATAAAATGGGAAAGTTAGGGCCTATGATGGTGTTCCCATCATACCCCTATGCCTAGCTTTTGCTAGTCCCTTAGCAAACATCTTATGGATCAGACCAAGTTTCTAGGTCAGATGTAGCCGTCAGGGTGCCTTACTAAGCTGTAAATCTAGAATCAGATCAGAATACCCATAATAAGCCTAGAGGTACTCAAGTACCAAAAAAGATTCATATCCGGCTAGCTTCAGTCCTGAGTTTGCTGCAAAGGTTTCTATGGCCCGCAAAAACTACTTAGAGGTTCGTTGACCTCAGCGGTTAAAGCACCTATGCAAAAACGTAACATGTCCATGTTTAGTTTGCCAGTGCATTTTTGTAAGAAAGGGATAGAAGGATTTTCATTTGGAGAGTTTTCTCTCTTTTCTTTTGACTTTTCCCTAAATCCAACCTCGAATTGGCCCTAAACATGGTCTGTATCGGATTCCTTGTCCCCACTGTCAATCCTTGAAGGGTCCCTGGTAATCGATGCTTTGGGATAGCACTACCCATAACTTGAATATTGAGACATGTATGGCTGTTTCTGCAATTGAAAGTTCCTCCTATCTAGATGAATCCAACCCGCAACCCTCTGTGGCAAACCCACCACGCTCTGAAGAGGTTATTGATTTTGTTCACTTTCAACCTCTTCCTCTTGATGAATCTTCATCAGCATCATCCTTAACTTCCATCTTAGACCTGCCCCAGCTTGAATTGAAACCATTGCTTGAGAGTTTGAAATATCAATTTTTAGGACCTAAACAAATGCTCCCTGTGATTATCAGTGCTAAAGTGACTAAGGAGTAGGAGATTAAATTGATCAAGGTCCTAAAGAAACACAAGGAGGCAATTGGTTGGACCATCCATGACCTTAGGGGGGTTGAGCCATCTTATTGCAATCACAGAATTTTAATGGATGATGGATCTCGCCCTTCTCGCCAGATGCATCGGATACTAAACCCTAATAGCGAGAAGTGGTCAAGAAAGAAATAATTAAGTGGCTCAACACAGGAATCATTTGCCTAATCTCAGATAATCCTTGGGTAAGTCTCATGCAAATTATTCCCAAGAAAGCTAGGATTACCCTTGTGACTAACGAGAATGGAGAATATGTCACAACTCGTTTAGCTTCCTCCTAGAGAGTTTGTATCGATTACAGGAAGTTGAACACAACCACCAAAACGGATCACTTTCCTCTACCCTTCATCGATTAGATCCATGAAAGATTAGCCAAGAAAAAGTACTTCTGTTTCCTAGATGGTTACTCGGGATGCAATCAAGTCCCTATCCATCCTAAGGATCAGGAAAAAATGGCTTTCACATGTCCCTATGGAACTTTTGATTTCCGTAGAATGCCATTCGGCTTATGCAATGCACCTGCGACTTTTCAAAGGTGTATGTTAGCCATATTCTCTGACATGGTGGGAGAGTTTATGGAAGTCTTCATGGATGATTTCTCTATTTTTCGAGAATTGTTTGATTCTTGCCTGGTTAATTTCAAATTGATCCTTAAAAGATGCATCAAAACATGATTGGTACTTAGCTGGGAAAAAAGCCATTTCATGACACAAGAAGGTATCATCTTGGGTCAAGTAATCTTTGAACGAGGAATTGAAGTTGACAAAGCTAAGGTTGATGCTATTTCCAAACTTCCTCCTCCCACATCTGTCAAACAAATTCGATCATTTCTTGGTCATGTGGGATTCTATCAGAGGTTCATCAAGGATTTCTCCAAAGTTGCTCACCCTCTAAGCAATCTTCCTACCAAAGATACACTATTTGAATTTGACGAATCGTGCCACAAGGCATTCGATTTCCTTAAAACGGTAGTCACTTATGCTTTGGTTCTGCAACCACCAGTCTGGACAACCCCATTTGAGATCATGACCGATGTTTTTGATTATGCGGTCAGGGCTGTTTTGGGTCAAAAGTTTGACAAAAAGCCCTTTGTCATCTACTATTCTAGCAAAACTCTGAACAAGGCCTAGAGGAATTATACTGTCACGGAAGAGTTGCTAGCTGTAGTATTTACTTTGGAGAAATTCAAGGCTTATCTCTTAGGGTCTCACGTCATAATTTGCACCAACCACTCGGCCTTGAGACATCTCTTGGCCAAAAAGGATGCCAAACCCCAGCTCATTCATTAGATTCTTCTGCTTCAAGAATTCAATCTTGAAATCAAAGATAAATCTGGGGCGTAGAATGTGGTGGCGGATCATCTTTCGAGACTTCTAAGTGATTCTCCTCTTCCGGATATTCTGATTATTGATACTTTTCCAGATGAGACTATTCCTGCAGTGTCTAGTGTCCAAACCCCGTGGTTTACAGACATAGCAAACTATTTGGTCGTTGGTCAAACCCCTCAGGATTGGATCAAGCAACAACGAGATAGACTCAAATCTGAGACCAAATATTACTTCTTGGAGGACCCTGAACTGTACTGCATCGGCTTTAATCAAATTATTCGCCAATGTGTTCCGGAGAATGAATTTCAAAGTATACTTGAGTTCTGCCATGCATCTGCGTGTGATGGACATTTCTCTAGGAAAAAGACAACTGCAAAAATATTTCAATCTGGATTCTATTGGCTGTCTTTATTCAAGGATGCCCAGGAATTCTCGAGGTCATGTTCCCGATGATAGGCACTTGGCAGCATAACCAAGAGATATGATGCCTCTAAACCCAATCCTTCTCGTCGAAATCTTCGACATTTGGGGCATCGATTTCGTGGGACCCTTCCTCCCTTCATTTGGACACCAGTACATTCTTGTTGCTATTGATTACATGTCCAAGTGGATTAAGGCAATTCCTACCTAAACCAATAACCATAAGGTGGTCATCTATTTCGTCAAAAGGAACTTCTCCAGTCGATTCGAGATTCTGAGGGCTATCATCAGCGATGGTGGTACTCACTTCACAAATGCCCAGTTCCGTAGTTTATTGGAAAAATAGGAGGTAAATCATAGAATCTCCACGCCGTACCACCCTCAGACAACGGATAGGTCGAGATCTCCAATCGGGAGATCAAGAACATCCTGCAGAAGATGGTTTGGCCTGATCGAAAAAATTGGACTCAAAAGCTTAAGGACACTCTTTAGGCCTACCGTACAGCATACAAAATGGCTATTCGCATGTCACCGTTTCATCTGGTGTATGGAAAGGCGTGCCATTTACCCGTAGAGATTGAACATTGGGCATTCTGAGCGATCAAGAAATGCAACTTTGATCTAAATTTAGCCGGAAAGACCAGGAAGCACCAACTATCTAAGTTGGAGGAGCTTAGAAACGATGCGTACAAGAATTCCAAGATCTATAAGGCTCAGACCAATGCTCTTCATGACCAACTGATTTCCCGCAAGAGCTTTGAGCTGAACCAGAAGGTCTGGCTCTTTGATTCTCGACTTAAGCTCTTTCCCAACAAGCTTAGGTCAAAGTGGGATGGCCCGTTCATCATCTATCGAATATTTCCCAATGGAGTCGTTGAGATCTCTGACCCAAAGATAGGTAATTCTTTTACAATCAACGGACAACATCTGAAACCTTATGTTGATCGTGTTATTCCAGAACCCACCTCCGATAAGGTTTCTTTAACCTTAATTTGATTTCTTTAGCTGGACTTCACCTAGCTGATGGCATTAAACTCAGCACTTGTACAGTCTGACTTAGAGCTAACCCAAGTATCATGGAATATAGGTGATTTTTTTTCATTCTACCCTACTTCTCATGCATTTTATTTTCAATGAGGACATTGCATCAGCTAAGCATGGGGGAGTGGATTCATTTCTGAATCATTTTCTCAGCTCTATTGAATTCTTGTAAATTCTACTTATTTTTCTCTTTATTAAAAAAAATTGAATTAGGAAAGAATAATTGGGCATTAGGAATTTTCAACCTTAGGAAATAATACAATAGGATCTGAACACTTAGACCATTCAGGCCTTTGGGCTTAATCAGCTCTGGTGTCTGCTAAAATATGGATTTGTTTATCGAGTCCTCGCCATTCTAAATTTACTTCAATTTGGTTAAATAAGTTAGGGTGATAAGTACACACTTATCAGCCTGCCCTTTGATTTGAGGGGATTTTAAGTCAAGCATCTACACACTATTTGCACTGACTCACTTTTCGATGATTTTTACAGAAATTGGGTAGCTAATGAACCTTCTAGGGTTGTATGGCTAGTAAGTTATCATGGGTAATTGCCTATTGGTAGGTTGTCCAGAGTCCAGTCACACGAACATTCTTTTCCTACTACTTTTAGGTAAATCTTAGATTAGGGAAGCCACCTACTTAAAAAAAAAGAAAAAAAATAGAAAAAATATCCAAAAAGAAAAAAAAAGAAAAGGTGAAAAGAAAAGAAAAAAAAATCGTATTTCACCACACGAGTATGGCTGGCAAATTATCATGGGTAACAGCCCATTTGTAGGTTGTCCAGAACCCAGCTCAAGAAATGCACGTATAATTCCAAAACACTTAGGAAGAAGCAGAGAAGTAGAATAAGCCGGGGAGATATAGAATGGATTTTCCCTTGTGTTGACCCCATAAAAATAAAAGTAGGGAGAAAGCTACCGGCCGAATAGATACACCTTTAGGTAGAATTTCTTTCCAAGGTCACCTAGGGGCATAGAAACCCGAAGTCCGTTTTAATCGCCGATCAGTGAGTCTATCACATTTCACACATGAAGATGCTTAGAACTTAGGGTTCTCTTCGAGTCTTGGGTGGGTTGAGTGGCCGTAGAAAGCTGCTCCAAAACCCTAAACTCAAAAATCCAAAAAAAATTAGAAAAGAAGAAAAGAAGAAAAAGATCCTTCTTTGAATAAGGTGAGGGCTTGAGAAGGACTGCATTTTGGCAGACACTTGAGCGCTCTTGTGTCTTTATAGTTTAGGTCCTTAGTAAAAATCTTCTAGTGTTGAAGAATAACTTTTGATCAAGAAATTCGACCTAATTCTTTTATAAATAGCATATAGCTTTTGCTAGGGACTAGCAAAAGATAGGCATGGGGGTGTGATGTGCATACATCTGAGTAGCCAAAAATGCCTATTAATGCATTTTCTTAGTATCATATAAGCATCATGCATTGTAAATATTGTATAACATGCATCAACATGAATTTAGGTCAAATTGGACAAATTGTATAGTAATTTCTTCTTCTTGGTGGCCAGGGACAGAGCAACATTTAGTCGAGGTCTTAGATTGAAGATCCAACAGTACGGATTTGATCATGGCGATAATCAAAATTCAATAACTCCAAGATTGCCCTGATCAGACTTCCGTAGCATCAGATGTAATTCGAGGAAGATCAGAGATCAAGGGCCAAGATGGTGTAAATTCGCACTTTAAATAACAAATCCGACTGCACGGATGGGTTTAAATCGATGATCGTAGCCTAACGGTGGGGAAATCGATCCAATCCGACATCTATGGCACAATCTATAAGACACAAAAGATGGATGGCCATGATGGTGCCTCGTGGCCCCATCACAGCTGCCCAAATAGGCTGTAGCATCTCGACTCAAGTTCTAAAGGTGCAGGCGAGGTAAGATCTCAGCCGTTGGATCTTGATCAAATGGTTGAGAGGGTGTAATGGTTGAATCATCTCTGCGCCAATCCACGGAGATAGCATAGTGGTAAACGCCTCCACGAGCAACCCTACGACGCGCGTTCGAGCCCTCGCGTGCCTCAAATCGAGGGCGCAAGAAGCGTGGTCAAATTGGGTCATGCGATGAAGCACAGGCAGCACAGATGTGAGCGTCGTGGTATGAGGGATGGGCGCGGATTACGCACGCGTGCGATGACGCGTGTTTGCACATGCGATCGTATGCGTATGCATTGAGGCGTTGAAGAGGAAGCGAGCATGAGCATTTCTCGACCGTCCAATCTCCTGATCAAACGGCAGAGATCATGTAATCGTGGGAAGGTGTTGAAGCACGAGGAGAGGAGGAGGTGCGGGCGTGCGTGCACATTCAGTGATGTGGGGTCTTTAGTGACGTTTATATCCATCACTGAAGGCCCCCCAATTTAATGTTTTTAACTTAAAATGACCTTTTTGCCCCCAACCACTGCACCTATAAAAAGGCCTACACCCCCCCACATTTCAATCATCCCTTCCTTCACCTCTCTCCCTCTCCAAAGCTCTAAAGAAGCTTGTCCCAAACCCGGGATGCTTCTTTAGAGTTAAAATCAAAGTTTTTCTCGTCCCCATTCCAGAAGTGGATCCCACGACAATGACGCCCTGCCTCACCCTGTTCTTCCTACTTTGTTCTTTGTCTTTCGTCTTTGCCCTCCATCTTCGAGGCGTTGCCCTGTCCAGCTCGTCCTCCAATCAGCCATCAAGGAAGATAACTTCTCACCTCCTTTCTCTTTACTGCTTTCTAGTATAGATTTTACTGCTTTCTAGTTGTAATATTTCCCGCTTTCTAGCTGTAAAGCATCATTCATATTATATAGTGTTTGTTCTCTCTCTCTGTCTCCCTCTCTCTCTCATTGAATTCATTGTAATTATCTCGCTTTTTAAACAAAAATCACAAAAAAAATATAATTGTGGATTTCAAATCGACGTAGCTCCCTATGTTTGACCCAGAATTATTTTCCAGTTTCGATAAAATTTATTTGTTAACGGATTTCTTCGCAAATCACACTTCAACGACGGGTTTTCAAAACTCAACCTTTTTGTGACAATTTTCTGATCCAACATGGTAGAAGGGGTCATCTGACTCACGGCCATGGAAGTGGGGAAACAAGTTAATGATTTAAGGTTTGAGTTCAAAATCTTCCCCATCCTGAGGTACCTTGACAAAGGGTTCAAGCTGGGCATTAGGAGGGTTGTAAAAGTCATGGAGGGGCCAGTTTACCCTTTCGTTCTGGAGTCGAGTGATGGACTGCATTAAGATTTCCATTTGTCGGTCATGATGTTGGCCTCGCTTAGTGATATGCCTTTGTAAGAGAGTCATAGGATTCAGATTTTGTTCATCAATATCTTCTTCCTCATGAAGACTAGCCATTGTAGAGGGTTTAGAATCAGATCCTGGATAAATAAGTCTTCTCCTAGGATTTCTTTCTAATGGTGGTAGCAAATCAAAATTTTGAGATCTTCTACCTTGCATGCACCAGAAGAATGTTTATAGATAAGAGACAAGACAGACGAGAGAAACCCCACCCGCTCAATACAAGCAATCAAACTAATCCTTAAGTGTCAACAATAATTAGACCTGATTCGGGCTCCCCAAAACATGACTGGGTTAGATCAACCCTTGAATTACTTGGCTGGCCAGAAGGATGGGACCCCTTAGGACACCCCGCATGGCGAGACACCACTAAGGGTTAACGCAGTTACCACACCAACCATTCTTGTCACCAGTGGATCCAAGTAGACAAGACCTTGACCTTAGCCCAATCTAGTTTCTAGTCCTTAAGTCTATTAGTCCTACCTATGGCACATCTACTCAATTTTAAGCTTGGGTTTGGTGTGCTTTTGGAATACAATGGGTGTTAGGTGGGTGTTTTCCCTTAAGATTGATTTTAGAGATGTGAAGTGCGTAGACAAAAGGGTTCACAAGCAATTTTTCTTGATGAAGTGAATTTTAAGATTCAATTACTTGTGTTAATGCCTTGTAGGGTTCACTTGAGTTAATATTTTCAATCAAGGTTGTGATGAGGCATACAAGAGTTTTGCAAATACCAATTTGTTTGATAGATTTCCTTTAAACATGGAAATGCAGGTGTGCTCTACCCTTAATGCGAAACCCTACGCACAGATATTTCTAGACGATTATTTTAAGTTCAAATTCAGGGAAGTGGTGCGACCCAAGTAATGCAATAAATTGGTCCTATTGCACCACTAACTAGGCACCCATAAAATATTTTTCAAGAATTTTTAATGCACATTTTTCATTTTTTTCTGATTTAAAGTGTACTGGGGGTTTTGCAGTCTATTTTGACCCCCAGTTCATTTTTGGATAACCAGTGCAATCAAACGTCTAAGAAATATTTTTTCCAGATTTTTCCCAAATTCTTTATTAACACAGAAATTCATTGAATTAAATTTCAAGTCAATAAAAGTTGTATAAAAATGTTTATGATATTTGAACTCTGAAAAATCAGGAACAGTAACCAAATTGATAATAGATCAGTGTGAGAATTTTTAAATTTTTTTGTAACTCTAATTTATGCAAAATTTGGATATGTTGTTCCTGACTTTGAAACACATGTCCAGTAAAATTTTAGGAAGTTTTTGACATAAGGATATTTGGGATTTGAATTTATAAGTTAATATTTTCTTTCAGCCCAAAAATCACTAACAAGAAAGATTTTTTTTTTTCAATAAGCAAGCAAATTCTAAATTAATCCTAAGGTTCAAACCAATCCTAAATCTAACTAATCTAACTACGAGTACTTACCTGAGATTCGAACCTACACTTTCTCCGTTGTTGTGTCTAGTTCAGATTTCTTCGTTTTTTGCACACACGAAATTAATAGCAAGCTAGAAATCTCAAATACGTGCCGAAAAGCTTCAAAAATTTCTGTTGTCTCGCCGGCAACGGTGCCAACTTGTTTAGCACGTAAATCACATTTTAAAAGTTGATTTAGATGTAGTATAGTGTGAAATGCATCGACAAATAAATTTAAAAATTCCGGTGAGTACCGGATCGTTCACAGGGAGGAAATCTTGATTTTTGTAGAAGCTTTTCAATAATACTAATTCTAGCTAGATATATATATTTATATATGTATAAAATAGATATCCAAGGAATTAGAATTTTATTGCAATTAGATGGAGTTTTTCACAATAGAAAATGCTAATAGAGATCGATAAATAGCAGATAGATAGAAAGAGAGGGAGAGAGAGCGAGAAAGGAGGCAGTGAGGCGACACTGCTTGTAGGATGCTTGTGTGAGATGCGGCAGCATCTTAGATCTAGAGCATTGGGATGAAGGTTGGAGCAGGGTTGCAAAGAGATGGAGAATCGTAGAGAAGAATGTGGAAGAGACGTTTGGAGTTGATAGCAGGAGTTGTATGAAGAGATGCCTTCAATAGGGGGGCCCTAGGCCTCTTTTTATAGCTTTGATGAAGGGAAAAGAGGGCATTTCAATCCTCAAAACCATGTAACAACTCCTGAACGATCAAATCCATTGATCGGGAGATCAACGAACCAAATCTCACCTTAAAACACCTTCATTTGCACCTTCATCTCACGGATTGCTTCTCTGGCCGACACGTGGTGTGCCCACATCCCTTGGATCATGATCTAATGGCCCCAGTCAATCCTCTCACCCACCCAACGCCCACTCGTTGCTTCTCCCTCCTCGAGTGCACTCGCTCGTTCAAAATCGCACACCCATCATTCACAGCCATCTGATCTTACAATCAGACGGCTCAGATTCGTGCCCGCACCACCTGCTTTGAATTAGCACACGATAGAGCATGCGTTTGGTTGCGTGTGTAGCCTCACAGCACTCTAGCCTTGCCACGTGGTTGCATGTGCACCTTTCGGTCATGATCCAATGGCTAATCATGCTCGCTCAATGTCGCCTTCCCAATTTAGCGTTGAGCGTGCCTCGAATGTGTGCTCTTCGCTTGCGGTTTAGTGCGGAGACCATTGCACTAAGGCTTTAATTGTGTTGCATTTATGTATTAGGCAACTCCTCTCTCAACCATGATTAACCTTTTGTTTGATGTGGCGCGGTGGAGTAGGCGACGTGGGTGCACAATGCGTGAGGAATGGCCTTTAGAGATGGAGAGGCAATGAGGGGGCAGCTATGATGGTGCAACGTGGCATCATCATGGCTGTCCATCTTCATTTCCTTGTATCTGGTGATGTAGACCTTCGATCGGGTTGATTTTTGCACTGTTGGACTGCGACCGTTGATCTAGATCCATCTGTGCGATTGGATCTTTCATCTGAGGCTCGGATCTTTGGCCTTTGGCTCCATGATCTCCATTCTTTTATGGATTGCACACAATGCTTTGGTTGTTTGATCAAGACGATTTCAGAAGCATTGGACTCCTGTCGTCGTTCTGATCAAATCTGACATCCGCTGCTTCGAATCATCTGGGATTAAAATCATCTCTCATTAGTGCATAAAATGATGATATTATCTAAATGACTAATAAACTAGCTATTGTGCAAATTATGATGCCTATGAGTGCATTATTCTTAAGTTATGCTAGAATCTAGCATAATTCAGGTGATTTAGGTTGCATGATTTCTATGTAATCAATGCTCCAACTCGATCGGAAGGTGGCAAGCTTTGCCAAAGACCAATTGATATGGTGTCATGCCTATCAGGGTGTTATAAGCAGTCCTGTATGCCCAAAGGGCATCATCTAATCGTGTAGACCAATCCTTCCGATCAAGTCTCACAGTCTTTTACAGTATATTCTTAATCTGCCTATTTGAGACCTCAGTTTGCCCGTTAGTTTGTGGGTGATACGGGGTGGCAATGTGGTAAGTGATCCCATATTTCTTAAGTAAGGAACGAAACTAGGCATTGATGAAGTGACTCTCACCATCATTGATCATGGCCTTAGGTATCCTAAACTAAGAAAAGATATTTTTCTTAACAAAGTCCATGACGGCCTTATGATCACATTTCCAGGTAGGCACGACCTTGATTGCAACGCAAAAATACACCTGCAATTGTGCCGTCTTGTGCTATTTCCTAGCATTACCAGTACATATTAGGTTTCCATAGTCGCATTTGTAAAAATACATGCATGCATGCATTTAATTGAGAGGGGAGGAGAGTGAACAAATTGGCCGTGAAATTACATTTTTCCTCAAGTGCTCCTTTGCAAAATTCACCATCTTTTAATTTTAATTTTATTTGACTTTGGAACTCTTCCCACGGCTGCATGGAACAACCTCTTCTTCTTCGTGCCATGCTGAGCCATGCACAACCAGGGCATGGCTGTGCATGCCTCTTTCTTCTTATAAGGGCATGGCTGCCTTCTTGCAAAGGGGAGCCTGGTCCTCCACGCAAAAAAATCCAACAACAGCTTCTCCCTCCAAGCCACCGTCCCCTCCCCTCCCCCTCCATACACAAGCCCTCCTCTCTTGAGGAGACACTCTGCGGGTAGGAGTCCATCACTGTGGTGCACACCCACCACTGTGAGACCACCACTGCCTAGCTCATCAAAGAGCCGGTGGGCGTGGTGGTCTTCTTTTCCCTGTCTCACATCCAAGCCACTTCAGCCATTGGAGCAAGAGCTTCAAGCTTTGAAGCTCAAAGCTCCGCATGCAGCAGCAGCAGCCGCACGGCCTTCCAGCGCTTGCCTGCAGGCCGCCCTCACCTCTAGCGCACGCCTGTAGGTGCCCACGCCTCCCGCTTCCTCGCACTGCACTCGCCTTTCCACCCGAAACCGGCCACCGTGCTCCCCTGCAGCGGCTGGCCAAGCTTCTCCACGCACGCCAGCCAACACTCGCAGGCCACCGTGCACACCAGCAGCCCTCTCCGCGTGCCCTATCGCGAGTTCCGCCCGCAACCCAGCCGGCGCATACCTCTTCCGCACACGCGCCGAGCCAGCGGTTGCGTGGCTCGCCCGGCCACTGTAGCCATTGTTTACACATTTCTGCGGAATACTGTGGCTATAGTGGGGTGACCGGTAAGTTTCTCACTTATTCGGTCACCCGGTGAAGAAATGGTGGCTAAAGATAACTAGGTTTTATTATAGCGTTGTAGTATAGCCAGTTATTGCCATCATTTCATATATATAATTTTTTACTCGGAAAATAAAAGAGTTCCCGAGGTCGAACTCAGGGAGCAAGTTGTATTCTAGGGGTACAAATTCTTATTACAAAAATAAAGAGAGAGAGAGAGAGGGAGAGAGATGAAAATTTGGCTTCTTCTTCTCTTCTTTCTTCCTCTTTGTTTTCTCTTCTCTTTGGCTTTTGGTTTCTTCTTCTTTGTTTATCTCCTTGTGGTCTTCTTCTTCTGCCTTCTGTTCTTCAGATCTTCTTCTCGTGCTCTTCTTCTGCTTTTGCTGTCAGGACGTCGTCTCTCCTTCTTTCTTCTTTTTCTTTCTATCTTCTTTATCTGTAGCAGTGGTGATGTTCTTCTTTCTTTTCTGCCTTCAGAGCGTCGTCTGATTTTCCACTCAGACGACTTAAGTCGCCGCTGCTACAGTGCCGCTCGGTGCTCCTTCCTTCAGTCTTCGTCAGCCTTCTTCTCTCCCTCGCTTGTCTTCTTCTTCTTTGCTTTCTCCTTCCTCTTTGCTTCGACCTGGCTGCTCTTCTTCCTTCAGTCTTCTTCTTCTCTTCAGCCCTTCCGCAGTCCCTTCACCTGTGCCTGCACACTCAAAGTTCCAATCAGAGACGGCAAGACCTACTCTACCCTCCACCCCCCGCGTTTCTCTCTCACAGAAGCCGCTCTTAGGAAAGCTCTCCCAGAGCTGCCGGGTAGTCGGGTACGGGTCGCACCCGGGTCCAGGCCCACTGGCGTGCGTGGTGGGCGAGGAGTGCCAGACAAGTCGGGTCGGGTCGGCCGGATCCGCGTGATGAGCTCGCGGATGGGCCCGGTGAGACGGTGTGAGAGGGACCTCACCCCGTGTGCTGAGGCGATAAGCCTCCAGCACGTTTTCAATTTGTATCGCTGCGCCGCTCCAGAGCCTTCCGAGGTGGGACTAAATGTCCCACCCCAATTTGGCGCCTGCGCGGAGGAACCAGCTGGTACTTGCAGCTTTACGCGAGGCCCTCGCCCCTGCTGCGGACCTAGGATTCTTCGCGAAGACACCCCACGCAACCTGGGATTCTGATCTAGGCGTAGCGAGGCTGCAGCTGCAGGCGGAGGCAGCTCCTTCTGCACAGCAATGGCGGCGGAGGACGAGTGACCTGTTCATAGAAAAACGGCCTCTCGGCCTAATTAGAAGGTGCCGGGAGCTTCGCCAGAGTGCGGCGAAGCTCGTACGGGTGGTGGCGAGGCGTGGGGCGGCGTGTAAGGGCTGCCCTAGGTTGAATTGTGGGTTGGGAAGTGGGTGTGTTCGGTGGACTTGCAGAGGTCGGGTGGCGGGAATTGGAAGGGTGGAAATGGATCAGGGTGAGGAGGAGGAGATTCTGTGCAGGTCGGCGAGCCGTGTGGGGTGCTGGAGTGATGGGAGCGGGTCGCCAGAGTGTGGCCGGAGGTGGAGAAGGTGAGGGCGATTGGTCAGAATAGAGGGCGACAGTAAGGGTTTAAAGTGAGGAAAAGGAAGAGGGGAGCAAGGTGAGAAGTTATACCTACTTAGCAGGACAAGGAGGGGCCGGAACAGGCGACAGTCGTATCGACTGTCGCCGGAGGAGAAGCTGCCCAGAGGAAGGAGCGACGGCGAGGAGAGGGCTGGAGAGGCGCGCGCTGGGTGCGGCGCGGCTCGGGAAGAGTAGGGGAAGGCAGCCCTGCTGCTGGTAGTGCGGCAGAACGACGAGGAGGAGGTGGGAAAAACCGCCGGAGCTGGAGGGCTTCCTGTCAGAGTGGGAAGAGAGTGAAAAGAGGGTGTTTCTCCGTCAGGACCGAGCTACCAAGAACGGCGGAGCGACGGGGGTATTTATAGGGGCGGAATCAGAGAGGAGGGAGGAGGGAGACGACGTGTCTCCCTCGCCGGAGGATGCCGGAGGAAGGAGACCCATACCGTCCGTGCGTTCGCACGGCCGGTATGGTGGGTTGCAGCGACCAGGGGGGTGTTCCTGCGACGGCTGACGATGCAGGGCACCCCCATTTGACCTGGTAGGCCCTCCCCCTTACCCTGCGCGGCGCCATGCTCCGCGCAAGGTCGCCGGAGTGTGGTGCTGGCAGGTTTTGCAGGGAGGACCTGAATGTAAAGAACGAAGAAGAGTTAGGGGTCAAAATGCGAGGGTTCAAAAGTTGAGGGCCAAAAAGTAAATAGATGAGGACCAAAATGTAAAGCTGGTCAAGAAGGTTTCTTCTTAGGCTCAAGTTTTTATACGTGACTAATTAGGACCTAAGGTGAATTTTATTTCTAGATAAAACCTTGTTTGACCGATCAATTTACGCAAAGACCCAAATTAAGTTATTAATTGGGCATGGTTCTCAATGTAGGTCAAAATGGGTTCTGAAGGTCAAATTAAAGGTTCTAAACCCTAGAGATTATTTTTCTATGAATTTTAGAGGGTTTATTCTATTTTTACTTTGCGTCGAACCTCGTGAATTGAAGTGAGTTTGTTTTAAGGTTACAGATTATCATTTAGTTCCTTGGAATTGCTGTAGTCCTTATCAGATCATCCCACTTTCCTTCTTATTCGGTTTGTTTGACCTATGTTTGGACCCTGAATTACCCTGTATGCAAATTATACTGGTAAAATTGCATTTTTACCCCTTATGACTTGTTTTCTCCTTAAACTCAGAATTCTCTGAGTTAAGCCTTTCCTTGAGTTATGTAGGAGCTTTTATCCTTTGTATTAGGTCAAAATGAGCTAGCTATGGCTCATGATGAGGTTCTCATCATACCCCCATGCCTAGCTTTTGCTAGTCCCTTAGCAAAAACTTAAGGTTTCAACCCTTGTTCTAGACCATGAAGTTCTTAATAGCTTCAGATAAGTGCTTTTTCATTTAAACCTAGATTAGGTTAGAATGCTGACCATAGGACTAAAAGGTACTCTAGTACCAATCAAGATCCAAATCTGTCTAGCCTTAGCCTCAGTCTTTAGTAAAGGTTTTTAAGGCCCACAAGAACTAACCTAAGGTTTATTGGACTTTGTGGTTAAAGCACCCGTGCTTGAAATGATTTTAGCCCTGGCTCAGTTCGCAGTGCCTTTTATAAGAGAGAGATAGAAAGTTTTTCTGTTTGGAGAGTTTTCTCTCTCTTTTTCTTTTTAGTTCTAGCCTAGGATTGGCTTTTCAACACGGTCTGTATCAGATTCCTTGCTCCCATCATCAATCCTCAAGGGTTCCTGGCAATCGATGCTTCGAGATAGCACCGCCCATGGCAACCCCCGGAACCCTGGCTATTGAGATTTCGAGATAATCCCATCCATGGTGTTCCGTGGCCGAATCCAGACCCTGGCAATTGACACTTCGAGATAATGCCATCCATGGAATCTGAACCAGCAGAGTGCTTACATGCCCCCAGTAGGATATGTAAATATCCTAAGAGACAAGCACCAAGGAGATGATATTTTGTTACGCATCTTCGAGGGGATTTCCCGCCTCTCTGCGCTGGGAACTCGTCCAAATCAACTTGTGTTGATCGGCCGCTCCTACTCTAGGTGTACTTTTCAGAATTTTGCGACGCTTCTGCGTGATTTTGATTTTTACGCTTACTGAACCAGGCTGTGTGTGAGGTTAGGGTGCTTAGGTTACTAAGTCCCGTAAACCAAAAATTAGTTAACGAGGCCAAATACTCCCTAAGCCTTAGACCTAATACTTCAGCTTTTCATTTTCCTCAACCTCTTGAGGAATGTTTAGATCTTAATGGGTACTAAGAGTCTATTCAAGAATGCCTAAGGTTTGCATTCTTACTAATCTCATTATGCACTTTTCAGTTATTTTCTTAAATGAGGTCTAGAACTTAGGTTAATTCCTTAGTTCCTTACTAATGACTATTACTTTTTTCTCATATTTTGTGCTCCTTTTTTTTTTCCTTTTGTTTCTTTTCTCTTCTCCTTCACAAAATTTCCTTCTCCTCTTTTCCTCTTATTCTTTTTCGAAAAATTTTTTAATTTTTATGGTGTTTTTGGCATATGTGAATCTTTTGTTTGAAGCCTTTTCTTACAAGTTTTGCACTTTCATACCCCCCCATGCCTAAGATTTGCAATGTCCTCATTGTAACCTAGGGCATTTTTATTCAACTTAGTTCATTCCTTAAGACAGAAATTTGGACGAGTGAATGGGTCGGGTTGAATTTTGCGGACGATTTCTAATCCCAGATGCAAGCATCTGAGGTGCGGTCGGCTGTCTACAAGGGTGAACCTTAAGTGCAAAAATGTGTCAGAAAAAGTTTTGGATTTTTTGGAAAATGACGGGTTGCCTCCCGTTAAGCACTGAGTTTTACGCCATCGGCTGGGCGCAATAAGCTCAAGGGGAATGGAGGATATAAGATGCTTCAGCCAAATCAGTAGAAGTCACATCAATGAACGGCTTGAGTCTCTGACCGTTCACGATGAAAGGTTCGGAATTGTGGCTGAGTGGACTGATTTCGATAGCTCCATTTCTAAAAACTTGTCGGACTAAATATGGTTTGACCCACTTGGATCGCAGCTTTCCTGGGAAAAGTTTGAGTCGGGCATCAAAGAGTTGGACCTTTTGACCAGGATGAAAGATTTTTCTCGAGATATGCTTGTCGTGGAAGGCTTTAACCCGCTCCTTGTAGATTCGCGAGTTCTCATACGCGTCTAGGCGTAATTCATCGATCTCGCTGATTTGAAGTTTTCTGTGGGTTCCAGCCTTCGAAAAATCTAGATTACAGTTCCGTACTGCCCAATAGGCTTTATGCTCCAATTCTACGGGAAGGTGACACGCCTTGCCGTACACCAGCCTAAAGGGAGACATGCCTAATTGGGTTTTGTGGGCGGTCCTATAGGCCCACAGTGCTTCCGGAAGTCGAGACGACCAGTCCTTCCTGTCAGGCCAAACAGTGACTTGCAGGATTTTCTTGATCTCCCGATTAGATAGCTCAGCTAGACCATTAGTTTGGGGGTGATAAGGAGTAGAGATTTGGTGAGACACCCTGTATTTGGTCATCAGTGACCTAAACTGAGCATTTGTGAAATGGGTCCCCCCATCAGAGATTATTGCACGAGGAATCCCGAACCTTGAGAAAATGTTTTGATGAATGAATTTGAGAACGATTTTGTGATCACAGGTTCGGGTCGGTATGGCTTCGATCCATTTGGACACGTAGTCCACAGCCAACAGAATGTATTCGAAACCATCTAAAGCAGGAAAGGGGCCCATAAAATCAATCCCCCAAACATCAAAGATTTCGCATACTAGAATCGGTTGCATAGGCATCATGTCACGATGGCTCATGTTGCCCAAAGTCTGGCAACGACTGCATGCCTTGCAGTGACTGTACGTGTCTTTGAACAGTGTGGGCCAGTAAAAGCCGCACTGGAGGACTTTTGATTCGGTTTTATGCCCGGCGAAATGGCCACCGCATGCCTGGTCATGGCAGAAAGAGAGGACATTGCTGATTTCCTCTTCCGGGACACATCTCCGGATGATCTGATCAGCACCTATGCGGAAGAGGTACGGGTCTTCCCAAATGTAATACTTGGCATCGGAGCGTAATTTATCCTTCTTGGCCTTTGGCCAATCGGATGGGATCTGATGAGATGCCAAGTAATTTACTACATTAGCAAACCATGGAAGGCTAGTACCGATAGTCAGCAGGTGCTCATCGGGAAAATGCTCAGTGATGGGTCCGGAAGGGTCAATTATTTCAGAAGGAAGACGGGACAAGTGATCAGCTACCACATTTTGTTTTCCCGCTTTGTCGCGAATCTCAAGGTCAAATTCTTGCAACAGCAAGATCCATCGGATTAATCGAGGTTTCGCGTCCTTCTTTGCAAGGAGATGCGTCATAGCTGTGTGATCCAAGTATATGATGACACGGGAACCCAGAAGGTATGATCTGAATTTTTCTAGGGCAAATACTACAGCTAGCAGCTCTTTCTCAGTAACCGTATAGTTATGCTGAGCCTCATCGAGTGTTTTGCTGGAGTAGTAAATGACCACAGGTTTCCCGTCAATTCTCTGCCCCAAAACCGCTCCTACAGCGAAGTCGGATGCATCGCACATGATCTCAAAGGGTTGAGACCAATCAGGGGACTGTAGGATCGGGGCTTGGGTTACTCGGTCACGCAGGATCTCAAATGCATGAGTGCATTCCTGGGAAATTTTGAAAGGTACATCCTTGGAGAGAAGAGTTGTCAGGGGGCGTGCAATTTTTGAAAAATCAGGGATAAATCGTCGATAAAAACCGACATGCCCCAAAAAAGATCGGATGTCCTTGATTGAGCTATGCATAGGAAGGTGAGAAATCAGATCAACCTTAGCTCGGTCCACTTGGATGCCTTTTTCCGAAATTGAGTGCCCTAGGACAATTCCCTCAGGCACCATGAAATGGCTCTTTTCCCAGGAAAGGACCAAATTCACATCGATGCACCGCCTGAGTATCTGGACCAAGTGTTGGAGGCAATCATCGAATGATGCTCCGAAAACTAAAAAGTCATCCATGAAGACTTCCAGATAATCACCTACCATATCTGAGAATATGGTAAGCATGCATCGCTGAAAAGTAGCGGGTGCATTGCAAAGACCGAAAGGCATCCTTCGGAAAGCGTATGTTCCGAAGGGGCAGGTGAACGTGGTCTTTTCTTGGTCCTCAGGATGGATTGCCACCTGGTTGTAACCGGAGTACCCGTCAAGAAAGCAGAAGAACCTATTTCCCGCAAGTTTTTTGAGAATTTGATCAATGAAAGGTAGTGGGAAATGATCCTTCTTCGTGGAGGAATTGAGTCGGCGGTAATCTATACAGACTCTCCACGAGTTGGCTAATCGGGTAGGAATGATTTCTCCGGTCTCAGTCGTTATAGTGGTGAGTCCTGCCTTCTTGGGTACGACCTGAATTGGGCTCACCCAACGACTATCGGAGATCGGGTAGATGATTCCGGCATCTAACCACTTGATGATCTCCTTTTTCATGACCTCCTGCAGATTGGGGTTTAAGCGTCTCTGCATTTCACGAGAAGGTCGTGTGCCCTCTTCTGAATAGATATGATGAGTACAATAAGAGGGACTTATTCCAGTCAAATCATCGAGAGTCCACCCGATGGCTCTGCGATATTGCTGAAGGACAACAATCAGACGGGATTCCTATTCAGGATTGAGGTTGGAATTGATAATCACAGGAAGGGTCTGATTAGAACCCAAAAAGATGTATTTCAAGTGAGCAGGAAGGGGCTTCAGTTCGAGGATGGGGTTATCAGCAGCAGCGGGTGGTTCAGTATAGATGTGAGGTTCAAGGGTGGGAGTTACTAGGTTGTTCATATCTGGATTCGACTCCTCAGTTTGCGGATCAAGATCTTCCTGCGGTTGATGAGGTATAATTAGATCATTTTGGAAGTGTGTTTCATCAACCAAAGTCCTAATGTCACAAATCTGTTCGATGACACCGCAATTGATTCCTTGTTGGGCCTTAAATATATCAATTTTCAATGTTTGATTCCCAAATTTGAGCTCTATTTGGCCCTCCTCACAGCTAATGTTGGCTCTAGCAGTAACCAAGAAAGGTCTCCCTAAGATGATTGGTGTATCCCTAGGGTTCTCAGGTGCGTCCATATCTAAGACTATGAAGTCTACAGGAAAGTAGAAATCCCGCACTCTCACAATAACATCCTCGAGAATCCCTTTTGGTGACTTTATAGATCGATCTGCTAATTGTAATGTCACCTCAGTTGGTTTCAGCTCAGATTCTTCTAGATGGTTAAGTAAGGATGTGGGTATCAGATTTATGGAAGCACCCAAGTCTAGCAATGCTCTATCAAATTGTGTATCACCTATCTTGCAGGAAATCAGGGGAGTACCAGGATCTTTAGCCTTGGGTGGGAGTCTGCTTAGGATTACAGAGCTGGCTTGCTCTGACAGAACAATTGGACTCCCACTCTTGGTTCGCGGCTTACGCTGGGGTGTACACACATTCTTTAAAAATCGTGCATAAGCCGATACGTGGTGGATTGCATCCATCAAGGGGATGTTTATGTGGACCTGCTCAAAGAGCTTGACCAGGTCCTCCTCAGGTGCCACGGGCTTGGTTCGTCTCTTCTCTTTGGTTAAGGCTTCAGGGAATGGGACCCTGGTTGGTTCTTCTAGGATAGGTCCGGGTTCTTGATCTGGGATAGTGGTATCTTGGATAACTATCCTAGGGTCATGGTTATCAGGCTTGGAGTGGTTCGGATAATGCGAGTCTTGAGTTGTTTTACCACTACGTGTTGTTACAGAATTTAATCCGGCCTGATTTTGGTTTGGGTTTGGTAAGAGGGGTGGCTGCTGCTGAAATCCCGCATAAGAAGTTGAAGCTTCCATCTCATCTGGAGATGGAGTAGTACGGGCCTGATAAATCCATTATGCATGGCCTAAATTTGGATTCATAATGCGCTTCTGGGTCGGCATGTTATTCGGGTTAGGAAGAGGTTGGGAAGGGAGTGTGCCTGGCTGGCGAGAATTTGCCAACTGGGCCAATTGAGTTCTAACCTCTGTAAGTTCGTCCTTGTGTTGTTTTTGAATAGCCGCATTCATTCTTTGAATGTCAGCCAGAGTCTGAAGGATTAGGGACATTTGATCCTGATTTGGCCCTGATGGATAAGTAGGGTTGGGCCGAGGCTGAGGCGGCTGGTAATGACGAGAGGGCTGTGGGCGGGACTGAAAAGGTGGTCTTTGGGTTTGGGAATTTCCCGCCCACTGAAAATTGGGATGGTTTCGCCATCCAGGGTTGTAGGTGTTGGAGAATGGGTCGTTCTGGATGGCGTTGAGGTCCTCGCAGGTTTGAGGAACCTCTAGAGAATCAGGGAAAGGGGGAATGGAATTCCCCAGGCTGGTGTAGATAGGATCGGATGATCCTCCGATCCAAGAATCAGATGGGGATGGATATGGATCCATCCTAGGGGAAGATCGGTGGAGAGTGTTTTGCACAGTTTCCGGTGTGGAAGGAGGTTGTGCAAAGGAGTTACACGCAAAGGTGGCTCGCTGCAAGTGTTGAGTCAGCTCATCCACCTTCTTCTCAATGATTGAAACCTTGTCCAATCGACTGGCCATTAATTCCAGATCGACTGATGCGGACAGGCCCTGCGTCTCATGTGCTCCCCTAAGATTCGTCGCTGCGCAGGTATTCGTCCTGTCGAATAATCCCATGGAGTCATTGTTGATGGAGTTCTCGCACGTGTTTTCGAGAATCTCCCACACGGTGTCTTCATGTTGACCCATGATATTTCCTCCGCAAGTTGCATTGACGAAAAGGCGGATGTCCTCATGGAGTCCCTGGTAAAAAGATTGGACCTGTTCCCATTTAGGAACTCCGTGATGGGGGCACTTTCTCATGAGATCCTGAAAACGATCTCATGCCTCATGGAGAGGTTCTCCTGATTGTTGAGTGAAGTGTGTAATTTGATGGCGCAAGGCGTTGGTCCGACCAACGGGAAAAAACTTTTCAAAAACTCGGATTGAAGTTCTTCCCAAGTGTTGATCGGCCGGGTCTGAGTTTGATACCAATGGGCGGCCTTGTCCATAAGAGAAAAGGAGAACATCTTCATGAGAAGAATATCCTGATTTTGCGCATCTGACCCAAAAGTTTGGGCCAGGTGCTTTAGCTGTTTGATGTGCTGGAAGGGATCTTCAGAATTAAGCCCATGGAATTTAGGTAGAGCATGAATCATATTGGGCTTCAATTCAGAATCAGGTCCTCCAATCGAGATTCTGACTCGAGGCTCAATGGCCACCGTAGCAGGATTGTAGTGGTCCCGCATCATAGGACGCTGTGGTGGGTGCACGAAGTTTTGGAAGAGGTCATTGAGTCGCTGGAGCTGGTGCTCCAGGTTGTTTTCTTCCTCAACTGGCTGAGCCATGATGGGGGAAGAAGAAGAACTTGGTTCTTAATCAGAAGAGAGAATAATGTGAGGGGGTTGCTGCACAAACACGGGCGTCGAGGCTTGGCCTTGACGAGAGTGAATTTCTAAAGGAGGTCTTAAGGGTGGTCTTAAGGAACTCCTACCGTACATGCACTGTTGGGAGAGATGAGTTTAGAAGGTGCTGGACCCAATCAAGTCACCCAAAAATGTGTTGGGTGACTATAGAGGTGCGGGGCAGATGGACCCCTTGATCAGAAAGATCGTCCACCTGAGAATTACCTGGGCAGCCAGAGAGGGAGAGTCCCACAAAGACCCCTACACGGTAGAGCGTCCCCACGGGTTACAGGGTTTCCCCCACCCGACCTCTCTTGTCACTGCGGTTCCAGGTAGACCAGAATGGGGATCTTGACCTCTTAAGTCTACCAATTTTAGTTCAAGAGCAAGGTGCTTAGGGTTCCACTTGAACTTTAGTCTTTTAAGTGCAAAGAGTGACCTCATTTGAAGGTTAGTTGACCCAAATGGTCAACTTTACCTGCTAGTTTTGCTTATTAGGTCTTTGTCTTTTTAGGGTTCAAGTGTTTAAAGAGCCAAACTTATTTTAGGGTTTCTTTGGATAGGTATTTTCAATCAATGGTTTAGGCACACTTCTTTTAGATTTTCTCCATTCTTGATTTAAGTAGTGTGTCTCTAAAACCCTAATGTTGGATCCTAGGTTGGCTCTACTTGGTCCAGTTAGCTCTTTGTTGGGTAATTAGGGCTCAAGAAAGAATGTGTTAGCCCTTAAATACCCTTAATAGTGTGCAAGAATAATGGGTTGAAAACATGCAACATTTATGGTTACTAAGTATGGAAGACAGGTTAGCCCTATATTGCTTGTTCTTTTCTTTTCTTCCTCTTTAGAGTTTAGGGGTTAATAGTGAGAGGAAAAAATTACCTGTCCTCGGAGTGGTTGTCGTGCGGATGCTTGTCTTCTTGATTTCCTGTAGCTGCACAAAAGAGAGGAGATTATCAGAAACTAAAAAGAAACAGGAATGTTACCTCTAGAATAGCCGTTGCTCCCCGGCAACGGCGCCAATGAAGAAATGGTGGCCAAAGATAACTAGGTTTTATTATAGCATTGTAGTATAGCCAGTTATTGCCATCATTTCACATATATAATTTTTTACTCTGAAAATAAAAGAGTTCCCGAGGTCGAACTCAGGGAGCAAGTTGTATTCTAGGGGTACAAATTCTTATTACAAAAATAAAGAGAGAGAGAGAGGGAGAGAGATGAAAATTTGGCTTCTTCTTCTCTTCTTTCTTCCTCTTTGTTTTCTCTTCTCTTTGGCTTTTGGTTTCTTCTTCTTTGTTTATCTCCTTGTGGTCTTCTTCTTCTGCCTTCTGTTCTTCAGATCTTCTCGTGCTCTTCTTCTGCTTTTGCTGTCAGGACGTCGTCTCTCCTTCTTTCTTCTTTTTCTTTCTGTCTTCTTTATCTGCAGCAGTGGTGATGTTCTTCTTCTTTCTTTTCTGCCTTCAGAGCGTCGTCTGATTTTCCACTCAGACGACTTAAGTCGCCGCTGCTACAGTGCCGCTCGGTGCTCCTTCCTTCAGTCTTCATCAGCCTTCTTCTCTGCCTCGCTTGTCTTCTTCTTCTTTGCTTTCTCCTTCCTCTTTGCTTCGACCTGGCTGCTCTTCTTCCTTCAGTCTTCTTCTTCTTCTCTTCAGCCCTTCCGCAGTCCCTTCACCTGTGCCTGCACACTCAAAGTTACAATCAGAGACGGCAAGACCTACTCTACCCTCCACCCCCCGCGTTTCTCTCTCACAGAAGCCGCTCTTAGGAAAGCTCTCCCAGAGCTGCCGGGTAGTCGGGTACGGGTCGCGCCCGGGTCCAGGCCCACCGGCGTGCGTGGTGGGCGAGGAGTGCCAGACAAGTCGGGTCGGGTCAGCCGGATCCGCGTGATGAGCTCGCGGATGGGCCCGGTGAGACGGTGTGAGAGGGACCTCACCCCGTGTGCTGAGGCGATAAGCCTCCAGCACGTTTTCAATTTGTATCGCTGCGCCGCTCCAGAGCCTTCCGAGGTGGGACTAAATGTCCCACCCCAATTTGGCGCCTGCGCGGAGGAACCAGCTGGTACTTGCAGCTTTACGTGAGCCCTCGCCCCTGCTGCGGACCTAGGATTCTTCGCGAAGACACCCCACGCAACCTGGGATTCTGATCTAGGCGTAGCGAGGCTGCAGCTGCAGGCGGAGGTAGCTCCTTCTGCACAGCAATGGCGGCGGAGGATGAGTGACCTGTTCATAGCAAAACGGCCTCTCAGCCTAATTAGAAGGTGCCGGGAGCTTCGCCAGAGTGCGGCGAAGCTCGTGCGGGTGGTGGCGAGGCGTGGGGCGGCGTGCAAGGGCTGCCCTAGGTCGAACTATGGGTTGGGAAGTGGGTGTGTTCGGTGGACTTGCAGAGGTCGGGTGGCGGGAATTGGAAGGGTGGAAATGGATTAGGGTGAGGAGGCGGAGATTCTGTGCAGGTCGGCGAGCCGTGTGGGGTGTTGGAGTGATGGGAGCGGGTCGCCGGAGTGTGGCCGGAGGTGGAGAAGGTGAGGGTGATTGGTCAGAATCGAGGGCGACAGTAAGGGTTTAAAGTGAGGAAAAGGAAGAGGGGAGAAAGGTGAGAAGTTATACCTACTTAGCAGGACAAGGAGGGGCCGGAATAGGCGACAGTCGTATCGACTGTCGCCGGAGAAGAAGCTGCCTAGAGGAAATAGCGACGGCGAGGAGAGGGCTGGAGAGGCGCGCGCTGGGTGCGGCGCAGCGCGAGAAGAGTAGGGGAAGGTAGCCCTGCTGCTGGTAGTGCGGCAGAATGACGAGGAGGAGGAGGGAAAAACCGCCATAGCTGGAGGGCTTCCTGTCGGAGTGGGAAGAGAGTGAAAAGAGGGTGTTTCTCCGTCAGGACCGAGCTGCCAAGAACGGCGGAGCGACGAGGGTATTTATAAGGGCGGAATCAGAGAGGAGGGAGGAGGGAGACGACGTGTCTCCCTCGTCGGAGGACGCCGGAGGAAGGAGACCCATACCGTCCGTGCGTTCGCACGGCCGGTATGGTGGGTTGCAGCGACCAGGGGGGTGTTCCTGCGATGGCTGACGACGCAGGGCACCCCCATTTGACCTGGCAAGCCCTCCCCCTTACCCTGCGCGGTGCCATGCTCCGCGCAAGGTCGCCGGAGTGTGGTGCTGGCAGGTTTTGCAGGGAGGACCTGAATGTAAAGAACGAAGAAGAGTTAGGGGCTAAAATGCGAGGGTTCAAAAGTTGAGGGCCAAAAAGTAAATAGATGAGGACCAAAATGTAAAGCTGGTCAAGAAGGTTTCTTCTTAGGCTCAAGTTTTTATACGTGACTAATTAGGACCTAAGGATTCTGATGGTGAATTTTATTTCTAGATAAACCCTTGTTTGACCGGTCAATTTACACAAAAACCCAAATTAAGTTATTAATTGGGCATGGTTCTCAGTGTAGGTCAAAATGGGTTCTGAAGGCCAAATTGAAGGTTCTAAACCCTAGAGATTATTTTTCTATGAATTTTAGAGGGTTTATTCTATTTTTACTTTTCCTCGAACCTCGTGAATTGAAGTGGGTTTGTTTTAAGGTTACATATTATCATTTAGTTCCTTGGAATTGCTGTAGCCCTTATCAGATCATCCCACTTTCCTTCTTATTCGGTTTGTTTGACCTATGTTTGGACCCTGAATTACCCTGTATGTAGATTATACTGGTAAAATTGCATTTTTACCCCTTATGACTTGTTTTCTCCTTAAACTCAGAATTCTCTGAGTTAAGCCTTTCCTTGAGTTATGTAGGAGCTTTTATCCTTTGTATTAGGTCAAAATGAGCTAGTTATGGCTCATGATGAGGTTCTATCACCCGGTGCACCGCAACCGGCCTTCTCCTGCGCACGCGTCTCGCCCCGTGTCCTCTTCCAACGCCCGCCCGCACATCTGCGTGCGGTCCTCTGCCAGCACCCGCTCCCGTCCGCATCTCCCTTCTCCCGCGTACGTCCTCTGCCAGCACCCGCACCTGCTCCAGCTCTCTGCGCAGCGCTATGCACTGCGGTTCTCTCTGCGCCCACTCCCCAATGTGCACGAGCCTCTCAACACACCTACGCACCTGCACGTGTGCGCGTGGACACAGACGACGGCCCTTGATGCTGCAGACGGCTTAAAATCTCCAGCCTTCTTCACAGTAGGGGCTCTCTCTCTCACAGTACTCTCTCCCTATCTCTCTGCCGACACTTACACACACACACACTCTCATACACACGCACACTCCTATACACTATTATATACTTATATATATACATATATATATTTATATCTATATATATTTATATACATATATATATACTTATATCTATACATATAATAGTATCTATATACTTAAGTATTAGTATACATACATACATATATATATATATCTATATACTTATATAAATATATATATTTATATACATATATATCTACATATATACATATACTTATATACGTATACATATATATTTACATATATATACACATATACTTATATATATATATATATATATATATATATATATATATATATATATATATATATATATATACAAATCTACATACATATATACATATATATCTATAACTATATATACATACATATATATATTTATCTACATATATCTATATATACATATATTACTATATACATACACACATATATATATACATCTATATAGTATCATATACATACATGTACATATATATATATATATATATCTATCTATACATATAGTTACATACCTATATATATATACATATACATATATATATATACATATAACTACATATATACCTATATATTTATAACCATATATACATATAGATATATTTACATATATACATATATATATATTTTTTCACATTACTTACCATACGTTGTATCGCGGGAATATCTACACCAGTTGCTGATATTCCCCGATACATGTGTACAAAAAGCGTGTTCGCATTCATCTTCCACCAATCCACCTTACACGCGGCACCTCGTCCTATTGGTTGCGTCTTTCTAGACGATGACCGACTCGACACCGTGCTACACTCCATCTCCGCCTCCACCCCTACCCCTTTATACATATATAATACATACCTATATATATATACTATATTTACTTTATTTCTATTTCGCTTTCCTGCTAGTAAAAGGATAAAAAAATATATAAAAGAGAAAAGATAATCTTTGACTTGCAGGTACTCCGTCTTGCGAATAGCAAGACCTATTTTGGAACCCTGATTTGGCTCAAAGCCAAGAACCTAATTTTGAGGGTGTGCCTCAAGGACAAGAATTGTCAGAAAAAAAATCTAAATAGAAAAATACCAAAAACACAATAAACGAACAGAAGAGATTCGTTGTAGGAAAGACGTAGAAACTTGACTTCTGACCCCACTTCCCTGCGTTCGACCCTGGGCCTAAAAGTGACCAAGACAAAATCAAGTAGGCCAGGTAAAAAAATTTTGTAAAGAGATGGTTAGGCTCGATTTAGGTTAACCACTATACACACTTCAACGATAAAATCATCATATTGACACACCTAACTAGGTCCCGACCACCATCTTTTCTGGCGCCGTTGCCGGGGAAGTGTGCCTTCAAGTAAGTTTTTACTCCATTCCTGTAATTTTTCTCTTCTCACACCCTTCTCTTCACGGGTGTTTTTGTTTTTGGTGTGCAGGTAAACCTGTTGCAAGGAGAAGACAGGCAGACAAAGTTGGAGACGTGGGCAGATCCAATGCGGGAATGAGAGTGTGAAGACACTGACACGTCACCGGAGCTCCGCACACGTTGCTGCACAAGTAGGTCCTTTCTTAGCAATCTAGGTTAACTTGTAACCTTAAAAAAAAAAACTAAAAACTAAAAACTAGAAAAACTTCTTGGGATCTCTGATAACACTGCACAAGGGGGTGATAATTATGTTGAATATGGCCCATCTTAAGAATAAAAGGCACAACATAAGTAGAATGGGAGCATTGCATGCATCATGTACCAGGATTGCTTATAAAACTATATTAATGGCCATTTGTGTAAGCATTTGTCAAAGCAGGCCTCAGATGAGTAATCGGACCGCACGGATGGAATCAGAACGACAAACGGAGTCCAACGGACTCAAGATTGGCTAAATCCGACATCCAGAGCTCCTACAATGGGCCCAAGAAGTTCTGATCGTTGATCTGGAGATCAACGGCCCATATTGTGCCACGTCACCCCCTCTCCACCGTACGCCGCCTCTTCATCCAGTCGAGATCAGATCTCGGCCGTCGATCTTCGATCGAACGACCGAGACTCGCGCGCCCGCCCGCAGTCGCCTGAAATTGAAGACGGAGGTTGCGCGCGGTGAAATTGGGCCGCCCGATCAGCAGTGGGCGGCCGAGATTTCGCCACGTAGCACGGCCACAGCTCACGGACGCCCACGCATGTGCGCACGTCGGGCGATGACGCTCGCGCACACATGCACCCGAGGTGCGATCCAAGTGCAGCCGAGAAGAGATCTCAGCCATCTGATCTTCGATCGGACGGCTCTCACGCAGCGGCCGCGGAATGTACGAGTAGAAGAAACAGCGCGGGCGGCTGACCGACGGCTGGAGGGCTTCACCGACGCTTTTGGGAGTGGTTTTAGCGACGCTCTGGACGTCGCTAAAGCCCCTTCTTCTTTTAGGAAGCCCTTAACCCTACTTAAACCCCCTCCAACCACTCATTCAAGGCATTCACTCCCCTTGCAACTACTCCACCCCTCTCTTAGCTAGCTTTAGGCCCTCTTGTAATCATCGGAGATGACGAACCGCTGACGGAGCCTCCTCCACCGCCATGGCTACCTCGTCGCTCTCCACCCTCTCTCTCTCTCTCTTTTAAGCTTTCCATTATTTTTGTTTGATGCATGTATTTAATGTTGTAAGCTATGAACTACAAGTGCATGATTAATGAAGTTATTTTTCGTTCAATTGTCACTTTAATTTCCGTTCAAGTTGCATGATCAAACAAGGAACATTCTAACCCTAATCTCTCTCTCTCTTTTCAAAACTGCATCCTTTGCAAGCAAAACTCCACACTTTCCGTGACAACAAGTGATAAGCAAAAATTTGATTTTCACGCCTCCCTGAGACCGACACTCGAACTCACCTCTGTTTACTTATTTTAAAATTGACGTTGCAAGTGTGACTATAATGACACTTCTTAACACACACGCACAACAGCATGTCAGTTTTTGGCGTCGTTGCCGGGGAGGCAACGGATTTGTTTTGTCATCTCCATTCCACATTCATTCTCACATCGTCTAATGCCCTATTTTCTTTTTACTTGATGGTTGCAGGAATTCGGCGCGTGGACGGTGAGGAGACACATCCCACGATGGTAGCAAGGAAGTAGGCGCTACGAGGACCAATAGTGACTAATTCTTCTCTCATGGTTGTTTGCTTGCATGAAAAAACTAAAAAAATTATAAAAATTGAAAAAAATTGGCGTGGTGTATGATTGCTTGACCCACATCCTTAACACATCACCCCACAAAAAAAAATGTACACTCTAACATTCTGAATAAATTCTTGGAGTGTTCTTTTCTTTTTCTTGAGTGGTGTTTGCGAAGCCACTGTGAGTTGACCTGGGCCGCACCACTCAACCCTAAAACTGACTCATCTAATAGAAGCTGCATGATCATTAGGATGAGTACATTAGGGTTTTAGAGCCTCTACAGAATAAAAGGAAATCTACTTTCATCGAATTGTGTGCAGAACTTGATGTGCCCACTGAAACTTGTCTAAAAACGTTAAGACACGTCAACCCTAAAAAGCAGTAAAGTAAGGATGAAACACTAAAAGACACCAAATCTTAAACATCCTTGCTTGAAAACCATGTTTTGATAGAAGCACACACCTTGAAAGTGGAAAATTAAGAGGCACCACCCCAATCAATGCCTCATCACATAACCCTAGCACAAGCACTATCCTAGCCCTTTAAAAATGAGTAGACGTGCCCTAGGTAGGATTGAGTTAAGTCTCGAAAGGCGAGGTTTTGTTCGCTAGGCACTTGGCTTTCATTCCCTTGGTAGAATCTGGTGACTAGGTTGCGAGGCAGTGTCAAACGACCGCGGTTGTGGGGTCTACGGAACCGGAGGCGCAAGCCAAAGGAATAACCTTCCCTGCAATCCCCTCGTAATCAACCTGGCCAGATTAGCTTTGGGAAGGGCAGTCCTGTGCTTACGAGCTTAATCACCCTTTTGGAGATTTCTAGGTCCCCTAAGGAACACACCATAAGGACTAGGCTTGTTTGCTTGGTTGAGTACACAACTCTCTCTCATCTGTTCTTCCCGCATCCCTCCATTTCTTCTAAACCATGGATTTCAATGCCTATCCATCTTACCCAAACTACCCCCAACCGGATTTATATGCTAACCTAAGTGGACCATATCCACAGCCTACTTGGGCTAACCAACCACCAAGTTGGGGATACGACCTTGAATATCCCTCTTGGCCCAACTGTCCCAATTATGACCAAACCGTACCAACCTCTTATTGGAATACACCCAACATATCCACCCAAGGGTATGATTTAAATCGTGGGGCTCCATATCTCGATTCTCCTCATGATGCCTCCTCATTTAGGTCCTACGCGCTCTACTGCGATAGGACCTACACTTTAGGAGAACACCAAGAACCCTACCCTTCTTAAGATAATAACCAAGAAAGGTCATCTGAATTCAACAACCCTTCCTACTTGACCTTTGGATTAGAAGGAGTTCTAGACAAATGGAAATCAGAAAATGATCAGAAATCTAAGCAAGCCCAGGATCATCAACCTTTGATTTGGTCCCCTGATGAAGAATCTGACTGGGAGGAGAACTTAGAACCTCAACTATTCTGGAGTAGGACCAAATAGAGAATGGTTCCTCTTGAAGAACTGGACCCTGAACATGATAGAATAGAGGACCCACCCAAGAACCTAAACACCAGTATGGATTCTGATCCACAACCTCAACCATACTCTCTTAACCTGGATTTCAAGGAGGAAATCCAAAGGACACCAAATGACACCATGTCAATTCTTGATAACCTCCAGTTAGAACTACACAGACAGAATCAAGAATTGGTTAAAGGGCAACAGGCCATGTTGGATTTGTTCCAACAATTGGGGGAAGAAGGCCAGACAAAGCTGTTGCACACAATGTCATTCATGGAATTCATAAAGCAAGGACCTACCATGATCAATTGGACTACACCCAGTCACCCTGATTTGGTTCAGTCCAGCATTGATACCCCTCAGGAGTTGGACAGCTCAATGGATAAGGACAGTAAGGATTCCTCGGAACACAACTTGGGGAGCATTGAGGACAAACATCAGGAGGAAACTGAGAATGTGAGGGGAGATGCCTTGGAATCCGAATCTAATCGGCCCAAGAAAAGTAATCCGGTGGGAACAGCAGCCAACATCAGAGATGGGGAATGGAGTTACAATTTCAAAGAAATCGATTATGAATCAGTTGGAATCCCCATCACAAATTTGGAGGAGGGCCGAGAGAAAGAATATGATCTAAAGGATGAAATTGACCCTACCTCTAATGCAACCCCAAACAGTGAATCTGATACAAAGGAGGTTGACGAAAATATTCTTGAGATCTAGGGCTTGAAGGGAATGAGCAATGAAACCATAGATGCAGAAGAGATAGATTCGTCTTTGGAGAGAGGCCTCATGCTTGATTGTAGGGCTTATTATGAAACTCTTGACTTTGTTACCTGCCCTACCAGAATAAAGATCTCGCAACTTGAATGCATTGGAATTGATACACTTTTGATAGATTACAATTATATGGGGATACAAGCTGAGTATAAAACCTACATCTTTTGTGTCTGGCATGTTGTATTTGGGGTGCGTTCATCCACATCAACTTGTTTGCATGCCCGCAGACTGAGAGGATCTGACACGGGCATGCATGATACAGAATTCTCGCCCCTTAGGAATGGGACTCCACCACAACCTTGTTTGCATCTGTGGACTTCTGATTTTGGGCCTGGTTGATTTTGTACATACCTCCTTGACCCAAGCCATTCCTATTTGTGCACCGCCCAGCTGGAGGTGTTAAACTCAGTGCTTCCTGGGAGGCAACCCAGAGGATTCAGACTGATCCAGTATTTTACGTCACTCAGGTACTATCTTTTTGAACCCTTATGCATCCATGTACATGCCAATGAGGACATCGTTCAACTTAAGCATGGGGGGGTGGTAAATTGCATAATCCTGAGCTCATTTAATCAGTCTGAATAAATAAATAAATTAAAAAAAAAATTGAATTTAGGAAGAAAACTTAGGCAATAGAAACTTGTCAATAGTGGGAAATAATACAAAAAGAACTTAAACACTTAGACTTTTCATGCCTTCAGGCTTAATCAGCCCTGGTGTCTGTTAAAATATGGATTTAGCTTCGAGTCCTTGCAACCTTAAGCTATTCTAATCCACCTACTAAATAAGGTGATAAGTATACAACTTATCAACTCACCCTCTAACTCAGAAAAACTTTGAGTCTAAGCATCTGCACACATTTTTGCACAGACTCACTTCTCGGAGATTTTGACAGAAATTGGGTAGCTAATGAACTCACTAGGGTGGTATGGCTGGCAAGTTGTCGTGGGTAACAGCCCATTGGCAGGTTGTCCAGAACCCAGCCACAGACCATTTCTTCTTCATTGCCTCTAGGTACATTTGAGATTAGGGAAGCCACCTACGAAAAAAAAAAGAGGGGAGAAGAAAAGAAAATAAACCACACTTCACTGCACAAGTATGGCTGGCAAGTGATCGTGGGTAATAGCCCATTGATCGGTTGTCCAGAGCCCAGCTCAATAACGGCACAAAAAGACCAAAACACTTAAGGAAGAAGCGGGGAAGTAGTACAAGCTGGGGAGATATACACTGGCAAAATCTTTATGTTGACCCCAATTAAAACAATCGTAGAGAGAAAGCTACCAATCGAACAAATACACCTTCAGGCAAATTTATTTCCTTTTTCGGTCACCTAGGGGCATAGAAACCCGAAGTCTGTCTCAATTACCGTTAAGTGAGTCTATCACAACATTCACACCAAGATGCTTAGCACTTAGGGTTTTGATTGAGTTTTGGGTGGATTGGGTAGCTGTAAAATGTTACCAACCCACACTAAATTCTGAAAAAATTCTAAAATATATATATATATATATACATATATACTTATACATATTAAGGTAAGGATTAGGGCGATTCATATTTTGGCAGACACCCGGACGCTGCTTAGTCTTTGTAGATTAAGATCTTCGTATATTTCCTCCTATTGACAAGTGACGAAGTGTCTAAGCAATTACTTCTTAAATTCTGAAAGGAAATAAAGGCTAGAATAAACCTTGCTAGGGACTAGCAAGGAGTAAGCAAGGGGGTATGATAACTACACATGGGGGTGATAATTATGTTGAATATGGCCCATCTTACGAATAAAAGGCACAACATAAGTAGAATGGGAGCATTGCATGCATCATGTACCAAGATTGCTTATAAAACTATATTAATGGCCATTTGTGTAAGCATTTGTCAAAGCAGGCCTTAGATGAGCAATCGGACCACACGGATGGATTCAGAACGACGAACGGAGTCCAACGGACTCAAGATCGGCCAAATCCGACATTTGGAGCTCCTACAATGGGCCCAAGAAGTGCCCATATTGCACCACGTCACCCCCGCTCCACCGCACGCCACCTCTTCATCCAGCCGAGATCAGATCTCAGCTGTCGATCTTCGATCGAACGGCCGAGACTCGCGTGCCTGCCCGCAGTCACCGCGACAAAGCGCGGGCGTGGCGCAACGATTAGCGCGCATGCCCGCACGCACACGACGCAGGTTCGAGCCGCGCGAAGCCTGAAATTGAAGACGGAGGTTGCGCATGGCGAAATTGGGCCACCCGATCAGCAGCGGACGATCGAGATTTTGCCACGCGGCGTGGCCACAGCTCACGGGCGCCCACACGCACGCGCACGCCTGGCGATGACACCCGCGCACACACGTGCCCGAGGCACGATCCAAGCGCAGCCTAGAAGAGATCTCAGTCGTCCGATCTTTGATTGGACGGCTCTCACGCAGCGGCCGTGGATCGCACGAGAAGAAGAAACAGAGCGGGTGGCTGACCGACGACTGGAGGGCTTCACCGACACTTTTGGGAGTGGTTTTAGTGACGCTCTGGACGTCGCTAAAGCCCCTTCTTTTAGGAAGCCCTTAACCCTATTTAAACCCCCTCCAACCACTCATTCAAGGCATTCACTCTCCTTGCAACTAGTCCACCCCTCTCTTAGCTAGCTTTAGGCCCTCTTGTAATCGCCAGAGACGACAAGCCGCCGACGGAGCCTCCTCCACCGCCGTGGCTACCTCGTCTCTCTCCACCCTCTCTCTCTCTCTTAAGCTTTCGATTACTTTTGTTTGAAGCATGTATTCAATTTGTAAGCTATGAACTACAAGTGCATGATTAATGAAGTTATTTTCCGTTTAATTGTCACTTTAATTTCCATTCAAGTTGCATGATCAAACAAGGAACATTCTAACCCTAATCTGTCTCTCTCTCTTTCTCTCTCTCGCTTTTCAAAATCTCATCCTTCGCAAACAAAACTCCGCACTTTCCGTGATAACAAGTGATAAGCAAAAATCTGATTTTCACGCCTCCTTGAGACCGACACTTGAACTCACCTCCGTTTACTTATTTTAAAATCGACGTTGCAAGTGCGACTATAACGACACTTCTTAACACACATGCACAACAGCACGTCAATCTCTTGGGGCAAGTGGATTAAAATTCACTTGTTTGATTGATTGCCTTTACTCCCACCGCCCCAGGCCTGCCCTACTTTGCATAGCGAAAATCCAAGAATCTTGATTCTTGAATTTTTCGTCGTGTGAAGTATCCTTTGAGGCAAATAAAAAGATTGATTGCACCCCTCTTTGCCTTACTTATCTGCAAATTCGGGATCACATTTTTGGTGGGGAGACTTGGAATTGAGTTGATTCCAACCCCACCACGACTTTTCAACTTGCCTAAGATTCGATCCCGAATACTTCAACCCCAACAATTTGATTTTCCTTACCTTTTGGTTGAGCCTTGTGTGTAGACATCTTTTTGGTGATTGGGAGCACTTGAATTGAAGTGCTTTGGCTCCCTTTCACAATAATCTAAAATTGATTCGTGCATCCACACATAGAAAACTCCATGCATTTTAGCATGCATTAACCAACTGACAATGAAGAAGGGTTTGTTAGGCTTAGAAGCAAACTTGTATTCTCTCAAAACCTGGAGATTGGTTGAATTGATATTTCAGCGAAATCCTAAAATCCATACTACTAAAGGCTGAACTCTAAAAACCATTCACCAATTAAAACTTCAATTCAGGAAGATTTCCCCATTGCATGCTTGTTTTACACACTTGAAAAATCAATCACTTGGGCATTACCCGTAAACAACGCCCTTCACATTCCAAAAGCACTTGATCCTAAGCCTCTAACTAAAATTGGTAGTAACTTGACCCTTATTAAGGATTGGAGGTCTAACTACCTGCGTGTAGCGTCTACGTGCTGGTGAGGTTTCCCGCTTGCTATCGGGTGTCTAAGACTGGGGCAAACGGCCTTTCAATCTGGCCCGGTGGTTCCGCGGTGCTTGCATTCGATTCCGTAGTTCGTGATAGTAGGTAACTTAGATCTTTAGGTCTAAGGGCACACTGTAGAGGTTAGGAATTTGATTGAATTGATTTGTCATCAAGTGCACCTTTGCGGCGTCATTTCTCTCATCTCTTTTCCCTTTTTACCCCCCCAATTCTTCCTACGGTAGTGCATGTTTGGAAGGAGGTCACAAAACCCTAAACTATTTGAATTGCCTGATAAATTTAGAAAAGAAGCCGAATCGTCCTCCTCCTCCACAAACATGGCTGCATGCCCACCCCCAAATCCCAAGGGAGGAAACCACCCTCAAAACCCACCAGGCGATGGAGCCTTAGATCCCATAACCCGCCTCCAAGCCCAAATGGAAATGTATAATGGACAAATTGAAGCCATTTGGGAAACATTGGAGGAAATGCAGAACCCTCCCAAACGGGAGGAGCCTAGGTCTCTTAGCTCTTATCAGAATCTCGCTACTACAGAGACCATAGGATAAATTTGGGTCGCCATGGGTGGGGACGACTTTGAACTGAAACCTAACATAATTGGCCTAATAAATTTTCACTTCCATGGTCTTGCAAGTGAAGATCCTTTTCTCCACTTGGAAGACCTAACCCGATTAGCTAAAACTGTCAAACCAAGAAATATCGGGTTACCTATAGTCCTCATGAAAATGTTCCCATTTTCATTGCGGGATAAAGCATCACAGTGGTTACGCACCCTTGGGAGAACCATCCACTCTTGGGAAGAGATGCGAACAGCGTTTCTCAAGAAGTTCTTCCCAATCGGGCAAACCAATGTGCTTCGCCGTGCTATCACTTCATTTACACAACAAAACGGTGAACAATTTCATGAGGCAAGGGAGAGGTATAATGACCTCCTCAGGAAGTGTCCGCACCACGGTCTGCCTAAGTGGCATATAGCCCAGATTTTCTACTATGGGCTAAATGAGGCTTTGAAGCAGATTGCAGACGCTTCCTGCGGAGGGAACTTTATGAATAAAGACGAGAATGGAGCATTTGAATTGTTTGAAAATATGAGTGAAAACTCAATGAACAATGCCTCCATTGTTGCCTTTAATCGTACCAGCCTGCCCCGAAATGTCCACGAAGTTGACACGGGACCCTCCCATTCATCCACTGATCTCAGCCTTATTGCACAAAAATTGGTTGAAGTCTCCGTCGTGCACAAGAAGCTGGACGAGCTTCTGGCCAACCCTGCCCATTCTATGGCAAACACCCCCACCTCACCACTTCGTCATAAGCCCAATTCTATCAACACCAGGCTTATCCCGAGAAACCCCGTAAGACCTTCCTTACCGAGTGTCGCGTCGAGCGACTCGGTAAGTCATGTGGATATGGCTTCTGCGAGCCAGTATTTTGACACGGAGGACCAAGCCTCTGTGTGCTCGGATGCATCTTTACACACGGACACGTCTTCTGGCATAGAAGACGCCTGCGCCCTGGGGAACAACCCATTCTCTGCCACTTATAACCCAGGGTGGCGAAATCATCCAAACTTCGCATGGTCCAACAACCCGCAGCCCCAAAACCCCGCGGGTGGACCAATGCGACCGTCTGCACCCGTTATCCCAAGGGCCCAGTCTAATCCTATGGTGAATCCGCCATCAGGCCCTTGTGTACCGCAAATAGAACACGCATGAAGTCCTCTTGATAAATTGATGCGAATGATGACGGAAATGTCAAAGTGCCATGAAGAGAACATGACCTCTCTTCAGCACCAATTGGCGCAGCAGAATGCTGAGATCAGTCAACTATGCATGGCGACTCGATCTCAGGGCACTCTTCTCGCCCAACCTGTTCCAAACCCGTGAAATTTCATACCCCGTGGTCCTCAACCATAGGTACGACCTTCTCAGGGGCAGGTTAATCAGATTCTACAGGCTCCGAGCATTCCACCAGGATTTCAGGCTAATCCCGCTGCAGCACCGCACTCTTATGTCCCTATTGGGAACCCTCCTCCACCGTATGATCCCATTGGATCTGCATCATCCAATGCTATCACTACGAGGAGCGGTAAGCAGACCATCGATTTGCCTCGACCTGATCCTGGCCCGTCTTCTTCATCGCCCTCTCATTCAGGATGCGCACCGCATTCGCGAGAGGACGATACACCCAAATTGGTGCTAGAATCCGTTCCATTCCCTGAGGCTCTACTGAGGGAGCCAAAAGGCAAAAAGAAAGATATGCAGGCCTTTGATAACCTGCGTAATTTGTTCAGGGATGTAGAAATCGAGGTACCCTTGCTCGAGGCTATCGACCACATACCTACTGTTGCCCAATTTTTCAAAGACTACACAACACCCAGGCGACAGTCAAAGAAAACCAAGAATCTGGTGGTTCTCTCACCTCATGCGAGTTGTGCTATACTGTCAAACCTACCACCGAAGCAGAAAGATCCGGGCACACCACTGATTTCCTGTAGCATCCAAGGTTGCAATTTTAATCGTGCCCTGCTTGATCTAGGATCTTCCATCAATCTTATACCGACCATCATGCTCGAAAAATTTTCCTTGGGAAATCTGAAACCCACCCCTGTCTCGTTACAGTTGGCAGATCATTCTGTCAAAATCCCAAAGGGTTTTGTGGAAGACGTGGTGGTTAGGGTCAACAGTCTCTGTTTTCCTGTTGACTTTCTTGTTTTAGATATGGAAGTTCCTAGCTCACTTTCTGATTGTCCGATCATCCTCGGTCGACCTTTCTTGGCCATAGCCCACGCCCATATCGACTGCGAGTCGGGCTGTATTGAGATTGCCGTTGGATCTGAAAAGCTCAAGCTTAACATCTTCAAGGCAACTAAGAACTTTGATTGCGATTGTATTGAGGATGACACGTCTGACGAGGACATGGCCGTCAACGCGTGTATCGGACTAATTGGGACCCATTCTGACTGCTGCGGATTACCTCTAAACACTGATGACTGCCTGACCAACACATATTGTGACGATCCCCCATCCCTCCCTATTCCTGTACCTTCTCCTGGCTAGACTTCTGACGAGGTTTTCTCCGCTTCCCATACCTCGTGGTCTGAGTCATATCCGGGCTACTCACCACTGGTCCACACTCTTGAAGACCGGATTGCCCTTTCTTTCCTGCCAAATCAGGTAGATTTGCAAATCTACACTGGGACCTTGTGCCCACATACTTCTCACTGGGGCTATTCCTTTTTGGATCCATCTATCCAAGAAGCCCCTCTTCTTGGCCAATCTGAGGGCCAATTTCTTCCTCTTGACTTGTGCTCCAATCTGCCTGGGACACTCTTGTCCCAAGAAATGCCAGACCTTTCACCATCCACCATCACTTTTCACGCCACTATCGCGATCACTTCACCACCCACCATCCACCCACCCTACCACCTTGCTGTATACCCTGCACCTCAGCTCTCGTTACCCGATCTTTCATCCTTTCTCTACCTTTCCCTACATGCATATGAGGACATAGCATCGTTTGGCATGGGGGGGTGGATAGGCATCCATAGGATCTGGGTATTTTATGGTATCATGTAGTTTCCACCTATTTACAAATATGTAAGAAAAAGAAAGAAAAAAATGGTGTTTAGTAATGATCTGAAGGCTGAAACAAAAATACAATAAGTGTTTACGGATATTCAACCTCTATTTTGAAGACTTTCCAGGCCATAGAAGCTTGATTCGCTCAGGCTCGGCTTAATTCACTTGAGTATTGAGAAGATAGATCGGAATCTCTCCTAACTAAGGATGTATTCTTGTACCTGTGACACCAGTACATGATTCGTTGGTTTGCTTCGACTCGAGAGCTTAAGTAAACTTGGTTCACACTACACATATCAAGAAAGACTAGGTGAACATAAGATCCAACCCTAGTGTTCATTAGGGAAGGTGGAGTCCTTACCTGTGCGATCAGGTAGACTTTTTATCCCAGGCTTTAGTCTTGTGTTTAGGAGCGACTCTTTCCACTAAGAAAGAACTCTCCCACCAAAAAGAAAAGTGTGCTCCTCCAAATAATGTTGTAAGACATATACTGACACGTGTTTCAAAAAAAAAAAGAAAGAAAGATACAAATAAGTCAGTATATCTCACAAATGTCTTTAAAGTCTTCTTCCTACAAAAAAGTTCTTCAGGGCAAATACCTTGAGCCACAAATGTCAGAAAATGGGAGTTGAATTTTTCGTCATCTTTTTAAGGGTCAATTCGAAGACACGAGCTGAAACTAGGACCAACCTTTACTTAAAAATTCGTGAAACCCTGGCTTGAGTCTTAATGTTCATCTGGTCAGTCTTGATCCTTCACTATGCACAAGCCATAACCTCTTGAGCTCTCGAGTACGGCAAAAACCTCCTGGGTCCTGGAAATCATACTTAAGGTTTAAATATCAAGAGTCCTGGTTAGTCAAGAGATGATCTATGTCATGTGAGACTTAAAGTACTGGTAGTCTTTTCTACAATTGGTTCTCACAATATCCAACAATAAACACACCTATGTTGCCTCAGAAGAAAATCTTCAGCTTAAAGATCATTTCTAAATACATTACAAAAATGTTTTGCTAGGGACTAGCAAAAGATAGGCATGGGGGTATGATTGCACCACAAAAATACACCTACAATTGTGCCATCTTGTGCTATTTCCTAGCATTACCAGTACATATTAGGTTTCCATAGTCGCATTTGTAATAATACATGCATGCATGCATTTAATTGAGAGGGGAGGAGAGTGAATAAATTGGCCGTGAAATTTCATTTTTCCTCAAGTGCTGCTTTGCAAAATTCACCATCTTTTTATTTTAATTTTATTTGACTTTGAAACTCTTCCCGCGGCTACATGGAACAACCTCTTCTTCTTCGTGCCATGTCCTGCTCCTCCTCTCCCTACTAGCCCTACAGCCGCATGCACATGATCTCCCTGCCAGCCATGCTGAGCCATGCACAGCCAGGGCATGGCTGTGCATGCCTCTTTCTTCTTTATAAGGGCATGGCTGTCTTCTTGCAAAGGGGAGCCTGGTCCTCCATGCAAAAAAATCCAACAGCAGCTTCTCCCTCCAGGCCACCGTCCCCTCCATACGCAGGCCCTCCTCCTCTGAGGAGACACTCTGCGGGCAGGAGTCTATCACTGTGGTGCACACCCACCACCGTGAGACCACCACCGCCTAGCTCATCAAAGAGCTGGTGGGCGTGGTGGTCTTCTTTTCCCTGTCTCACGTCCAGGCCACTTTAGCCATTGGAGTAGGAGCTTCAAGCTTTGAAGCTCAAAGCTCCGCACGCAGCAGCAGCAGCAAGTCGACAGCAGCCGCACAGCCCTCCAGCACACTCCTGCAGCCGTCCTCGCCCCCACCACGTGCCTGCATGTGCCCTCGCCTCCCACTTCTTCGCACTGCACTCGCCTTTCCGCCTGCAACCAGCCACCGTGCGCCCCTGCAGTGGCTGGCCAAGCTTCTCCGTGCACACCAGCCAACACCCGCAGGCCACCGCGCAAGCAGCAGGTCGCCCTCGGCCTCCACTACGCACGCCAGCAGCCCTCTCCACGTGCCCTATCACGAGTTCTGCCGCAACCCAGCCGGCGCATACCTCTTCCATGCACGCGTCGAGCCAGCCGCAAGCCACCCGCACTCACAACACCGGGTGCAAGCGGTTGCGCGGCTCACCCGGCCACTGTAGCCACTGTTCACGCATTTCTGCAGGACACTGTGGCTACAGTGGGGTGACCGGTAAGTTTCTCACTTATTTGGTCACCCGACGCGCTGCAACCGGCCATTGCCCATGCGCGCGTCTCGCCCCGCGTCTTGCTCTAGCACCCACCCACACATCTACGTGCGGTCCTCTGCCAGCGCCCGCTCTCGTCCGCGTCTCCCTTCACCCGCGTATGTCTGCGTGCGCCCGCTCCATCTCTCCACGCAGCTCTGTGTGCTGCGGTTCTCTCCGTGCCCACTCCCCTACGTGCGCGCTTCTCAGCATGCCTACATGCCTACGCGTGCACTCGTGGACACAGACGATGGCCCCTGATGCTGCAGACGGCTTAAGCTCTCCAACCTTCTTCATAGTAGGGGCTCTCTCTCTCTCTCTCTCACTCACAACACTCTCTCCCTATCTCTCTGCCGACACTTACACACACACACTCACACTCTCATACACACACACACCTATACACTATTATATACTTATATATATATATACATATATATATATATACTTATATCTATACATATAATAGTATCTATATACTTAAGTATTAGTATACATACATATATATATATATATCTATATACTTATATAAATATTTATATTTATATACATATATATCTACATATATACATATACTTATATACGTATACATATATATTTACATATATATACACATATACTTATATATATATATATGTATATATATATATATACATACAAATATGCATACATATATACATATATATCTATCACTATATATACATACATATATATATATATATTTATCTACATATATCTATATATACATATATTACTATATACATACACATATATATATATACATCTATATAGTATCATATACATACATATATATATATATACATATAACTACATATATACCTATATATTTATAACCATATATACATATAGATATATTTACATATATACATATATATATATTTTCACATTACTTACCATACGTTGTATCGCTAGAATATCTACACCAGTTGCTGATATTCCCCGATACACGTGTACAAAAAGCATGTTCGCATTCATCTTCCACCAATCCACCTTACATGCGGCACCTCGTCTTGTTGGTTGCGTCCTTCTAGACGACGACCGACTTGACACCGTGCTACACTTCATCTCTGACTCCACCCCCACCCCTTTATACATATATAATATATACCTATATATATATACTATATTTACTTTATTTCTGTTTCGCTTTCCTGCTAGTAAAAAGATAAAAAAATATATAAAAGAGAAAATATAATCTTTGACTTGCAGGTACTCCGTCTTGCGAATAGCAAGACTCATTTTGGAACCCTGATTTGGCTCAAAGCCAAGAACCTAATTTTGATGGTGTGCCTCAAGGACAAGAATTGTCAGAAAAAAATCTAAATAGAAAAACACCAAAAACACAATAAACGAATGGAAGAGATTCGTTGTAGGAAAGGCATAGAAACTTGACTTCTGACCCCACTTCCCTAAGTTTGACCCTGGGCATAAAAGTGACCAAGATAAAATCAAGTAGGCTAGGTAAAAAATTTTTGTAAAGAGATGGTTAGGCTCGATTTAGGTTAACCACTATACACACTTCAACGATAAAATCATCACATTAACACGTCTAACCGGGTCCCGACTAGGCTTCAATCCATTTTGAGGCGTAGTCCATTGAGACTAGTATATACTTGAAGCCGTTTGATGGTGGGAAGGGACCCATGAAATCGATGCCCCAAACATTGAATATTTCAATGATAAGAATGGGTTGTAGAGGCATCATGTCTTTCTTGGTCATGGTCCTTGTTCGAAGCATAGATCGCATTTTAAAAGATGATTTCATTGTAGTATAGCGAAAAACACATCGAAGAAAATAAAATTTAACGAAACTGGTGAGTCTCAGTCGAACTCAGGGAGGCAGAAAATGATTTGAATATAACATTGATTTAGATCTAAATACTAAATGCTAATCACAATATATATATAAAACAAATCTGATAGTTGATTGATCATGAGTTTGCAAGTAAAACTAGAGTCATAACTAAGACATGCAATCCTAGAACAGGAACTAAAAATAACTATCTAAATTGTTAGAATAAGGGCACCGAGGGTGGTCCTTGGTGGCCATGTTGAGAGGTTGGGGAGAGCAGCAATAGTAAACCAAGGTGGCTTGGTGGATGCTTCAGAGGAAGAGGGAGAGTGCCGAAGAAGCTTGGAGGTCTGGAGATGTGGAAGAAGTGATCTGGAGGAGAGGATCGCCGGAGTTGTTCCCCATATGGGGGCCCTTGGGTTATTTTTATAGTAAAAATGAGGGTCAAAGTTGGATTTCGCCCTCCAACTCATGCACGACACTTGGGATTTATTAGATCTGTTGATCGAGAGATCAAGGACTCTGATTGCACTTCAAAAAGCCTTCTCAAACACTTCTTACATGCGGAGCTCCTCTGGCAGAAATGTGGAGCATGCTCATCTCTCTAATCACCATCGCACGGCCATCATCACACGTTCTCCCGCACCACCTAATTTCAAATGCTTTCACTGAGATCTTGTGGGGGCTCCACACTCCATTTTCAATCGTTCGATCATGAGATAGGATGGCTTAAATGTGCCGCACCCACCACCTTTGAGACTCTTCTCTCGCGCGAGCACGCGTTCGGTTGCTCATGGTCACGCGTGTTCCCATTTGACTCTTCTTTGCTAGCCACACGGACGCATCATCGACGTTGATTGGAGATTCGACGATGCAATTTTGCTTGCACTTGCTGCCGCCTTGATTTCACGCATCATTGCTCTTCGAATGCACATCTCACCCTTCTGTTCTAGCGCACTATCAAACACACTACAAGCGCGGATGGTTGTGCTTCCATAACGATGCTCGATTGCTCTCAGCTATTGGATGGAGATCCAACGGCTGAGCATTTTCCTTCCTTGATGAGGCATGGGCTATAGCAGTGACATGACCTCTTTGTGGCTGTTGGATGATGATCCAATGGCCTACAATGCACGACATGTTCCTTTCAGAGATTGGGGCAGTGGCCTTGGGTGACTGCGATGGTGCTATGTGGCGCCATAGTGGCCATCCATCTTCTTGCTTTGTAGACGATGTTGTAGGCCTCCGATCAAGATGATTTTTGCTCCATTGGACTATAATCGTTGATCCGAATCCATCTGTGTAGTTGGATTTGGCATTTTAGGTTCGGATTTCCACCTATTTGCCTCTTGGCCCTTGCTCTTCTACAGACTCCATAGGATGCTACGGGAGTCTGATCAAGGAAATTTCCGAAGCGTTGGACTCCTGTCATCATTCTACACAGATCGGTGTGGTTGGATTTATCATCCGCAGCCTCGAATCACCTACAATTATTAATTCCTCTCAATTAGAACATAATATAGCATTATTATTTACAAAACTAACAAATCAACTATAATGCAAAGTATGATGCTTGTGTATGCATTATGCCTAAGTTAAGCTAGGATCTAACTTAATTTAGGTAGATTAGGACTTATGATTACTGCGCAATCATACCCCCATGATTAAATCTTGCTAGTCCTTAGCAAATGCAAGACTGAATGTATTCTATCAAGAGTTTGACTGGAGATCTATTTCCTCTATTTTCATCCAAAAATTTAGAAATCCAGATAATCGTGAAAGTGTAGTGTTGTACCCTATGCAACGGCTCCAAGTGAAAAGTCAATCCACATCTAAAGCTTGTACTTGACCCTTAGTAAGGTTCTATTGGGATAGGCAAACTTCTTCTCTTGGGGATAGAGAATAACCCTTAGATTTAGCCCTAGCTTTTTGGCTTAGGTAGATAATGTCTGTGTTAAATGGATTTGTATTTGGTGGTTCACTCTCCTCTAGTGCTACAAAGAGACTAGTATTCACAACCTAGATTTCTAGGTTATCAAATAAATCATATTAGAGAGAGGCAGGAAAACTATGCTATCTTAAGTTCTTTGTACTCATTCTTTTCTTCTCTCTCTATTTTTTTTGGAGCTCACATCTCACCAGATTTGTAAATATGTTTGGTAGTCTCTCATGGCATTACACTTCAATTAAGTTCTGATAACCCTATAACTATGTCAGAAATCCTCAACAAGTATACGGGCGGTCAGAAATATAGGAAAAGTAGGTCAAGGTTGTATTTGGTGGATCGTGAGGGTTGTGGGTATTGTTGCCTCAATGTGCTTGCATGAAATGAAATAAATGCAACTCAACGCTTTTTTTGTTTTCAGACTTATTCTCTTTTTCTCTTCTTGTTTTTTCTTCGAAAGATTTTTTTTCATTCATTTTTTTTCATATATATCTACCAACATAATGCAATGCAACATGACATACGTACTTTTGGTGGAAGTGCTTATTCTCGACACCGAGAAAGGAATGGATAGGATAGCGTATTTCTAACCATGACATTAACATCCTTCTTTAGCCAAGGATTCCATAAAGGATAGTCATGACCATCCACCTTAGTCTTAGTTTTATTAGAACCCATTCTCTGTGTATTTTCCTTATTTAGTGGCTCTCACAAAGATTCCCACAAATAACTTGTACAAAAGAACTGAGATCGAAAATTATTCCTAACTCCAAGTATCATTATCTAATTATCTAGAAATTAAGATACCTCACACTAGACTTAGAGCACCAGTAGACTCTCTACTCTCACCTCACAATTGTTTGGTGGATCTACTAGAAGATGGTTCGCCTGACTCTCTGATTACTGTCCAAGGGTTCAGGAGAAGAAGCAATGCTTCTTCTCGACAAACTAAAGATGTCTATTGGTTTTCACCGTGGATCCATTGCAAATTCTACATGCAAGTGTGAAATTGTACTAGATACTAAGTTCAGGAATCAATTAAAGAATAAATCCTTAAAAAAACCTCTTGATAAAAAGATCTATTCCACCAGGTGTTGGCAAAAAATTTTTCAGTTTATATGTACTATCCCCCCATGCCTAAGTTCTTGCATGTCCTCATGCATGAATAAGAGAAAATGAAATAAAGTAGGGTGTAAGTTGATAGAAATCACCTAGAGTTCCTCCTGATTTATCATTCAGTTCATGCCATCACAATCATGACATTCACAATATGCAGAATAATATTCCAAAATAAAATATGCTATGTATAGAGGATATCTATATATGTATAAGTGCTGAGTTTAACGCATCCAGTTGGGTGAAACTTCAATTACACGTCCTTGATAGGATTAATAACTTCATTAGTAGGTGGAGGTTCCTGGGCCATAAATAGCTTGAGGCACTGGCCATTTACTGTAAAAGCATGCCTAGATTTTGGGTCTAGAATTTGGACCGCCCCATTAGAATATGGATGGATCACTAGGTACGGGCCAGTATAATTGGACTTGAGTTTTCCCCCAAAGAATTTGAGTCAAGAGTCAAATAACCAGGCCTGCTGGTTAGGTGTGAACTCCTTCCTCCAGATGTGGTGGTCATGGAAAGCCTTAGTCTTATCATTGTATATCTTTGCATTCTCATATGGTTCCCACCGAATTTCTTCTGATTCATTGAGTTGGAGCTTCCTCTCATAACCTCCTGCATCGAGGTTAAAATTACACTTCTGCACTGCCCAAAAGGCGTGGTACTCCAGCTCGATAGGAAGGTAACAGGCCTTTCCATACACCATGCGGTATGGGGACATTCCAAGCAGGGCCTTGTATGCGATCCGATATGCCCAATGTGCTTCGATCAAATGATCAGACGAATCATTCCTATCTGGCCTAACTGTCTTCTAAAAAATAAGCTTGATTTGATAGTTAGAAACTTCAGCCTGCCCATTGCTCAGTGGATGATATGGGGTAGCAATGCGGTGATGTACCTCATATTTCTTCAATAGAGATCTAAAATGAGAATGGATGAAGTGACCGCCCCCATAGCTAATTTAAGCATGGGGAACTCCAAAAATAAACTCCCGGGTGAAGGATATAATAGTCTTACGATCAACACGTCTTGCCACGATGGCTTCAACCCATTTCGAGACATAATCAACTGCAAGAAGTATGTACCCGCAGCCATGTGAGTTCGGAAAAGGGCCCATAAAATTGATGCTCCATATGTCGAACAGCTCTATAACCAGAATGGGTTGGAGAGGCATCATGTCTCTACAGGTCATAGGACCGACCAACTGACATCACTTGCAGCCTTTGGCAAACTCGTGTGTATCTTTGAAAATGGTTGGCCAGAAGAACCCTGACTGCAAAATCTTTGCAAAGATTTTTCAGCCCGAAAAATGACCACTAAAGCATCACTGTGGCAGAAAGATAACTCACTCAAGATTTATGAGTTGGGGACGCATCTTATGATGATTTGATTAGCTCCGAGGTGAAAAAGCAAGGGGTCCTCCCAGAAATAAAACTTGGCTTCTGAAATGAATTTGAATTTTTTGTCCTTGGATAACCCTACGGGAATCTTGCCTGTGAAAATATAATTTGCAATATCAGCGTACCAAGGAAACTCAATAGAATTTACAGCCAAAAGAGACTTATCTGGGAATTGATCTGAGATAGGTGGGCAGTATGGGATGTGTTTTGGGTCTAATCGAGACAAGTGATCCGCCATGACATTACGAGCTCCGTCTTTGTCACAGATCTTGACGTCAAATTCCTACAAAAGAAGGATCCATCTGATAAGGCGGGGTTTGACATCCTTCTTTGCCAATAAATGCCAAAGGGTAGAATGGTCAGAAAAATAATCACTTTTGACTTGAGTAAGTAGGATCTAAACTTCTCCAACCCGAATACTATGGCTAGCAATTCTTTTCAGTAACTGTATTATTACGCTGAGCCTCATTCAGCATCTCGCTAGCATAGTAAATTACAAAAGGATGGTGCTCCGGACATTGGCCTAGAATGGCTTCGACACCAAAGTTGGAGACATCACACATCATCTTGAAATCGAGAGACTAGTTAGGTGGTTGAAGAATAGGTGAGTTAGATATAGCACTTCGTAAGGTCTCGAAAGTGCTGAGACACGAGGAATCGAAGTTAAAGGGGACATCGGCTACCAAAAGGTTCGTCAAAGGACACGAAATTTTCAAGAAATTGGGAATGAATCTTCGGTAAAATCCGACGTGTCCTAAGAATGATCTGATCTATTTGACCGAGCTTGGCGAAGGTAATCTAGAAATGATTTCGGACTTAGCTCGGTCGACCTCGAGTCTGTTAGAAGAGATCCTGTGACCTAGTACAATGCCATCGCTCACCATAAAATGGCTTTTCTCCCATGAAAGTACTAGGTTAACTTCTATGCACCTCCTCAAGATCTTTGTAAGGTTGTCAAGACAAGACAAGAAATCATCTCTGAAAATGGAGAAGTCATCTATAAATACTTCTAAATAGTCCCCGATCATATTAGAGAGAAAGGCCATCATACAACGCTGAAATGTTGCTGGTGCATTATAGAGGCCAAGGGGCATTTGCTTAAAAGTGAATGTTCCAAAGGGACATGTAAAAGTTGTCTTGTCCTGATCTTTTGGGTTGATCGCAACTTGATTATACCTGGAGTATCCATCCAGAAAGCAAAAGAAACTACGTCCAACCAACCTTTCTAAGATCTGATCAATAAAAGGTAAAGGAAAATGTTCCCTTTTGGTATCCATGTTATGTTTCTTGTAATTGATGCAAACCTACCTAGAAGTCATGGTGTGGGTCAGGATGGATTCGCCCCTTTCATTCTTGATTACGGTAAGTTTTGCTTTCTTGGGCACAATTTGAATAGGACTCACCCACTGGCTATCGAAAATAGGATAAATAATGTTCGCATCCAGCCATTTAATGATCTCTTTCTTGACAATCTCCAGCATATTTGGGTTCAGTCACCTCTGAGGTTGTCTAGAAGGTTTCACCCCGCTGTCTGTGTAAATATGATGAGTGCAATACGAGGGCCGAATTTCACAAAGATCAGCAATGCTCCACTCGATAGCAACCCTATGTGCTTGTAGTATAGAGAACAATCGATGCACTTATTCTGGAGTCAAGTGAGCATTAATAATCATCGGGTATGTCTCACTACCACATAAAAGCACATAGTTGAGTGAATCAGGTAAGGGCTTTAACTAAATTATAGGTTGTGGGGAGCAGATTCGTGCATGAGAGGAGAAGAATCAATAACGAAAATCTGATGATCTTGATTTTCGTAAATGCTAATGGGAAATTCACTTGTCGTGGTAATGCCATCCTACCTCAGTAGAGGCAAATCAGTAATTAGAATCTAACATGTGATCGGATGAACACCCCAGACAATCAAATCCGTGGGTTGAAATGTGCATGTCCTTAACCTCAGTCCCATGTGGATCAAGATCCAAAAACCCTGACAATGAAGATGAATGTGACATTGGGTCATTGTAGAGGAGCTCAATGTTTCCACAGAAAGCCGAGTATTCATCTTCACCATCCTCCTCTATTAGATCACAATCAAAGTTTTGTGATGCCCTGAATATGTCTAGTTTAAGTTTTTCTTTTCCTAGGGCTATCTCTATACACCCGGATGCACAGTCAATGTTTGCACGGGTTGTTGACAAAAAAGTGCGACCTAGAATAATTAGTGCATCACGGATATTAGGAGGAACCTCCATATCGAGAACAAAAAAGTTCGTTGGAGAGCAGAATCCTTGGACCTTTACGATCACATTTTCAACCACCCCCTCATGTTTTTATCGATTGGTTGGCCAACTGTATGGTAACCGAGGTGGGTTTCAACTTCCCAAATTGGAATCGATCAAATATTGTCGTAGGAGTTAGGTGATGGATCAACTCAAATCAAGAAGGGCTCGATCAAATGGTGAATTCTGCAAGAAGTAGGAGATGAGTGGGGTGCCAGGGTCATTCTTTTTAGGTGGTAAGTCAGCTAGAATCATGACACTAGCCTCTTTTGACAATACCGCCTGTCGTCCAGTTTTCTATTGTCACTTCAAGGTACAGTAGTCCTTGAAGAACCTAGAGACAGTAGGGATGTGATCTATTGCATTGAGGAGAGGGACCTAAATGTGAACCTCTTTGAACATAGATTTCACATCCTCCAAATTTCATGTATCCTTTTTCCTGACTAAATCTCATGTCAGAGCCTTGGAAAAAGGGACGGGAATCATAGAGTCAATTGGTCTTTTACCCTTGTCTACAGTTGGTGGTTCCTGAGAGGAAGAATGTGGCGAGCCATCCTGTGATAGAGGGCATGAAAAATCATAACCCACTTGCCTAGACGGTGGGTCTTGTGTAATCAACCCACTCCTCAAAGTGATAGCCTTTGCATCAGCATATTGTCCCTAAGGTAGTGGAGGAGTGAAAGGGGCAGAATAGGTGGGATTTTGTAGTAACGGTGGCTGACTCTATCCATAACCAGGTGGTGTAGGAGGTTTTGTAAAACAGCATGTGCCTGTCCCTATGGTGCCTGGAACCTAGGATGGGTGCCTTGGTTTTGCACATATCTTGGGTTAGGGATAGGTTGGGAGGGCAAGGCTCCCTATGATCTATGCTCCTACAACAATTGATTTTGCATATTCTATATGCTCTGTATCTGATTAGTCATAGCCTTCATAATCTACAAATTAGCATGAGTCAATTTTTGTATTGACTCTTGCAATTCCTCTTTTAATGACCCCAAAGGGTCGGCCCGTTTTGGAGGGTAATTGGAAACTTGGTGCAGCGGTTGATAAATAGAGCATGATTGCTACTGAGATGGGAATGACTACTGCCTCCGGTATGTGTTTTGCGCATTCTTGTATTGTCTGGTCTGGTAGTGTGGATCTTGATTTGGTCTCTGTGAGTTACCAGACCAGGAAAAATTAGGATGTTGTCACCAACCAGGATTATACGTCTCCGAAAATGGGTTATTACGCCCGTAACCTTGGATAGCATTGACATCTTCATAGGTTGAAGATGTCTGAGATGCATATTCATCAAAGGAATATGCACTAGAATCGTCATGGGGTGCATAACCCTGATTGTATGGTGCCAGATATAGAATATTCACGGCTTCCTAATATGTAGGATCCCGAGAAGGTGGAGAAGATGCATCCTGAGTGAGCAGATTTACTCGAGCAGGAGGGGCTAGGGATGCAAAAGAAGAGTGGGATGCAGTTGAATTTCCAGGAAATCCATGTTGAGCGTGAATCACTTCATTGAGCAGATCCACCTTATCTAGCTTCTTGGTGATAATGTCCATATCAGCTTGAGCAGATTCGGAATGAGCTTCATGAACACTAACTCGTTGCTATCCAGGTTGCTAGAATTGGTTCATCGATGCGGCATTCATTAAGTTCTCTGTTAGGGACTCGAACAGTTCGAATGCATTGTTCCCGTCCTTTGCGAGGATATTCCTGCCACTAGATGCATCAGCTAGGTACTAATGTGTCATCCAGCCCTTGGTAAAAGACTTGTGCAAGGTGCCTTCTGGGTACACCATGCATGTTGCGGGCATTTCCTGAGAAGATTGTGAAATCTATCCCAGGTATCATGCAATTTCTCCCCTAGTCCTTGGGAGAAAGTCGTAATTGCATGCCTCATCGCATTTGTTCGACCAATTGAGAACTTTTGGAGAAATTTGCGACGTAATTCCTCCCTGGTTCCAATCGGTCTCCAGATGGTCTTGAACCAATCGGATGCTTTATCCCTGAGAGAGAAATGAAAAAGCTTCAAGAGAGCAATCCCTATATCAACATTTCTAGGTTGAATTGATTCTTCAATTCAACTCAGATTGTCAATGTGCTAGAAGGGATCCTTGTTCGAGTTTCCATGAAAATGAGTCTAATAAGACTTATTATGTTCAGCTTCTACTCGAATGCATCTCCGCCTACGAGAATTCAAACTTGAGGTGCCAAAATCATAATCGCCGGATCATAGAAGTCTCACAGTTGTTCTCCACATGGTGGATGCTGCATCTTGTCCAGAGTGGTGAGAATCCTATCAATACTCTGCTCATATCTCTATTCAGATTCCTCGACCCTGTCCTCTAGATGAGCCATTGGGTCTAGATTTTCAAGGCCCTGACTAGGTCTAGGACCAGGTTTAGCCATTTTAGCTAATCGAGAAAAGGATGAGGGTTGGGAAGAAGGGTAGGGTGAAAGTTTCCTTCATCGCCTTGGGATTGGTTCCCAAGGTCTAATAAGTTTTGGTCTTAAAGACCTTCTTCCTTGCATACACCAACAACAAGGGTTGGTGTAACCAAGCCAAACAAGGCTAAGGCCTTGTTAATCAGATTGGTCCTTTAGAATTAGATGACCAGATTTTTCGCTCAGGTTCGAATTATTGAAGAAAATTTATTGAGAAACTGACTGAAGATAATCCCCGCCTCTTAAGCTAACCCAATAAATTTGGTTATGAGGGGACTAAGAGGAAGGTTCTTCCTTTGGCTTTCGCCTCCTGTTCCTTTGTACTCCTTAGCCACAGTCATTTGACATTACCCTATAGGCTTAGTTACCAGGTTTGGAAGAAGAGGTTGAAATCACCCAGTAGTTATATGACAAATGCAGGTTATTTGATATGTTTTTGTGATTTTTAGCCTTTTCTCTTCAATTTGATATATGATGAGTGGTCCACAAGGTGACTCAACTCACCAACTAACCATTGGCCTCGATTGAGTCTAGGCTAGTCTAATGTGGTCCAAAGGCTCATGCACTTCTATGTTTTTCTCAGATAGTAGACCACTGATCAAAAATATACTCTCAGGTAAACTTAGAATCCAAATGATTTTAAAATTGGCAGGAATATTCCTTTTTCAATAAGCTTTTCAGAGAGTATTTTTTTAGAATTTTTACTCTTTCCAATGAATATTTATGAATTTTTAACTAACAAGGGGTCAGATATGAGATTTTGACCCCATGTTGGTTTTTTTACTGGACATAGTATCAAATGTGATCCAAAAATTCAGGAAAAATATGAAAATGAAAGCTAACTTGATTATCTTTCAAACCCCATCACTTTTGAGTTAATCAGATTTGTGTGTTGGTCAAAATTGATTTTTAAAATTTAGAAAAATTTAATTTTCAATCTATTTGACCCTTGTGAATTCTATGAATTTTCAAAATTTTCAAAAATTGAATTTCTTTTTGGGAATAGTGACATTAGAAATATAGTTTGAAAATCTAGTTCTACCCAAAATTTAAGATTTTTAGACCCTAAGAAATGAGCCAAATCAATTTCCTAAAAATAGCAGTCGCATAAAGAATATGTTTTATTTTTTTTAAGGTAAAGCAAGCCATAATTACCTAACAAATCCTAATTCTAATTTTTTTTTTTCAAATAGCTCCTATCCTACTTAATCCCTACTCTAAAATCTAGTGAGATAATTGTGTGCACCTGATAGTCTTCACCTGTGCTTGATGCGTGTCCAGATCCTCGCTTCATCCCTACACACAAAAGAGAAAAATACACTAAATTAGTTGCTTAATCAAGAATCGAAATGCCTCCGCAGCAACGGTGCCAATTTATTCAAAGTGTAGATCGCATTTTAAAACATGATTTCATCGTAGTATAGCGCGAAACATGTCGAAGAAAATAAAATTTAACGAAACTGGTGAGTCCCGGTCGAACTCAGGGAGGCAGAACACGACTTGAATATAACACTGATTTAGATCTAAATACTAAATACTAGTCACAATACATATATAAAGCAAATCAGGTAGTTGATTAATCATGAGTTTGCAAGTAAAACTAGAGTCATAACTAAGACATGCAATTCTAGAACAAGAATTAAAAATAACTATCAAAACTATCAGAATAAGGGCACCAATGGTGGTCCTTGGTGGCCTTGTGGAGAGATCGATGAGTGCAGTAGCGGTACACCAAGGTGGCTTGGTGGATGCTTCAAAGAAAGAGGGAGAGAGCCAGAGAAGCTTGGAGGTATGGAGAGATGGAAGAAGAGATCTAGAAGAGAGAATCTCTGGAGTTGTTCCCCATATGGGTGCCCCTAGGTTCCTTTTTATAGTAAAAATGAGGAGTAAAGTTGGCATTTGGCCATCCAACTCGTGCACAAAGCTTGGATTCATCAAATTGGGAGATCAATGACTCTGATTGCACTTCAACAAGCTTTCCCAAATGCTTCTTACATCCGGAGCTCTCCTCTGGATGACACATGGCGCACGCTCATCCCTCAGATCACCATCGCACGGTCGTCATAGCACATTGATCCGCACCGTCTTCTGATTTCAAATGCCTTCGCTGAGATCTCAGGGGCATTGCGTGCTCAATCCTCAGCCGTCCGATCACGAGATCGGATGACTTAAATGAGTCGTGCCCACCGCCTTTGAGATTTTTCTCTCGCACGCGCACGCGTTCGGTTGCACATGATCACACGCGTTGCCAACCAACGCTTCTCCGCTTGCCATGCAGACATGCCATCGACCTCGATTGGAGGTCCGACGGTGCGATTTCTTTTGCGCTCGCTGCTGCCTCAATTTCACGCGCCGTTACACTTCAAACACATGTCTTGCCCTTCTATTCCAACATGCTATCCAACGTGCTACAAGTGCGGATAGTTGCGCTTCCATAACATTGCTCGATTGCTCTCAGCCGTTGGATGGAAATCCAATAGCTGAGCATTTTCTTTCCTTGATGAGGCGCGGGCCATAGCAGCGATGTGGCCACATTGTGGCCAATGGATGATGATCCAATGGCCCACAATGCATGGGGCGTTCCATTCAAAGATTGTTGCGGTGACCTTGGGTGGCTATGAAAGCACCATCTATAAAGTAGGAAGATGGATGACCACGATGGCACCACTTGGTGCCATCGTGGTTGTCCATCTTCTTACTTTGTAGATGGTGTTGTAGGCCTCCGATTGAGATGATTTTTGTGTCATTGGACTGCAATTGTTGATTCTAATCCATACATGCGGTCGGATTTGGCATTTAAGGTCCAGATTTCCACCTATTTGCCTCTTGGCCCTTGCTCTTCTATGGACTCCATAGGATGCTATGAGAGTCTAATTAAGGAGATCTAAGAAGAGTTGGAGTTCCATTGTCATTCTGAGTAGATCCGTATGGTTGGATTTATCATCTGTAGCCCTAAATTACCTGCAATTATTAATTCCTCTCAATTAGAACATAATATGACATTATTATTTACAAAACTAACAAATCAACTATGATGCAAAGTATGATGCTTATGTATGCATTATGCCTAAGTTAAACTAGGATCTAACTTAATTCAGGTAGATTAGGACCTATGATTATTGCGCAATCAATCCCCAGGGTCTGGCATCTAGTGTAGGTTTTACCAAAATTGTGTGTGTCCTTGAATTGTGAAGGCCAGTAAAAATTGGACTATAAAACTTTTACAGTTGTCTGCTTCCCAGAGAAGTGGCCACCATAGGCTTGGCCATGACGGAAGGATAACACACTTTGAACCTCCTCTTTGGGGATACATCTCCTAATGATTTGATCGGCACAACATCTAAACAGCATGGGATTATCCCATAAATAATGTTTGGCCTCGACCAAGAACTTGTCCTGTTGTTGTCTAGACTAGCCGTACGGAATTTGCCCTACCACTAAATAATTAACCAAGTCAGCATATCAGGGGATACTCTTTCCTTACACAGCAAAAATTTGCTAATCGGGAAATGTGTCTGTTAAGGGTAGTGAAGGTCCAATATGCCATGGGTGAAGTCTGGATAGGTGGTCAGCTATAACATTCTTGGTCTCGGCCTCATCGCGTATTTCCAGGTCAAATTCTTCCAGGAGTAGGATCCATCTCATCAGCCTGGGTTTAGCATCCTTTTTGGCAAACAAGTGCCAGATAGCCGAGTGGTCAGTGTAAGTGATGACGTGGGATCCTAGAAGATATGATCTAAAATTTTATAATCCAAAAACTACAGCGAGTAGCTCCTTTTCTATGACGGTGTAATTCCGTTGAGCTTCATATAAGGTTTTTCTCGCGTAGTATATCACCATGGGTTTCTTCTCTTCTTTATCCTATGACTTCTCCAACAGCAAAATCTGATGCATCACACCTTATTTCAAAGTTCTGGGACCAGTTTGGGGGTTGTAAAATAGGTGTAGTCGAGACTGTATCCCTCAGGGTGGTGTAGGCTTTAATGCAATCAGATGTCATGTCAAAATGCACATCCTTGGCTAGAAGTCAGTCAAGGGCTTGGATAGTTTGGAAAAATCTTTTATGAACCTTCTATAGAAGCCAACGTGTCCTAGGAAAGATCTGATTTATTTGACTGAGGTAGGAGGTGAGAGTTTGGAAATTAAGTCAACTTCAGCTTGGTCAACTTCTTTGGCCCTATGCGAGACGATGTGACCGAGGACAATCCCTTCTTGAACTATAAAATGGCTCTTTTCCCAGCTTAAGACCAGGTTGACCTCGATACATCATTTCAAGATTTTCTCCAGGTTGTGCCATTATCCAAGAAACACATATAGAAAATGAAGATGATAGGGCTTGGGTTGATATGAAAGCTGGGGATGTGAATGATTGTGTGATGCTTAATTCAATTGGAAGGTCTGGGGGTGTAGCTATATGGTGGAAGAAAAATGTGCTACAAATGGCTGAGGTCTCTATGGCTAGACACTTGTTGACCTATAAGTTTGAACGAACCCAGGGGGTGTGAACTCTATATTACAGTTGTCTATGGCCCTGTGACCCCTTCAGAAGGCAAGAATTGTGGGAGGACTGGAATGTGGCTACTGACTTTGTGAATGGGACTGCTTGGGTTGTAGGAGGTGACTTCAACTGTGTACTGATGGGGAGTGACAAACCAAATGGTGTGGTTGACAGTGCGACCACTGGATTCCAACTGATGGTTCAGACCTTAGGCTTGAGTGAGTACCCATCTTCTGGCATTGAATTTACATGGAGGAATGGTATTGGCCTAATGTCCAAAATTGACAGATTCTTTGGTAATGCTGGGCTGTTGGATTTGTTCCAATTATCCTCTATGTGTGGATTGGAACACCCCTTTTCTGAAGACACTCCCTTGGTTTGGGATAGTGGAGATCAAGTGCTTGCTGGTTCTTATTTCAAGTTTGAAAAATATTGGTTGAGATAACCAAGGTTCAAAGAGATGCTTGAAGGATGGTGGAGGGCCAAACATGTAGATGGCACTACCACTATCAAGGTAGCTTCCAAGCTGACAGCTATGTGAAAAATGCTAAAAGAATATGGAGCTGCTGTATCTGTTGTGAGACACCAGAGGCACAAAGAAGCCTTAATGGAAATCCAAAGCCTTGACTCAAAAGAGGTCACTGGCTTGCTGATAGAACAGGAACTGAAGAACAGAAGATGGTGGTAGGGTGTGGTGGCTGAAGAAGATCTGAAGTTGGAGATGGACTGGAGGGAACGCTCCAGACAATTATGGCTTAAAGAGGAGGATGATAATACCAAATTTTTCCACTTGGCTGCTAGCTCTCGCAGAAGATTCAACTTGATCTCCTCAATACTCAAGGATGGGCAGAGAATTTCATCAATATCAGATATAAGAGTCGAGGCCATCAAGTATTTTAGAGACCCTTCAATGGCTGTAGGGAGAGGCCAATGGAGAATGGCAGTGAGTGACTTACCTAAATTGTCTGGGGAACAAATGTCTAGCCTGATTACAGCCATTACAGAGCAAGAAACAGTGTCTGCCATCAAAGACCTAAACAATGAAGGCTCTCCTGGTTCTGATGGCATCCAAGTCCTCTTCTACAAAGAGATGTGGGGTATAGTGGGAAAAGAGGTAATGGATGTGATTAAGGAGTTTGAGGAGGGTAATTTTGGCTTTGAAAAAATCAACAGGTCCTTCCTCTTCTTGTTGCCAAAGACACAAGGCACAGAGACATTTCAGGACTTCAAACCTATAGCCCTCTCAAATTCTATCTATCTGATGATTAGCAAGGTTTTGGCAAATAGGCTATGGCCAATCTTGCAGGAGGTGATCCACCCAGTTCCTTACAAGAGTCTTTCATCATGGCCCAGGAGATGGTGTGTGGGTGGAAAAAGAGGAAGTGTAGAGATTTTATGTGGAAAGTTGACTTCCATAAAGCTTATGACTCTATTTCTTGGCCCTACTTATGGGAAGTTTTTAAGAGGAGAGGATTTCCTCCTCTCTGGATTAAATGGATGAAAAGGTGCATTACAACAGCTTCTTTCACCCCCTTGATCAATGGGAAGCCCTGTGTAGCCTGGATCCAACCTCAATGTGGGGTGAGTCAAGGTTGTCCTTTGGCACCCTTGATTTTTAACCTTGCTGTTGATAATTTAGCAAGGTATGCTTGCAAACTTGCTAAGGTAGGAATTATCAAAGGATACTCCCTCACTAACAGGAGTGCTATAGCCCCTATACTTCAATATGCGGATGATACGGTTTTTTTTGTGGAAGGATCTATAGATGAAGCCCGTGCACATGGCCATATGGTTAATATATTTGGGGACATCTCAAGTCTGAGTCTGAACAGAGAGAAGTCCAATCTGGTGTGTTTTGGATTAACTGAGACAGAGCAAGAAGATATCTCTGCTTCTTTGGGGACCCCTCACATTAACCCCCCATCAGATATCTGGGGTTGCCCCTGAGATGTTCAAGAATGAAGAAAAGAGACTGGAATTTCCTATTTGAAAAGATCTCAGTGAAGTTGGCTGGATGGAATAGCAGATTTCTTTCCAAGGGTGGCAGACTCATTCTGCTTAACTCAGTGATTACTTCCATCCCTGTCTTCTATTTCTCTATTTTCAAGGCTCCAAAATCTATGTGGAAGCGCCTGGATGTATTGAGGAAGAGGTTCTTTTGGAGAGGCCCCAAGCATGAAGGAAAATTTCTACAGCCCCTGAAATGGGAACAACTCTATCAGCCTAAGGAAAGTGGGGGTTTGGAAATCAAATCCTTAAAAGAATTCAATGAGGCTTTGCTACTCAAATGGGCCATCAAATTTCTACAAGGGGAGGTGAAACCTTGGACTGAATTGATTAAGGACAGATATGGTCAGTCCAATAGTGCGCTAAAGAGATTGCACCCTACCAGACCATCACCCTTTTGGAAATCTGTGGTTAGAGCTCTGAAAGACAATTGGCACTTGCTGCAGCCGATTTTAGGAGATGGCAGAACCTTCAACTTCTGGAATGAAGGCTGGTCTCTGCTGGGTGCTCTGAAGGAGGCTTACCCAAGGGCCTTTGCTACAACTAGAGACAAAGATGCTACTGTCAGCTGCTACTGGTCTGAAAGCAGGAACTGCTGGCAATTGAGTGAAGATGAATCCACCAGAATGGGCACCCGGCTATGGGAAGAAAGAAGGAACCTGATTTCTAACCTGGAAAGATTTAAACCCAAGCCTAGAGTGGATGATAACTATGTCTGGGGTGGAATATATACAGTGTAATGTGGATATAGAAAGATTATGGAGGGAGACAAAGGTGGGAGCTATGATTATATTGACAAAAAAATATGGCTCTTGAAGATTCCCCTCAAAGTGCAAATTTTTCTTTGGTTGTATAGGAGGGAGCGCTTGATAACAGGTGATCTAAGACACAAAAGAATGGGAGCCACTCTTCATGAATGTCATCTGTGTGGGATGCACACTGATAACTTTAGCCACATTTTCTCGTCTTGCCTGATTACTGATGCAGTTTGGAGGAGGACCTGCCATGAACCACTACCCTCGTAGGATTCCATTTGGCATAATTTTGTAGTGATGGAGAGGCCGCATTTGTGCATGGCCACAACTCTCTGGTGTGTGTGGAGGGCAAGAAACTAGAGGCTTTTTTAGGAGAGACCAGTTTGCTGTGAGCAAATTGTAAATGAGTGCTTGTCCCTCATACATACGTGGGGATTTGAATTGTAAATCTTCTTAACCTTTTATTAATAAATTGTCCTCCAGGATTGCTATCGTAAGATGATAGCTTTCCTTTTATTTTCAAAAGAAAAAAGGATTTTCTCCAAGTTACCAAGGCAATGGTCAAATGAGTCTCCAAAAATAGAGAAATATCCATAAAGATCTCTAAATCGTCACCAACCATCTCCGAAAAGATGGTTAACTGTTGGTAGCGTTTGAGTCAAGTTTTAGGAAAGCATGTCGTAGTATAGTCGACAAAATCGCTTTACAATATTTAAATTTATAAGAGTGCTTGAAAACAGGAAGTGAGTCCAAGGTCGTTTATAGGGAGCAAATATGGAATTCACACACTAATCACAATATAGAAGTAATGAGCACAATCAATGAATCACAATTAAAGATATTCAATGAATAATCTACTCAAAAATATATTCAAAGATAAACCAATGTATCTCAAGAGATAGAGGGGTAGAAGAGTGCAAAACAACGGTGATTTTGATCACCACTTAAATCCCCATATTTAAGCACATGTTTAGTGTAATCAAATAAGCCAAATATTCCAACAGTAGTCTTTGAACCACTAATCCACGTTAGTCACATGAGCCAAATAATTCTATAGTACTAGAGCTAAGGGCCTCAATGAAACATTGTCAAGTAAGTCTCAAATGCCTTAAGTGATCACAAGGCACAACAAGAGTAAGAACAGAGAGCCAACACCTCAACCCAAGTAGAGAATGGATAAGTGTTATGCGAGGAGAGGAGGGGCACAAATCCCAAGGTCAAGAGTGCAAAACCCTCCCCTCTCCTCCTTACAATTTCTCCTCTTCTCTTTTCAAGAACCAGCTATAGGTTTAGGCGGGTAATCTGATCAGGATAGGGTCCAGAATTGCAAGCAGTGGTCGCAGGTGAGGAGTGAAAGCACATGGGTTAGCATGTGCATGGGGGCCCAACCCCCCATGTGCTGGGCAATAAACCAAATGCACGAAAACGTCATATACGATGTTGGCAACCCTTCCCTTAATGAGGTGGGACTATCTAATCCCCTTCTTTGTGCACTGCAGCAAGAAGGATCCATGTTGATTGAAGCTACTGCGGCTGCTTGCTTCTACAATTGAGGCTACAAACATTTTCCTGGGATAACTTCGTGGCTTCTGGATGTGAAGCTGGGAAGAAGCATGGTTGGAACAGGGCAGATGGAGGTGGAGATGATGACGGTGATACAATGACGATCGACGAGGCCTGAAATAAGGAAATATGGGCTAATTGCCCTAATCAGCTTTTTCAGCAAGATCGCTGAGTTGCGAGGAAGACATAGGTGGTGTTGGAGTGGTGTTTGGTGGAGTGGGGCGTTCGGACAGTGTCGGGGAAGGTGGTGGTGAGTGCAATGTTCAACGGCATGGTGGAATGCAAGAAACCCTAAATAGATTTAGGGCCTTTACGAGCAGAGTCATGGTGAATCTTTTGGTGGTGGTAGTAGGTGGATTGGTGGAGTGTCGAGGACACACGGGTTCGTTGGAGCTACGCCGACGTTGAGGGAGATGATGGGGGAGGCGGTGAATTGGCGATCGAATTGAGGTTTGAAGGGTTTAGGATTGGTTTAGGGAGAAAGAGGGAGAGAGGGAACCTATTCTAATGGATGAGTGGGGAGGAATTGGTGTCAACTTTGATTTGCTGCTGTCAGAGACGAAGGTTTCTCCGAAGATGAGAACGACGACGAAGAAGGGTCGAAGGGGTCTTTGCTTTGACCGGCAAGGAGCGAAGGAAGTTGAGGAAGAAGAGGGACCAACCAATTTGGTCGTTGATAGTCCTAACGAAGGAGTTCAGGAGGGTCATCAGAGTTGCGAAGCTTCTTTGCTGGAGAGGAGGGAAGAGGTTAAGAATAGACCTATAATCGACTAAAGAGGACAGTGGAAACATGGGAATCTTTTATAGAGCTCATAATCAAGCTCTAAATAAGGAAGGAAGCTTGATTGGACCTTGGTATCGAAGGAAAGAAGTCCTCAATTTTCTCGAGCTCACCTGAGTTCTAGGATCATTTCCCATCCTTCAAATGGGGTTGGATGGATTCTTGATTGTCTGATCAGCAATCCCTCCAATTTTGGAGGGATTTGGAGCTGAATAGAGAGAGATCTCTCACGAAGGTCGACTGTCAATCTGGTCACACTCTAATGGTGGCAGGGATGTTTTTACAAGAACAAAGAGAAAGTTAGGGACCTGATTACAATAAATTCGAAAGCTAAGGGTTTGATTGAGAGAATAGAGATTTAAGAAACTGAAATGTAAACTAGGTCAAGATGAATATTGATTGGGTCCAAATTTTGGCCTTAACTTAATTTGGACCCAAGGAATCTGATGGTGAAATTGGATTTCAATTTTGACCACATGTGACTCGGTAATTTGTACAGAAGCCCAAACTAGGGCAAAAGCCTATCTAGGACTCTGTCCAAGGTCAAAATAGGTTTATATGGTCAAACTAAGGTTACCAAACCTCTTAGAATATTCTTCTATAAATTTTAGGAAATTTAGATGAATTTTATTTCGTTCAGAACCTCTTTAATTTAAGCAAGTCTAAAATTAAAGTTTTGTGTTATTTTGGTTCTCGGAATGTGTGAAACCATATTTCTATCTGTGTGGACCAACTCTTTGAACTTTAATGCTCAATTAATTTTTAATTAATCCTTGACAAACCTTGTGATTAGTTTGCAATTATGATGTGATATTAAAACTGCAGGTTTAACCCTATTTTAATGTTTTCTTTTTAGAATGGATCTAAGTGGAATTACGGCTCTCAGGCAATCATGTAGGAGCATTTGTCACTTGATTTCCACTAATTTAAGTTAGTTATGGGTAATGATGGTGTTACCATCATATCTCCATGCCTAACGTTTGCTAGTCCCTAGCAAAATCCTATGGAAAAACTAGATCTCTAGACCATACTTTTGATGTTCAGATACCTGATTTGTGCCATTCTCTAGAAATTAGAATAGAATGCTAACAATAGGCCTAGAGGCACTCAAGTACTAGCCAAGATCCAGACCTGACTAGCTTCAACTTGGGTCTGCTGCAAAGGTTTCTAAGGCCCGCAAATACTACCCAGAGGTTCGTTGCCCTAGCCGTTAAAGTACTCATGCGTTAGACTTATTGAGTCCTAGTTCAGCTTTCCAGTGCATTTTTGTAAGAGAGATAGAGGAAGATTTTTCATTTGAAGAGTTTTCTCTCTTTTCTTTTTATATTTCCCAAATCTAGCCTCAGATTAGCCCTATACACGATCTGTAACGGATTCCTTATCCCCACTATCAATCTTTGAACGGTCCCATGCTTTCGATGCTTCGGGATAGCATCACCCATCGAAACCCCTAAAACTCCTGGCTTTCAACACTTCAGGATAGTGCCACCCATGGCGTTCTGTAGCTAAATTCAGGCCCTAGCAGTCGACATTTCAGGATAATCCTGCCCATGGTACCTAAACCAGCACAAGGTGCTTACATGCCCCTGATAGGATATTTAGATATCCTAGGAGATAAGCACCGAGGAGACGATATGTTAATACACATATTCTAGGGGAATATTCCACTTCTTCATGTCGGGAACTCATCCAATCAACTTGTGTTTTCGAGCTGCTCTTAAGCTCGAGATGGCTTTTCAAAACAGAACAATTTTGGCATGATTTCTTTATTAAGTGCAATGAACCATACTAGTGTGTGATTTTGGGTGCTTAGGTTACCAAGTCCCACAAACCAAAGGGCAGGCAACAGGGCTGAATAATCCCTAAGCCTTAGACCTACTACATCAGCCTCGCACTTTCCTTAACCTCTTGAGGACTAATCTAGATCTTAACTTACACGTGAGTGTTTAAGCCCTAGAATAAGCCCAAAAGGCCTAAGATTAGCACTCATACTAATCTCCTTGTCTCTAGCATTTCAAGACTTAATCTTTCTTTTGATTTAATCTAGAACTTAAGTAAATCCCATAATCAATTGCTATGACTATCATTTTTTTCAATTTTGGCTCCTTTTTGTCATTTTGTATCTCCTCCTCTTTTCCTCAAGAAATATTTTAAATCATTTCACAAAATCTTCCTTCCCTTTCTCCATTTTTTTTCTAAAATGTATTCTTTTGTGAGAACCCCTCAAAGACTTGAATTTCCATTTGTTTGCACTTTAACACCCACCCACGATTAAGTTTTGCAATGTCCTCATTGTAAACTAGGAGGTGATAACACTGCACAAGGGGGTGATAATTATGTTGAATATGGCCCATCTCAAGAATAAAAGGCACAACATAAATAGAATGGGAGCATTGCATGCATCATGTACCAAGATTTCTTATAAAACTGTACTAATGGCTATTTGTGTAAGCACTTGTCAAAGCAGGCCTCAGATGAGCAATCAGACCGCACAGATGGATTCAGAACGACAAACGGAGTCCAATGGACTCAAGATCAGCCAAATCCGACATCCGAAGCTCCTACAATGGGCCCAAGAAGTTCTGACCGTTGATCTGGAGATCAACGGCCCTCCTTGCGCCACGTCATCCCCGCTCTACCATACGCCGCCTCTTCATCTAGTCGAGATAAGATCTCGGCTGTCGATCTTCGATCGAATGGTTGAGACTCGTGCACCCGCCCGCAGTCGCCACGACAAAGCACGAGTGTGGTGCAACGGTTAGCGCGCACGCCCGCACACACGCGACGCGGGTTTGAGCCGTGCGGAGTGTGAATTCGAAGATGAAGGTTGCGCGCAGTGAAATTGGGTCGCTCGATCAGCAGCGGGTGGCCGAGATTTTGCCACGCGGTGCGGCCACAGCTCACGGGCGCCCACGCGCGCGCGCACGTCGGGCGATGATGCCCGTGCACACGCGCACCCGAGGCGCGATCCAAGCGCACCCGAGGAGAGATCTCAGCCGTCCGATCTTCAATCGGACGGTAGATCGGATGGCTCTCACGCAGTGGCCGTGGTTCGCGCGTGAAGAAGAAACAGAGTGGGCGGCTGATCGACGGGCTGGAGGGCTTCATTGACGCTTTTGTAGTGGTTTTAGCAACATTTAGGACGTCGCTAAAGCCCCTTCTTCTTTTAGGAAGCCCTTAACCCTATTTAAACCCCTCCAACCACTCATTCGATTCATTCACTTCCCTTGAAACTACTCCCCCCCTCTCTTAGCTAGCTTTAGGCCCTCTTGTAATCGCCGGAGACGATGAGCCGCAGATGGAGCCGCCTCCACCGCCGTGGCTGCCTCGTCACTCTCCATCCTCTCTCTCTCTCTCTATCTCTTTTAAGCTTTCCATTACTTTTGTTTGAAGCATGTATTTAATGTTGTAAGCTATGAACTAAAAGTGCATGATTAATGAAATTATTTTCTGTTCAGTTGTCACTTTAATTTCTGCTTAAGTTGCATGATCAAACAAGGAACGCTCTAACCCTAATCTCTCTCTCTATCTCTCTCTCACTTTTCAAAATCGCATCTTTTGTAAGCAAAACTCCGCGCTTTCCGTGACAACAAGTGATAAGAAAAATCTAATTTTCACGCCTCCCTGAGACCGACACTCGGACTCACCTCCATTTACTTATTTTAAAACCGACGTTGCAAGTGCGACTATAACGACACTTCTTAGCACACACGCACAACCGCACGTCAGTTTTTGGCACCGTTGCCAAGGAGGCAACGGATTTGTTTTGTCACCTCCATTCCACATTCATTCTCACATCGTCTAATGCCCTATTTTCTTTTTACTTGATGGTTACAGGAATTCGACGCGTGGACGGCGAAGCAATGCATCCCACAACAGTAGCAAGGAAGTGGCGCTCCGAGGACCTATAGTGAGTAATTCTTCTTTCATGATTGTTTGCTTGTGTGAAAAAACTAAAAAAAATTGAAAAAATTGAAAAAAATTGGCATGGTGTATGATTTCTTGACCTACATCCTTAACACATCACCGCACAAAAAAATGTACATTCTAACATTTTGAATAAATTCTTGGAGTGTTCTTTTCTTTTTCTTGAGTGGTGTTTGTGAAGCCACCGTGAGTTGACCTGGGCCGCACCACTCAACCCTAAAACCGACTCATCTAATAGAAGCTGCATGATCATTAGGATGAGTACATTAGGGTTTTAGAGCCTCTACAGAATAAAAGGAAATCTACTTTTACCAAATTATGTGCAGAACTTGACGTGCCCACTAAAACTTGTTTGAAAACATTAAGACACGTCAACCCTAAAAAAATACTAGAGTAAGGATGAAACACTAAAAGACATCACATCTTAAAATACCCTTGCTTGAAAACCATGTTTTGCTAGAAGCACACACCTTGAAAGTGGAAAATTAAGAGGCACCACCCCAATCAACGCCTCATCACATAACCCTAAGCACAAGCACTATCCTAACCCTTTAAAACTGAGTAGACGTGCCCTAGGCAGGACTGAGTTAAGTCTCGAAAGGTGAGGTTTTGTTCGCTAGGCACTTGGCTTTCATTCCCTTGTAGAATCTGGTGACTAGGCTGCGGGGCAGTGCCAAACGACCGCGGTTGTGGGGTCTATGGAACCGGAGGCGCAAGCCAAAGGAAGAATCTTCCCTGCAATCCCCTCGTAATCAACCTGGCCAGATTATCCTTGGGAAGGGGGGTCCAGTGTTTACGGACTTAATCACCTAAGGAATACACCATAAGGACTAGGCTTGTGTGCTTAATTGAAACACATTTCTTACATCTGTCGCCCTCCGCATCCCCTCCTGTTCTTCTCTAGTGTATGCACGGGAGATGCTCATTGCATCCCGAGTTGTGTGTTTTGGGGCAGGAATCTAGGCGACGTAATTCTGTTGGAAACATGGCTAAACCTAGGGTAGATGAGGCTGAAGATCAACCCCAACCAGATGCTATGGCCACCATCCAAGCCCAAATTAATGCTAACCACCGGCTTCAGCAATAACAAATCCACACCATCATGCAAGCCATACAACGGTTACAGAACCCACAAGAACAACCACCACCACCTTTCCAAGACATACCAGGGCAACCACCACTTGATTTATCGCCATTTCAGGATCAGCCGAGGCCTCTCTGCGATTTCTATAATCCCTCTGCTATTAGAGTCGAGCCACACCTTAGGATCCCCGAGGGGGGAGATGATTTTGAGCTGAAACCGAATGTCTTAAGTCTGATCCAGAGCCACTTTCATGGAAGCTCAAATGAGGACCCGTTTCAGCACCTAGAGGATCTCAACTGCATAGCATGAACTATGAAACCTAGGAACATTAGCCTTGACAATGTTCTAATCAAGATGTTTCCCTTCTCATTAAGAGACAAGGCTTCTCATTGGCTCAAAACCCTAGGTAGACCCATCACCACCTGGGAAGAACTGAGGCATGCATTTTTAAAGAAATTCTTCCCCATTGGAAAGACCAATGCCCTCAGAAGAGCTATCACTACCTTTACACTCCAGGGTGGGGAACAATTTCATGAGGCGTGGGAAAGATTTAATGAACTTTTGAGGAAATGTCCACACCACGAAATACCAAGGTGGCAATTGGCCCAGATCTTCTACCACGGTCTGGACAGTAACCTACGGAACTTCGTCGATGCCTCATGTGGGGGAAAATTCCTGAACAAAGACGAGGAGAGCACGTTTGAGCTCTTTGAGTCTATGAGTGAGAATTTGCTCAACAATGCCTCCATGAACCAGTTTAACATGTCCAGTCAACCCCGTGGCAGGATTTATGAGGTGCAATCAAATTCTGGAATGGTTGACATGGACATCATTGCCAAGAAATTGGATCGAGTGGAATTGGTGGACAAAAAGATTGATGAGCTACTGAACCAGACCAGGAACCCCTTGCAGACTTTCTCCCTAGAAAAGGGAGCACATAATGTTGACCTGGTCCAGCCCTTCACCCAACTGAACTTGAAACAACACTTGACCACGTTCCAGGGAGGGACCTTTGCTCCCTCAACCCTTGATTACTCCCTTCCTTCTCCATCAACATCGGCTATCCTTGAAGATGTGCAAGTTGTCCAAGGTTATGCAAAACCAGACCCTTTCTCCAACACTTACAACATTGGCTGGCGTAACCACCCCAACTTTGGTTGGACAAACCAGAAACCACCGCAATCCCAGAACCAGCCCAGGCCAAACCAGCAACCACACTTGCCCCCTATCAGCAAGGACCACCATTTAGACCCCAATATAATCAGAATAGGGCGGCCCCTCCCCCACAAAACCAAATGGATACCCTAATAAAGATGATGGTTGACATGAACCAGAAACATCAGGAGGAAATGGCCTTGGTAAAGGGACAGTTAAGCCAACTCTTGGACTGTAAACAACAAGGATCCCTACCTTCCCAACCACAATCGAATCGGCGAAACATAATTAACAGAGGCCCCAATTCGCAAGGGTTCCAAAGCAACCCCGGGCAGGCTCACATGGTCTAGCCAGCCCCGCAAACACCTCCTAGGTTTAGTGCTTCTTCATCCTCATCTTCTCAAGGATCAACCCATGGCCCCAATGCCTCTATGAATGCGGTGACCTTGTGAAGCAGCACCAAAACCCAGGATCCCAAATGGCCTACTCTCCCCGAGACTTCACCCGCTGAAATACCCAACTCAGAAAAGGCACCAACCAAGGACCCAGAAATAGAACCAATCCACATTCAGACACCCTACCCTGAGGCCTTGGAAACAATCAATAAAAGGAAGAATGTTGTGGAAACTGAGGAGCTATTGGAAATCCTTAAGCAAGTACAGATCAATATTCCACTCCTTGAAGCCATCAAACACATCCCTGCTTACACCAAGTTTTTAAAGGATTCCTGTACACCCAAGCGTAAGCCGAGACCTCAAGCACCTAGGAAGGTTGAGCTCTCTGAACAAGCAAGTTCCGTAATATCAATCAACCTTCCACTCAAATAAAATGACCCAGGAGTGCCCCTGATTTCCTGCAATATCGGGGACATGACGTTTGATAGAGCACTCCTGGACCTAGGTGCTTCTATCAATCTGATTCTAACAACCCTGTACCACCAATTTGGTTTTAGGGAGCTGACACCAGCCCCTGTCACCATCCAGCTGGTTGATAGATCAGTGAAAACCCCGAAGGGGGTTGTTGAGGACGTGATTGTACGGGTCAAGGACTTCTATTTCCCGGTCGACTTTTTGGTGCTCGACATGGAAGTCCTTGAAAATTACAGAATGCACCTATAATTTAGGCAAACCTTTCTTAGCTACGGCTAAGGCAAACATTGATTACGACATGGGATGTATGGAAATCGCCTTCGGGGACAGGAAAATGCAATTGGATATCTTCCAGGCGACAAAGTCTTTTGATTGTGATTGCATTGAGGAACATGATCCCGTGGAAACTCTAATCGAGGAATGCCTCACCCTCAGTTCTGTATCAAACCACCAAACCCGTAGTGACTGTTCTGACCCGTCACCATCATTACCCGTGAACCTCTGTAAGGCTGAGTACCATCACACGACACCATTTGAGGAGATCGATGCTGCTCAACTCCCGCCCTTTCCCTTCCCATCGACTGTGGTTCCACCTGCACCTGAACTTAAACCATTGCCCGAGAATCACAAGTATGCCTTCCTGGGACCTGACCAGACCTTCCCAGTGATTATTAATTCTCATCAAACCAAGGATTAGGAACTCAGGTTGACTGCGACCCTTTCAGAACATCGGGCTGCCATTGGTTGGACCATTTCGGATTTAAGAGGAATTAGCCCCACCTATTGCACCCATAAGATTTACCTGGAAGACGGGGCCCGACCTGCCCACCAAATGCAGAGACGTTTAAACCCAAACATGGGGGAGGTCACTAAAAAAGAAATTATCAAGTGGCTTGATGCCGATATCATCTACCCTATCTCCGATAGCCCCTGGGTGTGCCCCACTCAATTGGTTCCCAAGAAAGCTGGGCTCACCGTTGTCACCAATGATCATGGCGAATCCATCCCCACCCGCACAACCACCGCATGGCGGGTGTGCATTGATTATAGGAAGCTCAATGAAGCCACTAAGATGGATCATTTCCCCTTGCCATTCATTGACCAAATCCTTGAAAGATTGGCAGGGCAGAAGTATTTTTGCTTCCTGGATGGATATTCAAGATATAACCAAGTCGCAATTGCTTCGGAAGATTAGGAAAAGACCACATTCACTTGCCTGTATGGCACATTTGCATTCCGTCGAATGCCGTTCGGATTATGCAATGCACCTGCGACCTTCCAGCGTTGCATGCTAGCCATTTTTTCAGAAATGGTGGGTGAGTACTTAGAGGTCATTATGGATGCTTTCTCTGTATTTGGGAATTCATTCAACCATTGTCTGAGCAACTTGGAGAAAATCCTGAAATGATGTATCGAGGTTAACCTGGTGTTAAGTTGGGAAAAGAGCCATTTTATGGTTCACGAAGGAATTATCCTCGGTCACATCGTATCGCATAGGGGCATCGAGGTAGATCGGGCTAAGGTTGATTTAATTTCCAAACTTCCTCCACCTAGCTCGGTCCGACAGATTCTCTCCTTCCTAGGACGTGTTTGCTTCTACCGAAGGTTCATTAAAGACTTTTCCAAGCTTTCCAAACCCTTGACCGACCTTCTACCCAACGACGCCATCTTCCACATTTCTTCTGATTGCATCCAAACTTATCACACCCTCCGAGACATAGACTCCACCGCACCTGTACTTCTGCTCCCAAACTGGTCCCAAGACTTTGAGATTATGTGTGATGCATCAGATTTTGCCATAGGCGCTGTCCTAGGACAAAGGCAAGACAAGAAGCCCGTGGTGATCTACTACGCGAGAAAAACGTTGGACGAGGCCCAACGTAATTATATGGTCATAGAGAAAGGGTTGCTCGCTATAGTCTTTGGACTTGAAAAGTTTCGATCATACTTGCTGGGATCCCACGTGACTATTTACATTGACCATTCAGCCATCCGGCACCTGTTCGCCAAAAAGGACGCAAAGCCCAGGCTCATCAGATGGATTTGACTTTTGCAGGAATTTGACCTGGAAATCCGAGACAAGGCCAGATCGAAGAATGTGGTGGCTGACCACTTGTCTAGACCTCATCCAGACCACATTGGAGCCTCCCTACCTCTATTTGACGCCTCCCCTGATGACCACATCCTGGTCGTGCAAGATAAGAAAATGCCGTGGTATGCTGTAATGACCCGATTCTCGAGTCCCTACGAGACACGAGAACAGGACCGACTCGACTAAATCCAAGACCTGGTCGTCCAACGAGGAAGTAACCAAAAGAGCAGTAAAATAAACCACATTCAACATGAATATAACTAACAGTAAGAAAATACAGCAGTAAGGAAAGAAACCACTACAGTATGTACCACCACAACAGTAGAACAACATTCATAACATAATATGAACTGCAGGTAAAGAAAAGTACAGCGGAAACAAGAACTACTCACTACAGTGGAACCAAAAAGAGGTACAAGAGAACAGTGGTAACTCTACTGGACCCTACTCGGCCCAGCGTCCTCTGCAGCCGTTGACCCTGGCTGCTCAACACCTGGTCCTGAAAGGTAACGAGTGTAACACGTCAACAAAACACTGAGTAGAGTGGCAGCTAAACTAAAGAAACAGTAAAGTGTACAGTAGCTGTTTTAATTTTCTTTCTTCCTTTATTTACGTCTTTCTATTGTTTCACAATTTATCTATTTCTCAGATCCTTCACTTGATCTCGAATGTACCTCGTGGGAACGATCTTGATTGCAGTCTTTTCCGAACAATAGAAGTAGCACGTGGTGCTCTCCTGGCCGGGAGAGTCCTCCGTGGTGATCCTACTCTCAGTCAACCACCCCAAGGTCACTGACAGACGTAACGGTGACTACGGCACGGGCGGTAAACGCACGGGTAGCTAACCCGCACTGGCACGCGGTCAGTCGTTTCCGTTAACGGGTGCACCCAAAGCACAGCACGGAACCAGTACAGGGTAGAGCCCTCTCAGTAACAGGGGTCCAACCCCTCCACAGTAACCAAACAGGGGCCTTGCCCCTCCACAGTCCGCGCACCCTCGCCTGACTACCCTGGTTTGCCCCAGTTGGCCTAACAAGTCGGTGTAGGAGGCTAGCAGAACCCCAGGGCCCGTGGGGTAGCTAGTACCTCCCTACACTAGTAGCTCTGCTCGGTACTACGTACACGAGGGCCAGCAAGTCGGTACAGAGTGGCCAGTCCTAACCCCGGGTCCCTGGGGCGGCTGGCTCCGCTCTGCACTAAACAGGGGGACAGTCACTCTCCTTGGTACTCCGTACTCAAGGGCCAGCTCACTTCCCCAATTCTATTCCATTCACTTTCCAGGAGTTCTACTCCTAATTCCCCGTAGGGTTCCAGCTCTTTAACTCAGCGCATTCCGGTTTCACCTTTCCAGTTTCACGTTCATACATCCAATATTCTTAATCATGTTCATTTATTCATAACAGGCAGCTATTATTTCTTTTCCACATTTTCAAGACTGCAGTGTTCACATATTCCACTAGTTTTCCCATCCTAGGATTCATTTCATACCCTAGGATCTATCATACAATCTACTTTTCCAGCCCTAGGATTTATGCAACACCCTAGGATCTATCATTCAATCTCGTTTCTCATTCCTAGGATTCATGCAATGTCCTAGGTTCTATTTATGGTTCCATAATTTAATAGATTGTGCTAATAAACTTAAATGCCACTCTACCAGTTACAACATGAGTACTGGGGGCGTGGTCGGAAATCCCGCGTGCCTCCGCAAACCCCGAGACTGCAATGGAACGGGGTCCTATCACAAGGATCAAGCACAGGGAGTTTCTCAAAATAGTATATAGCTACTGTAGACAGGTAGAGGATTTAATTCCGAAAGGAACGCAACTCGAAATGCAGAAAACAGAACCCGAACGGGCCCTGAACGGGTCGAAAATGACGAAACAGTGCAAAATCAGACATCTGGAACTTATTCCAGACGTCTTAAAAAGTGGATCAGGGGTTACCTTGCTCTGTGTGGTCTCTCAGACATCCAGAAGGCTGCGGGGGTGTCTGGCCTAGTTCCCAAACGTCTAATGGTCACCCCGGATGTCTGGAAGTCGTTCCAGTCGTCTGTCACTGCAGACAGACGTCTGATTCGCGTTGGATGCGAATCCCCGAACCTGCGCATACCCATTTCTCTCTCTCAGTACGGACGGTCGTAGGAAAAGAAGAAGGTACGAAAATAACTCACCTTTTAGATGTCTGGACAGTCCTCCAGACGTCTTCCCTGTCGTCTGGTTGTTAGCCCAGACGTCTGATTCTGGAGAAAATTCCAGAATCAGGGCGCGACTCGCCCTCCGCTCGCGATGCTCGGCCGCGCCGCATCCCGTCTGCCTGCTGCTCAAGCTGCAGCAGTCCTCCCACGTCACTCCGCGCCCGCTGCGCCCCCCGCCGGCCAACTCTAGTAGCCTCGGCGAGCTCGCCCTCATGGCCGAGTGCCTCTATCCACGCACAGCACCTCCTCCCACGCTCACCACGGCTGTCGCTGCCGCTGCTCACTCGCGCTCGCTCTCGCGCACCGGTTGGAAGGAGAAGAGGAAGGGAACGGAGATGACGGGAGTGAGTGAGAGGGCGTGGCCTTTTAAGGCCGCGCGAGGAGGAGAGAGAGAGAGGATAGGGCGTAGCCTGCGGCTGTAGGAGAGAGGGAAAAAAAGAGAGAGAGCGTTCGCAGGTCTGCACGCTCAGGCGCGCAGACGAAACACGCGTGCCAAAAATAACCGATTCCCAGACGTCTGGAAGTGGTTCCAGTCGTCTGGTCAGACGTCTGGGCCACCTCCCAAACGTCTTAAAAGACGTCTGAAGCACGTGTTCGTAACAATATAACAAACTCAAAGGAAGTTTCATCCTCGAAACTTGCGCTAACTAGGGTGCGGGAAGGACGTCAAATAACCATAACAAACTCAAAGAGGACCGAAGCCGGTCCGAAAAGACGTACCTGCGAAGAGTTCCGAGTACCTCTCCCGCATTGCCGCCTCAAGCTCCCAGGTAGCCTCCTCGTACCACTGGCTCCTCCACAAAACCTTTACCAGGGGCACTTGCTTTCGTCTCAAACTGCGGACGGCTCGGTCTAGAATCTGCACTGGCCTCTCGAGGTAGGTCAGGTTGTCGTCCACCTCGACGCTCTCGTGACTCAGTACGTGACTGGGATCGGCTACGTACTTCCTGAGGTTGGACACGTGGAACACGTCGTGCACACCAGAAAGCTGCAGGGGGAGGGCAAGCCTATAAGCAATGGGTCCAACCCGCTCCAGGACCTCAAAGGGCCCCACAAACCTCGGCGCGAGCTTCCCTCTCACCCCAAACCACTGCAGGCCCTTCATGGGCGAAACACGAAGAAAGACGTGATCCCCAACCTCGAACTGCACCTCTCTGCGTTTCCGATCCGCATAGCTCTTCTGCCTGCTCCTGACAGTGCAGAGTCGCCTGTGGATCCGCTCGACTACCTCCTGACTCTGCCAGATCAACCTGGGGCCAACCTCCCACTTGGTCCCCACCTCAACCCAACTCAAGGGTGCCGTACACCTCCGTCCGTACAGAGCCTCCTAGGGAGCCATGCCGATGCTCGAGTGATAACTGTTGTTGTATGCGAACTCCGCTAGGGGTAGGTGCTCCCCCCAAGAGCCCCTCCAGTCCAGTACACAGGCATGCAAAAGGCCCTCAAGTGTCTGTATCGTCCGCTCGGACTATCCGTCCATTTGGGGGTGGTAAGCTGTACTAAACCTCAACCGCGTCCCCAGGGCCTGCTGAAACTCAGCCAAAAACTGGGACGTAAAGCGGGTATCCCAGTCGGATACGATCTCCCACGGAACTCCGTGTAGTCGTACCACGTCGCGGGTCCCAAAGTGACTCGGATCGGCAGGAATCGCGCCGTCTTCGTCAGTCTATCCACAATTACCCAGACAGCGTCGTGTCCTCGCTGGGTAACAGGTAAGCCCACCACCAAGTCCATGGTGATGCTCTCCCACTTCCACTCTGGCACTGGAAGCGGCTGTAGCGGCCCTGCAGGCCTCCGATGCTCGGCTTTCACCTGCTGGCACACCAAGCACTGCTATACGAATTCACCCACATCCCTCTTCATCCCCCTCCACCAAAACTCATGTCTCAAGTCGTGGTACATCTTCGTGTTTCCGGGATGTATGGTGAATCTGGAACCGTGTGCCTCAGTCAGGAGCTCTCTCAACAGCTCCTCGTCTCTAGGAACGCACAACCGTCCCCTCAGGCGCAGCACCTGGTCTGTGAAAGAGAAGTCCCCTGGGTCTCCTGATAGTACTCTGTCGTGCAAGGACTGCAAGTACAGATCGGCCATCTGTCCTGTGATGATGCGGTCTATCAGCTTTGGGCTGGTCTGTCGTGTCACCGTCACTGCCCCACAGTGCCCCCGTAACTCCAGGGGTCGCCAACTGCCCACCTCCTCCAAAAGGCTCCAACTCTGTAACTGTAAACTGGCCAAGTGCGCGGGTGCCTTACGGCTCAAGGCGTCAGCCACCACATTGGCCTTTCCCGGGTGGTAGGAGATGCTGCAGTCGTAGTCCTTCAGGAGCTCCAACCAACGTCTCTGTCTCATGTTGAGCTCCTTCTGATCAAAAAGGTATCTGAGGCTCTTGTGATCTGTGAAAATTTTGAAGGTCTCACTGTATAAGTAGTGCCTCCAAGTCTTTAGCGCGAAGACAACAGCTGCCAACTCTAGGTCGTGGGTAGGGTAGGTATGCTCATGGGGCTTCAGTTGCCGCGAAGCATAAGCGACAACGTGACCCCTCTGCATGAGCACACCTCCTAACCCCTGCAAGGAGGTGTCTGTGTACACAACGAACCCGCCACTACTGTCAGGGATAGTGAGCACGGGAGCCGAGGTCAACCTCTCCTTCAGCTCCAGAAAACATGCCTCACAGGCGTCTGTCCAAGCGAAAGGCACGTCCTTCTGGGTCAACTGTGTCATAGGATGCGCGATTTGTGAAAAACCTCTAATAAATCGTTTGTAGTAGCCTGCCAGTCCCAGGAAACTGCGAATCTCAGTGACTGAACGCGGTCTCTCCCACCTGAGCACTGCCTTGACCTTGGCTGGGTCCACCGCCAAGCCGTCTCCAGAGATCACATGACTAAGAAGGTCACCTCCCTCAACCAGAACTCGCACTTGCTTTATTTGGCATACAGCCTACGTCGTCTCAGTGTGTCCAGAACCGTCCGCAAGTGCTGCCCGTGCTGTGTCTGATCTCTAGAATAGATGAGTACATCATCTATGAAAACCACCACGAACTGGTCCAAGAACAGTCTAAACACCCGGTTCATCAGATCCATAAAAGCAGCGAGGGCATTGGTCAGCCCAAACGGCATGACCAAAAACTCGTAGTGTCCGTACCGGGTGCGGAAAGCTGTCTTGGAGACGTCGGTCTCCCTGATCCTCAACTGGTGGTATCCCGACCTTAAGTCGATCTTGGAGAACACCGTGGCACCCCGCAATTGGTCAAACAAGTCGTCGATCCTCGGCAGTGGATATCTGTTCTTGATGGTGACCCTATTCAGCTGTCGGTAGTCCACACAAAGGCGTAAGGTCCCGTCCTTATTCTTCCCAAACAGTATCGGGGCTCCCCAGGGAGACGCACTGGGCCTCACGAAACCTTTCTGCAAAAGGTCCTGCAACTGAGACTTGAGCTCTCGTAGCTCAAGCGGTGCCATCCTGTATGGCGCAGTGGAGATGGGGCTGGTCCCTGGTACTAGTGAGATCTCAAACTCGATCTCACGCTCAGGCGGTAGTCCTGGTAACTCGTCTGGAAACACGTCAGGGTACTCTCTGACCATCGGGATCTCTGGAAGTCTGCCACAGGGTTGGGCTCTGCCACTACACAAGCTAGGAAACCCTCACAACCCTGGCTTAAAAGTCTCACCGCCCGAAGTGCCGAAATGCGCCTGAAGCCTCCGTCCACTGGCTGTCCGTGAAACTCGAAAGAAGGCAACTCCGGAATGGAGAAGACAATCTTCCTCTCAAAACAGTCCACCAAGGCACGGTAAGCGGACAGCCAATCCATCCCCAGAATCACTCCAAAGTCCTCCATCTGTAACATAATCAGGTCAGCTGGCAGGCTATGTCCCCCGACGCTGACCTCGCAATCCGTGTACACCTCCTCAGCTACAAACAGCTGACCACTCAGACCTCTGATTACGAATGGATTCTCTAACAGTGTATAATCTTGGTCCAAGCTAACTGCGAAACTGGCTGCGACAAACGAGTGCGTAGCGCTGGAATCGAAAAGCGTGTAAACGAGTCTGCCAGAAACTGAAACCATACCTGCTACCATAGATCCCGAAGCTCTGGCGTCCCTGTGTGTCAGGGCATTGATGCGCCCCTCAGCTTTAGGTGCGGACGAAGCAGCCACACTCTGCGTCGGACGGGCAGGTGCTGGCCGGTACCCTCCTCGCGACTGCTGTCCTCCTCCTCGCGCCTGGTAACCGTGGCCTCCTACGCGTCCTCCAGTGCTCTGCGCGGGAAGTATCTGCTGACCTCCTGCCCTAGACGGGCAGTCCCTCCTGATGTGGCCCGGCTGGCCACACTGGTAACAAAGGGGAACTCGACTCCCGCCCTCAGTGGGTCCCTGCTGTCGGCTGGGTGGGGGTCTGGTGCTGGCGACTGGCCCCTGTCGAGGGCCCTCAAAGGCCATTGATGGCCTTGTAAAACGTGACGGCTCTCCTGCGGATGCCACGTGTCTCCTCTCTCGCCGGCCCTGTGAAAAGTCTGGCTAGAAGGGCCTCTTCCGCCCGCCGTCAGTGTCTCCCGCGGACGGGTTGGTCTCCTCGTAAGTCATAGCTGCCTCTACCTCCCTCGAAAATGTAGGCAGCTTCAAGGGTTTGACATACCCCCGAATCGCAGGCCGGAGCCCCTCGGTGAACCTCCAAAGGCGCTCCTCCTCAGTAGCTACCGCTGTCGCTGCAAAGCGGGACAGCTCCAGGAAACGCATGCGGTACGCGCTCACGGTCATCGTCCCTTGGCGGAGAGTGTGGAACTCCCGCCTCCTCTGGTCCTGCCACGTCTGGGGAAAGTATTGCTCGTAGAAGAGGGTGCCGAACTGGTCCCAGGTCGGCTCGTCCCTCTCTTGTCCCCGGACCGCCCTCCACCACCTGTGTGCCGCACTCTCCAGCTGGTACGTGGCAAAGGCCACGCGACACTCCACCGGGGGGCAAAGGGTGTCAAAGATCTTCTCCAGTTGCTCAAGCCAGTCCTCTGCCTCGGTCGGGTCCTCATCCCCCTTGAAGGAGGGGGGCTTCAGCTTCCGGAACTGCCCGAAGAGCTCAGAGTGGCGTTGCAGTGGGGATGCTGGTGCACCTCCAGGCAACGGTGCCTCGTGCACAGAAGTGTCAGAGGAAGGTGGGGGCTGCGGTGGCCCATCCCCTCCCCCACGACCAGCGTCGCGTCCGTCGGGTGGTCCCACAGAGGACTCCCCCTCTGCAGCCCCAGGGGGAGGCGCTCGGGGCGGTGGGTGGAGCTCCTCTCGTACAATATCCCGTATCAGCCGGGCGAGGTCCTGGGCCTGAATGCCTGGGGGGTGGCTGGTCCATCGAGACGTCGACAACGGCACGCCCACCTCGCCGACCTCGTCCTCGGCCGCGCTCGCGGCCAGCCTTACCAGTCTCGCGACGAGGAATCTCCTGTAAGGAGACGCGAAACAAAACGGAACACGTCACTACGGAACGATACCGAATGGAAACGTCTAAGAGCTCAAGTCAAAATATATGTTGTGGTGGCTACTCTAGTTATAGACATGTGAATTGGTTATTTATGAGTCAGTTGATTCACTTCTCGGGACGACCTTGCTCTGATACCATCTTGTAACGACCCGATTCCCGAGTCCCTACGAGACACGAGAACCGGACCGACTCGACTAAACCTAAGACCTGGTCGTCCAAGGAGGAAGTAACCAAAAGAGCAGTAAAATAAACCACATTCAACATGAATATAACTAACAGTAAGAAAATACAGCAGTAAGGAAAGAAACCACTACAGTATGTACCACCACAACAGTAGAACAACATTCATAACATAATATGAACTGCAGGTAAAGAAAAGTACAGCGGAAAAAAGAACTACTCACTACAGTGGAACCAAAAAGAGGTACAAGAGAACAGTGGTAACTCTATTGGACCCTATTCAGCCCAGCGTCCTCTGTAGCCGCTGACCCTGGCTGCTCAACACCTGGTCCTGAAAGGTAACGTGTGTAACACGTCAGCAAAACACTGAGTAGAGTGGCAGCTAAACTAAAGAAACAGTAAAGTGTACAGTAGCTGTTTTAATTTTCTTTCTTCCTTTATTTACGTCTTTCTATTGTTTCACAATTTATCTATTTCTCAGATCCTTCACTTGATCTCGAATGTTCCTCGTGGGAATGATCTTGATTGCAGTCTTTTCCGAACAGTAGAAGTAGCACGTGGTGCTCTCCTGGCCGGGAGAGTCCCCCGTGGTGATCCTACTCTCAGTCAACCACCCGAAGGTCATTGACAGACGTAACGGTGACTACGGCACACGCGGTAAACGCACGGGTACCTAACCTGCACTGGCACGCGGTCAGTCGTTTTCATTAACGGGTGCACCCAAAGCACAGCACGGAACCAGTACAGGGCAGAGCCCTCTTAGTAACAGGGGTCCAACCCCTCCACAGTAACCAAACAGGGGCCTTGCCCCTCCACAGTCCACGCACCCTCGCCTGACTACCCTGGTTTGCCCCAGTGGGCCTAACAAGTCGGTGTAGGAGGCTAGCAGAACCCCGGTGCCCATGGGGTAGCTAGTACCTCCCTACACTAGTAGCTCTCCTCGGTACTACGTACACGAGGGCCAGCAAGTCGGTACAGAGTGGCCAGTCCAAACCCCGGGTCCCTGGGGCGGCTGGCTCCGCTCTGCACTAAACAGGGGGACAGTCGCTCTCCTTGGTACTCCGTACTCAAGGGCCAGATCACTTCCCCAATTCTATTCCATTCACTTTCCAGGAGTTCTACTCCTAATTCCTCGTAGGGTTCCAGCTCTTTAACTCAGCGCATTCCGGTTTCACCTTTCCAGTTTCACGTTCATACATCCCATATTCTTAATCATGTTCATTTATTCATAACAGGTAGCTATTATTTCTTTTCCACATTTTCAAGACTGCAGTGTTCACATATTCCACTAGTTTTCCCATCCTAGGATTCATGTCATACCCTAGGATCTATCATACAATCCAGTTTTCCAGCCCTAGGATTTATGCAACACCCTAGGATCTATCATTCAATCTCGTTCCTCATTCCTAGGATTCATGCAATGTCCTAGGTTCTATTTATGGTTCCATATTTTAACAGATTATGCTAATAAACTTAAATGCCACTCTACCGGTTACAACAGGAGTACTGGGGGCGTGGTCGGAAATCCCGCGTGCCTCTGCAAACCCCGAGGCTGCAACGGAATGGGGTCCTATCACAAGGTCAAACACAGGGAGTTTCTCAAAATAGTATATAGCTACTGTAGACAGGTAGAGGATTTAATTCCGAAAGGAACGCAACTCGAAACGTGGAAAACGGAACCCGAACGGGCCCTAAACGGGTCCAAAACGACGAAACAGTGCAAAATCAGACATCTGGAACTTATTCCAGACATCTTAAAAAGTGGATCAGGGGTTACCTTGCTTTGTGTGGTCTCTCAGACGTCCAGAAGCCTGCGGGGGCGTCTGACCTTGTTCCCAGACATCCGATGGTCACCCCGGACGTCTGGAAGTCGTTCCAGTCGTCTGTCACTACAGCCAGACGTCTGATTCGTGTTGGATGCGAATCCCCGAACCTGTGCGTACCCATTTCTCTCTCTCAGTATGGACGGTCGTAGGAAAGGAAGAAGGTACGAAAAGAACTCACCTTTCAGACGTCTGGACAGTCCTCCAGACGTCTTCCCCATCGTCTGGTTGTTAGCCCAGACGTCTGATTCTGGAGAAAATTCCAGAATCAGGGCGTGACTCGCCCTCCGCTCGTGACGCTCGACCGCGCCGCGTCCCGTCTGCCTGCTGGTCGAGCTGCAGCAGTCCTCTCGCGTCGCTTTGCCCCGCTAGTCGGCCCTAGTAGCCCTGACGAGCTCGCCCTCACGGCTGAGTGCCTCTATCCACGTGCAGCACCTCCTCCCACGCTCACCGCGGCTGTCACTGCCGCCGGTCACTTGCACTCGCTCTCGCGCACCGGCTGGAAGGAGAAGAGGAAGGGAACGGAGATGACGAGAGTAAGGGAGAGGGCGTGGCCTTTTAAGGCTGCGCGAGGAGGAGAGAGAGAGATGACAGGGCGTAGTCTGCGTCGCAGGAGAGAGGGAAAAAGAGAGAGAGAGAGAGCGTTCGCAGGTCTGCGCGCTCAGGCGCGTAGACGAAACATGCGTGCCAAAAATAACCGATTCCCAGACGTCTGGAAGTGGTTCTAGACGTCTGGTCAGACGTCTGGGCCACCTCCCAGACGTCTTAAAAGACGTCTGAAGCGCGCATTCGTAACATATGCTGACTACATCAACTACTTGGTTGTAGGACAAACCTCGCACAGCTAGTCCAGATAGCAACAGGATAGGTTCTTGGCTGAGGCCAAGCACTATTTCTGGGATGATCCCATGCTGTTTCGCCTCTGTGCTGACCAGATCATGAGGAGGTGTATCCCCAAAGACGAAGTTCAGAGTGTGCTTTCCTTTTTTCATGACCAGGCTTGTGGCGGCCACTTCTCTGGAAGTAAAATAGCTGCAAAAGTTTTGCAGTCTGGATTTTACTAGCCGTCCCTATTTAAGGATGCACACAACTTTGCCAAGACTTGCTCACGCTGCCAAATGCTGGGGACCATGACCAAGAGAGATATGATGCCCCTTCAGCCTATTTTGATTGTCGAAATATTCGACGTTTGGGGTATTGATTTTATGGGCCCCTTTCCACCATCCAACGGCTTCGAGTACATCCTAGTCTCAGTTGACTATGTTTCCAAATGGATTGAAGCTGTCGCCACCCACCGATGTGATCACAGGACTGTCATGGACTTTGTTAAGAAGAACATCTTTTCCCAATTTGGAATACCCAAGGCCATGATCAGTGATGGTGGAAGACATTTTATCCATTCCCAATTCTGTGCCCTACTTAGAAAATATGGGGTGAACCACCGCATTGCTACCCTGTATCATCCACAAACAAATGGGTAGACTGAGGTCTCAAATAGACAAATCAAGAACATTTTACAGAAGGCTGTGAGACCTGACAGGAAAGATTGGTCCACACGACTTGATGTTGCCCTGTGGGCATATAGGACCGCTTTCAAGACCCCGATAGGCATGTCGCCTTATCACCTGGTCTTTGGCAAATCCTGCCATCTTCCTGTCGAATTGGAACACCGGGCTTACTGGGCTGTCAAGCAATGTAACATGGATCCCCAGTTAGCCAGTGTGCAGAGGATGCTCCAATTATCTGAGCTAGAAGAAATTCGTCGGGACGCCTTTGACAATAGTTGACTGCATAAGGAGAAAATGAAAGCCATGCACGACCGACTCATTCATAGAAAAACCTTTGAGCCTAACCAGAAAGTTTGACTGTTTGACGCCCGCTAAAACTCTTCCCGGGGAAACTCAGGTCCAAATGGACAGGACCATTTCAGGTGGTTAAGCCCTACTCTAATGGGGCAGTTGAAATCGCTGATCCTAACACTGAGCACACTTTTACAGTCAATGGTCAACAATTGAAGCATTTTCTGGCTCAGGTTCCCTCAAAGGAGACTGTCACCCTCGTTGAGGGCTGACACGGAGCACCGCCCAGTTGGAGGCGTTAAACTCAGTGCTTCCTGGGAGGCAACCCAGAGGATTCAGAATGATCCGGTAGTTTACGTCACTCAGGTACTATCTTTTTGAACCCTTATGCATCTATGTACTTACTAATGAGGACATTGTCCAACTTAAGCATGGGGGGGTGGTAAATTGCATAATCCTGAGCCCATTTAATCAGTCTAAATAAATAAATAAATTTTAAAAAAAAATTAAAATTTAGGAAGAAAACTTAGGCATTAGAAACTTGTCAATGGTGGAAAATAATACAAAAAGAATTTAAACACTTAGACTTTTGAAGCCTTCAGGCTTAATCAGCCCTGGTATCCGTTAAAATATGGATTTAGCTTTGAATCCTTGCAACCTTAAGCTATTCTAATCCACCTACTAGATAAGGTGATAAGTATACGACTTATCAACTCACCCTCTAACTCAGAAAAACTTTGAGTCTAAGCATCTGCACACATTTTTGCATAGACTCACTTCTCGGAGATTTTGACAGAAATTGGGTAGCTAATGAACTCTCTAGGGTGGTATGGCTGACAAGTTATCGTGTGTAACAGCCCATTGGCAAGTTGTCTGGAGCCTAGCCATAGACCATTTCTTCTTCATTGCCTCTAGGTACATTTGAGATCAGGGAAGCCACCTACAAAAAAAGAAAAAAAGGAGAAGAAAAGAAAATAAACCACACTTCACTGCACAAGTATGGCTGGCAAGTGATCGTGGGTAACAACCCATTGGTCGGTTGTCTAGAGCCCAGCTCAATAACTGCACAAAAAGACCAAAACACTTAAGGAAGAAGCGGGGAAGTAGTACAAGCCGGGGAGATATACACTGGAAAAATCCTTATGTTGATCCCAATTAAAACAAATGTAGGGAGAAAGCTACCAATCGAACAAATACACCTTCAGGCAAATTTATTTCCTTTTTCAGTCACCTAGGGGCGTAGAAACCCGAAGTCTGTCTCAATTACCGTTAAGTGAGTTTATCACAACATTCACACCAAGATGCTTAGCACTTAGGATTTTGATCGAGTTTTGGGTGGGTTGGGTAGCCGTAAAAAGTTACCAACCCGCACTAAATTCCGAAAAAATTCTAAAATATATATATATATACATATACATATTAAAGCAAGGATTCAGGCAATTCGTATTTTGGCAGACACCCGGGTGCTGCTTAGTCTTTGTAGATTAAGGTCTTCGTATATTTCCTCCTATTGACAAGTGACGAAGTGTCTAAGCAATTACTTCTTAAATTCTGAAAGGAAATAAAGGCTAGAATAAACCTTGCTAGGGACTAGCAAGGAGTAAGCATGGGGGTATGATAACACTGCACAAGAGGGTGATAATTATGTTGAATATGGCCCATCTTAAGAATAAAAGGCACAACATAAGTAGAATGGGAGCATTGCATGCATCATGTACCAAGATTGCTTATAAAATTGTATTAATGGCCATTTGTGTAAGAACTTGTCAAAGCAGGCCTCAGATGAGCAATCAGACCACACGGATGGATTCAAAATGATGAACGGAGTCCAACGGACTCAAGATCGGCCAAATCCGACATCCGGAGCTCTTACAATGGGCCCAAGAAGTTCTGACCGTTGATCTGGAGATCAACGACCGTCATTGCGCCACATCATCCCCGCTCCACCACATGCTGCCTCTTCATCTAGCTGAGATAAGATCTCGACCGTCGATCTTCGATCGAACGGCCGAGACTCGCGCGCCCACCCGTTTACTTATTTTAAAATCGATGTTGCAAGTGCGACTATAGCGACACTTCTTAACACACACGCACAACCGCACGTCAGGAGGGTATGAAGTCATCTTGGTTCAAGGATTAGAACAGGGTCAAAGGGTGGGTGAATGGGTCGGGATGACTATTTGTGGACAATTACAAGCTTTGATATAGTACCAAAGGTGAATCAACTACCCTAAAGTTGAACCTAAAATGCAGTAAGAGTGTAGCTCAAGAGATGTATCAGAAGGGTCTCAGGTGTTTGGAATGATGGGTTGCCTCCCATTAAGTGCTAAATTCAATGCCTTCAGCCAAGTAGAAGGTGGTCAAGGAGAAGGGATGGTCAAATCAGAGGATTTTTGTAGAATAAGCACCTTGGTGAGTAGCTTGGTTGGTCCAACCAGATGCTTGTTCAGGCCAACAGGCTAATGATGCAAACCAAACCCAATCAGTGTAGTGGGTTGATGGATGTGAATCAATAGGTATTGAGCCCACCAGATGCTATGTAGCTCGGAAAGATATGGAAGTGAGAATGTAGTGTTTGGCTGAATCGATTCAGCCTAATCAGAGTAGGGGTCCTCAAAAATCAATGGATCAATGGAGAATGTAGGAACCCTAATGGTTGGATCAGAGAAGGGTAAGCTGTAATTAATAGTCTGATCAATGTCTAATTCCCGATCAAAAGATAGAGGTGAATCATAAGCAATCGAATCGGAAAGAGGTGAATCAGAGTAAAAATTGATTCTTGTGGCAGGTATGGGTTGGGATCGAATTTTCAAAGGCTTTGTATGTGGTGTGGCTTCTTTGAAATTAGAGTGCGGTGTGGGCTTTTCTAGAAATGATTCAAAGATAGGTTCTTCTAGAGAATCTTCATGATGCTCATCCAAATCAAATGTAATTTCCTGGAGAGTGCTTATAGGATCATGGAAATCTGAGTCAGTAAAAAACTCAAACTCTAGAATGTTGACACTTTTGGCACTTACTATTTCTGATTCCTGTAGATCATAACAGAATGATTTTAACTCAATAGAACAAGAATTTGAACCAATGATCTCAGGATCTAGGACCTCAGAGTCAGAGTCAAAGAATGGGTAATGGATACTAATGTCATAGATTGGCTCATAATCATCTGGAAATAAAGGTTCTCCGAAATCAAAGTATGATTCGAAATCATCGGAGAATCTACGAAAGTCAGTTTCTGAACCTGATTCCAGATCAGGATTTCCACCACAGAATAAATCATGGTGCAGAGAATCAACAACCTGACTTGGATCTAACCTAATCTCAAATTCCAAGCTCAAACAGGTGTCCTTATTAGGTATAGGCTCGGGTTCTAGGCTCCTCAGGTAAACCCAATCAAATCCCAACACTTCCAACTCCTCTGTTTCTGTATCGTAAATCAGTGTGCATTCCGACAAATTAATTTATACCTCTGAGGAGTCTAGAGAGGTATTGATGAGGCGTGCTTCGCGAATTAAAATTAGGGTTTGGAGAACCCGTCGTCGTAGCTCGCAAAATTGCATCTATCAAATAAAATTTATAACCGAAACTCCAAGGGAGTCCTGGGTTGAACACAGGGAGGCGATGTTTACTTTGGTTGAAAATCATGCTTCATTTTATTTCTTTTTGGTATTTTGAGGTTTTGTTATTTTTTTGTGTTTTTGAAATAAAAAGACAAGCAAGATAAGTTCGCAAGAGAGATGAAACAACTATGATTTATCACACAAATGTTTATTACGATGATCTTTGAAAGCATAAAAGAGATAGAGGTGAGAATAAATCTCCTGAATCAGCTGTTTAGCGAGACGACGGTGCCTGGCAGAAGCTTGGATGAAGGAGGTGAGATGCAGGACGATGGAGATGAGATGCAGGAGGACGTCGGGTAGAGGAATGCTTCATCGTGGCTCTAAAATGGAGGTGAGGAGATGGAGGCGATCTTCTATCAGAATGGAGGTGGGAGGACGGCTCCAAGGCTTCTTATGAAGGTGGTGGGATGAAGGACGAATGTTTGGTGGGGCAAAGGATCATTACACTGATAAAAGGCCCTTGGAGCTTGAGAGTAAGCTCTAAGTGATCTTTGGTAGGCTACTCGAGCTTAGAAGTATGAGGGAGTAGAGTAGGTAGAGATGAAGAGAAATGGGGGTGTAGGGGTGTTTATATAGTGGAGGGAAGAAAAAATTTGTGTAGAGGGCTGTAGTGACAGCTATAAGCGTCACTAAAGACCCCATACAGCTGTTGCTGAAGATTGCACCCCCACCACTCTTGCCTGCAGCTGTCCTTGCGCCTACAAGCAATTAGTGATGACTGTAAGCGTCACTAAAGGCCCACCCAGGCTGTCGCTAAAGGTCCATGCCAACTCACGCACTCGCCCGCGCGCACATGGGATCGTGCGTGGAGATTATCCATGCACCCACGTAGCTACATCTTAGCCGCTCGTCTACAATCGAGTGGTTGAAATTGTGCGCGCCTTGCCGATTGGCTGGATTGGAGGCTCGGCGAGATTCGACCCCGCGCCTCTTGCTTGCAAATCGCGCATGCTATCTTTGAGGCAAGGGAGCATTTGAGTCAGGAAGATATCGTGGGAGTTGAAAGCACGGAGGCACCTCAGCCGTTCGATCTTGATCCAAGGGCTGTGGTACGAGATCTCTAATGATGAGGGGGCACCAGTTAGCCGTTGATGGTCAATGTTGGGTAGCCTGGATGGTGCTACGTGATGCCATCAGGGTCGTCCGTCTTCTTCTTTTTGTAGAGGGTGCTATGGAGCTATGATCGAGATAATTCTCACATTGCCAGACTATGATCGTTGCTCCAGATCCATCTATACGGTTGAATTTTTAATCCAAAGCACGTAAGGATGTCTCATTGCCCTCCTAGCCGTTGATCTTCCTTAGACCGCATATGGTGCTACGGGACTCTGATCTAGACAATTTTGGAGGCGTTAGACTTTGATCGCTGTCTTGATTAGATCCATACGGTCAAATCATCCATCCGAGGCTCTGAAATAAATCTCCTTCCCACCTAGCCATAAAAAGGACGTAATTAACCTAAAATATACACTACTCTAAATGCAGGATGATGCATGGTATGCGTCATTTATTAACAATAGAAAATTTCAACTAAGGTCCTAAACTACAAAAACTCAACAGTACCTGGGTGTCTACCAGAATGCAGATTGCCCAAGTCCTCACCTTATTTGAAAAGTGGAGATACACATTCTTTTGTTTTTCTTCTTTTCTAATTTTTTTTGTACTTTTGGAGTTTGAGCTTTTAGGGATAACTTTTTATGGCTACCCGACCCGCCCAAGACTCTAAAAAGACTCTAAGTGCTAAGCATCCAGTGAAAAGAGTGAAAGACTCACGAGGTGGCCGTTAAAATGGACTTCGAGTTTCTACGACCCTAAGTTACCTTGCCTAAAGGTTTATCTTTTCGAATGGTAGCTTTCTCCCTACTTCTTTAATTTATAGGGTTAACACAAGCATGAACCTAGTGTATATCTCCCTGGTTTACTCTACTTCCCCACTTCTTCCCTAAGTGTTTTGGGAATTATTGTGCATTTTTGTGAGCTGGGCTCTGGACAACTGGCCAATGGGCTGTTACCCAAGGCAACTTGCCAGCCATACTCGTGCGGTGAAGTGTGGTTTTATTTGTTTATTTTTATTTTCTCCTTTTTCATTTTTTTCTTTCTTTTTTTTTTCTAATTAGGTGGCTTCCCTGATCTAAGATTTACCTAAAGGTAGTACGAAGAAAATGGTCTTGTGATTGGGCTCCGAACAATCGGCCGATGGGCCGTTACCCATGACAACTTGCCAGCCATACCACCATAGACAGTTCATTAGCTACCCAATTTCCGTAAAAGCCATCAGAAAGTGGGTCAGTGCGAATAGTGTGTAGATGCTTAGACATAAAATCCCCTCAAATCAGAGGGCGAGTTGATAAGTTATGTACTTATCATCCCAATTTATTTACTAGATTAAAGATGAAATTGAATTGGTGAGGACTCGAGAGTAAGTCTACATTCGAGTGGACACCTAGGCTAATTGAGCCCAAAGACCTGAAGAGTCTAAGTATTCAGGTCCCAAAGTATCGTTTCATAAATTTAATAACTTCCAAATGCCTAAGTTATCTTCTCCTAATCTCTTTTCTTTTTAGGAAACTAAAAGAAATTCTACCTAATTAACAAAATGATTTTAGGAATTAATTATCCTCCCCCCCCATGCCTAAATAATGCAATGTCCTCATTGTAAAAATAAAGACATAAAAAGGGTAGAGTAAATAGAATATCACCTGAATTTTGTGAAAATCTAGTCAGCTCCGCAAAGAAAAGAGACTATACACATGCGCTAAGTTTAATGCCTTTAGCTAGGCATAAAATACATACAAGGAAGAAATGGAGAATTCACAAGTATGGGTCAGAATCAAAATCAAAAGATTAATCCTCAGACCTGCCAACAGAAGATGTCCACAGATGTGAACCAGATTATGGTGCAGAACCATGCCCAAGGGTTGAGTGGTTCTATGGTTCTGGATGCAATGATGGGAACACCATCATGAGTCATAACTTGCTGAATTTTATTTAAATAAGTCATTAAATGCTCCTACATAACTGCCAGAGAGACGTAATTCATTGCATAATCATTCTAAGAGAAAGACAAGAAAATAGGGTTAAAATTAAAATTTTACCATCATATCTCAATTGCAGTACAATCATGGGTTTTCTCAGGGGTTTAACAAAGGTCCAATGATCTTAAGAGTCTAATAAGTGGGTAAGAACAGATAGAAAAGGGTTTTCATGCGTTACAGGAATTAATGGACATCTGAAATCCTAAAAATAGACTCGCTTAATTAACTGAGGTTGTGGTCTGGATAAAATTTACCTAAACCCTCTAAAATTCATAGAAAAATATTCTCTAGGGTTTGCTATCTTCAATTTGATCAGCAGAACCTATCTTGACGTAAAATAGAGCCATAGGCAGACTTTTGTCCTAATTTGGGTTTTTATAGAAATTACCCAGCTAAACAAGTCAAAAAGAAAATCCAACTTCACCATTGAATTCCTTAGGTTCAAATTAGATTTATACCAAAATTTGGGCCCAATCTGAGATTATCTTGACCTAGTTTGCAATTTGGTCCTGTTTAACTCTTTTATCTCACACATATGCCCCTAACTTTTGAATTCTTTGCATTTCAGTCACTAACTTTATCATCGTCTTCACAAAAGGGTCCCTGCCACCATGAAATTCTAATCCTACAAACTCTAGTGACCTTTAGAAGGCAAGATCTTTGTGATTTCTTGATGAATCTCTCTGAAGATTGAAAGGGAAACTTGTCAAGTAATTGCTTTCCAAATGAGCTCATCTAGGGATCCTAAATCCCTCTAGAATCCTAATGCAAACGGTTTGATTGATTGGGTATCCTATGCCGATGAGAAGCTCGGAGATTCTAAGCTTATTTTCTAAGCTTGAAACTCCATCTAGAGCCCTATAAAAGGACCTTTGTGGCCTTGCGCATTCCCTGAGCAAGTTTTGGTGCGTCAACCACCTCTGATTCTCCTTCTCTGGTCACCAAAACCCCTGCTCTAGTGACCCTCTTTGATCCTCCTCCACCGACCGTCTAACGACCAAATTGGTCAGCTCCCTTGACTCCTCTCTTCGTCGCAACTCTCCCCAGCCAAAGGGGGGCGTATCTCCGCCTACTTTGTCGTTGCTGTCTCATCTTTCCTTCCTCCTTCACCGGTGTCGATAGACCAAAATCGGCTGCCTCCACCTCTCTCCCACCTAGCTAAGTCCCGCTATTGCTTTCTCTCTCACACTTACGACACATGCACAATCTCCAACCACTTCCCCCACACTTCATCTTCTCCGCCTTAGGCCACATCTCTGGCGAAGCATCTCCACCGCTCCATAACTCCATCCGCTTCGCCAACCGGTCCAAAACCTCTGCCATGACTCACCCTCCAAATTCCCTAAAGAAATTTAGGGTTTAACACCCTCTACCTTCTCACCAAGCAATCCCACCGTCTGCCCTCATCCGACTCACCGTTAACCCTCCGCACATGCATACACTCCAAACCATGGCCACCATTACACTTGCCATGATCTGGCGAACCTTCTGAGCATACTTATTAGGGCATTTAGCCCATGTTCTTGGTTTTAAGTTGCTGCCGGAGCTCCGTCGCCACTGCCTCCTTCTTCGACGTCATTCAGGCTCCTGCGATCGTGTTCTTCGCCAAATCCAAGCCCAAGCAACGCATAGTGTCTCCAGGATCTGTCCGAGGTCCTAGACTGAAGACCACAACAACTCCTTCGCTTTCAATTGGAGGCATTACCTCCTACAGCTGCGTGCGAAGATCAGGGGGACAACATAGTCCCACCTTGTTTATTGATGGGCATGCGAAGTTGCATAAATTGAAAAATTACCACAGGCTATTCGCCTCAGCACGCACATGGGGTGAGGTCCCCGCACGCACGTGCATACACATGCCCTTGCCCATGTTCACGCCTCGTAGGTTTGGGCTCAGTCCGTTTACCCGAATACCCGGGTCTGGTCTGGTTTGCTGGCTCTGAGAGAGGAAGAAGAGAAAAAGAGAGGAGAGAGGGGGGATTTTGCTCTGCCGCCCTCTTCTCAACACTTGTGAGACCTGAACCCTATGCTGTGCCTTGTCTGAAGCTTAAGGACGAAGAAGAAGAGAGAAAGAAAAGAAAGGAGTTAAAGAGGAAGAAGAAGAGAAATACCTTTGAGCAGGATAAGCCATCCGTCTGAAGTGCACTGTGCACTTATCCTACGTGGAATTGAATTGCTTAGTACAGTTGAAATATTTGAGATAATTGTTAGAGGTAATTGGTGATTCAAATCACCATTTTATTCCATTCTTTTTGCATTATCTGACATTCACTTTCATTTATATATCATTCTTGTTTGGAGTTCTATTTTACATTGTTTATATTGCGATTTTGAGAATTATTTTTCCAATTGCTCCCTGTGCTCGACCTCGGACTTCATTTCTAAAATTCGAGTATAAATTTTATTTGTTTTTCGTGCTGATTCCATCTATACTACAACATGATGATTTTTAAACCCGATTCAGAGCGACTAACATTTTAGCACCGTTGTCGGGGAGCACCGCGAAACTTAGATCTCTCGATTGCAATATCAGATTTGGTACTAACTTGCTTTATCTCTTTTGATTGTGATATGTTTTAGGGGTATTAAAAGAAGAATAGCGGCACATCAGCCACTCCATGGGCAGGTGAACTCCATCCACCCTCTTGTAAGCCCTTGATTCTGAAAAGGTAAAAGAGGAAAAAAAAGTCAATTAGGGCTACTTGCATTATATTCTTAGATTAAACATCAATTTGCCTGATTTGGTTCATTTCTAGAAAACGCACAATCCTGATTTGTGCACCTACTTAGGGTTTAAGGTATCAAGGGCTATCACCTTCCTACTTGAGCCCTAGTAATAACACACATGAATTCATGATAAAATGCTTATTTATGATAGAACCTAGGCTTAACAATGCATATCATATTATAAATATTGCATAATACCCATTGCATGGCATTTAGGATAGTTGTATGTTTTCTTTTTTTTTTTGAAATAGAAAGGAAAGCTATCGAATCATCGATAGCAATCCGAGAGAGCTTTTTTTTGTATAAAGGAAAAGGTTACAAAATTGAACCCCACAATGTATGAGAGTCCAACACATATTTACAATATTATCCACACTCACTGGTCTCTCCTGAAATAATTTCTAATTTCTAGCTCTCCAAACCAACCATAACACTGCCACCATGGACACATGAGGCTTATTTGTAGCTAAAAAGGAGTTCCAAAGATTCTCCCACGTGGGGATAGAACCCCTGCAAACCTTTCTCCAAACACAATCTGTAACCATGCAAGAAGAAATGATGTGGCGGCTGCAGTCATTATGTAACCCACATAGTTGGCAGAACTGAGCAAGGGTGCCCATCCTCCTATGTCGCAGGTCACTTGTAATCAGGTCATCCCTTCTACATAGCCACAAAAAAATTTGCACCTTTAATGGGACTTTCAACTTCCATAAGCTCCTCCCAATCTCATCCACCTCTGCCAATCCAGACGATCTAATGAGCCTTTCATATGCAGCCATTGGGGAAAAGATCCCTTCCCATCTGTAAGTATCACACTCCTCTAGCTTAGGTTTGAAAGCATTCAGTTCTTGTAAAAGGCGTTGATTCTCCATCCATGTCCTGGTTTCATAACCACACCCCTCATCAATATTTAACTTCCACCTTTCTGATTCTATATCCCAATAGTCATACACCATCGCATTTTTATCTGAGGCAGCCGAGTATGCAAGAGGATATCTATCCTTTAGCACCCCATTTGGGATAGTGCAGCTCGCATGGGCAGAGGCGAGACAGTGCAGTCGAGTATGCAAGATATGCTAGCCTTTAGCGACAACCTAGCAAACATTCAGCGATGCTTACAGTCGTCGCTAATTGTTCACACGCCAGCAAGTCAGCTGTGAAAGTGAGCAGGCATGAGCTGCCTACAGTGACACTTACAGCGATGACCTGGAGGTTGCTAATGGTCCCATGCCTATTCTAGCCTCTTCTCCTCCACTATAAAACGACCTACACCCCCTCCCTTCCAAGCCATCTCTACCTACTCTACTCCCACCTACTCCCAAGCTCTAGCAAGCCTACCAATGCTCTGTTAGAGCTTGCTCTTAAGCTCCCAAGGCACCTATTAGTGTAACAAAACTCTGCCCCACCAAATACTCCTCCAACTTCCCATCCCCATTCATAGGTCACCTTGGAGCCGTCCTCCCACCTCCATCCAGTAGCAGATCATCTCCACCTTCTCACCTCCATTCCAGAGCTGCGCTGAAGCTTTCCTCTACCTGACGTCCTCTCGCTTCTCACCTCTGTTGTCTTGCTTCCCAACTCCTTCATCCGAGCTTTCGCCAGGCACTGTCATCTTGTCGAACAGTTGCTTTAGGAGATTTCTTCTCACCTCCCCCTCTTTTTATGTTTTCAAGATTATTGTAATTGAAATTCATGCAATATATCATATTTGATTCCATCTCTCTCTTATGATTGCTTGTCATTTTTTTATTTCAAAAATAAAAAAATAACAAAACTTTGAAAGACCAAAAAGAAACAAATCGAAGCACGATTTTAATACAAAGTAAATGTCGCCTCCCTGTGTTTAACCCATGTCTCCCTTGGAGTTTCGATATAAATTATATTTGATTACAAGTTTTGCAACTACGGCGATGGGTTACTCATAACCCGGATTTCAAACACGCAAAACCTGTGCAATCATTTTGGCGCTGTTGCCAGGGAGGCAATGAAATTTACTTTATTGTTTTCTGTGCTTCTTTGCATTTACATAGCACTAACCTTACTTGTCTTTGATCTACTATCTTGTAGGTACCCTAGCATGGAGATCCAAGTGTTGTAGATCAGAGTAAAGTGCGGGTAGAGTACTTTGTATGTGTCTCCCACATCCCCCCTCACTAGTTCATTTCGCCACAATCATAGTCAAGACCTAATCTGCTTAGGTGTTTGCATAAACGCTAGGATATACTTTGTTTGTCTTGTTTGCCACCTTCACCCATCTCACCCACATTTTATAAAAAAAAGACAAAAAGATACTTTCTGCGGGACGAATCAATTTACACACTTTATACACCCACATCAGAGTCACATAACCTGACTTGATTTTCATCTACTCAACCGGGATTCTGACCTGTGGACCCGATACACGAATTCAGCACATAAAAGAGTAGAAATCATATTAGGTTAATCACCTTTTTGTGTGCCTTAATCGGTGGTGCATTTGAGTCGATTGATTGAATTGTTTTGGCTGCACCACCTAATCTAAAAGAGGTTCATTTTGTAGCTATCCCATAGGATTCAATAATTAGGTCAAGCCAGGAACTCCATATTTTTCTTGATTTCTAAAGGAAAATATTTGAACATGTGCTTTTAAAAACAAACTTGGTTTGCCTCACAAAACTTTGTTGAAAACACCTAATATTTGAATCCTAAAAGCTATTAAGCAAGATTCGAACCCTAAAACTCACCTCATCATTAATAATCATGCTTGAAAACCTCTTGGTTGTGCACATTCACACATTCTCAAACAAATCATTAAGGGAACAACCCATTAAGGGCCCATCACATTCCAGAAGCACCATTGTCCCAAGCCTAACTAAAATTGAGTAGACGTTGGCCCTAAGGACTGGTTCACTCTACGGGATGCAGATTGAGATTATTCGCGATTAACCTACTTATACTAGTCAATCTGATGTCTAGTTAGGGGAGTAGCATCAAACGACTGGGTTGGGGGGTACACTAGGAACCATAGGCTCAAGCCAAAGGAAGAACCTTCTCCCCAGTCCCTCCTAACTGGTTAGATTGCCTGGACATAAGTAGAGTAAATCGTCCATAATCTTTGAATGGATTCTAAGAGTTTGTAGACTTTACATTACCCAACCTAAGGACATGCTTGTATTTTTGTGCTGCAGGGCTCCTTTTCCCCATCCTTCTGACTTCCTTCTAGTGTATGCTTGGAAGGAGGTCATTGAACCCTAGATTGGAAGGACCTTTAGACCATTCCAGGAGGTGGAGGTTGAGCTTTAGCCAAGCAGATCCCATGGCTGATCAACAACCACCTCCCCTACCCCCGAACCAGCAGGAGCTGATTCAAAGGCAGTTGGAAGAAATGTAGCAGATGAAGCAATGGTTCCAACGTGTGAATGGTCAGGGCACTCAACCCTTGAAGGATTTTTATGATCCTTCAAACTATGGGGAACGTCCCGACGTCATGATTCCCACCAGGGACATAGAAATCAAGCCCCAAGTCTTAAGCTTGATTAAGCATTTTCATGGGCTTGGCTCGGAGGATCCATTCCAGTACTTGGAGGATCTGACCACTTTGGTTCAAACCACCAAAGCAAGGAATGTGAATGAAGAGCAAATGATCTTGAGGCTCTTCCCCCATTCTCTCAGGAGTAAAGACGCACATTGGTATCGGACCATAGGAAGGTCAATAGAAACTTGGGCTGCTCCTAAGTCAGCTTTCTTGAAGAAATTCTTCCCTATTGGAAGGACCAATGCCTTGCGACGAGCGATTACCACTTTCACCCAACGACGGGGGGAATCATTTCATGGTGCCTGGGAGCAATTTTAGGAACTTTTGAGGAAGTGTTCACACCACAAGGTGCTGAAATGGCAACTCATGCAGATTTTCTATCACGGGTTGGTTGAACAACTCCGTAATCACGTGGATGCCTCCTGCAAAGGCAATTTCCTCAACAGGGATGCAGATAGCGCATATGACCTGTTTGAGGAAATGAGCGAGAACTCAATTAATCACACCTCCATGGATGCATTCAACCGGTCCTAACAACCCAGGTCAAGTGCTAATGAGATCTATTATTCTCATTCATTTGACATGGAATTGATTTGTAATAAACTAGATAAAATGGACTTGGTTGCTAAGAGAACGGAAGAATGGATGTCTAGGAATCTAGGAAACACTTCTATACCTACTCAATCCCAGAATTAGGGATTCCATTCCTCACGAGCTCCCACAGGGTGGGAGTTCGTGAACCAACTTGAATCGGCTCAACCTGTGAGGCAGGATTTCTTGGAACTTTATGGGTTCCAAATGGGGGCCTTTGATCCCAATTTTTCTGATCCTTCCTTCTCTCCATCCTCATCCTATGAGGATGCGTATGCAATGCAGGGGAATGTTAGGTCCAACCCATATTCCAACACTTATATCTCAGATTGGAGGAACCACCCTAACTTTTCCTAGAAAAGTTAAGAGCAATAGACCCAAACTCTACCCAGCAACTATGCATCTCAAAGACCTATGGGTTAGGGTCTAGTATACTCCCAGTTGCCCCCGAGACCGATTACTCATCAATCTTAGAATGCCCAACAATCTGTAGGGCAAGCTGAGTTAAAGCAGCAGATGGTAGAAATGCAAGGGTCCATGCTTCAACTTATGCGGTAAATGAAGACATCGTTGGATAACTTGCAATTTGGGTTAATTGCTAACATCCGACAACCTGGATCTCTACCATCCCAACCCGCAACCAACCAACGCAATGTGCAAAATCAGGGTAATAGAGCCCAAGGGTTTAGGAATCAAAGGGACCCACACTGATGGGAACACCATCATGAGCCCCAACTAGCTCATTTTGACCTAATTGAGTCCATAAATGCTCCTACATAACCAACTAAATGTCATAATTCATTGCATAACCATTCTGAGAGAAAAATAATAAACTAAGGTTAAAATCATAATTTTACCAATGCAGAACAACATTGATTTTCTCAAGGGCTAAACAAAGGTTAAATGGTTTTAACAAGATAACAAGTGGGTTGGATCAGACAGAAAAGGGTTTGTAAGCATTCTAAGAATTAAATGACTTTTGAAACCCTAAAAATAGACCCACTTAATTAACCAAGGTTCTGGTTAGGATAAAATTCACTTAAACCCTCTAAAAATCATAGAAAAATATTCTCTAGGGTTTAGTACCTTTAATTTGGCCATTAGAACCCATCTTGACCTAAAATAGAGTCTCAGATAGATATTTGCCCTAATTTAGGTTTTTGCATAACTTACCTAGTCAAAAGTGGTCAAAACCAAAATCCAACTTCACCATTGGATTCCATGGGTCCAAATTAGGTTTGTACCAAAATTTGGACCTAAGGAGAACTTGCCTTGACCTATTTTGCAAAAAGGTTCTGTCAAATTACATTTCTACACATAACTTTCAAAAACCCTTGCATTTAGCCCCCTACCTTCTTCGTCGTCTTCACAAATAGGTCCCTCCACAATTATTGTGGAGGAATCCTACTTCGACAACCTTTTGACAAAAGGCATTCTCGTGCATTTGAAAGTCATCGGAAATCATAATATAGTCGCGCTAAAACATTCATCAAAAAATAATTTCTAAAGATAACGAGACTTGAGTCCCGGTCATTCGTCTTTGGGAGGCATTTGTTCAAATCTGAAATCGACCTTTTCGCTCTACTTGTTTACAGTCTCATGGCGGTTTATGGTTATTACGTATTTAAACATGACATGCTTAATTGCAATAGATGGTAATGAAAAGCAGGCAACTTTAATCGCACGAAATATTTTGCAATCAATAAGCTCATAGTGATTTTCAACACATAGACATATATATATAGAAAAATTTCTTTCATTCATTCAAGAGAGTGTTTGCAACATGGAATTTAGAGGAAAGCTTGTAAAGGAAAGCTTGAAAAACACAAATGTAGCTAGCAGAAAATGATCGCATACAAGAATCTATAGGGGGATTTTGCATGCATCATTGGGGGAGAATAAAGATCTATACTACTAAGCAGTAAATAAAAGCAGTAAAACTTTGAAGAGCTAAGTTACTAATCTAGCAGAAAGAAGGGCATTCCGAGGTGGTCTTCGATGGCCTTGGAATGGTTGAGAGGAGGAGGGGCGGTCAATGGTGCTTAGGCCGGCCCTTAGAGAGAGGTTGGAGAGGTGATCCAGCATCCTGATGTGGAGATGGTGGCTTCCATGGTGGTGCTCCTCGTGGAGGTAGAGTGGAGGTGGAGATGTAGCTAACCTAAGTGGATGAGTGCCAAGAATGGGATGGCCAAGAGTGGATGGGTGCAAATGGCCACCCCTTAGGTCCTTTTATAGACCTAAGGGAGTCTCTCTAGAGATGTGTGGAACTCTCTAGAGAGAGTCCAAGAGTGGCTGGCCAAGTGATTTTGAGATCCCCAAAAAGTGGATCCCAATTTGAATGCCTCTTGGTTGCTAATTTTGGCAACCAAGAGTGGCACCACTTGGAGAGAGTTCTAGAGAACTCTAGATGTGTGGGAGTGCATGAATGGGTGTGTGTGTGTGTGTGTGTGTGTGTGTGGTCGTGTCCTAGGTGTCTAAGTGATGTAGGTTAGGTCCTAAGGGGTTTAGGTAGGTGTATGCCTTGAATTAGGGTTGTAAACCCTAATTGCTAAGGGGAATTTGCAATTAAACTTAACCCAAGTTTAATTGAATGAGTGTGAACCTAATTGAGAGTGAAATAACTCAATTAGGTTGGGTTTAGGTCAATTGGACTCTCACTAAGTCCAATTGGACTTGTGTGGGTTGAGATCTGAGCTCAATTGGACTCAATGAGTCCAATTGGCTTAGGTAATGGTAATTGACTATAATCTAAGTCAATTGGGTTTGGTGAGGACCTAATTAGGTCCTTAGGGAGGTCTAGAGGTGATGTACTAGGGTTAGGGCACCTTAATTTAGGTTCCTATGGGGTTGGAATTAGGTCTAGGGAGATAGAGATCCAAGATCAAGACTTGAATCTCAAAACAGGAACTGGAGAGCAGTTCCAGACGTCCAAAAATAGGATCAGACGACTTATACTCAAAAATCAGAAGTCCATACTTCAGTTGTAGACGTCCAATCTGAGTTAGGGGGAATTCTAGGTTCTGTTTTGGGTATTCTGCAGAAATTGGACGTTTGACAAAGTGTCTGGACGTCCAATAACACTGCAGAAGTTTGTTTGAGGTGTGCGGGAGTTGGTTAAGGGTTCTGGATGTCCTATAACTTATCTGGACGTCCAGATAAGGGTTGGAACTAGAGTTTTAAGGTTTTTTAGGGTGCGGTGACCTAATCTAAGGGTGGCTATGGCTTGGGGAAGTCTCTAGGCTATCTTAGGGCTAGGATGGTCCTAAGCTCTTCATATTTTACTGCTTTATTCCTATTTAATAGAATAGCATACCTTAACTCCCTTACAACATTATTCCCTATATCTAATCTAAGTCTTCTACTCAAGTCCTGCTACAACACTAATTATTCCTGATCCAGCTTCTGATTAGCTTTTTGCTTGCAATTGACATAATGCACTTAATCAGCACATTATAACATTATTTTATGCATAGCTAAAGTAAAGCAGTAAAGATGCAAATAATGCTTATGCATGCATGAATTACCTAACTTATGCTAAGTTTTAGCCTAATTTAGGTCAATTAAGACCTATGATTGCTGCACAATCACCTTTGAGAGGAGATTTCTCTTTGATTGCTTGGAGAATCTCCTCCAAAATTGGAAGGGAGATTCGAGAAATTCCCTTCAATATGAACCCGATTAGATGCCCTGAATCTTTCTCAATCTCTCATGCAAATGCATGATAGATTTGGTCTCTTGACGTTTCCATCTCCAACAGAGCCTTCCTTTCTTGGAAGCTTGGCTTCTAAGCACAAAACCCTCTCTGTAGACCTATTTAAGAAGCCCCAGATCCAACCGATTCTCCTCAGCTTGAAATTGGGCCGAAATCCTCCATATTCCTCTCTCCCCTCTGGCCACAATTCTTCGCAAGCTTCGATGGCCTCTCAATAGCTTTTTTGTTGTCCAGCCGCAATACAAGTGGTGGATTTATCTTCACCACCGTCCTCCGCATTGAGCAATACCCGCCGACGCCGTTCCTGCCCTATCTTCGCCGTCCCCTCTCCTACGAAGGTTCATCTTCTCCACGTCCGGCAACCACACCAGCGTGGGATCCCTATCCCTTTCCGTCCCTTAAGTAGACTCTTAGGCTCCCTCTCTCTCATACTTTCTCCTCCTCTCTCTTTTTCCCAAAAATCTACCATCGACGCTACTGACCATCATCATCTCCTCCATCTCCGACTCTACCTCTGGCGAGGTGCTCCCACCGCTATTCACCTCCATCCACCTTGCCAACCACCCTACAACCTCCACTACACCTTCTTGATCATATCCCCTCACTCCATTTGCTCCATCATCCACCAAATCATCCCCTGAACACACCCACTCACATGCACACAGTGTGACATAGGTATGCCACCAAAGCCACTGCCACGCCATGCCACCACCCCCAGCACATCCGCTGTGCTCCGACGATCCTCCTTGAGCAATTTGACATGGCCAAAAGGCTATTCTACTGATTTCAAGTTCAAGGCCCCATCCGCCATTGGCAAGCAAGCTTGAAGCTTGCTTGCTGCTGTCCTGGGTTGCTACCTCCAGGCCGTGCACAATCAAAGCCCACATGCATCCAAGTCCTAATGTAGGGGCTTCAGTAGTTGCAGACTCGCCAATTTGACCGAGATCCTGCTGCTGCGATGCGTAGAAGGAAGGTGGGACATTTAGTCCCACCTCGGAAACAAAGAGATGCCCGCAGTCGCAAAAATTGATTTTGTGCCACCAATTGTTCGCCTCCAAACATTGAGGGTGAGGTCGTCCTCCCCCTTCACCGGACTCATCCATGACATTGCCCACACGGACCTGGTAGACCCGACTACCCTCCTGACCTTCACTCCTTGCTCACCATGCACACCGGTAAGCCTGGACCCAGGTATGCGATAGGTCCAATTACCCGATCAGCTAAGGCTCTGGGAGAGCAAGACTGAAATAGAAAGAGAGAAAGAGAGAGGAGAGTTGCGCGGGGTAAGGAGGCCTTTTGCTCTAAGAGGATTCACTCCAACACTTAGCCAGATTCTGAGAGAAGAGAGCCAGAGAAGAAAGAAGAGAGGAAGAAGAGGAGGACCGTAGGGCTTAAGGCAGAAGAAAGAAGAAAGCTGAAGGAAGAAGAGTTAGAGAAAAGAAGAAGAAGAGTTAGAGAAAAGAAGAAGAAGAGTTAGAGAAAAGCCTAAGGAAGAAAAAGAAGAATCAGAGAAAGAAGAGAAGAAGAGAAGAAGAAAAGAAGAGGCATGCGGCTAAGAATAAAGAGGGATAATGTAGCACAGGTCATTTAAGACGTCTGATTGCAAAATCAGACGTCTAAATTCATATTCCCTCCTTTAGTAGATTTGAGTAAATTGGTGATTCAAATCACCATTATTTTGCCTAAAACTCTTTTTACTCTTCACATACTTATATGATCTACATTCCTAATTAGTTTTTGAGTAATATTTTGTGTTCAAATTGCATTAATTGTGTAAATTAGTGTGTGAATTCCATTTGGTCCCTTTGTTCGACCTTGGAATCTTTTCGAGTAACAAAATTGTATTTGTTTTCAAAGCGATTTTTACTATATTGCAATGATATTATTTTAAACATCGATCTCATCGCGTTAACGTTTTGGTGCCGTTGCCAGAGAGCAACGCGCAATTCACCACTATTCTCTATATTATTTGATTATATTTGAGAACTAACTTTCCCTATTTACTTTATTGTGATTTTGCGAGGTACTTCATGAGGAGATCTTCCATGCAAATCAACCACTCCAGGACAGATAACTTCTCCATTCTTCCCTAATCAACCTCCTAATATTGGGAAGACAAAAAGGAAATAATAAATTAGGAATCACCTACCTTATTTTTCATAGTAATTATCATTTAAAAAGGCAAGTTTCCTGATTTGCAAAATTTTTTTTAAAATCTCATTGAAGTTGAAGCGATTCTGTTTAGAGATCCTACCCCAAATTTCTTGTGCCTATTAGGGACTACGTTTAATTTCTAATATTCTTGGACTACGCAGTTCTTGTTTGAAGTCCAAGGAAAACATTTTTTGAAGATCAAAGTGGACTTGGAAATAGAACCAATTAGGGTTTCAATTGTTAGGGTTTTGGAGTGCTAGCCACACTTGCCTGCATAAAAGGAAACAAACCCACCTGCATTTGTGTACTACCCAAGCCCTTGATTGAAAAGATCTAATCAAGAAAAATCCTATAATCAGGTTCCAAAATCACTTGAACTCTAAAATCTTTGGACCTAATAACCTGGGAGTCAAATCAAGGTGATTTCTAGGTCACGACCTAGAGTCATTCTACCATCTTTAGGGCAGGTCAGGTAAAATTGGTCTACATTGTGGGCCAACCAACCTCCAAATTAGGTCACAAGTCAAATCAACTGCTAATTCAAGTGAAAACAAAGGCACAAATTAGGACATAAAACTGGTAGACTTAAGAGGACAAGTTATCCATTTTGGTCTACCTAGACCCTCAGTGATAAGGAAGGTCGGGTGGGGGAAACTGTTTGGAGCACTAAATCACTGTTTAAGAGTATTGCGTTGTAATACAGCCGAAAAAGCATTCAAAACAGATATAATTTTATTACTCAAATTTGATGTCTGAAGTTGGTATTTAGAAATCAAGATCACAATTCAAAGTAAAAGGATTTGCAATAATAACAAGATCATAGTGCAGAAAGGTGGGAGTAAAATGGTGATTTAGATCACCAAATACTCCTACAATATCAATTAAGGAACTCAATGTATATGAATATGAATTAAACTCAAATTGGACATCTGATTTGTAAATTAGACGACTTAAATGTCTGATGCTACAGTGCTCTTCCCTTCTGATTTCTTCTCTCTCTGCATCTCTTCTGCGGCTTCACTTCTTTCTTCCTTCTTCTACTTCTACTTTCTCTCTTTAACTCTGTCTTCTTTCTCTACTGCTTCCTCTTCTCTCCTTCTTTTGTTGTCGTCTGCCTACTCTTCTTCCTTAGCTTCTCCTTCTTCTTCCTTAGCTTCTCTTTCTCATTAGCTTTCACCTACAGCAAAACCTACCCCTACCTATGCGTAGTTTTCCTCTCTTTCTCTCTTAGGTTCCGCTCTCCCAGAGCCACACGGACAATCGGGTTATCGAGTCGGGTGCGTACCCGGGACCAGGCCCACCAGCATACGGTGGTGGCCGAGAGTGCAGTCTGGTTGGGTCAGGCCAGGTCTGCGGGGCGTGAGCACAGACGAGACTGGGTCGGGTGAGAGGGACCTCACCCCATGGTTCTGAGGTGTTAAGGCTAAGGCACAAATTCAACTTATGCGCCTTCGGTCGCTTCGCAGCCACCGATGTGGGACTAAACGTGCCTTCCTTCTTTGCTTGTCTGCAGCAGAGGGTGGTTGCCTCTAATTACCTCAACTTCCAAGGCTCTTGTCTTCAATTGATGTCCTGAGTACATGAAAGAAGTGATTCCGTGCAACCTGGACCTAAAGCCTGGAACTAGCAAGGCCAGGAGCAACTTGGAGCTTGCTTCAAACTCAGTCACCAATGGCAGATGATGCCTGAACCTAAAATCACAAGAACAGCTTCATGGCCTCGTCGGATCGCTCAAGGAGCATCGCTAGAGCACGGCGAATGTGCTGGGGTGGTTGGCATGGTGTGGGGATGCCTGTGCAAGCATGCCTAGTGCACACTGAGTGCGAAGGTGCGGGTGTGTTCGGTGAGGTGCGTGAGTGAGTGGAGTGGTGTGTGAAGTGGGACAAAGTGTTCAGTGGCATGAGGGAAAGCATATGGGCTTGTCGGCGAGGGGTGGGATGGCCTATGGAGGTGGAGCGGTCTCGTCGGAGTTGGTGGTCGAAGATGAAGGAGATGGGGGTGATGGATGTCGGCAATGGTCGATTTTGGGAAATAGAGAGTGGATAAAAAAGTAGAAGGGAGAGAGAACTTAGCTAGGGTGTTAGGAGACGAAGGGAGGCAGAGGTGACGTCGGTCGAGGTGTTGCCGACACCGGAGACGAAGACGCTCAGAGAGAGACGGTCGACGAGGATGAAGGGGGGTAGGAGCATTGTCAGGTGTTGCGTGACGTGGACGAAAATGAGGAGGAAGAGTCTGCCATTGGTATGGTGGTCAGACAACAAGGGAGAGTAGGGAAGGTCACCAGAGCTTGAAGAGCGAAGCAGCCGAAGGAGGAGAGAAGAATTTGAGAGGGTTTCCAATTGAATTCAAACTTGGAGGAGTCAGGGCGATTTGGGCTTCTTTAAATAGAGCCCTGAAGATCGGTTAGGGCTTGGGAAGCAAGCTTCCCAAGAAAGGAAAGCTCACCAGAGAAGGAATCCATTAGGGTACCCATGTCTCTCATACGAATCAGGGATCAAAGATGGGTTCATATTGGAGGGATTTTCTCAGAGAATCTCCCTTCCAATTTTGGAGGAGATCCTCTGAGCAATCAGGGAGAACTCTCCTTCTAAAGCTTGCCAGAGTAGGATTCCTCCACTATAATGGCGGAGGGACCTAATTACGAAGATGATGAAGAAGCTAGGGGCAGTTTGTAAGGGTTTTTGCAAGATAGTGGTTCAAATGTAATCAGACTGGACCTTTTTGCAAAGTGGGTCAAGATGACTTTCCCTTAGGTCCAAATTTTGATACAAACCTAATTTAGACCTAAGAAATCCAATGGTGAAGTTGGATTTTGGGTTTGGCTATGTTTGACTGGGAAATTTATGCAAAAACTCAATTTAGGGCAAATATCTATCTGAGACCCCATTCTAGGTCAAGATGGGTTCCAATGGCCAAATTGAAGGTTCTAAACAATAGAGAATATTTTTATATGATTTTTAGAGGGTTTAGGTGAATTTTATCTTGACCAGAAGCTTGGTTAATCAAGTGGGTCTATTTTAGGATTTCAAGAATTCATTTAATTCACAGGGTACACGCAGACCCTTTTCTATTTGATCCAACCCAATTATTATCTTATTAAGACCCTTTGACCTTTATTTAGCCCTTGAGAAAACCCATTGCTATACTGCATTAGTAAAATTGCAGTTTTACCCCAAGTTTCTTATTTTTCCCTCAGAAAGGTTATGTAGTGAATTAGGGCCTTCAGTTGATTATGTAGGAGCTTTTATTCTCTTCATTGGGTCACAATGAGCTAGTTAGGGCTCATGATGGTGTTCCCATCATACCCCCATGCCTAGAATTTTTCTAGTCCCTTACCAAAATTTTAAGGTTTTAACTTTGATTCTAGACCATGTAATCTTTTTCATGCTCAAAATTGTGATGTGTTCTTTCTTCGTTGGACCTATTTAGAATGTCGATAGCAGGCCTAGAAGTATTCAAGTATCAACCAAGATTCAGACCTGACCAGCTCTAGCCTCAGTCTACTGTGAAGGTTTTTAAGGCCCACAGGAACTGTGCTAAGGTTCGTTGGACTCCGCAGTTAAAGCACCCGTGCTTGTAACATATTTTAGTCTTGGTTCAATTTGCAGTGCGTTTTTGTAAGAGAGAGACAGAGGAATTTTCTTTGTTTGGAGAGTTTTCTCTCTCTTTTCTTTTTATTTCTACCTTCGGATTGGCTTCTCAATACGGTCTGTATCAGATTCGTAGTCCCCATCATGAATCCTTGAAAGGACCCTGGCAATCAATGCTTCAGGATAGCACTGCCCATGGCAACCCCCAGAACTCTAGCTTTCGAGATTTCGAGATAATCTTGCTTATGGTGTTCTGTAGCTAAATCCAGACCCTGGCAATCGACATTTTGGGATAATGCCACCCATGGCATCTGGACCAGCACTGAGTGCTTACATGCCCTCAGTAGGATATGTAGATATCTTAGGAGACAAGCACCGAGGAGACGATATGTTATTGTGCATCTTCAAGGGAAATTTCCTGCCTCTCTATGCTGGGAACTCATCCAAATCAACTTGTGTTGATCGGCCGCTCCTAATCTAGGGAACTTTTTTCATAATAATTTAAACACATTTGCATGATTTTGATACTTATGTGCACTGAACCAGACTGTGTGTGGATTGGAGTGCTTAGGTTATTGAGTCCTGCAAACCAGAGGTCAGTTAATGAGACCGAATACTCCCTAAGCCTTAGACCTAATACTTAAGCTTCGCATTTTCCCCAACCTCTTGAGGACTATCCAGATCTTAGTGGATACTTAAATTTTTATGCCTAGGAGTATAGCCCAAGAGGCCTAAAATCAGCGTTCCTACTAATCTCTTCTGTGTTTCGTTAGCATTTTTTTTCCTTTCATTTTCTTTTTCTTGATATGGTCTAGAACTCAGTTAATTCCTTAATTTCTTACTAATGACTATCTCTTTTCTTTTCCTTTTCAATTTGTGCTCCTTTTTTGACATTTTTCACTTTTTCCTTTTTTCTCCTCAAGATTTGTATAGCCTCACAATTTTCTTTCCTCTCAGAATTTTTTGTTCTTTTTCAAGAATTTTTTTCATTTTTTTCTTATTTTTGGAATATGTGATTTTTTTGATGAAACCTTTTCTTGTGAGATGATTTTCATGACATTTTGCACTTTCATACCCCTTCATGCCTATAATTTGCAATGTCCCCATTGTAAATTAGGTGGGTTCGAGTTCAGCTTAGATCATTCATTAGAATAGGTTCTGGGTGGGCGAACGGGTTGAGGTGACTGTTTGCGGATGATTTCAAGCTCGAGTACGGGTACCTGAGGTGGGGTCAGCTATTCTAATGGATGAACCATAAGAGCAATATGAATTCACCATAGGAATGTCAAGAAAGGTTTCAGGTTTTTCAAAAATGACGAGTTGCCTCCCGTTAAGCGCTGAGTTTTACGCCATCGGCTGGGCGCAATGAGCTTAGGGAGAATGGAGGATAAAGGATGTCTCAGCCAAATTTGTATCGGTAAGGTCAATGAACGGTTTGAGTCTCTGACCGTTCACGATGAAAGGTTCTGAATTGTGGCTGAGTGGACTGATCTAAATGGCTCCATTTCCAAAGATTCATCAGACGAGGTAAGGTTTGATCCATTTTGATCTTAGTTTTCCTGGGAATATTTGAGCTTGTCATCAAGGAGTAGGACATTTTGACCAGGGTAAAAGATCTCTCTGGATATGTGCTTGTTGTGAAAGGCCTTAACTCGCTCTTTGTAAATTCGCGAGTTCTCATACGCGTCATGGCGTAATTCATCGATCTCGCTCATTTAAAGCTTTCTGTGGGTTCCTGCCTTAGAAAGATCTATGTTGCAAGTCCGTATTGCCCAATAGGCTTTGTGCTCCAATTCGACGGGGAGGTGACATGCCTTCCCGTACACCAATCTGAAGGGAGACATAATTGGGTTTTGTGGGCGGTCCTATATGCCCACAAAGCTTCTGGAAGTCAGGATGACCAGTCTTTCCTATTAGGTCAAATAGTAACCTGGAGGATTTTCTTGATCTCCTGATTTGATAGCTTAGCTAGAGCAGTAGTTTGGGGGTGATAAGGAGTAGAGATTCGGTGTGACACCTCATATTTGGTCATCAGTGACCTGAACTGAGCATTAGTGAAATGGGTCCCTCCATCAGAGATTATAGCACGTGGAATCTCGAACTGCAAAAAGATGTTCTGATGAATGAATTTGATAACCACATTATGATCATTGGTTCGGGTCGGAATGGCTTCGATCTATTTGGACACATAATCAACAGTGAGTAGAATGTACTTGAAGTCATCCGAAATAGGAAAGGTTCCCATAAAATCAATCCCCCAGACGTCGAAGATTTTGCATATGAGAATCGGCTGTAATGGCATCATATTAGGATGGCTCATGTTGCCTAAGGTTTGACAACGAGTGCATGCCCTACAGTGATTGTGTGCATCTTTGAAAATTGTGGGCCAATAGAAGCCGCACTGGAGGACTTTAGATGTGGTTTTATGACCTGAGAAGTGTCCACTGCATGCTTGGTCATGGCAGAAGGACAAAATGTCCTGAATTTCCGCTCCTGAGACACATCATTGAATGATTTGATCAGCACCGATGCGGAAAAGATACGGGTCTTCCCAAAGGTAATACCTAGCATCGGAAAGCAATTTTTCCTTCTTGGTCTTCGGCCAATCGGACGGAATCTAATGTGATGCCAGGTAGTTTACTAGATCAGCAAACCATGGAAGCCCTGTACTGATAGTCAGGAGGTGCTCATCAGGAAAATGTTTCGTGATGGGTCCAGAAGGGTCGGTAATGTCAGAAGGGATGCGGGACAAGTGATCAGCTACCACATTCTGTTTTTCCGCTTTGTTGCGAATCTCGAGGTCAAACTATTGCAACAGTAAGATCCAGTGGATTAATCAAGGTTTCACGTCCTTCTTTGTAAGGAGATGCCTCACAGCTATGTGATCAAAGTAAATGATAACACAGGAACCCAGAAGATATGATCTAAACTTTTCGAGGGAAAATACTATGGCTAGCAGCTCTTTCTCAATAACTGTGTAGCTACGTTGAGCTTCGTCAAGTGTCGTGCTAGCGTAGTAGATGACCATGGGTTTCCTGTCAATTTTCTACCCAAGAACCGCTCTTACAGTGAAATCAGATGCATCGCACATGATCTCAAAGGGTTGAGACCAATCAGGGGACTGTAGGATCGAAGCTTGGGTGACTTGATCACATAGGGTTTCAAATGCTTAAGTGCATCCCTTGGAGATTTCGAAAGGAACATCCTTAGATAGTAAAGTGGTCAGGGGGCATGCGATCTTTGAGAAATCAGGAATGAATAGATGGTAAAAACTGACGTGCCCTAGAAAAGATCGAATGCCCTTGATCGAGCTAGGCATAGGAAGCTTGGAAATTAGATTCACCTTGGCTCGATCGACCTGGATGCCTTTTTCTGATATGAGATGTCCCAGGACAATTCCTTCAAGCACCATGAAATGGCTCTTTTCCCAAGAAAGAACTAGATTCACGTCAATGCACTACCTGAGGATCTGGACCAAGTGCAGGAGGTAATCGTCAAATGATTTGCCAAATATTGAAAAGTCATCTATGAAGGCTTCCAGATAATCACCTACCATATCTAAGAATATGGCAAGCATACACCGCTGAAAAGTAGCAAGTGCATTGTAGAGACAGAAAGGCATCCTTCGGAACGCGTACGTCCCGAAGGGGCATGTGAAAGTGGTCTTTTCGTGGTCCTCAGGATGGATTGCAACCTGGTTATAACCAGAGTACCCGTCCAAAGAGCAAAACCTATTTCCCGCTAGTTTCTCGAGGATCTGATCAATAAATGGTAGTGGGAAATGATCCTTCTTTGTGGAGGTATTGAGTCTTCTGTAATCAATGCAGACTCTTCACGAATTTGCTACACGGGTAGGTATGATTTCTTTGGTTTCAGTCGTGATAATGGTGAGTCCCGCCTTTTTAGGCACAACCTGGATTGGACTCTCCCACCGACTATCGGAGATCAGGTAGATGATCTCAGCATCTAACCACTTGATGATCTCCTTTTTCATGACCTCCTGCAGATTAGGATTCAGACGTCTCTACATTTCACGGGAAGGTTGTGTGCACTCTTCAGTATAGATAGGGTGTGTGCAGTAAGAGGGGCTGATGCCAGTCAAATCATGAGAGTCCATCCAATGTCTCTTCGATGTTGCTAGAGAATAGTTATCAGATGGGATTCCTGATCAGGTGTGAGTCTGGAGTTGATAATCATAGGAAACGTCTGATTGGAACCCAAAAAGACATACTTTTGATGATCGGGAAGAGGCTTAAGTTTGAAAATAGGGTTATCAGCAGCAGCGGGTGGTTCAGGGTGTGTGTCAGGAACAAGGGAAGGAGTTATGGATGTGTATAGGTCAAGTTCGAACTCCTCTGATTGCAAGTTTTGATCCTCTTCTGGTTGATCAGAAGTAGTCAAGTTTTCCTCAATATACGGATCATCAACCACAGCCTTGATATCACATATCTGTTCTATAACACCGCAATTAATCCCTTGTTAGGCCTTAAAGATGTCAATCTTTAATGTCTGTTTCCCAAATTTCAGTTCAATTTGGCCCTCTTCACAATTAATGTTGGCCCTACCAGTGGCCAGAAAGGGTCTCCCTAGTATGATCAGTGTGTTCCTCGGATTTTCTGGAGCATCCATATCTAAGACTACGAAGTCCACCAAGAAATAGAAATCCCAAACCCTGACAATGACATCTTCAAGAACTCCTTTAGGTGACTTAATAGATCGATCAGCCAACTGTAATGTCACCTCTGTCGGTTTGAGCTCAGATTCCTCAAGATGGTCAAGTAGGGATGTAGGTATTAGGTTTATGGATGCCCTTAGATCCAATAAAGCTCTATCAAATTGGATATCATCAATTGTAAAGGAAATCAGGGGAGTACCTAGGTCTTTTTCCTTAGGTGGGAGTTTGCTTAAAATTACAGAGTTGACTTGCTCTGACAATACGATTGGGCTCCTACTTTTGGTTTGCGGCTTACGCTTAGGTGTACACACGTCTTTCAGAAATCGTGCGTAAGCTGGTACGTGGTGGATTGCATCCATCAAGGGGATGTTTGTCTGGACTTGTTCAAAGAGCTTGACTAGGTCCGCCTCAGGTGCCACTGGTTTGGTTGTCCTTTTTCCCTTGGTCAAGGCCTCGGGAAATGGAACCTTGGATTGTTCCGCTAGAATAGGTAGAGGTTCTTGCTCTGGGACAGGGGTATCCTGGATGACTATCCTAGGGTTTGGTTACTACCAGGCTAAAAGTGGTTTGGGTAAGGTGGGTCTTGTGTTGCTTTGCCACTATGGGTTGTTATTGAATTTAGTCTTGCCTAGTTTTGGTTTGGTGTGGGTAAAATAGGTGGCTGCTGCTGAAATCCTGAGTATGATGTCGAAGCTTTCATCCTGTCAGGTGATGGAACAGAAGGGGCCTGATAAATCATGTGGGCTTGGCCCAGATTTGGGTTCATAATGCACCTTTGGCTCGGCATGTTATTCGGATTCGATAAAGGTTGCGAAGGGAGTGTGCCAGGTTGGCGGAAATTTGCCATCTGGGTGAGTTGATTATGAACCTCTGTAATCTAGTCTTTATGCTATTTTTGCATAGCCACATTCATCTTTTGAATGTTAGCCAGAGTCTGAAGGATGAGAGTCATCTGATCTATCTGAGTTGGCCCAGATTGATAAGTAGGGTTGGGCCAAGGCTGAGGCGACTAATATGGACTAGGAGGTTGTGGATGGGGTTGATATGGTGGTCTCTGATTCTAATTGTTTCCTGTCCACAGGAAATTAGGATGATTCCGCCATCCAGGGTTATAGGTATTAGAGAATGGGTCATTCTGGATGGCACTGAGGTCCTTGCCGGTCTGAGGAATCTTAGAAAAATCAGAGTACGAGGGTTCAGAGTTCCCCCAACTAGAGTAGGAAGGGTTGGAGTTTCCTCTGGTCCTAGAGTTAGACGGGGGTGGATACGGGTCCATCCCCTGAGAAGATCGGTGATAGATGTTATGCACAACTTCCCTCCTAGAGAGCGGCTGTGCGAATGGGTTTTGCGCAGAGGTGGATCACTGCAGATGTCGAGTTAGCTCATCCACCTTCTTCTCAATGATAGAGACCTTATCCAATCGACTAGCCATTAATTCCAAGTCGACGGATGTGGACAGGCCCTGCGTCTTGTGTGATCCCCTTGTATTCGTTGATGCACGGGCATTCGTCCGGTCAAATAAGCCCATGGAGTCATTATTGATGGAATTCTCGCACATTTTCTCGAGAATCTCCCACACAGTGTTTTCGTGTTGACCAATGATATTTCCTTCGCAAGTTGCATTGACAAATAAGCGGATATCTTCACAGAGTCCCTGGTACAAAGACTGGACTTGTTCCCATTTAGGAACTCCATGATGGGGGCACTTTCGTATGAGATCCAGGAAACGATCCCATGCTTCATGAAGTGGTTCTCTAGGCTGCTGTGTGAAGTGTGTGATCTAGTGTCGTAAAGCATTTGTCCGACCAATTGGGAAGAACTTTTTCAGAAACTCGGATTGTAGTTCAACCCATGTGCTGATTGGATGCATTTGACTCTGATACTAGTGAGCTGCTTTGTCCATGAGAGAGATGGAGAACATCTTCATGAGAAGAATATCCCGATTTTGGACATCTGACTAGAAGGTCTGGGCCAGATGCTTGAGTTGTTTGATGTGTTGGAAAGGATCCTCGAAATTGAGCCCATGAAACTTTGGAATAGCATGAATCATGTTGGGCTTAAGTTCAGAATCAGGACCTCCAGTCAGGATTTAGACTCGAGGTTCGATTGCCACCGCAATGGGATTGTAGTGATCTTGCATCATAGGACGCTGCGGTGGATTCACAAAGGCTTGGAATAAATCATTAAGGCACTGAAGTTGGTTCTCAAGGTTATTCTCTTCTTCTACAGGTTGTGCCATGATGATGGAAGAAGGAGAATTTGGTTCAGACGAATCAGAGGAGATGTCTATGTGATGGGGTTGCTGCACAAACATGGAAGTCGAGGCCTGGCCTCGATGGGAGTGAATGACTAAAGGAGGCCTCAAGGATGGTCTTGAGGACCTCCTATCGAACATGCATTGGTGGTCTGGATGAGAGTAGAATGTGATGGACCCAATCGAGACACCCAAAAACATTGGATGACTATAGAGGTTCGGGGCGGATGATACCCCTTATTTAGAAACCCGTCCACCTGAGAAATACCTAGGCAGCCAGAGAGGGAGAGTCCCATAAAGACCCCTACACGGTAGAGCGCCCCCACGGGTTATAGGGTTTCCCCCACCCAACCTCTCTTGTCACTGATGTTCCAGGTAGACCAAAATGGGGACTTGACCTCTTAAGTCTACCAATTTTATTAAAGAGCAAGGGTGCTTAAGATTTCACTTGGACTTTAGATGTATTGAGTGCAAAAAGTGACCTAATATCAAGGTTGGTTGACCCAACAAGGTGGGTCAACTTCACCTATTTGTCCCTTGAGAAGTTTTAGGTCCTTTCTTTTAGGATTCAAGTGAGATTAAGAGCCTGAATTTTAGAGTTTGCTTGAATACATCACTTCATCCAAGGCTTAGGCACACATCTTTTTGGAGAGTTGATTCTTGCTTATGAAAGTGTGTCTCTGAAACCCTAACTTGAAATCCTTAATTGGCTCTACTTTTGGTTTAATTTAATTTGCCAAATGTGGTATCTAGGGCTCAAACAAGAAAGTGGTAGCCCTAATTACCTTAAATGGGTTCACAAATCAGTTTTGTTGTTGAAATCAAATCAGGCAACTTGATGAATTAGCTAAGAATGTAAAGCAAGTAGCCCTAATTGATTTTATCCCTTTTTCCTTTTCAAAATGAGGGGCTTAAGAGAGAAAGTAATCAGAAGTTACTTGCCCCTGGCGTGTTTGATGTGTAGCTGTCTTTCTTTGAATCTTCTCCCTGAGATGTAGCAAGTTAGTAACAAATCAGAAATTGTAATCAAGATTTCTAAATTTCCCACTGCTCCCCGGCAACGGCACCAAAATGTTTGGAGTGCTAAATTGGTGTTTAAGAGTATTGCGTTGTAGTACAGCCGAAAAAATGTTCAAAACAGATATAATTTTATTACTCGAATTTGAAGTCCGAGGTCGAACACGGGGTGCAAATTGGTATTTGGAAATCAAGATCACAATTCAAAGTAAAAGGATTTGCAATAATAACAAGATCACAGTGCAAAAAGGTGGGAGTAAAATGGTGATTTAGATCACCAAATACTCCTACAATATCAACTAAGGAACTCAATGTATATGAATATGAATTAAACTCACATTGGACATCTGATTTGTAAATCAGACGACTTAAACGTCCGATGCTACAGTGCTCTTCCCTTCTGATTTCTTCTTTCTCTACTTCTCTTCTGCGGCTGCACTTCTTTCTTCCTTCTACTTCTACTCCTCTACTTTCTTTCTTTAACTCTGACTTCTTTCTCTGCTGCTTCCTCTTCTCTTCTTCTTTTGCCTTTGCTTCTACTCTTCTCCTTCTTTCTTTGCTACTTCCTTTTCTCTCCTTTTTCTGTCGTCTGCCTTCTCTTCTTCCTTAGCTTCTCCTTCTTCTTCCTTAGCTTCTCTTTCTCTTCAGCTTTCACCTGTAGCAAAACCTACCCCTACCCGTGTGCAGCTCTCCTCTCTTTCTCTCTTAGGTTCCACTCTCCCAGAGCCACATGGACAATCGGGTTATTGGGTTGGGTGTGTACCTGGGACTAGGCCCATCGGTGTGCGGTGGTGGGCGAGGAGTGTGGTCGGGTCAGGTCAGGCCAGGTCCGCGGGGCGTGAGCGCGGATGAGGTCGGGTCAAGTGAGAGGGACCTCACCCTGTGGTTTTGAGGCGATAAGGCTAAGGCACAAATTCAACTTATGCACCTTTGGTCGCTTCACAGCCATCGATGTGGGATTAAACGTGCCATCCTTGTTTGCGTGTCTGCAGCAGAGGGTGGTTGCCTCTAATTGCCTCAACTATAGAGGCTCTTGTCTTCAATTGAGGTCCTAGGTACGTGTAAGAAGTGATTCTGCACAACCTAGACCTGAAGCCTGGAACTAGCAAGGCCTGGAGCAGCGTAGAGCTTGCTTCAAGCTTGGTCACCAATGGCAGATGACGCCTGAACCTGAAATCATAAGAACGACCTCACGGCCTCGTCAGAGCACTCAAGGAGCATAGCCGAAGCATGACAAATGTGCTGGGGTGGTTGGCATGGCGTGGGGACGCCTGTGCAAGAGTGCCTAGGGCACACTGAGTGCGAAGGTGTGGGTATGTTTAGTGAGGTGCGTGAGTGAGTGGAGTGGTGTGTGAAGTGGGGGGAAGCTTTCAGTGGCATGAGGGGAGTTTATGGGCTTGTCGGCAAGGGGTGGGATGGCCTATGGAGGTGGAGCGGTCTCGCCAGAGTTGGTGGCTGGAGATGAAGTAGATGAGGGTGATGGAGGTCGATAGTGTTCGATTTTGGGAAATAGAGAGTGGAAAAGAAAGTAGAGGGTAGAGATAACTTAGCTAGGGTGTTAGGAGGCAAAGGGAGGCAGAGGTGACATCGGTCGAGGTGTAACCGACGTCGGAGACAAAGGCGCTCAGAGAGAGACGATCGGCGAGGATGAAGGGGGGTAGGAGAATCGGTGGGTGCTGTGTGACGCTGACGAAAATGAGGAGGAAGAGTTTGCCACTGGTATTTTGGTCAAACTATGAGGGAGAGTAGGGAAGGTCATCGGATCTTGAAGAGCAAATTGGCTGGAGGAGGAGAGAAGAATTTGAGAGGGTCTCCCATCGAATTCAAGCTTGGAGGAGTCGAGGCGATCTGGGCTTCTTTAAATACAGCCCTAAAGGTCGGTTAGGGCTTGGGAAGCAAGGTTCCCAAGCAAGGAAATATCGACGGAGAAGGAATCCGTTAGGATACCCATGTCTCTCATGTGTTTGCATGAGAGATTGGGAAGAAATCAGGGATCAAAGATGGGTTCAGATTTGAGGGATTTTCTCAGAGAATCTCCCATCCAATTTTGGAGGAGATCCTCTGAGCAATCAGAGAGAACTCTCCTTCTAAAGCTTGCCAGAGTAGGATTCCTCCACTATAATGGCGGAGGGACCTAATTACGAAGATGATGAAGAAGCTAGGGGCAGTTTGTAAGGGTTTTTGCAAGATAGTGGTTCAAATGTAATCAGAGTGGACCTTTTTGCAAAGTGGGTCAAGATGACTTTCCCTTAGGTCCAAATTTTGATACAAACCTAATTTAGACCTAAGGAATCCAATGGTGAAGCTGGATTTTGGGTTTGGCTATGTTTGACTGGGAAATTTATGCAAAAACTCAATTTAGGGCAAATATCTATCTGAGACCCCATTCTAGGTCAAGATGGGTTCCAATGGCCAAATTGAAGGTTCTAAACAATAGAGAATATTTTTATATGATTTTTAGAGGGTTTAGGTGAATTTTATCCTGACCAAAAGCTTGGTTAATCAAGTGGGTCTATTTTAGGGTTTCGAGAAGTCATTTAATTCACAAGGTCTGATCCAACCTACTTATTATCTTATTCAGACTCTTTAAACTTTATTTAGCCCTTGAGAAAATCCTTTGTTGTACTGCATTGGTAAAATTACAGTTTTACCCCTAATTTCTTATTTTTTTCTCAGAAAGGTTATGCAGTGAATTAGGACCTTCAATTGGTTATGTAGGAGCTTTTATTCTCTTCATTGGGTCACAATGAGCTAGTTAGGGCTTATGATTGTGTTCCCATCAGAAACCCTATAACCCATGGGGGTGCTCTACCGTGTAGGGGTCTTTGCGGGACTCTCCCTTCGTTGCTACCCAGGTAATTCTCAGGTGGATGGCTTTCTGATGCAGGGTTATTATTCGCCCCAAACCTCTATAGTCATCCAAAAGTATTTAGGTGCCTTGATTGGGTCAACATCACATCCAATCCCTCATCCCTTCTATTTAGAGCACACACACAGATTTTCTTAGGGAGTTCTATTTAGATCAAATCACTTCATTCTAAACTTGAATTTTGATTCTACATCTTGATCCCACCATTTGCTTCAAAAATGCAGCCTGGCTACTTAGAAAAACTATTGAAGAAACCTGAATCCCAAAGATCCATGAAAGATAGAATAGTTGAGGATGCCCTTTGATTTTATGAGATTGATTACAAAATCTCAAAACCAATTGAAGACATTTAGGTTAATGTATCAACAACAACAACCTTCATCATAAACTATTCCCAATTATTATTAACAGAAGCAACAAATGGATCAACCCGGGATATTCTCATAACAGGATACATCAAGATAGAAAAACTGCATAACTTTGAATATCTCCAATGCATGACTGATTAGCCCATAGTTGTGGGCTATTTAAGTATTTAAGTGCCTACACATTAGGTTAATTCTAAAATTTATTTAGTATAAATTAGGATGTAAATAGATTAATTCATAGTTTTAATCTAATTACATAATCCATACATTGCATTCATATCTTAAGTGCATTTAGAATTAGTTTCGAATGGCATTTATCTAATTAGATAACCAATTAGGTCTATTATTTTTATTAACATAAAAGTTGAGGGTCTGTATATAAATGGCTCTAATATTTTAACATTATTTTCTTTTCTTCTTGTAGGAACGGCTGGCTGCCGCTCCAACGACGAACGGCTGGTGCAGTGAAGAACCCATTCAAGTGGGAGCGGATGTGATGGATCTGGTCGGGTGGATGATTTCAAATGTGTGCAGGCCACTACAAAAGGAGGAGGGAGGCAGCCGAGCTCGGGAGGCCTCCGCCACCGACCCACCACTGTGTAGAGAGAACCTCTCTCTTCCACTCCACACTGCCGGCCTCTACTGTGGCGACGAGTCTCCATCACCGTGGGCGTGTGGTGTGACAGGCCACACCGCCATCCGAAGCTCGCCGCATCACCGTGAGCACCTTAGCGTGCATCCCTCTCGCTGTCATCGCCGACCACCATCACCGAGCTACTGATTCAGCCACCCTTCAGTAACTTAAGACATCTGGGGAATTTCCCAGACGTCTGAAGTTACCCGCTCACTTCCACCGCACACGCCTGAAGTCGCCTGCAGACCCCTTCCCGCACCTGCAGAACCTTCAGCGCACCCACGTCCGTCAACCTTCAGCTCAAACGCGCCTCAACTCTCCAACAGCCACGCCTCCGCCCGCGCCTGCAGACCACTGCAACCATCTTCCACGCGCCTGCAGACCACCACAACGCTTCCACGCGCCTGCAGACCAACGCTACACCACGCCTGCAGACTAGCGCCCACCGTCTCCAACCGCGCTTGCAGCATCCTCCGCCCGCGCTTGCAGAAGCGCCCGCAGCTTGAGCGCACACGCCAGCCACCCGCAGCGCCCTCCGCCCACACACAACAGCCTGCGCACCCTCATCAGCTGCAGCTGCACCCGCTCAACCGCCTACAGCCGCCACCAGCAGCACCTCCTCCGGAGCTCGTCCGGCCACCTCCAGCTGCCGCGCGACTCGCCGCCACCACCGATTCGAAGCTCTTGGTCCAAGGGACCTCCTCCGAGCTTCCTGCGCCCAGCCATCGGCTCCTCGTCGCGCAAGACAACGGGGAAAAATTCCCCTGTTTTGCTACAGTAAACCGTCAATTAAAATTTACATTTTCTACCATTGCCACATTTAATCATATTTTATTGATTCTGCATTGCGGAAAATATCCTGTAGTTTCTCATAATTACCATTTCAGCATTGTTTCTTGCTTAAACCATAATCTAAAGGCAATCTTGGCTTGGTTCTTGTCCAAATTGACTACGAACAAACATTTTTAAGTGGCGCGAATTTTAATACATTATTGCCTCCCTGTGGATATGACCCGCTCCTCTGTGAGTGGTTATTTGTTGTTAAAAATTGATTAGTCGATTTTTCCACCACATTAAACTACAAACGACTTAAAAGCGAAAGATCGACTAGTCAAATGGCGCCGTTGCCGGGGAGGCAATAGACGCAATAATTTCGCCTAATTTTATTTTGATTATTTGACAATTGCACAGAGATTTGACCATCTATTATTTTCTTTTTTGTGCGAGAAATTTTGTGCAAGAATCAGCCTGTGTGAGAGGCGACCCTTGACGTCGCCAGACGAGAAGTGGACAAGCAATTTTGAAAGGAGGAGAAGGACGAGGACGCGACGGACACCATTGTATTTAATCGCTAATTTAATTAGAATAGAATTAAGACTGTAGACTTAATTTTTCATTGCAGATAGTTTGAAACCCTTATTCTAGGGCGTATTTTGAGGGGTTTGTTCCCCAATTTTGTTTTGGGCCCGTGTTGGGTAATTTTTGGGAGTTTGTTCCCTTTTCTTTAGATTTAGGTTTATTTTTTTTATTATTACTTTTATTTGCTTGTGCATAAGTAGTTCTAAAAAAAATAGAAAAAGAAAAAAATGAGCTGCCTGCTAGAAGCTGCCTGCCCTAGGACGAACCATTTAGGTCTGTATGAGCAGCCTCTAGATTTACTTTTCTGCATTGCGTGCATTTTTGCATCGAAGATCGCTGGAGGAAAGGTACGTATTCTCTTACTTTGCATCCTATTTTTGATCACGCATTGCATTTGGGATTTAATGCGAAGACCACCTAATCTGTACTGAATAAATCTAACAAGTGGTCACATTTCTTTTAGAAAAAGGACTAATTAAAGGAAGGACATTTTGAAAACCAAGGATTTGATTTTCAAACTTGGCGTGTGATTCAAAGTTCAAAATCGTTGACGGTGTATGCACACTTATTTCACTTGCACCACGGCATGCTTCTAGACACTCCTTAGGTTTGGAAATACTAGGACAAGAGCCCTCCTTTCGTTGGATTCTGAAGTGTTCGGAACTTGAGATCAAAGGTTTTGCAAGTCCAAAGAGGGGGATACCCTGTCATGGATTTTTGGGGGTAGTTGAGGAGCACTACGAAAGCACAGCTTCAAAGGAAGGCTTAGGCCTACTTGCATCCCTCAATCTTCCGTCTTTGGATTTACTTGACCATTTGAGATTTAGGGAAGAACACCTAAGCTCCAACTAGGTCTTCTTAGGTGAACCATAGGTTGACAATAGGCGCGTAATTGATTGGGCAAATTGTATTGTCACCTGCAATCTGACTTAAAATCAAAAGCCTAAATTGGGAAAGACCTAAAAGGTCCTTTTTAAATTGTGTTTTGCTTGGGGAATTCTGATTGAAGTGTGAGTTAGAATGGACCACATTGCTTTTCATCCTTTCACATCTTGCCCACACCCTCACCCCCACTCTGCATCCTTCGATCCCAGATGCCGAGATGGTCCATTCCTTGATGGACGTAATGACAATCATTGGGATCCATTTTACTCCTATTATAGAAGTATTGGCCTGGTTAAGCCCCAAATCAATGAGCAGAGCCTAGGAGCGGGATTTGCTTTGCCCAATATCCCACATACCAAAGAAATACCCAACCCACCCTCCCTGAAAAAGTATTATGGTTGGACAAACACTCCTGGGTACTATGAGCCTGAGCCTGACTTCTCTCATGATAGAAATGACCTCTCCTCTATGAAGATGGAAATACAGAAAATACAAAATGAAATGAGTGAATTGTTAGGAGAATCTTTGAGAGCAGGCCAACAAGAAAGAGATGAAATTAGCCACCCAATCTACCCCATTGAGGATGACGTACACCCCTCTACAATAGATGCATCTCCCGTGGAAGAGCTACACTTTAAGTTGGAGGGAAATTCTAGGGAGAATTGCTACTTTTCGAGGATCGATTTTGAAACCTCCCCATTAGATAACAATTCCTTGAGCGATCTACACTTTAGGTGGGAGGAAAATACACATGATAGTAGCTATGCATTGGATGAAGAAAGGTGGCAACCTGAGGAAGATGATAATAAGGTTGAGTATCCACCTGAATTATATTGGAGTCAAAAGAAGGGAATGATGGTACCAATGGAAGACCTCGACCCAGATGATAGTATTTTCGTGACATTTGATGAAGTGGGTCAAAGTCAAGTTGTTAATCCTACCCTCCCTTCTGATCACGATATGGAACTCAAACCCACCCTTCGGGAACCTAACCCTAAAGAAATTGACCTATCTGAGGAGTCTGATGTTACCAGTGTAAACCATTTACCTCAGATAGAGCACCCTAGGGGATCTGCTGAGATATTAAATGATTCTAGACCTCGGGTACATGATGAATTGTGTGATGAGGAGGAGGACGAATTATATGAGGAACCTACATTCAAGATTTGGAGTGACACTATGGGTGATTATGTCTTATTTGAAGAGTTAGCCCCTGAGGATGTCACAAATTTGACCAAATTAGGTTTCCTTAGCACACCCATTGATGATATTTCTCCTCATGATAAAATGATGGAAAATTTGGAAGCAATTTCTAAGATTTATGTGGATTCACATATAGACTCCGGGGAAGATTTGAGTAAAGAACAAAAACCCGGGGATGACATTGATAGGATAATCCCTAGATCTGTTGCTTCCAACCTGCCTTCATTCACTTCGAAGTCACCCTCTGATTCACTTATATCTGAAAGTGAAATTGTGACTCCTGATGAAGAGCAGGAAGATCCACGTGATGGTGCAAGGAATGCTAGGGATGAAATTGAGGATTTAGAAAGAGTGTTTGGGATGGACACCAAGCTGATTAAACCCAACCTAGATCTTATGGCCATCCCACAACCTCGTAACTTGGACACCCTAGACGATCCTTGCCTTAGAGAATTGCTCATTTTTGTTCTGACTAGGGGGCTTAACAGACCAATATTTTCTGTAATGGAGTATCGGGTATGGATTGATGATTTCTTTAGTCAGTCCATTACCCTGGGGGTTTATCTCTATACCATTCCTTCCCCATTCTTTTTGGAGGATCCTTGTCATCCTCCCCCTACCCCTTTGGAAGTTATTTTACCTGTTTATCCTTTAGAACCTCCTCTGGTGACCTGGGAAGATTTCATTCCCATTTTAGTTGGGCAAGCATTTGCTATCGGGATTCATCATCAGCTCGCCAACATCCTAGGTTACCTATTTTCTAGGCCAACTTTGCTTTGCTCATTTTTAGGGCCTATTTCTGCAATTCTTGAACCTGATTTGCAGGTTCTTCGCCTATTCAGCCCAGCTCTGACCCAGGTAATATCCTTCTATGCAATGAGGACATTGCAGATTTTAGGCATGGGGGGGTGTACTTGGGGATATGCATAGCATAATTGCATACATAAAAAAAAAAAATGTTTTGAGCTTAACTGGCTAAGTCCTGCATTCTTAAGCAAATCAGAACTCTAGCATAGACTAAATTAATTCTAGGGTCAAACTTTAGAAGCTAAATAGGCTACTAGCTTTAGACCTTTAGGGTCCTTTGTGGACTTAAAAACTTAAGTAGGAGTTAAGTTGTGGACCATTCTTCAAGAGGTTAAGGAAGGGAAGCTAGGGTTTGAGTTAAAAGGTGGGGTAGTACCTGGAGTCTTATTCTACCTTTTAGTTTACGGGCCCTTGTAACCCAAGCATCCAAATTTCACACACTTGGTCTGGTAATTAACTTAATTTCTGAAAAGAGATTTGGTTCTCTTAGTTTTGACTTAAGAAAGGCTTGAAAACACATTTTGATTGGAAGAGTTCCCACCGCAGGAGAGGTGGAGTATATACTCACCTTGAGGATGCGATGGTAACATATTACCTCCTCGGTGCTTATCTCTTAGGATATCCATCCTACTGGGGCATGTAAGTGCGTTGCGCGGTTCAGGTACCATAGGCGGCCCTATCTCGAAGTGCTGATTGCCATAGGCCTGAATTCGCTTAAGAAATCCATGGGCGATACTATCTCGAAGTGTCGATTACCAGGAGTTCTTAGGGTCGTTATGGGCAATGCTATCTCGAAGCATCAAAAGCCAGGCACCCTTCGAGGTATGGTAATGGGGACAATGAATCCGACACAGACCGTGTTGATAGCTGATCTGAGGTTAGACTTAGAAGAATCAAAAAAAAAAAAAAAATTTCCTTTAACTCAAATAACTCGGACCAATGCACAAGCACAGATGCTTTAATCTCAGGGATCAATAAACTTAGGGTAGAGTCAGAAATCAGGGAAACTTGTGCCTGCAACTCGTCTTTAGCCGACATAGTCTATAACTTAGCAACTACTTAGGAATCTTGGGTCTAGAACCTGAACTTAATATGCTTCTGAAGGAAGACTAAGTGAGTTGACTAGTCTACTTGGAGTGCTAGGTTTCGCTTAATTTTGCTAGGGACTAGCAAAAACTAGGCATGGGGGTATTTGATTAGCCCATAGTTGTGGGCTATTTAAGTATTTAAGTGCCTACACATTAGGTTAATTCTAACATTTATTTAGTATAAATTAGGATGTAAATAGATTAATTCATAGTTTTAATCTAATTACATAATCCATACATTGCATTCATATCTTAAGTGCATTTAGAATTAGTTTAGAATGGCATTTATCTAATTAGATAACCAATTAGGTATATTGTTTTTATTAACATAAAAGTTGAGGGTCTGTATATAAATGGCCCTAATATTTTAACATTATTTTCTTTTCTTCTTGCAGGAACGGCTGGCTGCCGCTCCAACGACGAACGGCTGGTGCAGTGAAGAACCCATTCAAGTGGGAGCGGATGTGATGGATCTGGTCGGGTGGATGATTTCAAATGTGTGCAAGCCACTACAAAAGGAGGAGGGAGGCAGCCGAGCTCGGGAGGCCTCCGCCACCGACCCACCACTGTGCAGAGAGAACCTCTCTCTTCCACTCCACACTGCCGGCCTCTACTGTGGCGACGAGTCTCCATCACCGTGGGCGTGTGGTGTGACAGGCCACACCGCCATCCGGAGCTCGTCGCATCATCGTGAGCACCTTAGCGTGCATCCCCCTCGCCGTCATCACCGACCACCATCATCGAGCTACTGATTCAGCCACCCTCTCAGTAAGTTAAGACGTCTGGGGAATTTCCCAGACGTCTGAAGTTACCCGCTCACTTCCACCGCACAGGCCTGAAGTTGCCTGCAGACCCCTTCCCACACCTGCAGAACCTTCAGCGCACCCACGTCCGTCAACCTTTAGCTCAAACGCGCCTCAACTCTCCAACAGCCACGCCTCTGCCCGCGCCTGCAGACCACCGCAACCATCTTCCACGCGCCTGCAGACCACCACAACGCTTCCACGCGCCTGCAGACCAACGCTTCACCACGCCTGCAGATTAGCGCCCACCGTCTCCAACCGCGCCTGCAGCATCCTCCGCCCGTGCTTGCAGAAGCGCCTGCAGCTTGCACGCACAAGCCAGCCGCCTGCAGCGCCCTCCGCCCACGCACAACAGCCTGCGCGCCCTCATTAGCTACAACCGCACCCGCCCAACCGCCTGCAGCCGCCACCAGCAGCACCTCCGCCGGAGCTCGTCCGGCCACCTCCGACCGCCGCGCGACTCGCCGCCACCACCGATTCGAAGCCCTTGGTCCAAGGGACCTCCTCCGAGCTTCCTATGCCCGGCCATCGGCTCCTCGTCGCGCAAGACAACGGGGAAAAATTCCCCTGTTTTGCTACAGTAAACCGTCAATTAAAATTTACATTTTCTACCATTGCCACATTTTAATCATATTTTATTGATTCTGCATTGCGAAAAATATCCTATAGTTTCTCATAATTACCATTTCAGCATTGTTTCTTGCTTAAACCTTAATCTAAAGGCAATCTTGGCTTGGTTCTTGTCCAAATTGACTACGAACAAACATTTTTAAGTGGCGCAAATTTTAATACGCTATTGCCTCCCTGTGGATACGACCTGCTCCTCTGCGAGTGGTTATTTATTGTTAAAAATTGATTAGTCGATTTTTCCACCACATTAAACTACAAATGACTTAAAAGCGAAAGATCGACTAGTCAATGACAAATTCCGTACTTTGGGAAAAACACTAAGATGATCTTGAAAAATGGGAAGAAATGATGAAATTGTTGAAACAAGTTATTGATCAAAAATACCCGTACATGCATTAAACAATTAATGAAACATCTTGGAGTAATATTGAAGATCAACATTATTTCCCAAATCCTAGGTTTGAGACACAAGGTTGTTGTGGATTCCCAACCCAGATGGAATATGATATGCTTGATCTTGAAATAGGTTGGGAAGTCCCAATTGCAGAAGAATACAATTTTGAGCTAGCCCTAGAAAACCAAAACCCTGGTTCATTAAGCATAGAATTCCTAGGATCTTGTGATAATGAGATTGAAGCAGAACCTCTCGAGGGTGTAAATCCCACCCCTTACTCTGATAAGGTGACCCTCGAAGGCAATTCTGACATAGATTCTAGTAATTCAACCCACATCCTTAGCCTAGAATCTGGATCTAAATCTTATTGGGATGATTACAAGGTCCCATATGACAAAAATCAAAGTTTGAATTTGGATTATGATTATGGGCCTTTATTTAATGAATGTACCTCTCCAACATCCTCAGAGATACAGATTGATTTTTCAAAAGTCACCCCAATCTACGATATAGAAACCAAGGAGTTGGAAGAGTTGGGTTTTGATTGGGTCTTCCCTGCAAGCCAAGAACCCGAGCCCAGATCCAATAGGGACACCTTTTTGAGCTCAGAATCTACGAATAGGCTAGACCCAAGTTAGGTTGCTGAGTCTACATCTTGTGATTTGTTCTGTGGTGGAACCTCTGATCTCGAATCAAATTTAGAACTTGATTCTCGCAATTTCTCCGATGATTTCGAATCTTACTATGATTACGGAGAACCATTGTTTCCTAACAACGACAAGTTAATCTACGACCTTAGCTCACATGATCCATTCTTCGACTCTGACTCTGAGGTTCCTAATCTCGAGATCACTGATTTAAATTCAGGTTCCATTGAGATGGAATCATTTCTTTTCGACCCTTAGGAATTAGAAACAAGAAGTGTCGAGAGTGACTACAATCCAGAATTTGAATCTTTTCCTAACTCAGATTTTCTTTATCCTATAAACACTCTTTAGGCGTTTACCTTTGAATTTAATGGCTACTATAAGGACTCTCTAAATGAACCCACCTTTGAACCTTTACTAGAAGAGCCCTCATACACAATTCTTATTGATGACACCTCCTCTACATATACAGAACCTATTCAAACCCATTTTCAACCTCAACCTGCAATCGGAGTTAATTCTATTCTTATTCCCCTCTTAATGAGTCAGTTGCAGATGATTCGCCTCCACATCTTTATCAGGTTTCAGACATTGATCAGACTACAAATCACGCATCATCCTTCCTTGATCACTCCTGTAGGGTTCCTACATCCTCCACTGATTCTTTTTCATTTAAGGATCCCTACTCTGATCCGGCTGAGTTGACTCAGCCAAACCCTAGATATACACTTCCATACCCTTTTGAATTCCAAAGTATCTGGTGGGTTCCACATCTCTTGATCTACATTTATTAACACACCAAACTTATTGGGTTTGGGATGCATCATCAGCCTATTGATCTAAATAAGCACCTAGTTGGACCAACTAGGCTTTTGATCAAGGTGCTTGTTTTGCAAAACTCATCTGATTTGACCACTCCTTCTCCGTACCATTTCCCACTCGACTGAAGGCATTGAATTTAGCACTTAATGGGAGGCAACTCGTCATTCAAAATTGAGATCCTTCTGATTATCCTTCTGTATTTCACATCTATTGCAACCTGAGTTCATTTTTAGAATAGTCGATCCCACCTCTGGTACATGTGCCAGAGCTTGAAATCATCTGCAATAATCATTCTGGACCCGTTCGCCCACCTGATAATCCTATTCTAATTCTTGAACCCAAAATTGTTCACACCCTCCGTTTACAATGAGGACATTGCAAAAATTAGGCATGGGGGTTGGTAAAGTGCAAGCATACAAAAAATCAAAGTTCGGAAGGGTTCTCACAAAAAAATCACATATTCCAAAAATATACCAAAAAAATTGAAAAAATTCTTGAAAAAGAACAAAAAAAAAAATAATGAGAGGAGAGAAAATTTTGATGGCATATCAAATCTTGAGGAGAAAAAGGGGAAGAGATAAAAATGTCAAAAAGGAGCACAATTAGAAAATAAAAGGAAGTAGTCATTAGTAAGAAATAAAGGAATTGACTTAGTTCTAGACCATATTAAAAGAAAGAAAATGAAAGGCAAAAAGTGCTAATGAAACAAAGAGGAGATTAGTAGGAACGCTGATTTTAGGCCTTATGGGCTATAATCCTAGGCTTAAAAATTCAAGTACCTACTAAGATCTAGATAATCCTCAAGAGGTTGAGGAAAATGCGAAGCTTAAGTATTAGGTCTAAGGCTTAGGGAGTATTCAGCCTCATTAACTAACCTCTGGTTTGCGGGACTTGGTAACCTAAGCACCCCAATCTGCACACAGTCTGGTTCAGTGCGCTTAAGTATCAAAATCACAAAAATGCATTTAAGTTTTTCTGAAAAAGTCTCCTAGATTAGGAGCGGTTGATCAACACAAGTTGATTTGGACAAGTTCCCGGCATGGAGAGGAGGGAAATTCCCCTCGAAGATGTGCAATAACATATCGTCTCCTCGGCGCTTGTCTCCTAGGACATCTACATATCCTACTGGGGGCATGTAAGCACCCTGAGCTGGTTCAGATGCCATGGGTGACATTATCCTGAAATGTCGATTGCCAAGGTCTCGATTTAGCTACAGGACACCATGGGCGGGAATATCTCGAAATCTCAAAAGCTAGGGTTCTGGGGGTTGCCATGGGCGGTGCTATCTTGAAGCATCAATTGCCAGGGACCCTTCGAGGATTGATGGTGGGGACTAGGAATCCGATACAGACTGTGTTGTAAAGATAATCCAAAGCTAGAATAGAAAGAAAAGAGAGAGAAAACTATCCAAAAATAAAGAAAAGTTCCTCTGTCTCTCTCTAACAAAAATGCACTGTAAACTGAACCAAGGCTAAAATATGTTACAAGCATGGGTGCTTTAACCGTGGAGTGCAACGAACCTTACGATAGTTCTTGAAAGCCTTAAAAAACTTCTGCAGCAGACTGAGGCTAGAGCTGGTCAGGTTCGGATCTTGGTTGGTACTTGAGTACCTCTAGGCCTACTATCGGTATTATAACCTAATCTATAGAAGAAAGAACACATCGCGATTTTTGAGCATCAAAGGATTTCATGATCTAGAATCAAAGTTAAAACCTTGAAATTTTGCTAAGGGACTAGCAAAAGCTAGGCATGGGGGTATGATGGGAATACCATCATGAGCCTTAACTAGCTCATTTTCACATAATTGAGTTCATAAATGCTCCTACATAACCAACTAAAGGTCATAATTCATTGCATAACCATTCTGAGAGAAAAATTAGAAACTAGGTTAAAATTGTAATTTTACTAATGCAGTACAGCCATGGGTTTCCTCAAGGGCTAAAAAAAGGTCAAATGGTCTTAACAAGATAACAAGTGGGTTGGATCAGACAGAAAAGGGTTTGTGTATGTTTTGAGAATTAAATGCCTTTTGAAATCCTAAAAATAGACCCACTTAATTAACCAAGGTTTTGGTCAGGATAAAATTCACTTAAACCCTCTAAAAATCATAGAAAAATATTCTATAGGGCTTAGTACCTTTAATTTGGCCATTAGAACCCATCTTGACCTAAAATGGAGTCTCAGATAGATATTTGCCTTAATTTAGGTTTTTGCATAAATTACCTAGTTAAATGTGTTCAAAACCAAAATCCAACTTCACCATTAGATTCCTTGGATCCAAATTAGGTTTGTATCAAAATTTGGACCTAAGGAGAACTTGCCTTGACCTAGTTTGCAAAAAGGTTCTATCTGATTGCATTTCTACCCCTAACTTTCAAAAGCCCTTCCATTTAGCCCCCTAGCTTCTTCGTCATCTTCACAAATAGGTCCCTCCACCATTATTGCAGAGGAATCCTACTCTGGTGACCTTTGAAAGGAGATTTCTCCAAGAATCTCCTCCAAAATTGGAAGGGAGATTCGAGAAATTCCCTTCAATATGAACCCGGTTAGATGCCCTGATTCTTTCCCAATCTGTCATGCAAATGCATGATAGATTTGGGTCTCTTGAAGTTTCCATCTCCAACGGAGCCTTCCTTTCTTGGAAGCTTGGCTTCTAAGCACAAAACCCTCTCTGTAGACCTATTTAAGAAGCCCCAGATCCAACCGATTCTCCTCAGCTTGAAATTGGGCCGAAATCCTCCATATTCCTCTCTCCCCTCTGGCCAAAATTCTTCGCAAGCTCCGATGGCCTCTCAATAGCTTTTTTGTTGTCCAGCCGCAATACAAGTGGTGGATTTATCTTCACCACCGTCCTCCGCATTGAGCAATACCCGCCGACGCCGTTCCTGCCCTATCTTCACCGTCCCCTCTCCTACGAAGGTTCATCTTCCTCACTTCCGACAAACACACCAGCATGGGATCCCTATCCCTTTTCGTCCCTTAAGTAGACTCTTAAGTTCCCTTTCTCTCATACTTTCTCCCCTTCTCTCTGTTTCCCAAAAATCTACCATTGATGCTACTGACTACCGTCATCTCATCCATCTCCGGTGATACCTCCGGCGAGGTGCTCCCGCCGCTATGCACCTCCATCCACCTCGCCAACCACCCTACAACCTCCACCGCACCTTCCTGATCATATCCCCTCACTCCATTCGCTCCATCATCCACCCAATTCACCCCTCGAACATACCCACTCACATGCACATAATGTGAACTAGGTACGCCACCACAACCACAGACACACCACGCCACCACTCCCAGCACATCCGCCGTGCTCTGGCGATCCTCCCTGAGTGATTTGACGTGGCTGAAAGGCTGTTCTATTGATTTCAAGTTCAAGGCCCCATCCGCCATTGGCAAGCAAGCTTGAAGCTTGCTTGCTTCTGTCCTAGGTGCTGCTGCCCTAGGTTGCTACCTCCAGGCTATGCGCAGTCGAAGCCTGCACGCCTCCAAGTCCTCATGCAGGGGCTTCAGTAGTTGCAACCTTGCCAATTTGACTGAGACCTTGCTACTGCGGTGCGCAGAAGGAAGGTGGGACATTTAGTCCCACCTCGGAAACGAAGAGACGCTCGCAGTCGCATAAATTGATTTTGTGCCACCAATTGTTCGCCTCCAAACACTGTGGGTGAGGTCCTCTTCACCCTTCACCAGACTCGTTCGCAACATTGCCCATGTAGACCTGGCCGACCTGACTACCCGCTTGGCATTCACTCCTCGCTCACCACGAACACTGGTGAGCCTGGACCCAGGTATGCGATAGGTCCGATTACCTGATCGGCTGAGGCTCTGGGAGAGCGATACTGAAATAGAAAGAGAGAAAGAGAGAGGAGAGTTGTGCAGGGTAAGGGGGGTTTTTGCTCTAAGAGGATTGGCTCCAACACTTAGCCGGATTCTGAGAGAAGAGAGACAAAGAAGGAAGAAGAGAGGAAGAAGAGGAGGACCGTAGGGCATAAGGCAGATGAAAGAAGAAGAAGAAAGCTGAAGGAAGAAGAGTTAGAGAAAAGAAGAAGAAGAGGACTCCTGAGCACAAGAAGAGAAGAAGAAGAGTTAGAGAAAAGCCTAAGGAAGAAAAAGAAGAAGAAGAATCAGAGAAAGAAGAGAAGAAGAGAAGAAGAAAAGAAGAGGCATGCAGATAAGAATAAAGAGGGATACTGTAGCAGAAGTCATTTAAGACGTCTGATTGCAAAATCAGACGTCTGAATTCATATTCTCTCCTTTAGTAGATTTGAGTAAATTGGTGATTCAAATCACCATTATTTTGCATAAAATTCTTTTTACTCTTCACATACTCATATGCTCTACATTCCTAATTAGTTTTTGAGTAATATTTTGTGTTCAAATTACATTAATTGTCTAGATTAGTGTGTGAATTCTATTTGCTCCCTATGTTTGACCTCAGAATCTTTTCGAGTAATAAAATTGTATTTGTTTTCAAAGCGATTTCGACTATACTGTAATGCGATTATTTTAAACATTGATCTCGCCATGCTAACAAACACACACATGCTCAAGTGGTTGAGCAAGGTCCCTCATCATCTTCTTCTAGTTATATGACCAACCAAGGCCCTCCAATCTTCACTACCCCACCTCAAGACCTTAACCCATATGCCTCTACAAACTCCGTCACCTTAAGAAGTGGGAAGCAGACCCAGAACCCTGAATTACCTTCTAGAAGTCAAAACCTTGGGGCGCTTGAGAAAGAGGAGGAGATGGAAGAAGACAATAAGGCCGAGGGACTGGAAATTGAAAATACCACCCATATCCCGTTCCTTGAGGCCCTATTGAAAACCAAGAAGAAGAAAACCATAGATAGCAACGAGGAGCTCTTGAATTTATTCAAGAGCATAGAGATAAATATTCCACTCCTCAACGCTATTAAGTACATACCGGCTTATGATAAATTCTTGAAATAACTGTGTACCCAAAAGAGTAAGCTGAGACAACCCACTCCAAGGAAGGTGGTTCTCTCTAAGCAGGCAAGTTCTGTTATCCTACATCACTTTCCTCAAAAGAAGAATGATCCAGAGGGCCCCTTGATCTCATGTGTTATTAGGGAATACACTTTTGATAGGGCACTATTGGATCTAGGTGCATCCATCAACCTAATCCCTACATCTCTTTATGAGAGGTTTGGGTTAGGTGAACTCAGGCCAACCTCAGTAATGCTATAATTAGCCGACAGTTCGGTCACCATACCAAGGGGCGTTATTGAGGATGTAATTGTCAAGGTCAAGGACTTCTACTTTCCCATAGATTTCCTCGTCCTTGACATGGATGTACCTAACGATTTGAGGAACACACCCATTATTCTTGGGCATCCGTTCCTAGCTACCGCCAAGGCCAACATAAACTGTGAAAGCGATAGTATGGAGATCGCCTTTGGGGATAAGAAGTTAACTCTGGATATTTTTAAGGTGATAATAGGATTTGAGGATTGTGGATTCATTGTGGAGCTCGAGGATCAGGATCTTGAGACTTGTATGACAATCACTCGAGGACTCCCCGAGCTTTAGCAAACCCAACACACAACCCTTCGTGGTAGACCTGCCACACCTTGAAGAGGCTATTGATTTTGTTCATTCCTAGCCTCTTCCACTAGATCGTCCTAATGAATCTTCATCAGCATCCTCCCTACCTTCTATTCTAAACCCACCTCAGCTGGAATTGAAACCATTGCCTAAAAATTTGACATATGATTTCTTAGGACCTGAAAACATGCTCTCTGTGATTATTAGTGCTGATTTGACTAAGGAGCAAGAATTGAGGTTAATTACGATCCTTAAGAACAACAAGGAGGCAATTGGTTGGACCATCCACGACCTTAGGGGAATTGAGCCATCTTATTGTAATCATCATATTTTTATGGAAGATGGATCCGGCCCTTCTCGCGAGATGCAAAGGAGACTAAACCTGAATATGCAAGAAGTGGTCAAGAAGGAGATAATCAAGTGGTTCGATGCTAGGATTATTTACCCAATCTCCGATAGTCCGTGGGTTAGCCCCATTTAGATTGTACCTAAGAAGGCGGGAATAACCATTACGACTAACAAGAAAGGGGAAACCTTCACCACTCGTTCAACTTCTGCTTGGAGAGTCTGTATTGACTATAGGAAGCTGAACACAGCCACTAAAAAGGACCACTTTCCCTTTCCATTCATCAATCAATTCCTTGAAAGGTTAGCTGGGCAAAAATACTTTTGCTTCCTGGATGGTTATTCAGGATATAACCAAGTCCCTATCCATCCCGAAGACCAGGAAAAGACAACCTTCACATGTCCCTACGGAACCTTTGCATTTCGTAGAATGCCATTCGGGATTTGCAATGCACTTGCGACTTTTCAAAGGTGCATGCTGGTCATCTTTTTTGACTTGGTGGGAGATTGTCTTGAGGTGTTCATGGATGATTTGTCCATTTTTAGAGATTCTTTTGAGTCTTGCCTAGCTAACTTGGAATTGATCCTCCAGAGATGCATCAAAACATGACTGGTCCTTAGCTAGGAAAAGAGCCACTTTATGACTCAGGAAGGCATTGTCCTGGGTCATGTGGTCTCAAGTCAGGGTATTGATGTTGATAAAGCTAAGGTGGATGCTATCTCTAGACTTCCTCCACCCACATCTGTAAAACAGATTCGCTCTTTCCTCCGGCACGTGGGCTTTTACAAAAGATTCATTAACAACTTCTTAAAGGTTGCTCGGCCCTTGAGTAACCTTCTAGCCAAAGACACGCCATTCGAGTTTGATGAATCATGCCGTAAGGCATTCGATTTATTAAAAATGGTAGTCACCTGTGCCTCGGTGTTGCAACCATCGGTCTGGACTGCCCCATTTGAGATTATGGCTGACGCATCTGATTATGCCGTCGAGGCCATCTTTGGACAAAAGATTGAGAAAAAACCCTCTGTGATTTACTACGCTAGCAAGACTTTGGACGAGGCCTAGAGGAACTACACCTTTACTGAAAAAGAATTGCTAGCTGTAGTTTTTACTTTAGAAAAATTTAGTTCTTATCTTTTAGGTTCTCGTGTCATCATCTATACCGACCACTCGGCCTTGAAACATCTCTTGGCCAAAAAGGATGCCAAACCCTGGCTTATTCGATGGATTCTACTGCTTTAAGAATTCAATCTTGAAATCAAGGATAAAGCCAAGGCACAAAATGTAGTGGCAGATCACCTCTCGAGAATCCTAATTGATTCTCCTCACTCGAACATTCCTATCTCTGATACTTTTTCGGATGAGACTATCCTTACAGTCTCGGGTATCCGAACCACCTGGTTTGCGGATATTGTCAATTATTTGGCCGTTGGTCAAATCCCCTAGGATTGGACCAAACAACAATGGGAAAAACTTGTGTCTGAGGCCAAATATTATTTTTGGGATGATCCTGAGTTGTACCTCATCGGCACAGACTAGATTATTCATCGATGCATCCCAGAAATCGAGTTCCATAGCATACTTGAGTTCTACCACACATCTGCGTGGGGCAGACACTTTTTCGGGTAAAAGACGGCAGCAACAATCTTGCAATTCGGATTCTATTGGCCGTCATTATTTAAGGATGCCCAGGAATTCTCAAAGTCATTCACCTAATGCCAGACACTCGAGAACATGGCTAAGAGAGATACGATGCCCCTGAACCCAATACTTTGAGTGGAAATAATCGACATTTGAGGCATCGACTTTATGGGACCCTTCCCTCTTGATTGCACAACAATCATTGGTCTTAATTGACCTAAATTAGGCTAGGACATAGCATAAGTTAGGGTAATTCATGCATGCATAAGCATTACTAGAAAGTTTACTGCTTTCTTTAAGCTATGCATAAAATAATGCTATAATGTATTGATTAGGTGCATTATGTCAATTGCAGGTAATAAGCTGATCACAAGCTAGATCTGAAGCTGGATCTAAAGCTGGATCTGAAGAATAAAGAATAACTGGTGTTCCAGCAGAGCTAGAGCGGAAGACCTAGATTAGATGTAATAGATGATAATGTAAGGGAGTTAAGTTATGCTATTCTATTAAGTAGGAATAAAGCAATAAATTGTGAAGAACTTAGGTCCATCCTAGCCCTAGAACAGCCTAGAAGCTTCCCCAATCCTTAGCTACCCTTAAATTAGGTCACCGCACCCTAGGAAACCTTAAAACCCTAATTCCAGCCTCTATCTGGACATCCAGATGAGTTATAGGACGTCCAGAACCCTTAGCCAACTCCCGCACACCTTAAACCCACTTCTGCAGTGTTATTGGACGTCCAGACACTTGGCCAGACGTCCAATTTCTGCAGAATACCCAAGATGGAACCTAGAATCCCTCTTGACTCTTATTGGATGTCAAGACAACAAGTTTGGACTTCTAATTTTTCATTATAAGACGTCTGATAACTTTATTGGATGTCTAGAATTGCCCTCTAGACCTTGTTTTGAGATTCAAGCCTTGATCTTGGATATCTAGCTCCCCAAACCCAATTCTAACCCCCTAAGAACCTAAATTAAGGTGCGCTAACCCTAGTACATCACTTCTAAACCTCCCTAAGGACCTAATTAGGTACTCACTAAACCTAATTGACTTGGATCTTAGTCAACACCATCAGCCAATTCAATTGGACTCATTGAGTCCAATTGAGCCCTGATCGCAGCACACACTATCCAATTAGACTCAGTGAGAGTCCAATTGACCTAGACCTAACTTAATTGAGTTATTTTACTCTCAATTGGGTTTCCACACGCCCAATTAAACTTGTATTAAGTTTAATTGCACTTTACCTAAGTGAATTAAGGTTTACAACCCTAATTTGAGACCTACCTAGAACTAAACCCACTAGAACCTAACCTAATCAACCTAGCCACCTAAGTTTCGACCCACACACACCATCCACATGAAAATACCTAGTCTAGAGTTCTCTAGAACTTTCTACCATGTGCGGTTGCCTTGGTTGCTGAAATTAGCAACCAAGAGCCATTCAATTTTTAGATCCACATTTAGTGGATCTAAAAACCACCATCCATCCTCTCTCTCACTCTCCCACGAGCTCCCACCATAGGCCTCTCTAGAGAATTCCATAATTCTCTAGAGAGCTTCCCATAGGTCTATAAAAAGACTTAAAGGGTGGCCATTTGGTCCATCTTGGTCTTTTAGCATAGCTCCACCTTCCATAAGCCATCACCACCTCCACCTCCATGTTCACGAGCTCCACCATGATGCCACCACCTCCATGCCAAGCATAGACCAATATCAACTTCTCCAACCTCTCTCCAAGGGTAGGCCTAAGCACCATTGGCCACCCCTCTTTCTCTTCTCACCCATTCAAAGGCCATCGGAGTCCACATCTAAATGCCTTTAGTTCTGCTAGACTAAATTATAGTTCTTCATAGATTTAATGCTTTATTTACTACTTAGTAGTGTAGCTCCATATTCTCGCCCAATGATGCATGCATAATCCCCCCATAGATTCATGTATGCAGTCATTTTCTACTAGCTAGTTTTAAATTTCCCTGTACAAGCATTCCCCTACCTGTGTTGTAACCACCATCATGCCTCAATGAAAATATTTATATACATTTATATGTTGAAAATCACCATGTGCCTGATTATCATCTTTTGGTGTGATTAAAGTTGCTTGCTTTCAATTTCTGATATTTTGGCAACAGCATGTCATGTATCAATATGTATTTAGTATAAATCGACATGCGATTTTGAATAAGTAGAGAAAGAGAGATCGATTTCAAATCTACATTTCCATAAATACCTCCCACAGACGAACGACTAGGACTCCAAGTCTCGTTAACTTAGAAATTATTTTTGTTGATCGTATTTTGCAATTGTACTAGACGCATTTTTGATCAAATACGTACTCTACGATCCTAACAAAATGGCGCCATTGCCAGGGAGGCAACGCCATTTTTGATTTTGATCTCTAGAATTATCACTAATAAATCTTCCTCTGCTTGTCTTTTGAAGTGCAAGAAAATAGGGAAAAATGGGATCTGTGCACACAACGAGCGCGGAAAAAAAATACCAGGTGCACATGATATCTTAGCCTAGGTTTGACTTGAACCTTAGGTTAGATTTCCTTCTAGCAATTTCATTTGGAAAAGAAAAGGCCTATTTATTTTTGTGAAAAAAAAATAAAAAAAGGCAGTTAGAATAGGTTTCCCTTTCTGAATCTTAGGATTAGTTAGTTAGTTTTGAAAAAAAAAGCAAGAAGAAGAAAGAAAATTTGAAAATCTTTTGAAAAAAAAATCTTTCTTAAAAAAAGAAAAGAAAAAAAGTATCATTTTGGTGGAAAGTTTGAATTTCAAATTCAAACACCTTTTCAAAAGCTTCCCCACCACCCTCTGATTTTCGACGAGACTAAAAATTATGATTTAAAAATTCAATTGCTGAAAAATTAATGAGCAAAAAATTCTAAAATTTAGGCTAGACCTTCATTTTTAAACCACATTTCAAATGGCACCATTCATTTTAAAAATGTTGAAGTACAAATTTTTTAAAAATTCGCAGTATAAATTTTTTAAAAATTTGCGAAGAGCAAAAGGGTCAGATTGACCCGAATTTGAAAATTTTCAAAATTCAAAAAGCAATTCTGAGCAATCCATGAATCTACCTTAAGTAAAAATGGTTGGGTTTGAAAGCTTATCTTATTGACTTTAATTACCATATTTTTTCTAAATTTTTGAAGATCATTTGATACTATTTCAATTTGAAAAATCGACCAGGGGTCAAAATTCCAATTCTGACCCTCTGACATTCAAAAATCCCTACAAATTTGATTGAAATAGTAAAAATCACAAAAAAATATTCTATGAAAAGATAATTGAAAAAGGAATCTACTTGCAAAATTTCAGTTTATTTGGATTCAAATTTCATCTAGAGAATTATTTGTGTTTCATTGGTCTACTGAAATCACAAAGAAAGAAAAACCTAGAATTGCATGAACCCTTGGTTATACCTTTAGGGTTACATTCTAGAGACCACATTTAGGCTAACCTAGACTTAGTCAAGTCTAGTGGTTAGCCGGTGAGCTTGGTCACCTTGTGGGCCACTCACCACAAACCCCAACTGAAGAAAAACATGCTCAAATTAATTTTAAAACACGTAAGCAAACCCGAATTTGTTGTCATACTACTGGGTGGCTTCAACCTGTCTTGCCGAACCTAGTGACTAAGTCTGTAGGACAATGTCACCGCAGCTAAGAGGTAATGGAACCGGAGGTGTGAGCCGAAGGAAGAACCTTCCCCTTAGTCCCCTCATAACTAGAGTGGCTGGGTTAGATTGAGAGGCGAGAATCACTTTCAGTCGGTTGTACGACAAATTTTTCTTCAGGAATTCAAACTTAAAAAGAAAAAAATCTAGTCATCTGATCATAAGGACTATCTGATTGACAAGGCCTTAGCCTTGTCTGGCTAGCTGCACCAACCTAGGGGTTGGTTGATGTATGCGAGGAAGGAGGTCACTCTGACATCAATTGGTTTGATCTTAGGAGTCGATCCCAAGGAGGCGGAGGAGATTTGTCACTTCACCTAGACCATCTTCTCCCCCACCTTTTTCTTCCACTCGCTTAGCCGCAATGGCTAACCCTGGATCTGGACTTAATCAAGATCCAGAAGAGCTGGACCCACAAGCTCATCTAAGAGCCCGGGTCACTGAATTAGCTCAAGCTTGGGATTAGAACCCAAGGTGGCAAAGATGATTTTTCGCTTTGCCTGATCCTTCTCCTCGGATTATCAAAATGGTTAACCCATATCCTAACCCTGGATATTATGACCCATACCAGTCGATCCCTCAAAGGACCGCATCTTATAACCCAGGATATAGATTTCACACTCCTGCATCTCACCCATTGAATATGGGTAGACCTAATTCACCCCCTGGAACCCTTGAAGAACTGCCAGTGCATATGCGACCTAATTACATAATACAGAGAGCTATAGCAGTGCTAAGGAAAAGGACGCATCCTATCTACACAAAATCCAAGCTATCACTAAGCCTAACCAAAGACAAAGCAAGATTCTGTATCAACAAGCTGTGATGGGGCTCCTTCAGGGAACAGCAGGGATAACAAGGCTAATTGGACAAAATCAGGAAACTCAAGAACTACTACTTTTGAGATATCAAGTAGAAAATAGCCTTGAAGACCTCGAAGAATCTGAAATGACTACGCCGGAAGGATACATAGGAGATTCTCAAGAGCAGATGTCGGAAGATAATTCACGGGAAGAAGAATCCAGCTTGGATATGAGACAGGAGCAAGAAATATTTAGAATGGGTTCGTCTAACAACTCCATTCAGGAAAGTGAGGAGGAAAGGACTGATATCTCCAGGACTGAGCCACAATCGGATTATCCTGAATCTTGGGAGATACCTCTTGGGTTAGATAACCCAACCATGATAAGGGAAGTAGATCCATTTGAGGATATGGATCTTGAGGCAAACGTTAGATGTGACACTACTGATCAGTCTAGGCCACTTCCCATTATAGGTGAACCTGTGCTAGAGCCAACATCTTCTGATCTGCACCCTTCTTTCACCTACATCCCTAATGCGGATGTTAGAGATTCTGAGATGACACTTTCTATCCCTGATCCTAACATCAGAAGACCAGAAGTAGCTATGGATGACTTGATTGAAGAAATAAATATGCTACCTGAGGCAGGAATTACTGAGGAGCCCAACAGATATGAGGGTGAAGCTTTGAGCAGAATGAGCTGGGGACGCACCTACCATCCTAGTCAATCTAATGGATGGCTCGACCCCAAGCCTGAAGAGTCAGCCTCCGATGAATCGGAGATGAGTACTGATGAGGATGAAGTAATTTATGACGAGGATTTTAGTGACCTCCCCAAAGATCTTCTACTTTCACGAATACCCCCATATGATCCAGAGCATGGAGAGGACATGATCTTTGATGTCAATTATCGTTATGAGGATCCCTATGACTCAGATTCTGGTTCTGAGATACATTTTGATCTACTCCCTCAGCAACTTCCTACTGAATTGTGGGACATGATAAATTAGCTGAATCAACATCATGATCCCCCCTCTGATTGTCCTCTATCTTCCACCACCACTCCACACTTTCTTATAGCTAGACTTTTTGGAGTAGGGGTGCACAATCAGTTGGTTCGCATCTTCGGACCACTGGTTCTAGGAGCATATGAGCACATCTTTCTCTTAATCTTGATCAGCTCCTATGTTAGAACTGATACATCTGATTGACTTTTCGTCTAGCTGGAGGCGTTAAACTCAGCATTTACCCCACATTCATCCATCACCTTATACATACTCGCTTTATACATAGCATTTTTTTTTCTTTTAGCATATTTCCTTTTTGCATATTGCATTCTGTCAGGTTGGCCGATGTTGAATGTTAAAATTTCAAAAGTAATTCCAGGTGATTTCTACCCATTTACTCCTCGTTATACTTATTCTCTTTTGTATTCATGCATGAGGACATGCAAGAACTTAGGCATGTGGGGGTAGATAAGATAAAACTGAAAATTTTTATGCCAACATTTAGGAAAACCTTGGAGCTACATGTCAAATGTACTTTAGGATCCTAAATAAAAGAACAATCGACTCCACCTCCAATGCTCAGGTTGGAGCTAAAAATCATTCGTAACAACCACTTCCGACTCACCCACTCACCTTTTGTTCTAAATTTAGGGTCAAGTTGAATGTAACCCGAAAGGGAAATTTCATGAAGTACGAATATAAAAGGTTACTTGTTTATAGCGTATATACATAGTGCATCCATGAATAAGATTATCTTATTAAGAGAATGCATTAGGGATTTTATCTTCTAATTGATTCCTGTAATATGGAATCTAGTATAAATTTTCTCACACACGTAGAATTTGCAATGGATTCACGGTGAAGGCTGATAAACATGTTTAGTCTATTGAGAAGAAGCAGTGCTTCTTCTCCTGAACCCCTGGACAGTGCTTTGGGAGTCAGGTAGATTTTCTTCCAGAAATCTGCCAAATAGTGTGAGATGAGAGTAGAGTGTACTGGTGCTCTAAGGTTAGTACAAGGGATCTGGAATCCTAGATAATTAGGTGATGATACTTAGAGATAAGGCATAGTTTTCACTCTCAGTTCCTACGTATACATTTTGTGTGAATTTTGAGAGCCACCAAATAAGTCAAATACGCGGAGAGCGAGTTTTCATAAAACTAGGGCTAAGGTGGATGGTTACGACCATTCTTTATGGAATCCTCGGCTGAAGGAGCGTATTGATGTCAAGGTCAGAAATACACCGTCCTATCCATCTCTCTCGGTGCCGTGAGTAGGCATTTCCACCAAATAAGCCACCCAATGTCTCTTAAGTACCACCAATCCCTAATAATGCCTCCTCAATAAAGTTCATGGATGTGTGCTAGTTATGTTGTGCTAAAAAAAAAAACAAAATTTGCATAGGAAAAAAATGAAAAAAAGAAAAATTGAAAAAGAGAAAAATTAGAAAAAGAAGAAAAAGCAAAGAAAAAAAGAGTGAATATTTAGTGTTTATTTCAGTTGCATTGAGGCAATACCACCAAATAAATTTGAGATCCACCAAATATGTCCTTAACCCACCTTTCTTGTGTTTTTGACTGCCTGAATACTGGCTGAGGAATTCTGACTTAGTGTTAGAGTTATGGGAACTCAATTAAAGTGTTAATGTCAAGTGAGACCACCAAATACTTGTCATATGTGTGAATCTGATGAGATTGTGAGCTCTAAGAAAAAGAAAGAAAAGAAAAGAAAAAGAAAAAGAAACGAGAGAATGAATACAAAAGAACTAAAAGAGAGCATAGTTTTTCTGGTCATTCTCTGAGTCGAGTTACGTAATAATTTGGGAATCTAGATTCTAAAGTACTAATTTCTATGTAGCAACAAGTTAGAGTGAGCCACCAAATATATAATCTTTTTCCTCTAAGATTCTCAACCTAATCTTAAAGCTGGGTGGAATTCATAGAATATCTTGAATACCCCGAGGGAAGAAGTCCACCTATCCCGCTAGAATTTTTACTAGGGGACAAGTACAAGCTATAGAGGTGAATTAGTTTTTCACTTGAATCAATTGCAAAAGCTACATGGCTACACTTTCACGATTGTCAGGATTTCTAGAGCATAGGATGAAAACAAAAAGGAGAAAAATTTCTAGGCATACACTTGATGAAATAATCAAGGGACCCTTCTGTGAATAATTTAGTCTCGCATTTGCTAGGGACTAGCAATATTTAGGCATGGGGGTACGATTGTGCAGCAATCACAGGTCTTAATTGACCTAAATTAGGCTAGGACTTAGCATAAGTTAGGACAATTCATGCATACATAAGCATTACTAGCACCTTTACTGCTTTCTTTTAGCTATGCATAAAATAATGCTATAATGTTCTAATTGGGTGCATTATGTCAATTGCAGATAATAAGCTGATTAGAAGCTAGATTTGAAGCTGGATCTAAAGCTGGATCTGAAGAATAAAGAATAACTGGTGTTCTAGTAGAGCTGGAGTGGAAGACCTAGATTAGATGTAGTAGATAATAATGTAAGGGAGTTAAGGTATGCTATTCTATTAAGTAGGAATAAAGTAATAAATTGTGAAGAACTTAGGTCCATCCTAGCCCTAGGACAACTTAGAAGCTTCCCTAAGCTTAGCCACCCTTAAATTAAGTCACCGCACCCTAGGAAACCTTAAAACTCTAATTCTAGCCTCTATCTGGACATCTAGATGAGTTATAGGATGTCCAGAACCCTTAGCCAACTCCCGCACACCTTAAATCCACTTCTACAGTGTTATTGGACATCCAGACACTTGGTCAGACATCCAATTTCTGCAGAATACCCAAGATAGAACCTAGAAACCTCCTGACTCTGATTAGACGTCCAAACAATAAGTTTGGACTTCTGATTTTTCATTATAAGATGTCTGATAACTTTATTGGATGTCCATAACTACCCTCTAGACCCTGTTTTGAGATTCAAGCCTTGATCTTGGATCTCTAGCCCCCTAAACCCAATTCTAACCCCCTACGAACCTAAATTAAGGTGCCCTAACCCTAGTATATCACCTCTAGACCTCCCTAAGGACCTAATTAGGTCCTCACTAATCGTAATTGACTTGGATCTTAGTTAATTTCATCAGCCTATTCAATTGGACTCATTGAGTCCAATTGAGCCCCGATCTCAGCGCACACTATCCAATTGGACTTAGTGAGAGTCCAATTGACCTATACCTGACTTAATTGAGTTATTTTACTCTCAATTAGGTTTCCACACACCCAATTAAACTTTTATTAAGTTTAATTGCACTTTACCTAAGTGAATTAGGGTTTACAACCCTAATTTGAGACCTACCTAGACCTAAACCCACTAGAACCTAACCTAATTAACCTAGGCACCTAAGTTTCGACCCACACACACCATCCACATGAAAATACCTAGTCTAGAGTTCTCTAGAACTTTGTACCATGTGTGGTTGCCTTGGTTGCTAAAATTAGCAACCAAGAGCCATTCAATTTTTAGATCCACATTTGGTGGATCTAAAAACCACCATCCATCCTCTCTCTCACTCTCCCATGAGCTCCCACCATATACCTCTCTATAGAATTCCATAATTCTCTAGAGAGCTTCCCTTAGGTCTATAAAAAGACCTAAGGGGTGGCCATTTGGTCAATCTTGGTCTTTTAGCATAGCTCCACCTTCCCTAAGCCATCACCACCTCCACCTCCATGTTCACGAGCTCCACCATGATGTCACCACCTCCATGCGAAGCCTAGACTAGGATCAACTTCTCCAACCTCTCTCCAAGGGCTGGCCTAAGCACCATTGGCCACCCCTCTTTCTCTTCTCACCCATTCAAAGGCCATCAGAGCTCACCTCTAAATGCCCTTAGTTCTGCTAGAATAGATTATAGTTCTTCATAGATTTAATGCTTTATTTACTGCTTAGTAGTGTAGCTCCATATTCTCCCCCAATGATGCATGCATAATCCCCCCATAGATTCATGTATGTAGTTGTTTTCTGCTAGCTAGATTTAAATTTTCCTGTACAAACATTCTGCTACCTGTGCTGTAACCACCATCATGCCTCAATGAAAATATTTATATATATTTATATGTTGAGAATCACCATGTGCCTGATTATCATCTTTTGGTGTGATTAAAGTTGCATACTTTCAATTTCTGATATTCTGGCAACAACATGTCATGTATCAATACGTATTTAGTATAAATCAACATGCGATTTTGAATAAGTAGAGCAAGAGAGATCGATTTCAAATCTACATTTCCATAAACGCCTCCCAGAGATGAATGACGGAAACTCCAAGTCTCGTTATCTTAAAATTATTTTTGTTGATCGTATTTCGCAACTGTACTACAACTCATTTTTGATCAAATACGCGCTCTACGATCCCAACACCTCGTTCATTTAGGCATCAATATATTCTGGTCGCTGTTGATTACGTGTCCAAATGGATTGAGGCAATTCCCACCTAGACTAATGACCACAAGCTGGTCATCGATTTTGTGAAGAAAAATATCCTCAGTCGATTCGTGATTCCTCGGGCAATTATCAGTGACGGTGGCACACATTTCACTCATGCCCAGTTTCGGAATTTACTAGGGAAATATCGGGTGAATCATCGGATTTCCACACCTTACCACCCTCAGACGAACGGACAGGCCGAGGTCTCCAATCGGGAGATCAAAAACATTTTGCAGAAAAGCATTAGGCCTAATAGGAAGGATTGGACCCAAAAGCTAGATGATGTTCTTCGGGTCTACCGTACAATGTACAAAACACCTATTGGTATGTCTTCTTTCCATTTGGTGTTTGGTAAGGTGTGTCACTTACCCATTGAACTTGAACACCAGGCATTTTGGGCCATCAAGAAATGTAATTTTGAACTAGAGTTGGCTGGGAAAATCAGGAAACTCCAACTATCTAAGTTGGAGGAGCTTCGAAATGATGCTTATGAAAATGCCAGAATCTATAAGGCAAGGACCAAAGCTTTCCATGACCAGATGATTTCACATAAAAGCTTTAAGTCGAACCAGAAGGTCTGGCTTTTCGATTCTCAATTGAAGCTTTTCCTCGGAAAACTCAGGTCTAAGTGGGATAGCCCATTTGTTAATGAGTGGATTTTCCCTAACGGGGCCGTTGAAATCTCTGACCCAAAGACGGGTAATATCTTCAAGGTTAACGGACAACGTCTCAAACCCTTTGTTGACATATGCTCCCTGAACTCGTCTCGGACAAGGTTGCTCTTACCTTGCCTTAACCACCACAAGCCGATCATCGCCTAACTGAAGGAACTAAACTCAGCACGTGTAAAGACTATTCCAAGTTGACCAGAATCCCACAGAAACTAGGTGCTACTCTTCCACTTCTGCTCTCCTGCATGCCTGTATTTTTAATAATGAGGACACTGCAATAGCTAAGCATGGGGGCTGGATATATCTTATAATCTTTTTGTCAATTGTAACAGTAATTTCCTATTATTTGATTCAAAAAAAAAGTTTAGAATTAGGAGACTAGAACTTAGGCATTAGGAGTTGCAAACTTTAGGAATTGATACTTTGAGACCTGAATACTTAGACTCTTTAGGTCTTCGGGCTTAATTAGCCCAGGTGTCCACTCGAATGTGGACCTAGTCTTAAGTCCTCGCCAATTAAAATTCATTTTAATTTGGTAAATAAATTGGGATGATAAGTATGTGACTTATCAACCTGCCCTCTAATTTGGGAAGACTTTAAGCCTAAGAATCTACACACTTTTTTACACTGACTCACTTTTCGACTGTTTCTTCAAAAATTGGGTAGCTAATGAACTATCTAGGGTGGCATGACTGGCAAGTTGTCATGGGTAACAACCCATTGGCCAGTTGTCCAGAACCCAGCTCACAAAAGAGGCACAATAATTTCCAAAACACTTAGGGAAGAAGCGGGGAAGTAGAATAAACCAAGGAGATATACACTGGGTTCGCCCTTGTGTTGACCCCATAAATTAAAGTAAGGAGAAAGCTACCATTCGAAAAGATAAACCTTTAGGTAAGGTCACCTAAGGTTGTAGAAACCCAAAGTTCGTTTTAATGGCTGCCTAGTGAGTCTTTCACCCTTTTCACTAGATACTTAGTAGTTAGAGTCCTTTCCAAGTCTTGGGTGGGTTGAGTAGCTGTAAGAAGTTATCCTGGAACTCTCAAGCTCCAACAGTACAAAAAAATTGGAAAAGAAGAAAAATAAGAAAAATTTTTTGTATCTTCTCTTTCCAAATAAGGCGAGGGCTTGGATAGCCTTCATTCTAGTAGACACCTGAGCACTGTCGAGTCTTCGTAACCAGATCTTAGTGTTAACAGGGCGAGATCAATTTTGTAAAAGATAGATGTTGCTACGTCATAGTATAGTTGAAATTTCCTTGAAAATTAATAAATTTTATTACTCGAATGTTAAGTTCGAGGTCGAATAGGGGGAGCAGATGGAATTTATGCACTAATCTCAATAGATGTAATTTGAACACTTAAAATTACTCAAAATCTAATCAGAATATCAAGCATGAGTTTATGAATAATGAAATTTCGCATAAAAGAGAAATTGGATGCCTGACTATAGAATCAGACGTCTTAAAAAGGTTTGACTCTTTTTTTCTTAGCTCTTTCTTCAGCTTCCTCTTTTGTTTCAGTTCTTCTTTCTTTCTCTAGTTCTTCTTCTTTCCTCTCTGACTTCTCCTTCTTTCTTTTCTTCCTTAGCTTTGGTCGCTGGCTCTTCTTCTCCTTTCTTCTTCCTTTCTGACTTAGCTTTCTCTGCCCTTAGCTTCTTTGCCTTGGCTTCTGATTTCCTTCTTTCTCTTTCTTCTTCAGCCGTGCCTTCTCCTTCCTTAGATCTTCTTTTCCTTAGCTTTCTTCTACGGCTCTTTTCTCCTTAGCTTCTTCTGCTTCCTACTGCTTAGCTTCCTTTGCTTTTCCTTCTTCTCTGTGACTGCACCCAAGGCTTCCTCCTCCTTTCCTTCTCTGGCTTTAGCTTCCTCTTCCTTCTTCCTTTCCTTGCAAACAAGTGCAAAACCTACCCCTACCCACCCCCGCGAACTCTCTCTGTCTTTTCTCTCTTAGGCTCACTTTCCCAGAGCCATTCTCGGGTATACGGGTCGGGCAAGCACACCCGGGTCCAGGCGCATTAGCTTAGGTGGTGCGCGAGGAGTGCAGGGTTATCGGGTCAGGTCAGCCAGGTCCACGGAGAGTGAGCACTGACGAGGCGGGTATGTGGGCGAGGGGACCTCACCTCGTGTTCGAAAGAAAAGAGCCTAAAACACAAATTCGTCTTATACCGCCTCGCTGCTTCTAAAGTTACCGAGGTGGGACTAAAAGTCCCACCTGCTTCGCTTGCACCCGCAGGAGGATGCTTCGCCTAATTGCTGTGGCTGTAGTGCTCTCTCAATGCTAATCACTGGCTGAATGTGCACGTGTGGTAATTTCGCATCACTTGGACCTAGGACCCTGGAGCGCGATGCCTAGATTGAAGCTTGCAAGCAAGCTTCACAGCTGCGCTAATGGCGGCGAAGGTCGAAACCCTATCAACATGAATACGACCTCACGACCCTGTTAAAATACTTAGAAAGCTTCGTCGTGGCACAGTGAAGGTGTCTAGGTGGGTGGCATGGCATGCGTGCGTGGGTCGAGGCGACGAGAAGAAGGAGGATATGTCACAGGAACTCGCTGGATGCTTTGCCGGAGGAGAAGAGATGAAGTTGAGGGTTGTTCTCCAACCAAACCAAGCTGGCAATGGACGGTCGGGGTTGGGGCTTCTTTTATAGCTTCTTGCAGAGGGCCTTGTGCTTAGATGGCAAGCTTCCAAGCACAGGTATCCTCGCCGGAGTAGGAATGCGAAAAAATACCCAAATCTCTCATTCATTCGCATGAGAGATTGGGCGGGAATCAAGGCTTGAAACTACATTCATACGATCGGGAATTCCTCAGAGAATCTCCATTTCAAATTTGAGAGGGAATCTCTGAGGAATCAAGGAGAAATCCCCTCTGGAATCCTCACCGGAGGACTCCTCCACTGTAATGGTGGAGGGACCTAATTGCAAAGAATAGCAAGGAAACTAGGGGGGTCTCTGCAAGATTTTCAAAAGCTAGGGGGTTTAAAGGTAATTGGGTTGGACTATTTTGCAAAGTAGGTAAAGGTGAACTCCCCTTAGGTCCAAATTTTGGTACAAACCTAATTTGGACCTAAGGAATCCAATGGTGAAGTTGGATTTTAGGTTTAACCATGTTCGACTGGGCATTTTACACAAAAGCCTAATTTAAGGAAAATAATTAGTTAGGACCCCTATTTAGGTCAAAATAGGTTCCAAATGCTAAATTGAAGGTTCTAAACCCTAGGGGATATTTTTCCATGAATTTTAGAGGATTTAGATGAATTTTATCCTGACGAAAACCTTGTTGAATTAAGTGGGTCTGTTTTAAGATTACAAGAAGTCATTTAATTTCCAGATTGCACATTAACCTTTTTTGATTGAACCTACCCACTTTTTATCTTGTCAAGACCTTTTGACCTATGTTTAGCCCCTGAGAAATCCCGTTAATGTACTGCATTGATAAAATTACAGTTTTACCCTTTGTTTCTTTTTTTCTCTCATAACAGTTATTCCTTGAATTGGGCCCTTCTCTAGGTTATGTAGGAGCTTTTATTCTCTTTTCTTAGGTCAAAATGAGCTAGTTAGGGCTTATGATGGTGTTTCCATCATACCCCCATGCCTAGCTTTTGCTAGTCCCTTAGCAAAATTTCAAGGTTTTAACTTCTGTTCTAGACCATGAGTTCCATTCACAATTTATGATAAGTGCTTTTTTTCTTTTTCTTTTTCTTTTTGATTAGGTTAGAATGCCGACAATAGGCCTAGAGGTACTAAAGTACCAACCAAGATCCAGACCTGGCCAACCCTAGCCTCGATCTTCTACGAAGGTTTTTAAGGCCTACAGGAACTATCCTAAGGTTCGTTGGACTCCGCCGTTAAAGCACTTATGCTTGAGACATATTTTAGCCTTGGTTCAGTTTGCAGTGCATTTTTGTAAGAGAGAGACAGAGGATTTATTTGTTTGGAGAGTTTTCTCTCTCTTTTCTTTTTATTTCTAGCTTCGGACTGGCTTCTTAACACAGTCTATATCGGATTCCTTATCCCCATCATCAATCCTCAAAGGTACCTGGCAATCGATGCTTCATGATAGCACCGCCCATGGCAACCCCCAGAACCCTGACTTTCGAGATTTCGAGATAATCATGCCTATGGCATTTCGTGGCCAAATCCAGACCCTGGTAATCGACATTTCGTAATAATGCCGCCCATGGCATCTGAACCAGCAGGGTGCTTACATGCCCCCAGTAGGATACGTAAATATCCTAGGAGACAAGCACCGAGGAGACGATATGTTGTTACGCATCTTCGAGGGAAATTTCCTGCCTCTTCGTGCCAGGAACTCGTCCAAATCAACTTGTGTTGATCGGCTGCTCCTAATCTAGGTAACTTTTTTTTCAAAATATTTAGACACTTTTGCGTGATTTTGATAGTTATGTACACTGAACCAGACTATGTGTGGATTGGGGTGCTTAGGTTACCGAGTCCCGTAAACCAAAGGTCAGTTAACAAGGCCGAATACTCCCTAAGCCTTAGACCTAATACTTAAGCTTCGCATTTTCCCCAACCTCTTGAGGATTACCAGATCTTAGCGGATACTTGAATTTTTAAGCCTAAGAGTCTAGCCCAAAAGGCCTAAGATCAGCGTTCCTTCTAGTCTCTTTTTGTGTCTCATTAGCACTTTTCTTTCATTTATTATTTTCCTTGATAAGGTCTATAACTTTTCTTAATCCCTTAATCTCTTACTAATGACTATCTCTTTCTTTTTCATTTTGTGCTCCTTTTTGGCATTTTTCTCTTTTCCTCCTCATGGCTTTAAAATTTTCTTCCCTCCAATTTTTTGCTCTTTTTCACAATTTTCTATTTTTTTTGGTATTTTTGACATATGTAATTTTTTGTGAGAATCCTTCTAACTTTTCTTGGTTTTGTATGTTTGCACTTCACCAACCCCCATGCCTAAGTTTTGCAATGTCCTTATTGTAAACGGAAGGTGTGAAATAGTGTTAGGTCCATGGACTGAGAACAGGATTTATCAGGTGGGCGACTGGGTCGATAATGACTATTGCGGACGATTTGAAGCTCTGGTACGTGTACCAGAGGTGGGATTGACTATTCTAAGGCTGAACTCAGGGTGCAATAGACGTGGAGTACAGACAGATAACATGACAGATCTCAGTTTTTTGGAATGATGGGTTGCCTCTCGTTAAGTGCTAAATTCGATGCCTTCATTCGAGCAGGAAATGGGATGGAGAAGGAGTGGTCAAATCAATAGAGTTTTGTAGAACAAGCACCTTGATTAAGAGCCTTGTTGGTCCAACCAGGTGCTTGTTCAGATCAGTAGGCTGATGATGCAGCCCAAACCCTATTAATCTAGTGGGTTGATAAATGTAGATCAAGAGATGTGGAACCACCATATGTTATGGAGCTCAGATGGATGTGGAAGTGAAAGTTCGGGGTTTGGCTGAGTCGAATCAGCTTGGTCAGAGTAGGGATCCGTGAAGTAATCAGTGAATGGTGTGGAAACCCTACAGGGGTGATCAGAAAATAATGGAGCATGGTTGTTAGTCTAATCAATGTCCGAAACCCGATGTATGTGAGAAGTTGAATCATCTGCAATCGGCTTAGTATGAGGGGAATCAGAATAGAAATTGAGTCCGATTGCGGGTCGGGGTTGAAGATGGGTTTGGATGGGTTCTGTATGTGTGGAAGAGGTGGCTTCTATGAGAATTGTGTATGAGGGCTCTTCTAGAAATAAGTTACAGGTCGTTTCATTGAGAGAGTCCTCGTAGTAGCTTTCAAAGTCAAAGGTAAATGCCTGAAGAGTGTCTATAGGAAGATGGAAATTTGAATCGAGAAAAGATTCGAATTCTGGGTTGCATTCACTCTCAGCATTTCTTGGTTTTGATTCCTAAGGATCAAAAAGAAATGATTCCATCTCGTTGAAACCTGAGCATAAATCAGTGATCTCGGGAACCGGGACCTCAGAGTCGGAGTTGGAGAATGAATCATGTGAGCTGAGGTCGTAGATTAGCTCGTTGTATTCAGGAAACAAAGGTTCTCCGAAATCATGGTAAGATTCAAAATCATCGGAGATATTGCGAAAATCAAGTTCTGAATGCGATTCGAGATCAAGAGTTCCACCACTGAGTAAATCATATGTTGTAGAATTAGCAGCCTGACTTGGGTCTAACCTATATGTAGATTCTGAGCTCCAAAAGGTGTTCTTATTTGATCTAGGCTCAAGTTCTAGTCTTGTAGGAAAGACTTAATTAAAGCCCACTCGTCCAACTCCTCGATTTCTGTATCTTAGATTGGCGTGACTTCTGAAAAATTGATCTGATTCTCTAAGGATGTTGGAGAGGGATATTCATCAAATAGAGGCCCAGAATCATATTCCCAATTGAAACTTTGATTTTTGTCATAGAGGGCCTCGTAATCTTCCCAATAAGTTTCAAATCCAGATTCTATGCTGAGGATGTGGGTTAAATCACTAGGATCTAGGTCTGAATTACCTTCGAGGGTCACCTTATCAGAGTAATGGGCAAAATTTACACCCTCGAGAGGTTCAATTCTACTTTCATCATTGCAGGAGTTTCAAAATTCTATGCTTGGTGATCCAGTTTCTAGGGTTGGCTCAACATTGTGTTCTCCTGTAATTGGAACTTCCCAACCTACTTCATTATCAGGCATATTGTACTCCATCTGGGTTGGGAATCCATAACAACTCTGTGCCTCAAACCTGAGGTTTGGGAAATCGGATTGATCCTCAATACTCTTCCAAGATGGTTCATCATCTGTTTGGGGTGTGTAGGGGTATTTCTGATCTATAATTTGTTTCAATAATCTCATCATCTCTTCCCATTTTTCAAGATCATCTTGGTGTTGTTCCCAAAGTACAGGATTTGTCATGCATTGAAGGTATTCAAAGTTGTGTAATTTTTCTATCTCAATGTATCCTGTTATGAGAATGTCTCGGGTTGATCTATTTGTGGCTTCTGTCAATAAAACTTGGGCACAGTTTATGATGAAAGTTGTGGTTGTTGGTACACTAACCTGAATGTCTTCTACTAGTGTTGATGTTTTGTATTCAATTTCATAGAACTCAAGGGCATCCTCAATCATCCTATCTCTCTTGGATCTCTGTGATTCAGGTTTTTTGAATGGTAATCCTAAGTAACTCGGCAGCATTTTTGGATCAAATGGTGGAATCAAGATGTAGAATCAGAATTTGGATCAAGATGTAGAATCAAGTTGTGAAGTGAATGGATCTGAATAGAGAGTCCCACTTGAAAATTTATGTGTGTGCTCTAAAGAGAAGGGATGAGGGACTGGATGTGTTTTTGACCCAATCAAGACACCCAAAGATGTTTGGATGACTATGGAGGTTCGGGGTAGATGATACCCCTAGATCGGAAAGTCATCCACCTAAGAATTACCTGGGCAGCTAGAGAGGGAGAGTCCCGCAAAGACCGCTACACGGTAGAGCATCCCCACGGGTTACAAGGTTTCCCCCACCCGACCTCTCTTGTCACTGAGATTCCAGGTAGACCGGAGTGGGTGGAGCACGAGGAGTGTAGGGTTATCGGGTCAGGTCAGCCAGGTCCGCAGAGGAGTGAGCACGGACGAGGTGGGTATGTGGGCAAGGGGACCTCACCCCATGTTTGGAGGCAAAGAGCTTAAAACACAAATTCATCTTATACTGCCCCGTCGCTTCTAAAGTTACCGAGGTGGGACTAAAAGTCCCACCCGCCTACGGCCGTAGGAGGATGCTTCACCTAATTGCTATGGTTGCAGTGCTCTCTCAAAGCCAATCACTGGCTGAATGTGTGGGTGTGGTAATTCCGCGTCACCTGGACTTGGGACCCTAGAGCGCGATGCCTGGATTGAAGCTAGCAAGCAAGCTTCACAGTTGCGCTAATGGCGGTGGAGGTCAAAACCCTGTCAGCATGAATACGGCCTTACGGCCTTGTTAAAATACTTAGAAAGCTTCGCCGTGGCACAGCGAAGGTGTCCAGGTGGGTGGTGTGGCGCGGGGCAGCTAATAGCCGTTCATCGCGATTTTCAAAAGATACGCGTTGTAGTATGTTGCGAAAAATGATTATCAATTTTATTTATTTGTTACTCGAAATTTGAAAACATTCCGAGGTCGAACTAACGGAGCAGCAGTATTTAGAAGCAGAAAAATCACAATTCTCAAATATGTTCAAGGAAGATAAATGTTATAGTGACAAAAAGAAATAGATTCACTTTTTTCTCTTCTCTCTTTCTTCTTTGCTCTCTCTCTTTTCTTCTTTCTCTGTCTTCAAAAGTCTGATACTGTGAATCAGATGCCTTAAGTGGCATTTGCTACAGTGCCAGTGTCTTCTTTTTCTTCTTCTCTTTGGTTCTCTACCGCACTTCTTCTTCTTTCATTCTTTCTCTGCGGCTCTTCCTTCAGCTGCTCTTCCTCTTCCTTCTTCCTTCTTCTTTGGCCAAGTCCTCTTTCTCTGAGGCCGAGTCTCCTTGGCTTCTTCTTCTTCTCTTCTTCTTCTTCTTCTACCTCTGCTCCTTTCTCTGCCCTCTTCTTCTACTTCAACTCCTTATTCACTATGCTTCACCTCTTCTTCTTCTTTGGCGCGGCTAAGTCTTCAGCTGGCCTCTTCCTCTTCTTCCTTCTACTGGACTCTTCCTCTTCTCTTCCTCTTCCCCGCAGCTGCTTCCTCTTCCACCTTCCCTGCATAGGCACGATTAAGCAAAACCTACCCCTACCCTCCCTATGTCTCTCTCTCTCTATCTTCTCTCTCCTAGAGCCAGCCAGGTTATCAGGTCGGGTATACGCGCCGGGGACCAAGCCCACCGGCATGCTATGGTGGGCGAGGTGTGAATGGGTAGTCGGGTCAAGACCAGGTCCGTGTAGCGTGGGGTCACGGACGAGGAGTGAGTGGGCGAGGGACCTCACCTCGTGTAGTTGGAGGCGATAAGCCCAATTCACAAATTCAATTTATTTACCTGCACTCGCTCGAAAATGCATGAGGTGGGACTAAATGTCCCACCTTCCTGTCGTACGCCTAGCAGCAGATGGCGCATCCAATTGCAGCTGCAGATATGGACCCCGACGCCAATTAAAGGCCTGGTTGAGTGCGCGAGGGGAGTCTGCGCGACCTGGGCTCGTGACCTAGAGCTGGTGATGTCTGGAGCTACTTGCAATCTTGCTCCAAGCTCGGCGTCAATGGCAGAGGTGGCTCTGGACCTGAAAACACGAACACGGCCTTGCGACCTTGTAAGAACACTCAGAAGGCTTCGCCAAAGCATAGCAAAGGTGGCCCGGTGGTCGGAGTGGCGTGAGGGCGCCTGTGCATGTGTGCCTTGGGCTCACTGTGTGCGTGCAGGTGGGTGTGTTCGGGGGGAGGTTCCAGTGGGTGGCACGATGAGTGGAGTGAGGGGAAATGGTCAGAGAGGTGAGGCGAAGCTTTGGGACCAGTTGGCAAGGGGTGAAACGGCCTGTGGAGGTGAAGTGGCCTCGCCGGAGTTGGTGGTCGGAGGTGAAAATGATGGTGGTGGAAGTGGCAGTCGAGGGGTCGAAAGTACAAATTAAGAGAGGGGAAATGAAGAGGAGAGTGAGAGGAACCTAATTGACCGGTTTGGAGCGAAAAGGGGAGGCGGAAGGAGAGCGGCTGGTACTTCCCTCGCCGGAGACGAAGGTGCCCTGGGGAAGAAGATAGCGATGACGAAGGGGGTCGGAGGGCGCACGCTGGTACGGCGCGGCACGGCGGAGAACGGAGGAGCTGGCTCTGCGACTAATATGGTGGAAGAGGGATGAGAAGAGGGAGGAAGAGCCGCCGGAAGCTCTGGGCTGTTGGTCGGAGTTGGGAAGAGATGAATTAGAGAGAGATCTCTGGCCAATTTGAGCTTAGAGGAAGCGGTGTGGTCTGCCCTTCCTTAAATAGGCACAGGCAGGGTAGGAAGCGTGCGAGGGCGGCAGGAAAGCCACGCTGGAGGTAAGGCCGATCGGATACCCATACCTCTCGAGCGTTCGCACGAGAGGTATGGTGGGTTTTAGGGCATGGGGAGCTACTCATACGGTAGGGGGCTCCGCAAGGAGCTCCCCTTTCAAATCTAGGGGCGACTTCCGATGCAAATCAGGCGTAAACCTCCGTGCGAAGTCGTTGGAGGTATGGCCCCTGCTACGAATGGCAGAGGGACCGAAATGAAGAAAAAGGTGAGAAAGTTGAGGGGGTGATTGCAAGGGTTTCAAAAAGTTGAGGGTCAGAAAGTAATTTTGAGGACCAATTTGCAAAGTAGGTCAAGACGACCATCCCTTAGGTCCAAATTTTCGTATAAACCTAATTTGGACCTAAGGAATCCAATGGTGAAGTTGGATTTAAGGTTTGACCATGTTTGACTAGACATTTTGCATAAAAACCAAATTAAGTCAAATATTGGGTATGGACCCCAATTTAGGTCAAGGTAGGTTCCAAAGGCCAAATTGAAGGTTCTAAACCCTAGGAGATATTTTTCCATGAATTTTAGAGGGTTTAGTTGATTTTTATCTTGCCTGTAACCTTGTGAATTAAAGTGGGTTTGTTTTAGGGTTACAGAATGTCATTTAATTCCTAGATTTTGCCATAACCCTTTTCTGACCAAATCATCCTACTTTTTCTCTTATTAAGTCCACTTGACCTATGCCTAGACCCTTAGAAATCCCGTTGATGTACTGTAATGGTAAAATTACAGTTTTACCCCTTGTTTCATGTTTTCCTTTCAGATCAGTAATTCCTTGAATTAGGCCTTCCTTTAGGTTATGTAGGAGCTCTTGTTCACTTTATTAGGTCAAAATATGCTAGTTAGGGTTCATGATGAGGTTCTCATCATACCCCCATGCCTAACTTTTGATATTCCCTTAGTAAAATTTTAAGGTTTTAACTTCTGTTCTAGACCATGAATTTCTTTCACCAGTTATGATAAGTGCTTTTCCTTCTTTGATTAGGTTAGAATGCCAACAATGGGCCTAAAGGTACTCTAGTACCAACCAAGATTCAGACCTGTCCAGCTTTAGCCTAGGTCCTCAGCTAAGGATTTTAAGGCCTGCAGAAGCTATCCTAAGGTTTATCAAACTCCGTTGGTTAAAGCACCCGTGCTTGAGACATTTTTAGCCTTGGTTCAGTTTGTAGTGCATTTTTGGAAGAGAGAGACAGAGGGTTTATTTGTTTGGAGAGTTTTCTCTCTCTTCTTTTTATTTCTAGCTTCGGATTGGCTTCTCAACATGGTCTATATCGGATTCCTCGTCCCCATCATCAATCCTCAAAGGTCCCTGGCAATCGATGCTTCGAGATAACACCGCCCATGGTAACCCCCAGAACCCTGGTTTTCGAGATTTCGAGATAATCCCGCCCATGGCGTTCCGTGGTCGAATCCAGACCCTAGCAATTGACATTTCGTGATAATGCCATCCATGGTATCTGAACTAGTAGAGTGCTTACATGCCCTCGGTAGGATATGTAAATATCCTAAGAGACAAGCACCGAGGAGACGATATGTTGTTATGCATCTTCGAGGGGAATTTCCTACCTCTCCACGCTGGGAACTCGTCCAAATCAACTTGTGTTGATCAGCCGCTCCTAATCAAGGTAACATTTTCAGAACATTAAAAATGCTTCTGGTTGATTTTGATAGTTATGCTCATTGAACCAAATTGTGTGTGAATTGGGGTGCTTAGGTTACCGAGTCCTGCAAACCGAAGGTCAGTTAACATGGCTGAATACTCCCTAAGCCTTAGACCAAATACTTAAGCTTTGCATTTTCCTCACCCTCTTGAGGAATATCTAGATCTTAATGGGTACTAAGAGTCTAGCCAAAAAGGCCTAAGGTTAGAGTTCTTACTAATCTTTTTGTGTTTCTTTAGCAGTTTCTCTTTACTTTTCTTAATGTGGTCTAGAACTTTGGTTAATCCCTTAATCTCTTACTAATGACTATCTCTTTCTTTTTCATTTTGTGCTCCTTTTTAGCATTTTACTCTTTTTCTCTTCCTCCTTTTGATTATGTAAAGCCCATAAAATTTCTTCCCTCCTCTCATTTTTTTGTTTGTTTTCAATTTTTTTTTAATTTTTTGATGTTGTTTCAAAAATTTTTAATTTTTTGGTGCTTTTGACATATGTGATTTTTTTGTTGAAACATTTTCTTGTTAGGAGTTTTCATTCATTTTGCACTTTCATACCCCCCATGTGTAAGATTTGCCATGTCCTCATTGTAAATTAGGTGGGTTTGTATTTAGCTTGGTTCATTCATTAGGACAGGTGTTGGGTGAGGTGACGAGTTGAGGTGACTGTTGCAGACGATTTCTAATCTTAGGTACGAGTACCTGAGGTGGAGTCGGTTGTCCTAAAGGATGAACCCTAAAGTGAAAAGAAATGTCAGGAAAGGTTTCGGGTTTTCGAAAGAATGATGAGTTGCCTTCTGTTAAGCATTGAGTTTTACGCCATCGGCTGGGTGCAATGAGCTCAAAGAGAATGGAGGGTAAAGGATGACTCAGCCAAATCTAGATTGGTTACGTTAATGAACGGTTTGAGTTTCTGACCGTTCACGATAAAGGGTTCAGAATCGTGGCTGAGTGGACTGATCTCGATGGCTCCATTTCCAAAGATTTGCCAAACTAGATATAGTCTGATCCACTTGGATTGCAGTTTTCCTGGGAACAGTTTGAGTTGGGCATCAAAAAGTAGGAGCTTGTGACCAGGATGAAAGATCTTTCTAGATATGTGCTTGTCATGAAAGGCTTTAACCCGCTCTTTGTAGATTCGCGAGTTTTCATACGCATCGAGGCGTAATTCATCAATCTCGCTTATCTGAAGCTTTCTGTAGGTTCCAGCCTTAGAAAGATATAAATTGCAATTCTGTACTGCCCAATAGGCTTTATGCTCCAATTCGACGAGGAGGTGACATGCCTTCTCGTACACCAGTCTGAAAGGAGACATGCCTAGTTGGGTCTTGTGGGCAGTCCTATAAGCCCACATAGCTTCCAAAAGCTGGGATGACCAGTCCTTCCTGTTAGGTCGAACAGTAACCTGAAGGATTTTCTTGATCTCCCGATTTGATAGCTCAGCTAGACCATTAGTTTGGGGGTGGTAAGGAGTAGAGATTCGGTGTGACACCCCGTATTTGGTCATCAGTGACCTGAACTGAGTGTTGGTGAAATGGGTCCCTCCATTAGAAATGATCACTCAGGGAATCTCGAACCGTGAAAAGAATATTTTGGTGAATGAATTTGATAACGATTTTGTGATCACTGATTTGGGTTGGAATGCTTCGATCCATTTGGACACGTAGTCAACAGCGAGTAAAATGTCCTCAAAGCCATTAGAGATGGGGAAGGGGCCCATAAAATCAATCCCCTAAATGTCAAAGATCTCGCATACGAGAATCAGCTGTAAAGGCATCATGTCGCGATGGCTCATGTTGCCTAAAGTTTGGCAATGGTTGCATGCCTTACATTGATTGTATGCATCCTTGAAGATTGCTGGCTAGTAGGAGCCACATTGGAGGTCTTTTGATGCAGTTTTGTGCCCAGAAATATGGCCACCGCATGCCTGGTCATGGCAGAAAGAGAGTATGTCTTTGATTTCAACCTCCAGGACACATCGTCGGATAATTTGGTCAGCAACTATGCGGAATAAGTACGGGTCTTTCCAAATGTAATACTTGGCATTGGAGAGCAATTTGTCTTTCTTGGCCTTCGACCAATCAGATGGGATCTGATGTAATGCCAAGTAGTTTACTATGTCAGCAAACCATGGAAGCCCTGTACCAATAGTCAGGAGGTGCTCATCAGGAAAATGCTCCATGATGGATCCAGAAGGGTCGATGATCTCAGAAGGAAGGCGAGACAAGTGGTCAGCCACCACATTCTATCTTCCCATTTTGTTGAAAATCTCGAGGTCAAATTCTTGCAACAACAAGATCCATCCGATTAATTGAGGTTTCGCATCCTTCTTTGTAAGGAGATGCCTCACTGCTGTGTGATCCGAGTAAATGATAACATGGGAACCCAGAAGATAAGATCTAAATTTGTCAAGGGCAAATACTACGACTAGCAGCTCTTTCTCCGTAACCGTGAGTTACGCTGAGCCTCGTCAAGTATCTTGCTAGCGTAGTAGATGACCATGGGTTTCCTGTTAATTTTATGCCCCAGAACTGCTCCTACAGCAAAGTTAGATGCATCACACATGATCTCAAAGGGTTGAGACCAATCAGGGGATTGTAGGATCGGGGCTTGGGTAACTCGGTCACAAAGGATCTCAAAAGCTTGTGTGCATTCCTTGGAAATTTTAAAAGGTACATCGTTGGAGAAAAGAATGGTCGGGGGCACGCGATTATCGAGAAATCAGGGATAAAGCGATGGTAAAAATCAACGTGCCCCAGAAAAGATCGGATGTCCCTTATCGAGCTAAGCATAGGGAGCTTGGAAATCAAGTTAACCTTAGCTCAATCGACTTGGATGCCTCTCTCAGAAATCAGATGTCCCAGGACAATTCCCTTAGGCACCATGAAGTGGCTATTTTCCCAGGAAAGAACCAGATTCACGTCAATGCATCGCCTGATTATTTGAACCAAGTGCTGGAGGCAATCGTCAAATGATGCCCCAAATACTGAGAAGTCATCCATGAAGACTTCCAGATAATCACCTATCATATCAAAGAATATGGCAAGCATGCACCGCTGAAAAGTCACAGGTGCATTGCAGAGATCGAAAGGCATCCTTCGGAATGAGTACATCCTGAAGGGGTAGGTGAATGTGGTCTTCTCTTGGTCCTCAGGATGAATCGCCACTTGGTTGTAACTGGAGTACCCATCAAGAAAGTAGAAGAATTTATTTCCCGCTAGTTTTTCGAGGATCTGATCAATAAACGGTAGTGGGAAATGATCCTTCTTCGTGGAGGAATTGAGTCTTCGGTAATCAATGCAGACTCTCCATGAGTTGACTATATGGGTCGGTATGACCTCTCCGGTTTCAGTCGTGATAGTGGTGAGTCCTGCCTTCTTAGGCACAACCTGGATTGGGCTCACCCAGCAACTATTGGAGATTAGGTAGATGATCCCTGCATCTAACCACTTAATGATCTCCCTTTTCACAACCTCCTGCAGATTAGGGTTTAGATGTCTCTGCATCTCATGCGAAGGTTGTGCGCCCTCTTCGGAATAGATGTGGTGTGTACAATAAGAGGGACTTATGCCAGTCAAATCATTGAGAGTCCAACCAATGGCTCTATGATGTTGCTGGAGAATAGTAATTAGACGGGATTCCTGGTCAGGTGTGAGTCGGGAGTTTATAATCACAGGAAATGTCTGATTGGAACCCAAAAAGACGTATTTTAGATGATCGGGAAGGGGCTTGAGTTCCAAGATGGGATTATCAGCAGCAGCGGGTGGTTCAGAGTGTGTGTGAGGAATAAGGGTAGGAGATATGTGTGTATCTAAGTCGGGTTCAGACTCCTTTAATTGTGGCTTTTGATCTTCATGTGGTTGGTTGGGGATAATCAGGTTGTCCTCAATATGTGGTTCATCAACCACAGCTCTGATGTCACATATTTGCTCTACAACACCACAATTAATCCCTTGTTGGGCCTTAAAGATGTCAATCTTAAGGGTTTGGTTCCCAAATTTCAACTCTATTTGGCCCTCCTCACAGCTTATGTTGGCCCTAGCAGTGTCTAGAAAAGGTCTCCCTAGTATAATTGGTGTATCCCTTGGGTTCTCAAGTGCATCCATATCTAGAACTATAAAGTCTACTAGGAAGTAGAAATCCCGCACCCTAACAATAACAACCTTGAGAACTCCCTTAGGTGACTTAATGGATCGATCAGCTAACATAATGTCACCTCAGTCGGTTTAAGCTCAGATTCTTCAAGGTGGTTAAGTAGGGATGTGGGTATCAGGTTTATGGAGGCACCTAGGTCTAATAATGCTCTATCAAATTGGGTTTCACCAATCTTACATGAGATCAGGGGAGTGCCTGGGTGTTTTGCCTTGGGTGGGAGTTTACTCAGGATCACAGAGCTGGCTTGCTTTGATAGTACAATTGGACTCCCACTCTTGGTTCGTGGCTTACGTTGGGGTGTACACATGTTTTTCAAGAATCGTGCATAAGCCCGTACGTGGTGGATTGCATCCATCAAGGGGATGTTTATTTGGACCTGCTCAAAGAGCTTGATCAGATCCCACGGGTTTGATTGTCCTCTTTCCCTTGGTCAAGGCCTCAGGAAATGGAACCTTGGTTGGTTCCTCTAGAATAGGTCTAGGTTTTTGATCTGGGACAGGAACATCCTGGATAGCTATAGTAGGGCTTGGATCACTACCAGTCTTGGAGTGGTCTGGATAAGATGGGTCATGGGTTGCTTTACCACTATGGGTTGTTACAGAATTTAATCCCGCCTGGTTCTGGTTGGGGGTTGGTAAGATGGGTTGCTGCTGTTGATAACCCACATAGGATGTTGAAGCTTCCATCCCGTCAAGTGATGGAACAGAAGGGGCCTGATAAATCACGTGTGCTTGGCCTGGGTTCGAGTTCAAAACGCGCCTCTAGGCACGTTATTAGGGTTTGGTAAAGGTTGCTGTTGAGCGCACGAATCGCTACGCTAACGTGCTTGGTTTTAGAAAAACTATCGATGTAGCTTGAAAGCGAAGAATTCGTGTTTAACAACTAAAATTTATACCGAAATGAAAATTCCGGGTCGAACACAGGAAGGCGGACGTTTGATTTAAAAGCTACGCGTTTCTTTTTATTTGTCATGAAGTAATTCAATTTAAAACTATCTAATTATTTACAATAAATAGAAGAGAGAGAGAGAGTAAGAGAGAAAGAGAATATTACACAGAGAAATCAAAATGAGATGTAGAATAAACAAGGAATTTATCATTAAGGAGATTGTTCATTTCACTCTTACAACTACAAAGCATAAAACAATTACTCTAGAAAGCGATAAATTTACTCTGGAAAGCATTAAAAGAATGGAGGGAGAAATGTCCTCCTCGACGATTGCTTGGAGGATGAGCAAAACTACACTAGAAAGCAGTAAATCTATACTAGAAAGCAGTAAAAAGAATAGGGAGAGAGAAATCCTCCTCGACGGTTGCTTGGAGGATGAGCCAGACGGGACGACGCCTGGACAAAGGAGAACGAAGCAGGACGAAGGAGGATGAAGCAGAAGAACGGGAACGGAGCAGCATGTTGTCGTCATCATGGGATCCACTTCCAAAGGGGAATGAAAATTTGGACTTTATCTTGTGAGAAGCATCCCGGGTGTGGGACAAGCTTCTCTTGAGCTTTGGAGGGGTAGAGAAGAGAAGGAAGGGATGAGAATTTCATATGGAGGGGGTCTCCTTTCATACTTGCAAGGAGTGGGGGCAAAATGGACATTACAACTTCAAAATAATAAATGAGGGGTCTTTAGTGATGGATAAATCCGTCACTAAAGCCCCCTACGTGGGCGTAGCTTCCGCGCCCACGCGTGCCTCCACGGCTACCTGCTTCTTCAACACCTACGCACGTTCGTCAGTTCTCAGCCGTCCGATCTCGCAAGATCGGACGGCTTAAGATGCATCTCCGCCCGCTGGGCTGTGCGCCCGCCCGCGCGTACGATCGCACGTCCATGTCGTGCGTTCAATAGCGCGTCGGCGCTATCGGGCGCGCGTGGCCATCCGATCAAGATCAAACGCTCCATGCACCTGCTCGCTTGCGCCTAATTTGAGGCTCGCGGGACTCGATCCCACGACCTCTACTTCGCCTGCAGCTTCGTCTCCGTGTCCACAGCGAAGATCGCACGCAGTTGAAAAGGTCGCACGGATGATTTTAAAGAGCTGCATCCACAGCCGTTGGATCGAGATCCAACGGCGGAGAGGGGGCGGGTGCACGGTCTTCATGGAATGTAAGCGGTCGTTTGGGCGGTCGGGATGGCGCCACATGGCGCCATCTTGGCTGTCCATCTTCTGGAAGTTGTAGATGGTGCCACGGATGTCGGATGGACTCAATTTTTACGTCGTTGAGCTGCGATCGTCGATCCGAATTCATCCGTGCTGTCGGATTTGTCATCTGAAGTACGGATTTGCACCATGCTGGCCCTTGATCTTCTAGGATTCCCCGGTCACTATCTGATGCTACGGATGCCTGATTAGGGTGATCTTGGAGTCGTTGAACTCCAATCATCGCCCTGATCACATCCATATGGTTGGATCTTTGATCCGAGGCCCCGATAAAATGTTTGCCCTGTCCAAGCACATAAAAGGAGACAATTAACCTCCATTTTATTCAAACTACTTTAAATGCAAGATGATGCATGTTATGCAATATTTATATCATGAAATGCAATCCTATGCTTAAGAACATGAATAAATAGACATCTTAAGTAGTGTAAATGTGTTTACATCAGTTGCGAAGGAAGTATGCCCGGTTGGTGAGAATTCGCCATCTGGGCGAGTTCCCTTGCGGACCTCTGTGATCTCATCCTTGTGCTATTTTTGGATAGCTGCATTCATTCTTTAAATGTCAGCCAATGTTTGGAGGATGAGGGACATTTGGTCTTAGTTTGGCCCAGATTGATAGGTGGGGTTGGGCCGAGGCTGAGGTGGCTGATAAGGACGAGGGGCTTGTAGATGGGGTGGATAAGGTGGTCTTTGGATCTGAGAATTTCCCATCCACTGGAAATTAGGATGATTTCGCCATCCAGGGTTGTAAGTGTTGGAAAATGGGTCATTCTGGATGGCGTTGAGGTCCTCGCAAGTTTGAGGAGACTTAGGAAAGTTAGAGTATAGGGGATCAGAGTTCCCCCGACAAGAATAGAGAGAATCGGTGGTCCCTCTGGTCCTAGAGTCAGATGGGGGTGGATACGGATCCATCCCTGGAGAAGCTCGGTGGAAGATGTTTTGCATAGTTTCCCTTGCAGGAGGTGGCTGTGTGAAGGAGTTTTGCGCAGAGGTGACTCACTGCAAATGCTGAGTCAGCTCATCCACCTTCTTCTTGATGATAGAGACCTTGTCCATTAGACTGGCAATCAGTTCCAAGTCGACAGATGCGGATAGGTCCTGCGTCTCGTGTGCTCCCTTGAGATTCATCGATGCGCGGGTATTCGTCCAATTGAATAAACCCATGAAGTCATTATTGATGGAGTTCTTGCATATATTCTCGAGAATCTCCCACACGGTGTCCTCATGTTGACCCATGATATTCCCTCTGCAAGTTGCATTGATGAATAATCTAATATCCTCACGGAGTCCCTGGTAAAAAGACTAGACTTGTTCCCATTTAGGAACTCTGTGATGGGGGTACTTTCTCATGAGATCTAAAAATCGATCCCATGCCTCATGAAGAGGTTCTCCCATTTGCTGGGTGAAGTGAGTAATCTGATGGCGCAAGTTATTTGTCCAACCAATGGGAAAAAACTTCTTCAAAAATTCGGATTGAAGTTCATCCCAGGTGTTGATCAGACGAGTCTGTGTCTGATACCAATGAGCTACCTTGTCCATGAAGGAGAAAGAGAACATCTTCATGAGTAAGATATCCCGATTTTGCACATCTGACCCGAAGGTCTGGGCCAGATGCTTAAGCTGTTTGATGTGCGAGAATGGATCCTCGGAGTTAAGCCCATAGAATTTCAGTATGGCATGAATCATATTGGGCTTCAGTTCAGAATCAGGTCCTCTAGTCGGGATTCGGACTCAAGGCTCTATTGCCACCGCAGCGGGATTATAGTGATCTCTCATCATGGGGTGCTGCGGTGGGTTCATGAAGTTCTAGAAGAGGCCATTAAGACGCTGAAGCTGGTGCTCAAGATTATTTTCTTCTTCAATAGGCTGTGCCATGATGGAAGAAGGAGAGCTCAGTTCAGAATCGGAAGAAAGGTCTATGTGGAGGGGTTGCTGCACAAACAAGGGTATCGAGGCTTGGCCTCGGAGAGAGTGAATTTCTAGAGGAGGTTTCAAGGACCTCCTACCAAACATACACTGAAGGACTAGATGAGATTAGAACGTGCTGGACCCAATCAAGACACCTAAAATATGTTGGGTGACTATAAAGGTTCGAGGCGGATGATACCCCTTGATCAGAAGGTCATCCACTTGAGAATTACCTAGGCAGCCATAGAGGGTGAGTCCCGCGATGACCCCTACACGGTAGAGCACCCCCACGGGTTACAGGGTTTCCCCCACCCGACCTCTCTTGTCACTAAGATTCCAGGTAGACCAGAATGGGGACCTTGACCTCTTAAGTCTACCACTTTTAGTTAAGATCAAGGTGCTTAGGGTTCCACTTGAACGTTAAGTCTTTTGAGTGCAAAGTGACCTAATTTAAAGGTTGGTTGACCCAAAGGATCAACTTCACCTCTTTGTTCCTTTGAGAGCTTCTTAAGTCCTTTCTTTTATTGTTCAAGTAGATTAAGAGCTTGATTTGCTTAGGGTTTTTCTTGGATAGGTCTTTTCAAACAATGGCTTAGGCAGACCTCTTTTTGGAATTTTTAATTCTCTGCTTAAAGGAAGATGTATCTCCAAAACCCTAGCTTGAAAATCCTAGGTTGGCTCTAGTTTGTCCAATTTAGTTGCCTTAGAAATGGGTAACTAGGTCTCAATCAAGAAGGTTTTAGCCCTAGTTACCTTAAGTGGATATGCAGTTAAGATGTGGTGAAAGGAGAAATCATGCAACTTTGTGAATTATTAAGTATGGAAGACAGGTAACCCTAGATTAATTTTTCTTTTGTTTTTCCTCTTTAGATTTTGAGGGGCTTAAAAGAGAGGGTTGAAGGTTACTTGTTCCCTGGTAGCTGTGTGGCTACTTATCTTTTCTTGAGTTCCTTTCCTGCAACAAACACAACAAAAGATAGATTAAGTCAATATAAAATAAAAAATTGTGATTTAAAGCTTCTAAAGTGCCCCTTGCTTCCCGACAACGACGCCAAAAATTGATAGCCGTTTATCGTGGTTTTCAAAAGATACACGTTGTAGTATGTTGCGAAAAGCGATTATCAATTTTATTTATTTATTACTCAAATTTTGAAAATATTCTGAGGTCGAACTCAGGGAGCAGTGGTATCTAGAAGCAGAAAAATCACAATTCTCAAATATGTTCAAGGAAGATAAATGTTATAGAGATAAAAAGAAATAGATTCTCTTTTTTCTCTTCTCTCTTTCTTCTTTGCTCTCTCTCGTTTCTTCTTTCTCTGTCCTTAGACGTCTGATTCTGTGAATCAGACGCCTTAAGTGGCATTTGCTACAGTGCCAGTGTCTTCTTTTTCTTCGTCTCTTTGCTTCTCTGCCACACTTCTTTCTTTCTTTCTCTGTGGCTCTTCCTTCAGCTGCTCTTCCTCTTCCTTCTTCCTTCTTCTTTGGCCAAGTCCTCTTTCTTTGAGGCTGAGTCTCCTTGGCTTGTTCTTCTTCTCTTCTTCTTCTTCTACCTCTGCTCCTTCCTCTGCCTTCTTCTTCTGCTTCAGCTCCTTCTGCACTGTGCTGCACCTCTTCTTCTTCTTCGGCACCGCTAAGTCTTCAGCTAGCCTATTCCACTTCTTCCATCTGTTGGCCTCTTCCTCTTCTCTTCCTCTTCCCCGCAGCTGCTTCCTCTTACTCCTTCTTCCCTGCACAGGCACGGTTAAGCAAAACCTACCCCTACCCTCCCGGCGCCTCTCTCTCTATCTTCTCTCTCAAGACATAGCTCTCCCAGAGCCAGTCGGGTTATCGGGTCAGGTATATGCGCCTGGGACCAGGCCTACCGGTGTGCAGTGGTTGGTGAGGTGTGCACGGGTAGTCGAGTCAAGACCAGGTCCGCATAGCGTGGGGTCGCGGACGAGGCATGAGTAGGCGAGGGACCTCACCCCGTGTAGTTGGAGGTGATAAGCCAAATTCACAAATTCAATTTATTTACTTGTGCTCGCTCGAAAATGCACGAGGTGGGACTAAACATCCTACCTTCCTATCATGTGCCTAGCAGCAGATGGTGCATCCAATTGCAGCTGCAGCTATGGCCCACGACGCCAATTGAAGGCCTGGTTGAGTGCGCGAGGGGAGTCCGCGCGACCTAGGCTCGTGACCTAGGGTTGGTGAGGTCTGGAGCTACTTGCAAGCTTGCTCCAAGCTCGCCATCAATGGCGGAGGTGGCTCTGGACCTGAAAATAGGAACATGGCCTTGCGGCCCTGTCAGAACACTCAAAAGGCTTCGCCAGAGCACGGCGAAGGTGGCCCTATGATCGGAGTGGCGTGAGGGTGCCTGTGCGTGTGTGCCTAGGGTACACTGTGTGCGTGCAGGTGGGTGTGTTCGGGGGGATGTTCCAGTGGGTGGCGCGGTGAGGGGAGTGAGGGGAAATGGTTAATGAGGTGAGGCAAAGCTTTGGACTGGTTGGCGAGGGGTGAAACGGCCTATGGGGGTGGAGTGGCCTCGTCGGAGTTGGTGGTCGGAGGTGAAAACGATGGTGGTGGAAGTGGCAGTCGAGGGGTCGAAAGTACAAATTAAAAGAGGGGAAATGAAGAGGGGAGTGAGAGGAACCTAACTGACCGGTTTGGAGCGAATGGGTGAGGTGGATGGCAAGTGGCTGGTACTGTCGTCGCCGGAGACGAAGGTGCCCAGGGGAAGAAGATAGAGACGATGAAGGGGGTCGAAGGGTGCGTGTTGGTACGGCGCGGCATGGCGGAGAATGGCAGGGCTGGCTCTGCCACTGGTATGGTGGCAGAGCGATGAGAAGAGGGAAGAAGAGTCGTTGGAAGCTCTAGGAAGTCGGCCGGAATTGGGAGGAGACGAATTGGAGGGAGATCTCTAACCAATTTGAGCTTAGAGGAAGTGGCATGGTTTGCCCTTCCTTAAATAGGCACAGGCAGGGCGAGGAGCGCGCGAGGGCAGCAGGAAAGCCACGTCGGAGGTAAGGCTAGTCGGAGACCCATACCTCTCGAGCGTTCACACGACAGGTATGGTGGATTTTAGGGCATGGGGAGCTACCCATGCGGTAGGGGGCTTCGCAGGGAGCTCCCTTTTCAAATCTGGGGGCAGCTCCCCATGCAGATGAGGCATAAACGTCCGCACGAAGTCGTCGGAGGTATGGCCCTTGCTGGGAATGACAGTGGGATCGAAATGAAGAAAAAGATGAGAAAGATGAGGGGGTGATTGTAAGGGTTTCAAAAAGTTGAGGGTCAGAAAGTAATTTTGAGGACCAATTTGCAAAGTAGGTCAAGACGACCTTCCCTTAGGTCCAAATTTTGGTATAAACCTAATTTGTACCTAAGGAATCCAATGGTGAAGTTGGATTTTGGGTTTGACTACGTTTGACTAGATATTTTGCACAAAAACCTAAATTAGGTCAAATATTAGGTATGGACCCCAATCTAGGTCAAAATAGGTTCCAAAGGCCAAATTGAAGGTTATAAACCCTAAGAGATATTTTTCCATGAATTTTAGAGGGTTTAGTTGATTTTTATCTTTCTTGGAACCTTGTGAATTAAAGTAGATTTGTTTTAGGGTTATAGAATGTCATTTAATTCCTAGATTTCGCCATAACCCCTTTTTGACCAAATCATCTCACTTTTTCTCTTATTAAGTCCACTTGACCTATGCCTAGACCGTTAGAAATCCTGTTGATGTACTGCAATGGTAATATTACAATTTTAGCCCTTGTATCATGTTTTCCTTTCAGATCAGTAATTCCCTGAATTAGGCCTTCCTTTAGGTTATGTAGGAGCTCTTGTTCACTTTATTAGGTCAAAATATGCTAGTTAGTGTTCATGATGAGGTTCTCATCAGTGGTCTCGACGTACGTGCCTAGGTCGGCCCGTGGCCGTGGTGATGGGTCTGTCTGGGGGAAGATTGTGGAAGTTATGGCGATCAATGGAGATGGGGGAAGTGATCAGTGGAAGGTGGTGGTGATCAGCGATGGTTTGGCGAGGCATGTGGGTGTGTGGAATGATGGATGCGCCTCACCGGTGGTCTACTGGAGGTGGAGAAGATGGTGGTGGTCTGCGGTGGTCGAGGGGTGGAAAATAGTAATAAAGAATGGAAAATGAAGAGAGGAGAGAGGGGAAGAGATCTAACCTAATTTAAGGATGAAAGGGGGCGAATAGCGGCTGGCGTGTACCTGTCGCTGCCAGAGACGAAGATTCCAGTAGAGGGGTGACAACAACGACGAGGGGGTATTTAGCGCGTGCGCAGGTATGGCGTGATGTGGACGAAGGAGGCGGAGATGTCTCTTCCACTGGTATTGTGGCAGAGCGACGTGAAGAGGGAAGATATGTCACTGGAGCTTGCTGGATGCTTGGACGAAGGAGAAGAGATGAAGTTGAGGGTTGTTCTCCATCCAAACCAAGCTGGCAATGAATAGTCAGATCTGGGGCATCTTTTATAGTCTCTTGTAGAGGGCCTTGTACTTGGAAGGCAGGCTTCCAAGCACAAGTATCCTCGCTAGAGTAGGAATGCGAAAAATACCTAAATCTCTCATGCATTCTCATGAGAGATTAGGTGGCAATCAAGGCTTGAAACTGCATTCATACGATCGGGAATTCCTCAGAGAATCTCCGTTTCAAATTTGAGAGGGAATCTCTGAGGAATCAGGGAGAAATCCCCTCTGGAATCCTCATCGGAGTAGGACTCCTCCATTGTAATGGTAGAGGGACCTAATTGCAAAGAATAGCGAGGAAAATAGGGGGTCTCTGCAAGGTTTTCAAAAGTTAGGGGGTTTAAAAGTAATTGGGTTGGACTATTTTGCAAAGTAGGTCAAGGTGAACTCTCCTTAGGTCCAAATTTTGGTACAAACCTAATTTGGACCTAAGGAATCCAATGGTGAAGTTGGTTTTAGGTTTCACCACGTTTCATTGGGCATTTTACACAAAAACCCAATTTAGGGTAAATAATTAGCTAGGACCCCTATTTAGGTCAAAATAGGTTCCAAAGGCCAAATTGAAGGTTATAAACCCTAAGGGATATTTTTCCATGACTTTTAGAGGGTTTAGGTGAATTTTATCCTGACCAGAATCTTGTTGATTAAGTGGGTCAGTTTTAGGGTTACAAGAAGTCATTTAATTTCCAGATTGCACATTAACCCTTTTCTAATTGAACCAACCCTCTTTTTATCTTGTCAAGACCTTTTGACCTATGTTTAGCCCCTGAGAAATCCCATTGACGTACTACAATGGTAGAATTGTAGTTTTACCCTTTGTTTCTTATTTTCTCTCAGAATAGTTATTCCTTGAATTTGGTCCTTCTCTAGGTTATGTAGGAGCTTTTATTCTCTTTTCTTAGGTCAAAATGAGCTAGTTGGAGCTCATGATGGCGTTCCCATCACTTAGGTTGAAAGTTCTTAAAACAACTAACAAATTATGCCTAAGAGATCGACTCCTAATTCTACTTTTATAAATAGCATTTAGGCTAATTTTGCTAGGAACTAGCAAAAAGTAAGCATGGGGGTATGATAAACACACATGAATTCATGATAAAATGATTGTTTATGATAGTTCCTAGGCTTAGTATTACATATCATATTATAAATACTGCATAACATCGATTGCATGGCATTTAGGATAGTTGTATGTTTTGTATAGTAATTCCTTCATTTTATATGGCCAGGAGGCAATGCGACGTCCTTACGTACCTCGAATGAGAAATCCGACCATATGGATGGATCTGGAGCGATGATCGCAATCCGACAATGTAGAAATCACCTCGATCCGAGCACTGCGGCATCCTCTGCAAGCAATGAAGGGTAGACGGCTTAGATGGTGCCACGTGGCACCATCTGGACCACCCAAAGTCACCTGCCACATCTCCAAGGGGCACCTAACAAGTGATCTTAGCCATTGGATGAAAATCCAACGGCTGAGAGCTCGCCCTCACCACACAGCCTCCACTCATCTTCGCGGCACAGTTGCAGACGTGGCGCAACGGTGGAGGCATTGGATCGCAAGGGAGGGGTGCGGGTTCAAATCCCAGCAGCCCCCCATTCTCAAACCAGCCGGTGCCCAACGTACCCAGCACATGTGCGTGCATGCAACAGTAGCGGTAGTGCAGCGCCAGCACGGACTAGCAGCGGCAGTGCAGCGCCAACACGCACCAGCAGTGCACACGCACATATGCCAGAGCATGCCCGCGTGCACACCAGCAAGGCCTCCGCGTAATTTGCGAGCATTAGGTGGGACAACGCAACTCGCGTGGGTGGGCATGTGCTTGGTTGGTGCCTGATGTAAACACATTTACACTACTTAAAATGTCTATTTATGCATGTTCTTAAGCATAGGATTGCATTTCATGATATAAATATTGCATAACATGCATCATCTCACATTTAGAGTAGTTTGAATAAAATGGAGGTTAATTGTCTCTTTTTATGTGCTTGGACAAGGCAAACATTTTATCGAGCCTCGGATCAAAGATCCAACCGTATGGATGTGATCAGGGCAACGATTGGAGTTCAACGACTCCAAGATCGCCCTAATCAGGCATCCGTAGCATCAGATAGAGATCGGGGAACCCTAGAAGATCAAGGGCCAGGATGGTGTAAATCCGTACTTCAGATGACAAATCCGACCGCACGGATGAATTTGGATCGACAATCGCAGCCCAACGACACAAAAATCGAGTCAATCCGACATCCGTGGCACCATCTACAACTTCCAGAAGATGGACGGCCAAGATGGCGCCACGTGGTGCCATCTCAGCCGCCCAAACGGCCGCTGGCATTTTGTGAAGGCCCCCGCCTGATCGCTCTCCGCCGTCAGATGGAGATCCAATGGAGATCGTGCGCTCGACCATCCGCGCCCCGTAGCGTAGCGGTCGAGCGCGCTTACGCGAGCGTGGGGCGCGGGTTCGAGCCGCGGTGAGGGGATTGGAGGGCTGGGTAATTGAGGTGCGTGGAGCGTCGGATGGAGATCGTGCGGTCGTGGGCGCCCGATAGCGTCGATGCGCGATTGGACGCCTGCATGTAATGTGCGATCGCACGCGCAGGCGGGCGCAATGCAGCGGGTGAAGGCGCGATTTTAAGCCGTCCGATCTCGCGATCGGATGGCTGAGACTTCGCAGACGTGCGAAGCCGTTGAGGGCGTGAGCAAGCGAGGAGGCGCGCGCGAGCTGCCCACGTCGCCCACTTTTGGGGCTTTAGTGACGGATTTATCCATCACTAAAGACCCCTCATTTACTATTTTGAACTTGTAATGTCCATTTTGCCCTCACTCCTTGCAACTATAAAAGGAGACCCCCTCCATACGAAATTTTCATCCCTTCTTTCTCCTCTCTACCCCTCCAAAGCTCAAAAGAAGCTTGTCCCACACCTGGGATGCTTCTTGCGAGATAAAGTCCAATTTTCGTTCCCCTTTGGAAGTGGATCCCGTGACGACGATGGCGTGCTGCTCCGTTCCCATTCTTCTGCTTCGTCCTCCTTCGTCCTGCTTCGTTCTCCTTCGTCCAGGTGTCGTTCCGTCTGGCTCGTCCTCCAAGCAATCGTCGAGGAGGATAATTTCTCTCTCCCATTCTTATTACAACTTTTCTAGTATAGAATTTTCTGCTTTATAGTGTAATTGATTTTCCGCATTTTAGTGTAACTTTTATAAACTATTTAAATATTGAATGCATGTTCTCTTTCTCTCTCTCTCTCTTTCTCTCTCTCTCTCTCTCATAGTTTGACAGCCCCATTGTAATTATAATGCCTTGCTTAAAGAAAATCCTAAAAAAAATATAATTGCGAAAATAGATCAAAGTAGCCTCCTTGTGTTCGACCCGAAATTATTTTCGGTATAAATTTTATTTGTTGAACACGAATTCTTCACTTCTGAACTACAACGACAGGTTTTCCAAAACCAATCTCGTTAGTGTAGGTTCGTAAACGTTCAACATTTTGGCACCGTTGCCGGGGAAGCAACGATTTTCGATCTTTTCTTAGCATTTCTTGCACTTTATTTGTTTTCTAACTAGCTTTCTCTTGTGTCTATTGTTTTGCAGAGACCTCCATCACGGAATCAACAAGCGGTAGACTGGAGTAAAGTGCAGTTGAAGACAACTGTAAGTGCTCCCCCATTCTTTCCCCCTCCATAGATTTCATTTACCACATTAAATCCAAATTCCAATTAACCTAGGTGTTTGCATAAATCCTAGGAATAGTTTGGTTGTTTGGATTTCCGCTCACATTCATTCCACCCTCGTTCATAAAAAAAAATAACAAAACAATAATCTTGTGGGGTAATTTCCAACAAACACACAACACACACCCACATTCAAGGCACTTGATCAACTTGATTTGTTTTCTACTCAACCGGGTTCTGATCTGTGGAATCGGTACACATAAAGCAACACATAACAGAGTAGAAATCATTCTAGGTTAACCATCTTTGAGTGCCTAACTTAGTGGTGCAATTGTGGCCAATTGTTTGAGTTGTTTGGGCCGCACCACTTTATTTAAAACCAACTCATCAAGTAGCTCCTCCTTAGGGTTTTCAATCTAGGTATATTCCAGGCACTCCACTTTCTTTCTGATTTTAAAGGAAAACTATCTTCACCCGTGTTTTACAACTTGGTTTGCCTATAGACTTCATTGCAATTCACCTAATTTGAAACCCTAAAAGCTACTTAAGCAAGATTTGAACATTAAAATTCACGCATAATAAATAATCTTGCTTTAAAACCCTGGTTGTGCACGCACTTACACAAATTTCAATCAATCATTAAGGGCACAACCTATTGTAAGGGCCCATCACATTCCATAAGCACCACAATCCCAGGCCTTAATAAAATTAAGTAGACGTTGGCCTTAAGGTTTGATTCGCTCTTCAGGGCTTAGTCTGAGATTGTTTTTGATTAACCTACTTGTACTAATTAATCTGATGTCTAGCTAGGGGAGTAGCGTCAAATGACCACGGTTGGGGGGTACACTAGGAACCGGAGGTGAAAGCCAAAGGAAGAACCTTCTCCCCAGTCCCTCCTTCTAACTGGTTAGATTAAACAGACGCAAGTAGAGTAAATCACTTACAGTCTTAAGGCTGGTTTTGGGAGTCAGTAGATCCTTAGGCTACCCCAATTAAGGACAGCCTTGTTTTGTTGTGCTGCAGGGTCCCTATCCCCAGTCCTTCCGACCTTCTCCTAGTTTATGCCGGGAAGACGGTCATTGAATCCCCGATTGGAAGGACCATTAGAACATTCTAGGAGGCGCAAGTTAGATTTTGGTCAATTTGATCCCAGGGCCGAACAACAGCCTCCTCTGCTTGGAAATCCACAGGAAGAATTTCGAAGCCAACTGGAACAAATGCAGAGAATGCAAGAATGGTTCCAGAGAATGCAGGGCGCTCAGCCCTTGAAGGATTTTTATGATCCTTCAAATTACGGGGAACGTCCCGGCGTCCAGATTCCAGCCGGTGATGTAGAAATCAAGCCCCAGGTGTTAAGCCTAATTAAACATTATCATGGGCTTAGCTCCGAAGATCCGTTTCAGCACTTGGAGGACTTGACCACTTTGGTCCAGACCACCAAGTCTCGAAACGTAAACGAGGAGCAAATGATCATGAGGCTCTTCCCCCACTCTCTTAGGGATAAGGCCGCGCATTGGTATAGGACAATAGGAAGACCAATTACAACTTGGAATGAGTTGAAATTGGCCTTTCTGAAGAAATTCTTCCCAGTCGGTCGTACCAATGCTTTGAGACGGGCAATCACTACCTTTACCCAACGGCCGGGGGAGCAGTTTCATGTGGCCTGGGAGCGATTCTAGGACTTATTGCGGAATTGTCCACACCACGAGGTGCCGAAATGGCAACTCATGCAGATCTTCTATCATGGGTTGAATGAGCAACTCAGAAACCATGTGGATGCTTCTTGCGGAGGTAATTTCCTCAATAAAGATGTAGATAGTGCATATGATCTATTTGAGGAAATGAGTGAGAATTCAATTAATCATGCCTCCATGGACACTTTTAACCGGTCCCAACAACCCAGATCAAATGTCAATGAAGTCCATGACTCTCATTCATTTGATATGGAATTGATTTGTAATAAACTTGATAAGGTGGACTTGGTTGCTAAAAGGATGGAAGAGTGGATGGCTAGCAATTCTATGAACAACTATCGACCCACTCAATCCCAAAATTCGGGATTCCATTCCTCACGAGCTCCTTCTGGACGGGAGTTCGTGAATCAACTCGATGCGACTCAACTTGTGAGTCAGAATTTTGCGGAACCCCACGGGTTCCCAACTGGGGCCTTTGATCCCAGTTTTTCCGATCCTTCCCTTTCTTTCTCTCCATCCTCACCTTATGAGGATGTCTGTGCTATAGAAGAGAATGTTAGATCCAACTCCTACTCGAATGCCTATAATCCTGGTTAGAGAAACCACCCTAACTTCTCTTGGAAAAATCCAGGGCAACAGACCCAATTCCGACCCAGCAATTATGCTCCGCAACGACCAATGGGTCAGGGTCAAGTATATACTCAGTTGCCTCCGAATCAGGTCAATCAGCCATCTTGGAATGCCCGTCAACCCTCAGGGCAGGCTGATTTGAACCGTCAAATGGTAGAGATGCAAGGATCTATGCTCCAGCTCATGCAACAAATGAAAAACTCGCTGGACAACTTGCAATCTGGGCTCATTGCTAACTCTCGTCAACCCGGATCTCTACCATCCCAACCCATACCCAATCTGCGAAACATTATGAATTCAGGCAATCAAGCCCAAGGGTATGGAAATCAGAGGGACCCACATGCGCATGCTCAGGTGGTTGAGCAGGGTTCCTCGTCTTCTTCTTCTGCAAATCAGCAATTCATGGTCAATCAAGCCCCTCCAATCTTTCCTAACCCTCCCCAAGACCCAAATTCTTACGCTTCTGCAAATTCTGTCACTTTGAGGAGTGGTAAGAAGACTCAGGATCCACAACCACACTATTCTGATCTTTTGAATCCTGAAGAATCTAAGGAGAGAGAGGAGAATTCTAGAGAAGAAATCAAGGCTCAGGAACCTGATTCCAAAGATCTGACTAATGTTCCTTTTCCTGAAGCCTTAGCCAAAGCAAAGAAGAAGAAGTATGTTGATAGCAATGAGGAGCTTCTGAATTTATTTAAGAATGTTGAGATCAATATCCCACTCCTTGATGCTATCAAGCACATACCGGCTTACGCAATATTTTTAAAGGAATTATGTACACAAAAGCATAAGTCGAGAGAATCCATTCCGAGGAAGGTGGTACTCTCCGAGCAGGCTAGTTCTGTTATCCTGCACTACCTCCCTCAGAAAAAGAGAGATCCTGGTGCTCCATTGATTTCTTGCGTTATAGGAGATTACACATTTGATAGAGCACTTTTGGATCTCGGTGCATCCATCAACCTAATTCCTACTTCTCTTTATGAGAAGTTTGGGTTAGGTGAACTTCGGCCAACTTCAGTAACACTATAGTTAGCGGACCGTTCGGTCACAAACCCGCGAGGTGTTATTGAAGATGTTATAGTTAAGGTCAAGGATTTCTATTTTCCTGTAGATTTCCTTATCCTTGACATGGATGTACCAGATAATATGAGGAACACGCCCATCATTCTAGGGCATCCGTTCCTGGCTACCGCAAAGGCCAACATTAATTGTGAAAGCGGTAGCATGGAAATCGCCTTTGGGGACCAACGTATGAAATTAGATATTTTTAAGGCGATCAACAAATTTGAGGATTGTGGATTTATTGAGGAACTTGATGAGGATAATGTTAATATTGAAACTTGTTTGACAGTTTCTTTAATTGAAAGTTCCTCTTTGTTTGATGAATTTGACCCGCAACCCTCTGACCTAACATCTTCGGAAGCGGTTACTGATTTTGTTCACTCACAACCTCTCCCTCTTGTTGAATCTTCAGCATCTACCCGACCATCAATCATCACCTCACCCCAGCTTGAATTGAAACCATTACCCGAGAATTTGAAATATCAATTTTTAGGACCTCAGAATACGCTCCCTGTGATTATCAGTGCTAAATTGACAAAGGAGCAAGAGATAAAATTGATTAAGGTCCTAAAGGAACATAAGGAGGCAATTGGTTGGACCATTCATGACCTTAGGGGGATCGAGCCATCTTACTGTAATCATAGAATATTCTTGGAAGATGGATCCCGCCCTTCTCGCCAGATGCAGAGGAGGTTGAATCCAAATATGCGAGAAGTGGTCAAAAAGGAAATCATCAAGTGGCTCGATGCAGGAATTATTTATCCAATCTCTGACAGTCCCTGGGTAAGTCCTGTTCATATTTTTCCAAAGAAAGCTGGGATTACTGTTGTGACTAATGAGAGAGGAGAATCTGTCACAACTCGTTCAGCTTCTTCTTGGAGAGTTTGTATTGATTACAGGAAGCTGAACACTGCCACTAAAAAGGATCATTTTCCCCTACCCTTCATTGATCAAATCTTGGAAAAATTAGCCGGGCGGAAGTACTTCTGTTTTCTTGATGGCTACTCGGGATACAACCAAGTTCCTATCCATCCCGAGGATCAGGAAAAAACTACTTTCACCTGTCCCTACGGAACCTTTACTTTTCGTAGGATGCCTGATTAGCCCATAGTTGTGGGCTATTTAAGTATTTAAGTGCCTACACATTACGTTAATTCTAACATTTATTTAGCATAATTAGGATGCAAATAGATTAATTCATAGTTTTAATTTAATTACATAATCCATACATTGCATTCATATCTTAAGTGCATTTAGAATTAGCTTAGAATAGCATTCATCTAATTAGATAACCAATTAGGTACATTGTTTTCATTAACATAGAAGTTGAGGGTCTGTACATAAATGATCCTAATATTTTAACATTATTTTCTTTATTCTTCTTTCAGAACGGCTAGCTGTCGCTCCAACGCTCGGTTGCTGCAGTGAAGAAGCCATTCAAGGGGGAGCGGATGTGGTGGATCTGGTCGGGCTGCTGATTTCAAACTTGTGCAGGCCACTACAAAAGGAGGAGGGAGGCAGCCGAGCTCGGGAGGCCTCCGCCACCGACCCACCACTGTGCAAAGAGAACTTCTCTCTTCCACTCCATACTGCCGGCCTCTACCATGGCGGCGAGTCTCCACCACCGTGGGCGTGTGGTGTGACAGGCCACACCGCTATCCGGAGCTCGCCCGCATTACCGTGAGCACCTTAGCGTGCAACTCCCTCGCCGTCGTCACCAACCACCACTGCTGCAACCACCATCACTGCAATCACCTTCTCATTCACTTAAGACGTCCGGGAAATTTCCCAGACGTCTGAAGCTACCCGCTCACCTGCGATCACTCGCCTGTGTACCCGTCTGAACTCCACCCGCACCCGCACAACCACATCCGCCCATCTCACCGTTCACGCCCGCACCACCACCCCTGCGCCTGCGCCTTCATCCGTGCGCACCCACGCCTGCAGCGCCACCCACCAGCCTCCAGCACAACCGCGCCCACCATCAGCCTTCGCCATCTCCACGCCCTCCAGATCGTGCACGCCCTCCTCAGCCTGCAGCGCCCACCTCCCGCGCCTGCAGCAGCAATCGCGCCTGCAGAACTCAAGCCGCAACCGCACCCGCGCCTGCCGAACCTCCAGACCGTGCTCACCAGCCTGCAGCACCCTTCTCCCGCACCTGCAGAACCACCACCAGCAGCGCCCTCTTCCCCGCGCCTGCAGTCCAGCACTCACCACGCCTGCGCTCCCATGCCCACGCCAGCCGCAGCAGCGCCCACGCCAGCAACAGCAGCAACGCGCGAGCAGATCTCACGCCAACAGCCGCGCAAGGTCACCGGTTGTAGCACCTCCGCCGAAGCTCGTCCGGCCACCTCCGGCCGCCGTGCGACTCGCTGCCACCACCAATTCGAAGCTCTTGGTCCAAGGGACCTCCTCCGAGCTTCCCGCGCCCGGCCATCGGCTCCTCGTCGCGCAAGACAAAGGGGAAAAATTCCCCTGCTACAGTAAATCGTCAATTAAAATTTACATTTTCTGCCATTGCCACATTTTAATCATATTTTATTGATTCTGCATTGCGGAAAATATCCTATAGTTTCTCATAATTACCATTTCAGCATTATTTTTTGCTTAAACTTTAATCTAAAGGCAATCTTGGCTTGGTTCTTGTCCAAATTGACTACGAACAAACATTTTTAAGTGGCGCGAATTTTAATACGTTATTGCCTCCCTGTGGATACGACCCGCTCCTCTGCGAGTGGTTATTTGTTGTTAAAAATTGATTAGTCAATTTTTCCACCACATTAAACTACAAACGACTTAAAAGCAAAAGATCGACCAGTCAAATGGCGCCGTTGCCGGGGAGGCAACAGATGCAATAATTTTGCCTAAATTTATTTTGATTATTTGTCAATTGCACAGAGATTTGACAATTCATTATTTTCTTTTTTGTGCGAGAAAATTTGTGCAAGAATCAGCCAGTGTGAGAGGCGACCCTTGACGTCGCCAGACGAGAATTGGGCGAGCCATTTTTAAACGGAGGAGAAGGACGAGGATGCGATGGACACCATTTAGTCATTACTTTAATTAGAATAGAATTAAGATTGTAGACTTAATTTTTCATTACAGTTAGTTTGAAACCCTTGTTCTGGGGCATATTTTGAGGGGTTTGTTCCCCGATTTTGTTTTGGACCCGTGTTGGGTAATTTTTGGGAGCATGTTCCCTTTTCTTTAGATTTAGGTTTATTTTTTATTATTTCTTTTATTTGCTTGTGCACAAGTAGTTCTAAAAAAAAAAACAGAAAAAGAAAAAAATGAGCTGCCTGCTAGAAGCTGCCTGCCCTAGGACGAACCATTTAGGTCTGTATGAGCAGCCTCTAGATTTGCTTTTCTGCATTGCGTGCATTTTTGCATCGAAGATCGCTGGAGGCAAGGTACGCATTCTCTTACTTTGCATCATATTTTTGATCACGCATTGCATTTAGGATTTAATGCAAAGACCACAAAGTCTGTCTTGAAGCAATCTAACAAGTGGTCACATATATTCAAAAAAAAAAAAAAAGGACTAATTAAAGGAGGGACATCTAAAAATCAAGGACTTGATTGTAAAACGTGGTGTGCGATTAAAAATTCAAAATCATTTTGCAGTGAATGCACACTTATTTCACTTGCACCACGGCACGCTTCTAGACACTCCTTAGGTTTGGAAATACTAGGATAAGAGCCCTCCTTTCGTTGGATTCTAAAGTGTTCGGAACTTGAGATCAAAGGTTTTGTAAATCCAAAGAGGGGGATACCCTGTCACGGATTTTTGGGGGTAGTTGAGGAGCACCGCGAAAGCACAGCTTCAAAGGAAGGCTTAGGCCTACTTGCATCCCTCAATCTTCCGTCTTTGGATTTACTTGACCATTTGAGATTTAGGGAAGAATACCTAAGTTCCAATTAGGTCTTTTTAGGCATTTCAAAGGTTGACAATAGGCGCGTAATTGATTGGGCAACTTGTTTTGTCACCTACAATTTGAATTAAATTCAAAAGCCTAAATCTGTAAAGACCAAACAAGTCCGTTTGAATTGTGTTTGTAGTGCATGCTTGGTAGGCGTTCTCTTAGGAGACAACTTGTATTTGATCCTGAACCAGAAAGAATCCTAAGAAAAGACCTCCCAGGGGTGGAAATGGCCAGTCAAAGGAGCCTTAAGGAATATTTCATCCCAACCAACCAAGCTGGCCCAGCACTACGTAGACCTGGAGGGGACAATCCATATGAGATCAAAAGTAGTACCATATCCTTGCTACCCTCCTTTTATGGTACTACTAGGGAAGACCCTTACAGGCATATTGAGGAATTCACCGAGGTCTGTTCCACGGTGAAGCTGCAGGGCGTTACTGATGATGCTCAAATGCGGACCCTCTTTCCCTTCTCCCTAAAGGACAAAGCCAAGTATTGGTATCACACCCTTGATAATATAAATACTTGGGATGCCCTGAAAAAGGAGTTTTTGAAGAAGTACTTCCCCATGAGCAAAACAGATCACTTTAGGAGGGAAATCATGAGTTTTGCTCAAAAGGATGGGGAATCTTTCCATGATGCGTGGGAGCGCTTTAACGATTTGCTGAGACTTTGCCCACATCACCAGGTGCCTAAATGGCAACTGGTTGAAAGGTTCTACACCGGACTTAATGATTCGCATAAGCAAACTATGGATGGTGCCTGTGCAAGAACCTTTCTATCTAAGACTGAGGATGAAGCTTGGAACTTATTTGATACTTTGAGTGAGAATTCTATTCACTTGAATTCTGCCTACATGGATAGAAAGCCCACTCTCATGCAAAGAAAGTTGGAGGCGAATGAAGCAAGGGACACCCAGAATTTAGCCTATCAAATTCAATTACTGAATCAAAACATGGAAAGGCTTATGTCGAACCCGAGTTCATTCACACCTAACACCTCCACATCCCAAGCTTCCGAATGCGTAATTTGTCAAGGCAATACACATGCCACTGTGGATTGCCACTTGGCCTCCCAATTCCCTGAGCTTGTACAAGCGGATTTGAATGCCGCTCAAGGGTTCCGTCCAAGACCTCGTAATGATCCCTTCTCCAACACTTATAATGAGGGATGGAGGAACCACCCAAACATTTCATGGAGACAAGGAAATGTCTCAAATTCAGGGAATTACAAATCGCAATCCTTTCAAAACCATCAAATGAACCAACCTCAGACCTTTGCCCAACCTAAAACCTCTGAGATGGATGAATTGAAGGCGATGTTGAAAACTATGCAAGAAAGTCAAAGTGCCATCATCCAATCTCATGACAAGGCTATACATGAGATGAAATCACAAATTGGACACCTTGTTGAGGCTGTTAGACAGAGGGAGACTGGGAAGTTTCCAAGTGCTGCTGAGGAAAATCCTAAAGGAAAAGGGATTGTCTTTAGGGAGCATGCTCAGGCGGTGACTATTCTGAGGAGTGGGAAAGAAATTTCCAAACCCGATGCTCCTATAGTCTCACCCCCTAAAAAAACATCCACCCCGACTTTCACCCCCACCGAAGAAGATTTGCCCAAATCTTCTCCGCTTGAAATCACCTCACCGGAAGAAGTTGCCCCCGTTCCACCCCTTACTCGACATGACAACCCTTCCACCCAGAGATCGAGAGTGCCATTTCCAGAGCGCTTATCCACCTCTGGGCAGACTTCTGCTGGCTCATCTGGAGCCAAAGATAAGACGGATGAGATTATGGAAACTTTCAAGCAAGTGTAGATTAACCTGCCTTTGCTTGAAGCTATCAGGCAGATTCCGTCTTATGCCCGCTTTTTAAAAGACTTGTGCATGAAAAAGCGGTAATCTAGAAAACAAGTCCAATCTAAAGTTGTCCTGCCTGATTCTATTAGCTCAATTGTTCAACATGGCACACCCCCGAAACTTAAGGACCCAGGAGCCCCAAATATCTCTATAGTTATTGGTGACTTACAAATTGATGAGGCTCTGCTTGATCTGGGTGTGGGGGTGAACATCCTTCCGAGCTACATGTATGAACAACTTGGGGGAGGCAATTTGAAGCCTAGCCCTGTAATCCTTCAAGTTGCTGATCGATCACTTAAGACACCACGGGAAATTTTGGAAGATGTCCTCGTAAGAGTGGAGGATTTCTTCTTTCCCGTTGACTTTTTAGTTTTGGACACTGACCCTACCAACAAGCCAACCAAACCCTCCATCATTTTGGGTCTCCCCTTCCTTGCAACTTCCCATGCTTCAATTAATTGCAATACTGGGGCATTGAAAATGGGCTTTGGGAATAGGAAAATCCGGCTTAATATGTTTGATGCTTATAAACAAGCTGTACTTGAGGATTGTTCTCAAGTTGAGGTGATAGATGACCTGATTGAAGAGGCAACTCCTGCAATGTTATGTGATGACCCCCTTCAGCATGTCATGCTAAATGAGCATTCCCATCTCTTGGAGGAATGTGAAGGGGATATACTAGAACTAGAGGAATTGCTAGGAGTTTCTGCTGAGTCTCTTCCCCCATCATTTCTGCCAAAGGCAGATTTGCTACCTGAGATGGGGACATCTATTATGAAACCCTCAACCATACAAGCCCCCAACCTTGAGTTGAAACCCCTCCCTGACACTCTCAAATATGTTTTCCTAGGTGCCAATGATACGCTCCTAGTTATCATTTTGGCTGTGCTGTCTGAGGCACAGGAGGGAGCCTTGATTGAATGCCTGTCTAGGCACAAGGAAGCTATTGCTTGGAGCATTGCTGACATTAAGGGTATAGACTCTACACTCTGCATGCACCACATTTATACTGATGATTCCATCAAGCCTTTTAAGGACATGCAGAGATGTCTGAACCCTAATATGAGGGAGGTTGTAAAAAAGGAAATCCTGAAGTGGTTGGACGCTGGGATCATATATCCCATTGCTGATAGTAAATGGGTCAGTCCCATTCATGTGATGCCAAAGAAGGCAGGCTTTACTGTGGAACTCAATGACCAAGGTGAACAAGTTGTCACTAGACCCTCAACTGGATGGAGGGTCTGTATTGATTACCGCAAGCTGAACACCGCTACCCAGAAGGATCACTTTCCTTTGCCTTTTATTGATCAAATTCTCGAAAAATTGGCAGGGAATAAGTATTATTGCTTTCTCGAAGGATATTCTGGGTACAATCAGGTGGCAGTCTTTCCTGATGACCAGGAAAAGACGACATTCACGAGTCCTTACGGTACTTTTGCATTCAGGCGTATGCCTTTTGGATTATGTAATGCCCCTGCAATTTTTCAGCGGTGTATGATGTCTATCTTTTCGGACATGATTGACGAGTGTGTCGAAGTATTTATGGATGACTTCTCTATTTATGGCTCGTCTTTCGACCAGTGTCTCCTGCACCTAGAGAATGTGTTGAAACGATGTAAGGAGACTGGTTTAGTCCTCAGCTGGGAGAAAAGTCACTTCATGGTATAGAAAGGAATTGTACTTGGGCATGTTGTATTCGAGCAAGGTTTGGAAGTAGATAAAGCCAAGATTGATTCTATTTCCAAACTTCCATTGCCTACGAATGTCAAACAGATTAGATCCTTTCTGGGCCATGCTGGCTTTTACAGGCGCTTTATTAAAAATTTTAGTAAGATTTCCAGGGCACTTTGTGACTTATTGGCGAAGGAATCTTCCTTTAGTTTTGATTCAAAGTGTGCCGAGGCCTTTCAAACTCTAAAGGAGGCCTTGATCTCTGCGCCTGTTCTCCAAGCTCCTGATTGGACACTCCCCTTTGAGCTTATGTGTGATGCTTCGGATTATGCAGTGGGAGCAGCCCTTGGACAAAGGGTTGAGGGAAGACCTCATGTGCTGCATTATGCAAGCAAGACTTTAACTGAACCTCAGCAAAACTACACCGTCACTGAAAAAGAATTACTTGCTGTAGTTTTTGCTCTGGAGAAGTTTAGGTCTTATTGGTCTAAGGTGGTTATTTTTACTGATCATGCAGCAGTGAAACATCTCATTGCTAAGAAAGATTCTAAGCCACGTCTGATTAGGTGGATCTTACTCCTTCAAGAATTTGATTTGGAAATACGTGAAAAGAAAGGAGTAGAAAATGTTGTGGCTGACCACCTGTCTCGCCTTCCTCTTAATGACACTATTTCTGAAGACATTCGCGAGACATTTCTCGATGAAACTCTGATGGCGGTAACACCAACTTTACCTTGGTATGCAGACATTGTAAACTACTTGGTCACTGGACAAACTCCTGGCTCTTGGGATAAGCAGAAAAGAAAGAGATTCATTTCTCAAGCGAGATATTTTCATTGGGAAGAGCCAGAATTATTTAGAATTGGACAAGACCAAGTATTGAGACGTTGTGCCTGAAGAGGAACAGCAAAGTGTGCTGACATTTTGCCATGAACTTCATTGTGGAGGACACTTTGGTGCTAAGAAAACTGCTTTTAAGGTTCTCCAGTCCGATTTTTGGTGGCCTTCCTTATTTAAGGATTCTCATAATTTTGTTAAGGCCTGTATTAGATGTCAACGGACTGGAACGATTGGGAAGAAGAATGAAATGCCTCAACATCCTATTCAATCTGTTGAAATTTTTGATGTGTGGGGAATTGACTTTATGGGCCCCTTCCCGTCGTCCCATGGTTTTGAATATATCTTGATGGCAGTTGATTATGTCTCTAAATGGATAGAGGCCATTCCTACGCGCACAAATGACCACTCTGTGGTTTTGAAATTTGTGAAGGCCAATATCATATCCCGTTTCGGCTGCCCCAAGACTATTATAAGTGATGGGGGACCTCATTTCCGAAACCACCACTTCAATCGGTTAATTAAGAGTTTGGGAGTGACTCACAAGGTTGCTACCCCTTACCACCCTCAGACAAGTGGCCAGGTTGAAGTATCAAATAGGGAGATAAAAGATATTTTGGAAAAGGCCGTTAGACCTAATAGGAAAGATTGGTCCCAAAAGCTTGATGATGCTTTGTGGGCTTATCGAACAGCCTATAAGACCCCTTTGGGTACTTCTCCCTTTCGGATTGTGTATGGAAAAGCGTGCCATTTACCTGTTGAGTTGGAACATAAAGCACTTTGGGCTATTCGAAGTGTTAACATGGATTTAGAGAAGGCAGGTAAGGCACGATTTCTAGAATTAAGTGAGCTTGAGGAGCTGAGGAATGATGCTTATGACACCTCTCAAGCTTATAAAGAAAGAACTAAGGTCTTGCATGACAAGTTTATTCTTCGAAAGACCTTTGAACCCAACCAACAAGTCTGGCTTTTCAATTCCAGACTTAAGCTTTTTCCTGGGAAATTAAAATCTCGTTGGGATGGGCCTTACATAATCACCAAAGTATTCCCCCATGGAGCTGTGGAGATAAAAAATCCTTCCTCTTCAGCAACTCCCTTTATCGTCAACGGTCAACGGTTAAAACCGTACATAACTTTAGATGGCCATCTAGTTGACGAAGTCACTCTTGAGGAGCCTTAGCTCCTACCATTCTCTGCCTCAGGTAATATCTTCCTTTAGCTATTTTTGATTTTCAATGAGGACATTGTTTGAACCAAGCATGGGGGAGAGGACCTGAGGCATTTTGTTTATAGCATGCATTTATAAATAAAAAAAAAGGTTTTGAGCTTAACTGGCTAGATCTTGCAGTCTTAAGCAAATCAGAACTCTAGGGTAGACTAAGTTAATTCTAGGGTCAAACTTTAGAAGCTAAATGAGCTACTAGCTTTAGACCTTTAGGGTCCTTTGTGGACTTAAAAACTTAAGTAGGAGTTAAGTTGTGGACCATTCCTCAAGAGGTTGAGAAAGGGAATCTAGGGTTTGAGTTAAAAGGTGGGCTAGTACCTGGAGTCTTATTCTAACTTTTGGTTTACGGGTCCTTGTAACCCAAGCATCTAAATTTCACACACTTGGTCTGGTAATCAACTTAATTTTCGTCTCTCTGAAAAGAGATTTGGTTCTCTTAGTTTTGACTTAAGAGAGGCTTGAAAACACATTTTGATTGGAAGAGTTCCCGCCGTAGGAGAGGTCGAGTATATACTCACCTTGAGGATGCGATGATAACATATTACCTCCTCGACGCTTGTCTCTTAGGATATCCATCCTACTGGGGGCATGTAAGCGCATTGCGCGGTTCAGGTACCATGGGCAGCCCTATCTCAAAGTGCCGATTGCCATAGGCCTGAATTCGCTCAAGAAATCCATGGGCGATACTATCCCGAAGTGTCGATTGCCAGGAGTTCGTGGGGTCGTTATGGGCGGTGCTATCTCGAAGCATCGAAAGCCAGGCACCCTCCGAGGTATGGTAATGGGGACAATGAATCCGACACAGACCATGTTGATAGCTAATCTGAGGTTAGACTTAGAAGAATAAAAAAAAAAAAAAAGGGTGTATATATAAAATTTTTTTCCTTTAACTCAAATAACTCGGACCAATGCACAAGCACGGATGCTTTAATCTCAGGGATCAATAAACTTTAGGGTAGAGTCAGAAATCAGGGAAACTTGTGGCTGCAACTCGTCTTTAGCCGACCTAGTCTGTAACTTAGCAACTACTTAGGAACCTTGGGTCTAGAGCCTGAAATTAATATGCTTCTGAGGGAAGACTAAGTGAGTTGACTAGTCTACTTAGAGTGCTAGGTTTCGCTTAATTTTGCTAGGGACTAGCAAAAACTAGGCATGGGGGTATTTGATTAGCCCATAGTTGTGGGCTATTTAAGTATTTAAGTGCCTACACATTACGTTAATTCTAACATTTATTTAGCATAATTAGGATGCAAATAGATTAATTCATAGTTTTAATTTAATTACATAATCCATACATTGCATTCATATCTTAAGTGCATTTAGAATTAGCTTAGAATAGCATTCATCTAATTAGATAACCAATTAGGTACATTGTTTTCATTAACATAGAAGTTGAGGGTCTGTACATAAATGACCCTAATATTATAACATTATTTTCTTTATTCTTCTTCTTTCAGAACGGCTGGCTGTCGCTCCAATGCCCGGCTGCTGCAGTGAAGAAGTCATTCAAGGGGGAGCGGATGTGGTGGATCTGGTCGGGCGGCTGATTTCAAACTTGTGCAGGCCACTACAAAAGGAGGAGGGAGGCAGCCGACCTCGGGAGGCCTCCGCCACCGACCCACCACTGTGTAGAGAGAGCTTCTCTCTTCCACTCCATACTGCCGGCCTCTACCATGGCGGCGAGTCTCCACCATCGTGGGCATGTGGTGTGACAGGCCACACCGCCATCCGGAGCTCGCCCGCATTACCGTGAGCACCTTAGCGTGCAACTCCCTCGCCGTCGTCACCAACCACCACCGCCGCAACCACCATCACTGCAATCACCTTCTCATTCACTTAAGACGTCTGGGAAATTTCCCGGACGTCTGAAGCTACCTGCTCACCTGCGATCACCCCCCTACGTACCCGTCTGAACTCCACCCACACCCGCACAACCACATCCGCCCATCTCACCGTTCACGCCCGCACCACCACCCCCGTACCTGCGCCTTCATCCGTGCGCACCCACGCCTGCAGCGCCACCCACCAGCCTCCAGCGCAACCGCGCCCACCATCAGCCTTCGCCATCTCCACGCCCTCCAGATCGTGCATGCCCTCCTCAGCCTACAGCGCCCACCTCCCACGCCTACAGCAGCAACCGCGCCTGTAGAACTCAAACCACAACCGCACCCGCGCCTGCCGAACCTCCAGACCGCGCTCACCAGCCTGCAGCACCCTTCTCCTGTGCCTGCAGAACCGCCACCAGCAGCGCCCTCTTCCCCGTGCCTGCAGTCCAGCGCTCACCATGCCTGCGCTCCCGTGCCCACTCCAGTCGCAGCAGCGCCCACGCCAGCAGCAACAGCCACCCCTGCAGCAGCAACGCGCTAGCAGATCTCACGCCAACAGCCGCGTAAGGTCACCGGCTGCAGCACCTCCGTCGGAGCTCGTCCGGCCACCTCCGGCCGCCGCGCGACTTGCCGCCACCACCAATTCGAAGCTCTTGGTCCAAGGGACCTCCTCCGAGCTTCCCGCGCCCAGCCATCGGCTCCTCGTCGCGCAAGACAAAGGGGAAAAATTCCCCTGTTTTGCTACAGTAAACCGTCAATTAAAATTTACATTTTCTGCCATTGCCACATTTTAATCATATTTTATTGATTATGCATTGCGGAAAATATCCTATAGTTTCTCATAATTACCATTTCAGCATTGTTTCTTGCTTAAACCTTAATCTAAAGGCAATCTTGGCTTGGTTCTTGTCCAAATTGACTACGAACAAACATTTTGAAGTGGCGCGAATTTTAATACGTTATTGCCTCCCTGTGGATACGACCCGCTCCTCTGCGAGTGGTTATTTGTTGTTAAAAATTGATTAGTCGATTTTTCCACCACATTAAACTACAAACGACTTAAAAGCGAAAGATCGACCAGTCAATGCCTTTCGGGTTATGCAATGCACCTGCGACTTTTCAAAGGTGTATGCTAGCCATATTTTCCGACATGGTGGGAGAGTTTATGGAAGTCTTCATGGATGATTTCTCTATTTTCGGAGAATCATTTGACTCTTGTTTGGCTAATTTGGAAATGATTCTTAAGCGATGTATGAAGACACGACTGGTCCTTAGCTGGGAAAAGAGTCATTTCATGACCCAAGAGGGCATCGTTTTGGGTCATGTAATCTTTGAACGGGGAATTGAAGTGGACAAAGCTAAGGTTGATGCTATCGCTAAACTTCCTCCTCCCACATCTGTTAAACAAATCAGATCATTTCTTGGCCATGTGGGATTTTATCGAAGATTCATCAAGGATTTCTCGAAGGTTGCCCACCCTTTGAGCAATCTTCTTGCCAAAGAAATGCCGTTTGTTTTTGACGAATCATGCCAAAAGGCATTTGATTTCCTAAAAATGGCAGTCACCTGTGCTCCAATTTTGCAACCACCAATTTGGACAGCCCCATTTGGGATCATGACCGACGCTTCTGATTACGCGGTCAGGGCTGTCCTGGGTCAGAAAATTGACCGAAAGCCCTCTGTTATTTACTACGCTAGTAAAACTTTGGATGATGCCCAGAGGAATTACACTATTACTGAAAAGGAATTACTAGCTGTAGTATTTGCGTTGGAAAAATTCAGGGCTTATCTCTTGGGGTGTCATGTTATTGTTTATACCGACCACTCGGCCTTGAGACATCTCTTGGCTAAAAAGGATGCTAAACCCTGGCTTATTCGTTGGATTCTTCTTCTTCAAGAATTTGATCTTGAAATCAAGGATAAAACTGGGGTACAAAATGTGGTGGCGGATCATTTGTCGAGAATCCTAGGTGATTCTTCTTGTCCGGACATTCCGATTGCTGACACTTTTCCGGACGAAACCATTCTTACAGTTTTAGGTGTCCACACCCCATGGTTTGCTGACATTGTTAACTATTTGGCCGTTGGTCAAATCCCCCAGGATTGGACCAAGCAACAACGGGATAGACTCAAATTTGAGCCCAAATACTACTTTTGGGAGGACCCTGAACTGTATCGCATCGGCTCTGATCAGATTATTCGTCGATGCATACCGGAGAATGAATTCAACAGTACACTCGAGTTCTACCATGCATCTAGGTGTGGTGGACATTTCTCCGGGAAAAAGTCGGCTGCAAAAATTTTGCAATCTGGCTTCTATTGGCCGTCTTTATTCAAGGATGCCCAGGATTTCTCAAGGTCATGTTCTCGATGTCAGGCACTCGGGATCATAACTAAGAGAGAGATGATGCCCCTAAACCCTATTCTTCCTGTCGAAATTTTTGATGTTTGGGGCATCGATTTCATGGGACTCTTTATCCCTTCATTTGGACATCAGTACATTCTTGTTGCTTTTGATTATGTGTCCAAATGGATTGAGGCAATTCCCACCCAAACCAATGACCACAAGGTGGTCATCAATTTTGTCAAGAAAAATATCTTCAGTAGGTTCGCTATCATCAGTGATGGTGGCACTCATTTTACTAATGCCCAATTCCGGAATTTATTGGCTAAATACGGGGTTAATCATCGAATTTCCACACCTTACCATCCCCAAACGAATGGACAAGCCGAGATCTCCAATCAAGAGATCAAGAACATTTTGCAAAAAATGGTTAGGCCTGATCACAAGGATTGGACTCAAAAGCTTGAGGACGCTCTTTGGGCCTACCGTACGGTGTATAAAATGCCCATCGGCATGTCTTCATTCCATTTGGTGTATGGAAAGGCGTGTCATCTACTTGTAGAGATTGAACACAGGGCATTCTGGGCAATCAAACAATGCAATCTAGATCTAAATCTAGCTGGGAAGACCAGGAAACTCCAACTATCTGAGTTGGAGGAGCTTAGAAATGATGCTTATGAGAACGCCAAGATCTACAAGGCTCGAACCAAAGCTCTACATGATCAAATGATTTCCTGCAAGAGCTTTGAGCCAAACCAGAAGGTCTGGTTATTCGATTCTAAACTTAAGCTCTTTCCTGGTAAACTTAGATCTAAATGGAATGGCCCATTCATAATTGATCAGATTTTTCTAAATGGTGCCGTTCAGATTTCTGACCCAAAGACGGGTAACACCTTTAAAGTCAACGGTCAACGTCTGAAGCCTGTTGTTGACCGTAATCTTCCAGAACCCGTTTCAGACTCTGTTGCTCTAGCCATTCTGTGACTTCTTTGGCTGGACTTCGCCTAGCAGACGGCATTAAACTCAGCAATTGTACATATGACACAAGGCTGATACGAGCTTCATATCCAGGTGACATCTTTCATATTCTACCCTCTCTTTCATGTCTCTTTTTCAATGAGGACATTGCATCAGCTAGGCATGGGGGGATGGATTCATTCTTGAATTATTTGGTCAGCCTTGTGAAATCCATGTAAATTGTTTCTCTTCTTATAAAAAAAAAAAATTAGGAAGGATTAGTTGGACATTAGGACTTTTCAATCCTAAGAAATTTTACATTAGGATCTGAACACAAAGACCCCTCAGATCTTTGGACTTAATTAGCCTGTGTATCCACTAAAATGTGGATTTGTCTTTGAGTCCTCGCCATCTTAATTCTATTATAATTGGAATAAATAAGTTTGGGTGATAAGTACACGACTTATCAACCTGCCCTCTGATTTGAGGGAATTTTGAGTTTTAAGCATCTACACACTTTCTTTACACTGACTCGTTATTCAGCGATTCTAACGAAAATTGGGTAGCTAATGAACCTTCTAGGGTGATAAGGCTGGCAAGTTATCGTGGGTAACAGCCCATAGGTAGGTTGTCCAGAGCCCAGTCACTGGACCTTTCTCTTTTTGCTGCCTTTAGGTAAATCTTAGATCAGGGAAGCCACCTACTTAAAAAAAAAAATCAAAAAGAAAAAGGAGAAAAGAACAAAAAGAAATAAGCCACACTTCGCCGCACGAGTATGGCTGGCAAGTTGTCGGTGGTAACAGCTCATCGACCGGTTGTCCAGAACCTAGCTCAGAAAATGCACTCAAAATTCCCAAAACACTTAAGAAGAAGCGGAGAAGTAGAATAAACCGGGGAGATATACACTGGATTCACCCTTGTGTTGACCCCGTTAAAAAAATAAAAGTAGGGAGAAAGCTACCGGTTGTAAAGATACACCTTTAGGCAGAATTCTTTTTGAGGTCACCTAGAGGCGTAGAAATCCGAAGTCCGTTCTAATTGCCGGTCAACGAGTCTATCACAATCACAATAAGATGCTTAAAACTTAGGGTTCTCATCAAATCTTGGGTGAGTTGAATGGTCGTAGAAAGCCACTCTTGAACCCTAAAATTTGAAAATCCAAAAAAATTAGAAAAGAGTAAAAAGAGAAAAAGAAATTTTTCTTTGAATAAGGCGAGGACTTGAGGCGGTCTGCATTTTGGCTGATACCTGGGCACTGTTGTGTCTTTGAAAGTTCAGTTCCTAAGTAGACAATTTCTTAATAATTGAAAATAACTCAGGTCCAAATAATCTAACCTAATTCTTTTATAAATAGCATATAGTTTTTGCTAGGGACTAGCAAAAGATAGGCATGGGGGTATGATGTAAACACATTTACACTACTTAAAATGTCTATTTATGCATGTTCTTAAGCATAGGATTGCATTTCATGATATAAATATTGCATAACATGCATCATCTCGCATTTAGAGTAGTTTGAATAAAATGGAGGTTAATTGTCTCCTTTTATGTGCTTGGACAGGGCAAACATTTTATCGGAGCCTCGGATCAAAGATCCAACCGTATGGATGTGATTAGGGTGACGATTGGAGTTCAACGACTCCAAGATCGCCCTAATCAGGCATCCGTAGCATCAGATGGAGACCGAGGAACCCTAGAAGATCAAGGGCCAGGATGGTGTAAATCCGCACATCAGATGACAAATTCGACCGCACGGATGAATTCGGATCGACGATCGTAGCCCAATGACACAAAAATCGAGTCAATCCGACATCCGTGGCACCATCTACAACTTCAGAAGATGGACGGCCAAGATGGCGCCATGTGGCGCCATCTCAGCCACCCAAATGACCGCTGGCATTTTGTGAAGGCCCCCGCCCGATCGCTCTCCACCGTCAGATGGAGATCCAACGGCTGTGGCCGCCCGGCGCTTAAAACGTGCGCTCGACCATCCGCGCCCCGCAGTGTAGCGGTCGAGCGCGCTTACGCGAGCGCGGGGTGCAGGTTCGAGCCGCGGTGAGGGGATTGGAGGCGCGGGTAATTGAGGCTTGTGGAGCGTCGGATGGAGATCGTGCGGTCGCGGGAGCCCGATAGCGTCGACGCACGATTGGACGCCCGCGCGTAACGCGCGATCGCACACGCAAGCGGGCGCAATGCAGCGGGTGAAGGCGTGATTTTAAGCCGTCCGATCTCGTGATTGGACGGCTGAGACTTTGTGGACGCGAGCAAGCGAGGAGGCGCGCGCGAGCCGCCCACGTCGCCCACGTTAGGGGCTTTAGTGACGGATTTATCCGTCACTAAAGACCCCTCATTTACTATTTTGAACTTGTAATGTCCATTTTGCCTTCACTCCTTGCAACTATAAAAGGAGACCCCCTCCATACGAAATTTTCATCCCTTCTTTCTCTTCTCTACCCCTCCAAAGCTCAAAAGAAGCTTGTCCCACACCCGGGATGCTTCTTGCGAGATAAAGTCCAATTTTCATTCCCCTTCGGAAGTGGATCCTGCGACGACGACGGCGTGCTGCTCCGTTCCCGTCCTTCTGCTTCGTCCTCCTTCGTCCTGCTTCGTTCTCCTTCGTCCAGGCGTCGTTCCGTCCGGCTCGTCCTCCAAGCAATCGTCGAGGAGGATAATTTCTCTCTCCCATTCTTATTTACAGCTTTTCTAGTGTAGAATTTTCTGCTTTATAGTGTAATTGATTTTCCGCATTCTAGTGTAACTTTTATAAACTATTTAAATATTGAATGCATGTTCTCTTTCTCTCTCTCTCTCATAGTTTGATAGCCCCATTGTAATTATAATGCCTTGCTTAAAGAAAATCCTAAAAAAAATATAATTGCGAAAATAGATCAACGTAGCCTCCCTGTGTTCGACCTGAAATTATTTTCGGTAAAAATTTTATTTGTTGAACATGAATTCTTCGCTTCCGAACTACAACGACAGGTTTTCCAAAACCAATCTCGTTAGCGTAGGTTCGTAAACGTTCAACAGCGCTAGCCTTCAGTGATAGCTTAGCAGACATTTAGCGACGCTTACAACTATCGCTAATTGTTCGCACACCAACAAGGCCAGCTATGAGTGTGAGCGAGCATGAGTTGCCTACAGCGACGCTTACAATGACGACCTGGAGGTCGCTAATGGTCCCATGCCTATTGTAGCCTCTTCTCCACTATAAAAGGACCTACACCCCCTTCCTTCCAAGCCATCTCTACCTACTCTACTCCTACCTACTCCCAAGCTCTAACAAGCCTACCAACGCTCTGTTAGAGCTTGCTCTCAGGCTCCCAAGGCGCCTATTAGTGTAAAGAAACTCTACCCCATGAAATACTCCTCTAACTTCCCATCCCCATTCATAGGTCGCCTTGGAGCCATCCTCCCACCTCCATTCCGGTAGCAGATCATCTACGCCTTCTCACCTCCATTCCAGAGCTGCGCTGAAGCTTTCCTCTACCCGACGTCCTCCCGCTTCTCACCTCTATTGTCCTGCTTCCCATCTCCTTCATCTAAGCTTCCTCTAGGCACCATCGTCTCACCGGACAGTCGCTTTGGGAGATTTCTTCTCACCTCCCCCTCTTTTTATGTTTTCTAGATTATTGTAATTTACATTCATGCAATATATCATATTAGATTCCATCTCTCTCTTGTGATTGCTTGTCTTTTTTTTATTTCAATAACAAAAAAAATGACAAAACTTTAAAAGACCAAAAAGAAACAAATCGAAGCGTGGTTTTCGTACAAAGTAAACGTCGCCTCCTTATGTTCGACCTAGGACTCCCTTGGAGTTTCGACATAAATTACATTTGATTACGAGTTTTGCAACTACGACGACGGGTTACTCGTAACCCCGATTTCAAACACGCAAAACCCGTGTGATCACCTAGGTACCATATTTTTGATGAATTAAATTGGACCAATCAGAGCCAATTAGGGTTTCCAATTTAGGGTTTGAGAGTCACACTTGCTTAATCAAGATTGACCTTCCCAAGCAGTGTGTGCCTAATACTTACTTGAATTGATCTATTCAAGCAAACCCTAAAATCAGGCTCTTAATCTCATTTGAATTCTAAAAGAGGGACCTAAATTTCTCAAAGGACAAAATAGGTGAAGTTGACTCACCTTGTTGGGTTAACCAATCTTTAAATTAGGTCACTTTGCACAAAAACATCTTAAAGTTCAAGTGAAATCATAAGCACCTTTGCTCTTAAACTGAAAACTGGTTTATTTAAGAGGTCAACTCCCCATTCTGGTCTACCTAGATCCTCAGTGACAAGAGAGGTCGGGTGGGGGAAACCCTATAACTTGTGGGGGTGCTCTACCATGTAGGGTCTTTGCAGGACTCTACTTCTCTGATTGCCCAGGTAATTCTCAGGTGGACGGCTTTCTAACTTAGGGGTATCATCTACCCCGAACCTCTATAGTCATCCAAAATTTTTGGGTGTCTTGATTAGGTCCATCACATTCTATCCCTCATCTTATGCATCAATGCATGTTCGGAAGGAAGTCTCTAAGACCACCCTTGAGGCCTCCATTAGCTATTCGTTTCCGTCGAGGCCAAGCCTCAACCTCCTTATTTGTGCAACAACCCAACTAAATCTATATCTCTTCTGATTCATCTAAACCTAACTATCCTTCATCCATCATCATGGAGCAACCAATAGAAGAAAATAATCTTGAGAATCAGCTTCAGTGCCTTAATGATCTATTCCAAGCCTTTATGAACCCACCGCGGCGTCCTATGATGCAAGATCATTACAATCCCACTGCAGTGCAATCGAACCTCAAGTCCAAATCCTAGCTAGAGGTCCTGATACTGAACTCAAGCCTAACATGATTCCTGCTATTCCTAAATTCCATGGGCGTAATTCCGAGGATCTTTTCCAGCATATCAAGCAACTCAAGCATCTGGCCCAGACCTTCAGGTCAAAAGCTCAAAATCGAGATGTCTTACTCATGAAAATGTTTTCCTTTTCTCTCATGGACAAGGCTGCTCACTGGTACCAAACCCAAATGCATCCAATCAACACCTAGGCGAAAGTAAAATTCGAGTTTCTGAAAAAGTTCTTCCTTGATGGTTGGACAAATGCTCTACGGCACCAGATCACGCATTTCACGCAATAAGCAGGAGAACCACTTCACGAGGCATGCGATTGTTTTCTGGATCTCATGCGAAAGTGCCCCCACCACGGAGTTCCTAATTGAGAACAAGTCCAATCTTTTTACCACGGACTCCATGAGGATATTCAATTGTTCGTCAATGCGACCTGTGGAGGAAACATCATGGGTTAACACGAAGACACCGTGTGGGAGATTCTCGAGAACATGTACGAGAACTCCATCAATAATGAATCCATGGGCAAGTTTGACCGAACGAATGCCCGTAAATTGATGAATCCAAAGGGAGCACATGAGACACAGGGCCTGTCCTCTTCCGTCGACTTGGAACTGATGGCCAGTCACCTGGACAAGGTCTCTATTATTGAGAAGGAGGATGAGCTAACTCGACACTTGCAATGAGCCACCTCTGCACAAAACCCATTCGCACAATTGCCCTCTAGCAGGGAGGTTGTGCATAACATCTACCATCTATCTTCTCAAGGGATGGACCCATATCCACCCCCGTCTAATTTAGGGTTTGGAGGAACTCTAGACCCACCTATTCCAGTTGGGGGAACTCTGAACCCTCATATTTTGACCTTTTCGAGGCTCCTCAAACCTGCGAGGACCTCAACGCCATTCAGAATGATCCATTCTCAAACACCTACAACCCTGGATGGCATAATCATCCTAATTTCACGTGGTTAGGGAACAATCAAAATTAGAGACCTCAATATCAGCCCCGACCACAAGCTTCTCGTCCATTTCAGCTGCCTCAGCCTTGGCCCAACCCAACTTATCAATCCGAGCCAACTCACGAAGATCAGGTGACTCTTATCCTTCAGACTCTAGCTAACATTCAGAAAACAAATGCGGCTATGCAAAAATAACACAAAGATGAGATCATAGAGGTTCATAATCAACTCACCCAGATGGAAAATCCCCACCAACTTGGTGCAAATCCTTCACAACCTCTGCCTAACTCTAATAACGTGCCAAGCTAGAAGTGTGTTATGAACCCAAATCAGGGCCAAGCTCACTTTATTTATCAGGCCCCTTCTGCTCCATCACTTGACGGGATGGAGGCTTCGACATCATACACGGGTTATCAGCAGCAATCACCTCTTTTGCCCACACCAACTTAGAACTAGGTAAGACTAAATTCTATTACTACCTGTAGTGGCAAAGCAACATAGGACCCACCTTATCCAAGCCACTTTCAACCTGGTAATGCAACCCCAAACCCTAGGATAGTCATCCAGGATACCCCTATCCTAGATCAAGAACCTGGACCCACTCTAGAGGAACCCACAAAGGTTCCATTTTCGGAGGCCTTGACCAAAGGAAAAAGAAAACCCCAACCCATGCCATTTGAGGAGGATCTGGTCAAGCTCTTTGAGAAGGTCCAAATAAACATCTCCTTGATGGATGCAATATGCCTCGTACCGGCTTATTCACGATTCCTGAAAGGCATGTGTACACCCAAGCATAAGCCGTGAACCGAAGGTGGGAACCCAATCGTACTATTGGAGCAAGCCAGCTCCGTCATTTTAAGCCAACTCCCACCAAAGGCAAAAGATCCAGGCACCCCTCTGATCTCCTGTGCTATCAGTGATATATAGTTTGACTGAGCCTTATTGGATCTAGGAGCTTGCATCAATTTGATACCTACATTCCTATTAGACTACTTTGCGAAATCTAAGCTTAAACCGATAGACATGACTTTGCAGTTAGCTAATCGATATATTAAGTCACCAAAAGGAATTCCCAAGGATGTCATAGTTAGGGTACACGATTTCTATTTTCCCGTGGATTTCGTTGTTTTAGACATGGATGCTCCTGAGAACTTGAAGAATACACCAATCATATTAGGAAGATCCTTTCTGGACACAACTAGGGCCAATATTTATTATGAGGAGGGCCAAATTGAGTTAAAATTTGGGAGCAAGACACTGAAGATCGACATCTTTAAGGCCCAACAAGGAATTAATTGTGGAGTTATAGAACAAATTTGTGATATCGAGGCCGTGGTGGACGATCTATGTATCGAGGAAAACCTGAATATTTCTTATCAACCACAAAAAGATCAAAACCTGCAATTTGAGGAGCCTGAACCTAACCTAAACACACCCATAGCTCCTTCCTTTGCTCTCGACACCCACCCTGAACCACCTGCTGATGCTGACAACCCAGTTATGGAATTAAAGCCTCTTCCCGATCATCTCAAATACGTATTTTTGAGTTCCAATTAGACGTTTCCTGTGATTATCAACTCCCAACTCACACCTGATCTGGAAACACACCTGATTTCTATTCTCCAGCAGCATCGAAGAGCCATTGGATGGACTCTCGATGATCTGACTAGCATCAGGCCCTCATATTGCACACATCACATCTATACTGAAGAGGGATCACGACCATCCCGTGAAATGCAGACACACTTAAATCCAAATCTACAGGATGTCGTGAAAAAGGAGATCATCCAGTGGTTGATGCAGGGATCATCTACCAGATCTTTGATAGTCAGTGGGTGAGTCCAATCCAAGTTGTGCCTAAGAAGGCAGGACTCACCGTGATCACGACTGAAACCGAAGAAACCATACCAACCTGTATAGCGAACTCGTGGAGAGTCTGCATTGATTATAGAAGACTCAATTCCTCCACGAAGAAGGATTATTTCCCACTACCGTTCATTAATCAGATACTCGAGAAACTAGCGGGAAATCGATTCTTCTGCTTCTTGGATGGGTACTTCGGTTATAACCAGGTCGCAATCCATCCTAAGGACCAAGAGAAGACCACCTTCTCCTGCCCCTTTGGGACATACGCATTCCGAAGGATGCCATTCGATCTCTGCAATACACCCACTACTTTTTAGCGATGCATGCTTGCCATATTCTCAGATATGGTAGGTGAATACCTTGAGGTCTTCATGGATGACTTCTCGGTATTTGGAGAATCTTTTGATGATTGCCTCCTGCACTTGGTCCAAATCCTCAGGCGGTGCATCGACGTGAATTTGGTTCTTTTCTGGGAAAAGAGCCACTTCATGGTACTTGAGGGAATTATCCTGGGACATCTCATCTCTAAAAAAGGCATCCAGGTTGGGTAAACCTAATTTCCAAACTCCCTATGCCTAGCTCGGTCAAAGACATCCGATCCTTCCTCGGGTACGTCGATTTTTACTGTCGATTCATTCCCGATTTCTCAAAAATCACGCACCCCCTAACTAATCTTCTATCTAAGGATGTGCCCTTCACAATTATTGAGGAATGAACTCATGCGCTTGAGATCCTACATGATCGAGTTACCCATGCACCTATCCTACAGTCCCCTGATTAGTCTCAACCCTTTGAGATCATGTGCGATGCATCTGATTATGCTGTGGGTGCGGTACTTGGGTAGAAAATAGATGGGGAACCCATGGTCATCTACTACGCTAGCAAGACACTTGACGAGGCTCAACGTAACTACACAGTTACTGAGAAAGAGATGCTAGCCGTTGTATTTGACCTGAAAAAATTTAGATCAAATCTTTTGGGTTCCTACGTTATCATATACTCAAATCACACTGCAGTGAGGCATCTCCTCGCGAAGAAGGATGTGAAACCTCGACTAATCCACTAGATCTTGCTGCTGCAAGAATTCGATCTCGAGATTCGCAATAAAGCGGGAAAGCAGAACGTGGTAGCTGACCATTTGTCCTGTCTTCCTTCTGCAGTCATCGACCCGTCTGGTTCGATCACCGAGCATTTTTTGGATGAGAACCTGCTAGCCATTCACAGTCTCCCATGGTTTACTGATATTGTAAACTACTTGGTTACGGGGAAAGTTCCGCCAGATTAGGTGACTTCCAGGTGAGACAAATTGATTGCTGAGGCCAAGTACTATATTTGGGAGGAACCATACCTCTTTCACATTGGAAATGATCAGGTGATCCGAAGATGCATTCCTGACGACGAGGTCAATGACGTTATCTCATTTTGTCATGACCAGGCCTGCGGTGGCCATTTCTCTAGGCATAAAATCGCATCAAAAATTCTCCAATGTGGGTTCTTTTGGCCCACTTTGTTCAAAGACTCAGACGTATTGTAGGGCATGTGCTCGTTGTTAGACCCTCGGCAACATGGATCATGGGATATGATGCCCTTAAACTCGATTATTGTGTGTGAAATCTTTGACATATGGGGAATTGATTTCATGAAACCCTTTCTCAGATCTAATGGCTTTGAGTACATTCTACTAGTTGTTGATTATGTCTCTATATGGATCAAAGCCATCCCCACGGGAACTAATGATCATAAAGTTGTCCTCAAATTTATCCAGGAGAACATCATTACCAGATTTGGGGTTCCTAAGGCCATCATCAGCGATGGCGGGTCTCATTTTAACAATGTTCACTTCCAATCCCCAATGAAAAAGTATAGGGTGGTGCATCGTATCTCAACTCCTTACCATCCCTAGACTAATGGACTGGCAGAACTGTCGAATCAAGAGATCAAGAAGATCCTTCAGATCACTGTTCGGCCTGATAGGAAAGATTAGTCTACTCGCCTTCTAGAAGCTTTATGGGCCTATAGGACCTCCCATAAGACCCAGTTAGCCATGTCAACCTTTAGATTAGTGTACGAAAGGCATGTCACCTTCCCGTCGAAATGGAGCACAAGGCTTATTGGGCAATACGGAAGTGCAATCTAGATCTGATGAAGGCTGGAATACACTGTCAGTTGCAATTAAGCGAGATCGAGGAACTAGGCAATGATGCGTATGAGAACTCGTGTATCTACAAAGAGTGGGTCAAAGCCTTCCATGACAGGCACATTGTACAAAAATCTTTCCACCCTGGTAAAAAAGTTCTACTCTTTCATGCCAAACTCAAACTATTCCTAGGAAAACTCAAATCAAAATGGATTGGACCATTCTTGGTGAGATGAATCTTTGGAAATGGAGCCATTGAAATTAGTGAACTCAGCCTTGATTCTGATCCTTTTGTCGTGAATGGTCGATACTCAAACCATTCATCGAACTCACCAACTCAAACTTGGCGGAGGTATCTTTTGCCCTCCATTATCCCTGAGCTCATTGCATCCGGCTGATGGTGTTAAACACAGCGCTTAATTGGAGGCAATCCGTCATCTTTTTGAAAAACCCAAAACCCTTCTTGACGCATCTTATGCTAAACTCATATTACACTTTAGGGTTCGATCATTAGAACAACCGACTCCACCTCTGGTACCCGTACCCAAGCTTGAAATCTTCTGCAACAGTCACCCCAACCTGTCCACCCACCCAAAACCTGTTCTAATGTACGATCTAAGCTGAACTCGAACCCACCTAATTTAAAATGAGGACATTGCAAATCGTAGGCATGGGGGGTATTAAAGTACAAAACATTGTGAGAATCACTTCACAAGAAAATGTTTCATAAAAAAAAATGCATATTCCAAAAAACCAAAAAAATATAAAAAAATGAAAAAAGAAAAAAATGGAGAAAGGAGGAAATTTTGAAAGATCAATTTGCATATCATTTTTTAGGAGGAAAAGGGGAGGTGATATAAATGTCAAAAAGGAGCACAGTTTGAAACAAAAAGAGATAGTCATTAGTAAAAGATCAAGGAATCTACTTAGTACTAGACCAAATCAAAAAGAAAGAAAAAAATAAAAGACAAAAAGTGCTAAGAGACAAAAGAGATCATTATGAACGTTGATCTTAGGCCTCTTGGGCTGTGATTTTAGGCTTAAAAATTTAAGTATCCGTTAAGATCTGGATAGTCCTCAAGAGATTGGGGAAAATGAAAACCTTAAGTATCAGGTCTAAGGCTTAGGGATTATTTGGCCTTGTTAACTGACCTCTTGTTTGCGAAACTCGGTAACCTAAGCACCCTAATCCACACATAGTCTGGTTAAGTGCGCTTAATTATCAAAATCCCGCAAAAGCATTAATTCTGTTCTGAAAAAGCTACCTAGATTAGGAGCGGTCGATCAACACAAGTTGATTTGGAAGAGTTCCCCTCGAAGATGTGCATTAACATATTGTCTCCTCGGTGCTTGTCTCCTAGGATATCAAAATATCTTACCAGGGGCATGTACTCACCTTATGCTAGTTTAGATGCCATGGGCGGCATTATCACAAAATGTCGATTGCCAAGGTCTGGATTTAGCTACAGAACACCATGGGCGGGATTATCCTGAAATCTCAAAAGCCAGGGTTCTAGGGGTTGCCATGGGTGGTGCTATCTCAAAGCATCGATTGCTAGGGACCTTGTGAGGATTGATGGTGGGAACCAGGAATCCGATACAGGCTATGTTGTAAAGCCAATTCGAAGCTAGAAATAAAGAAAGAAAAAAAGAGAGAAAGCTCTCCAAAAATGCAAAAAAATCCTCTGTCTCTCTCTTACAAAAATGCACTACAAACTGTACCGGGGCTAAACATGTTTTAAGCATGGGTGCTTTAACCGCGGAGTTCAACGAACCTTAGTTTAGCTCCTATAGGCCTTAGAAACCTTTACAGTGGGCTAAGGCTAGAGCTGGTCAGGTCTGGATCTTGGTTGGTACTTGAGTACCTTTAGGCCTACTATTAGCATTCTGATCTAATCCACAAAAGAAAGCACACAACATAAATCTGAGCATAAAAAGGCATGGTCTAGAATTTAAGTTAATTCCATGAGATTTTGCTAAGGGACTAGCAAAAGCTGGGCATGAGGGTATGATGGGAACATGATAGCGGATTACGCGTGATTTGTAAAAGCGGGTTTTCAATGTCGTTGTAACATGCGAATTCGCATACGCTTTTAAATTTATAAACCTAGATAGGGGAGTATCTAGGGTCGTCTAAGGAGGCAAAAATTGCAATTCAATTCTCTTGCTAAAAACACATCTCAACTTTCTTTTTGGTATTTTAAATATGTAATTTTTTTTTTATTTTGAAAAGATGAGGGCAAAATGCGAATTGTAACGTAAAGTACTAACACCTACAATTGTTTAACTACAACTTAAAAGATAGATATATCTTCTTCCTAAGCTCACTTTAGGCAAGTGAAGGCCTAGAGTAATTAGGAAGGAGAGGTGAAACAAGTGCTAGAACCAAAAGTAATAATTGCAATAAAAAGCTAAAAGAAGGCAATTTAATTGACTAGAATGAGTGTTCTTTTCAATGACAAGTAGAGGAATGCTTCTACTAGAACTAACAAATCTAAAAGCAAGAAAAGAAACATAAATCCTCTTGCAAAAATGGTGAAGAAGGGAGTCTTCTTGCTCCAAGCCTAGCTGCTCCTTGGCTTGAAAAGAGGGCCTCCTTCTTCTCCTTCCTTGAGAGCTCCTCCAAGGTGGAAGCTTCCACCTTCAATGCTCTCTCCAAGGGGTGGGCGTGCACCACCCTCAAAATCTCCTCCAAGGTGGCGTGGACCACCTTCAAGATCTCCTCCAAAGATCTTCCTTGCCTGGCTTCTCCTTTGGCTGGCATGACCCAAGAGAGAAGGAAAGAGGGGAAGGCACCAAGGGGACAGAATATCCCCTTAATCTTCTTCTTCTTCTTCTCTCTTGGACGTGGGCTTCTAGGTGGAATATGAGAGTGAATTTGCTAGCCAAGGATGTCTTGAATGGTGGTGGGTAGTGGTCTTTTTATAGAGTAGGATGGGGGGTTAAGGTGCCCCTTGAAATGGAGGGCTAGGATGGAAGGATGGAGGTGGTTAGTGATCCTATGGACAAGGGTGTGTGGTGCCAACCCAAGGGGTGTTAAAGGGGGTGGTTAGGGTGGTGTTGGTGGCTTTTGGTGGTGGAGAGACACCACCATTTTGGCACCAACCTAGGGTCTTCTAGAAGGGGGATTAAGTGGATGGTGGAGATGGATTCAGGGGGAATTGTGTGGTGGAGATGAAGGGGAATTTTGGAGGGAAAAGTGGCGCCATCAAGGGGGTGGTTAGGGTGGTTTTGGCACCACTTTTAGGTGTCTTTTGGAGGTGGTGGGTAGGCTAGGTTGGTGCCAAGTAGGTTAGCTTATGTGGAGCTTAGGTGGAGCTAGTTGGGTGGAGTTGTTAGGTGGGTTTTTGGGGTGGTACAAGCCAAGGAAGTTGGAGCATAGCTAAGTTAAGATAAGCTAAGCTAAGATAAGCTAGTTTAGCTAATGGAGGAGTAGAGGAGAAGGTGTTGGAGCTAGGGTTTGGAGGGAGGAGCTGAGGAGAAGTCAGGAGCTGAAACTGGAGCTAGCTGCCGCTGAAGAGGCTGGCATGGAGCTACTCTAGCTGGCTTAGCTTGCTAGTTCTTTGCTAGCTACTAAGCCAAGATAAAGTGAGCTAGCTTCTACCATAATGAGCTAAGGTGAGCTAGGTCTGGTGCTCCCAGGGAGGGTCAAGCTAGTTGAGGCAGCTAAGGTAGCTTAGCTCAACTGAGTTGAGCTAAACTGAGTCCCCAGGAGCTGGACTTGAGCTTCCTGAGCTGGGATAAGTTCTTCTTTAGCTGGCTGGAGTTGAGTGGAGCTAGATGTAGCTGGATCTCAACTGGGGTGAACTCCTGTCAACTCAGCTGAGCTAGCTAGAGCTCCCTGTGGACTAGTGGGAGCTGAGATGAGCTAGACTCAGCTAAGTTGAGCTGGATCTAAGCTGACTTGAGCTAGGGTGAGCTAAGATGAACTCTCTTGAGCTGCCACTCAGCTGAGATTAGCTGAATGCAGCTGGGATGAGCTAACCCTAGTTCAAGTGAGCTAGGTTCCAGCTGCAGTGAGCTGGATCAAGCTGAGTTCCAGCTAATCTAGGCTTCTCCTTCACCATTTGCCTTCTTGAGTGCTAGGGTTTTAGGGATCTATATATCTGTACATCCCTAACACTCACAAAAACATATTAAAAAGATAATAAAAAATGCAATGCATGCCTAACCTAATTTATGCCTAAATGCAGCCCAAAAAACCCGTTTGCAGAGTAAAATCCTAAGAGCTAGGTTTGTTTTAATGCATAAGAATGATGATAAACTGGCGTTTATCAGAACACCATCATGAGCCATAACTAGTTCAATTTGATCTGATTAAGTTACTAAATTCTCCTACATACCCGCCAGAGAAACGTAATTTATTGCATAATCATTATGAGAGAAAGATAAGAAAACAGGGTTAAAACTATAATTTTACCATCATATCTCAATAGTAGAACAATCATCGATTTTCTTAGGGGTTGAAAAATGGTCAAATGGTCTTAATAGTCTAATAAGTTGGTTAGAACAGATAGAAAAGGGTTTTCATGTGTTACAGGAATTAATGGACATCTGAAACCCTAAAAATAGACCTGCTTAACTAACTGAGGTTTTGGTCAGAATAAAATTCACCTAAACCCTCTAATATTCATAGAAAAATATTCTCTAGGGTTTGGAACCATCAATTTGATCATCAGAACCCGTCTTGACCTAAAATAGAGTCACAGGCAGACTTTTGCCTTAATTTGGGTTTTTGCATAAATTACCTAGTCAAACTAGGTAAAAACAAAAATCCAACTTCACCATTGAATTCCTTATATCCAAATTAGGTTTGTAACAAAATTAGGGCCCAATCTGAGACTATCTTGACCTAGTTTGCAATTTGGTCATGTCTGACTCTTTTGTCTCACACATATGACCCTAACTTTTAAATTCTTTGCATTTCAGCCCCTAAATTTATCATCGTATTAACAAAAAGGTCCCTATCGCCATGAAATCCAAATCCTACAAACTCCGACGACCTTTAAAAGGCAAGATCTTTGTGTTTCTTGACGAATTCCTCTCAAGATTGAAAGGGAAACTCGTCAAGTAATTGCCTTCCAAATGAGCCCATCTAGGGATCCTAAATCCCTCTAGAATCCTAATACAAATGTTTTGATTGATTGGGTATCCTATGCCAGCGAGAAGCTCGGAGATTCAAAGCTTGGAACTCTGTCTAGAGCCCTATAAATGGACCTTCGTGGCCTTGCGCATTCCCTCAGCAAGTTTTGGTGCGTCAACAACCTCTGATTCTCCTCCGACCACCAAAACTCCTACTCCAGCGACCCTCTTCGATCCTCCTCCTCCAGCCATCCGACGACCAAATTGGTCTGCTCCCTCGACTCCTCTCTTTGTTGCGACTCTCCCCAGCCAAAGGGAAGGCGTATCGCCACCTACCTCGTCGTCGTTGTCTCGCTATTCCTTCCTCCTTCTCCGATGTCGGTCAACCAAAATCGGCTGCCTCTACCTCTCTCCCACTTAGCTAAGTCCCTCTATTGCTCTCTCTCTCTCAGTCTATTTCTTTCTCACACACTTACAACAAATGCATGACCACCAACCACTTCCTGCACACTTCAACTTCTTCGCCTCCAGCCACATCTCTGACGAAGCGTCTCTACTGCTCCATAACTCCATCACTTAACCAACTGGTCCAAAACCTCCTCCACAACTCACCCTCCAAAAGTCCTAAAGAAATTTAGGGTTTAACACCCTCGACCTTCCCATCAGACACACCCACCGTCTGCCCTCATCCGACTCACCGTCAGCCCTCCACACATGCATACACACCAAGCCATGGCCACCGTTACACTCGACGTGGTCCGACGAACCTTCTGAGCATGCTGATTAGGGTGTTTAGCCCATGTTCTTGGTTTTAGGTTGCTACCGGAGCTTCGTCACCACTGCCTCCTTCTCCGACATCATTCAAGCTCCTGCGACCATGCTCTTCACCAAATCCATACCCAGGCGACGCGCAGTGTCACCAGGATCTGTCCCAGGTCCTAGAATGAAGACCACAACAACTCTTTCGCTTTCAATTGGAGGCATGACCTCTGGCAACTGTGCCTGAAGATCAGGGGGACAACATATTCCCACCTCGTTTACTGGCAGGTGTGTGAAGGTGCATAAATTGAAAAAGAGCCACAGGCTATTCACCTCAGCATGCATATGGGGTGAGGTTCCCATGAGCACATGCATACACATGCCCTCACCAGCACTCATGCCTCACGGGTCTGGGCTCAGTCCATTTACCCGGATACCTAGGTCTGGTCTAGTTTGCCGGGTCTGAGAGAGGAAGAAAAGAAAAAGAGAGGAGAGAGGGGGGTTTTGCTCTGCTGCCCTTTTCTCAACACTTGTGAGAACTGAGCCCTGTGTTGTGCCTTCTCTGAAGCTTAAGGAGGAAGAAGAAGAGAGAAAGAGAAGAAAGAAGGAGCTAAAGAGGAAGAAGAAGAAGAGAAAGACCTTTGAGCAGGATAAGCCATCTGTTTGGCTGAGAAGACATCTAAAATGTACTATGCACTTATCCTAAGTGGAATTGCATTGCTTAGTATAGTTGAAATATTTGAAATAAATGTTAAGGGTAATTGGTGATTCAAATCACCCTTTTACCCCATTCTTTTTGCATTATCTGACATTCACTTTCATTTATATATCATTCATGTTTGGAGTTCTATTTTACATTGCTTATATTGCGATCTTGAGAATTATTTTTCCAATTGCTCCCTGTGTTTGACCTCGGACTTCATTTCAGATATTCGAGTGTAAATTTTATTTATTTTTCAAACTAATTCGATCTATACTACAACGCGATGATTTTTAAACCCGATTCAGAGCAACTAACATGCAAATCACCCAGAACCGAAGATTATTTGCTTACGAGGCCGGGCTTGCAGTTTGGTGGTGTGCAACCCAAGACTAAAGTGTTAAACAATGGATTGATCTAATTCATTAAAATTGGGTGTCCACTTATAGTTCAACTCAGGAGGATAGTCAATTATTCCAAGCTTGGGTCTCACGTGAAAGATATCGTAAGGGTCCTGATAGAAAGTAGGTGGTTTTAGGTCAACAGGACCCCTAAATCCAAACTCCTGCTTTCCCTGAAGTTAGCTTCCTAGATCCTCACTTCCAAATTCCTATCCTCCAACATCAAGTGTTCGAGCTCTGGGACCTTTAGCATATCATGCACCCCATATGATTTACCCAAGTCTAGAAATCATGGCTAACTCATAATTGACTTGGGTACAATGATTTCCAAATCAAAATCAATTCCTTCGGGGTGTGGTTGAGGAATGGGGCTACTGATTGAATCTTCTAGTAAATGAGGATTCGAATCCTCCAAGTTAGTCCCAACTGAATCCAAATCTTCAATGAACGGGCTATCAAATGGTTTGTCATGCTCCTTGAGCCCATTTGTCTCACTAAAATCATATTCCTTATGCTCAAATGAGACTTCACTAAGAGATTCTTCACCCTCAGAGTCAAAGAATTCTTGATCCGCATTTATTTATGTCTCAAAATCATATATCATTTCATGATCCAAGGAGACATATGTTTCTTCGTTCCCTGGCTCGGGGATCTCGGGTGAAACAATCGGCTCATCCTGAATCGGTTGCTTTAGATAGACCTGGTCATCTCCGGTCTCAGAACATGTATTCCCCTCGACAAGCGATTGAGCAGGTTCAGACATTGGATCTCCTGAAGGGTGTTCAACTTGAGAATCATCCCAAGATTGGACTAGGGCAACCACAAATTTCATCCTCAACCTCAACAATTTCCCAAGTAGAAACTCACCCAAACCCCTATCCTTAACATGTTGGAGCAAATCCAATAAAGAGCTATTCAACTCATCAATCATTTTTATCATAGGCTTCAATGCTTCAGTGCATGGTGTTAGCTGAGCCTCTAAAGATTGGATGGTGCTCCTCAAGTTAGCCAACACCCTGTCTTGGATCTGGTTCACCTAAACTGAATGGTTCGGTTCAGGGTTGGGTGGGTTTGGGTTCATTCTAGGGGAGTCAAGATATTGAGGTTCTCGGGTTCCTCCCTGATAGTTGGTCGTCTCAGGTTTTTCAAAGAATGGTGGTGACCTATATTTAGTGGAATACTGGGGAGGGTAGAAGTTATAATCATCATATCCTTCTTGATTGTAGATCGGGTTGGTTTGATCATCAAAGGATGGAGATCTATAATCATTGTAGCTCTGGGAAGGATAGTAATCATTGTCTTATTGTCTAAGATTAGGCCCTGGACATTGAGGTCTGGTATCATATCCCCAATAAAAGTTATCCTGGCTAGTGGATGGGTAATTATAAGTCGAGTTGAGATAGTAATCATCATGGGTATAAGTGTTGGTAGGAGGGTAGGATGGGAAATGAGTGTAGGACATGGAGGGATACATGGTAGACTAGGAGGGAAATCAGAAGAGAGAAAGGAGCCCTACAATACAAGCAATCAACCCTGTCCTTAGGTGGGTTAGCCTAAAGACCTACAGACTCCCAGGACCCATCTTGAGATTATAACCGATTTGGTCTACTTTTATCCAGTCAATCCAACTAGTTAGGAGGGACTGTGGAGAAGGTTCTTCCTTTGGCTTGTGCCTTCGGTTCCTAGTGTACCCCCTAGCCGCAGTCATTTGACGCTACTCCTCTAGCTAGACATCAAATGGACTAGTAGAAGCAAATTAATCGAAAAAAAATCTCAATCTTGAGTCTCGAAGAGCAAATCAATCCTTAAGGCCAACGTCTACTTAGTTTTAATTAGGCTTGGGATGAATGTGCTCTTGGAATGTGATGGGCCCTTTAGATGGGTTGTGCCCTTAATGATTAATTTAAATGTGTGTGCGTGCACAACCAAGGTTTGCAAACAAGGTTATTTCATGATGGGTCATTTAGGGTTTAACCTTGTTTAGTAGCTTTTAGGGTTTAATCCGTAGGTTGGTTCAATCAGGGTTCAGAAGAACACTCCAGGTTTTACAAGCACTGGTGATGATGTATTCATTTAGAAATTAGAAAAAAAATGTGGAGTGCCTGGTTCAGCACTAAAGATTAACCTAAGTGGCAAGCTACTGATGAATCACTTTTATCCTAAGTGGTGCGGTCCAAATAGTTCAATCAATTGGCTTGTTGCACCACTTAGTTAAGACACACAAAAAGGTGATTAACCTAATATGATTTCTACTCCATTATGTGTTGAATTGGTGTACCGGTTCCACAAGTCGGAATCCCGATTGAGTAGATAAAAATCAAGTCAGGTTAGGTGCCCCAAATGTGGGTGTATAAAGTGTGTATGTTGAGTCATCCTACAGAAAGTATCCATTTGTCTTTTTTTACATATGCGAAGGTGAGATGAGTGGAGGTGGCAAACAAGAGAAACAAATTCTACCCTAGGGTTTACGCAAACACCTAAGTAGATTTGGTCTTGGTTATGAATGTGGCAAAATGAAACTAGTGGGGGGGATTGTGGGGGGCACTTACAAATTACTCTACCTGCACTTTACTCCAATCTACCACACTTGGATCTCCATGCTAGGGTACCTGCAAGACAGTAGATTAGAGACGGGCGGGGTTAATAATATGTAAATGCAAAGAAGTGCAGAAAACAAAAAAGTAAATTCCGTTGCCTCCCCGGCAATGGTGCCAAAACGATGAGGCATGTTTTGCGAATTAAAATTAGGGTTTGGAGAACCTGTCATTGTAGCTCGCAAAAGGCATCTATCAAATAAAATTTATAACCAAAACACCAGGGGAGTCCTGGGTCAAACACAGGGAGGCAATGTCTACTTTGGTTGAAAACCGTGCTTCATTTTGTTTCATTTTGGTATTTTGAGGTTTTGTTATTTTTTTGTGTTTTTGAAATAAAAAGACAAGCAAGTTAAGTTCACAAGAGAGATGAAAAAACTATCATATATCACACAAATGTTTATTACAATGATCTATGAAAGCATAATAGAGATAGGGGTGGGAAGAAATCTCCCGAATTGGCTGTTCGGCGAGACAACGGTGCCTGGCAGAAGCTTAGATGAAGAAGGTGAGATGTAGGATGATGGAGGTGAGACGTAGGAGGACACCAGGTAGAGAAATGCTTCATCGAGGCTCTGGAATGGAGGTAAGGAGACGGAGGTGATCTTCTACAGGAATGGAGGTGGGAGGACAGCTCCAAGGCTTCTTATGAAGGTTGTGGGATGAAGGAAGAATGTTTGGTGGGAAATAGTATCATTACACTATTAGGAGGCCTTTGGAGCTCGAGAGTAAGTTCTAATGGAGCTTTAGTAGGCTACTAGAGCTTAGGAGTAGGTGGGAGTAGAGTAGGTTGAGATGAAGAGGAATGGGGGGTGTAGGGGTGTTTATATAGTGGAGGGAAGAAGAAGAAATTCATGTAGAGGGTTGTAGTGACAGCTGCAAGCATCACTAAAGACTCCATGAAGATGTTACTGAAGATTGATCCCCAACTGCTCATGCCTGCAACTGTCCTTGCACCTATAAGCAATTAGTGACGGCTATAAGCGTCACTAAAGGCCCACCCAGGCTATCGCTGAAGGTCTATGCCAACTCACGCACTCACCCACATGCGCATGGGATCGCGTGTGGAGATGTGCGTCGACGCCCGCGTGATAACCTCCACTAGATCATCGGTCATCCATGCGCCTATGTAGCTGCATCTCAGTCGCTCGTCTATGATCGAGAAATTGAAATTGAGCGCACCTTACCATTGGGCTAGATTGGAGGCTTGGCGAGATTCGGCCCGGCACCTCTTGATTGCAAATTGCACATGCAACCGTTGAGGTAAGGGAGCATTTGAGTAATGAAGATAGAGTGGGAGTTGAAAGTGCGGAGGCACCTTAGCCATTGGATCTTGATCCAACAACTATGGTGCGAGATCTCTAAAGATGAGGGGGGCACCAGTTAGCTGTTGATGGTCGATGTTGGGTGGCCTGGATGGTGCCACGCGGCGTCATCTGGGTCGTTTGTATTCTTCTTTTTGTAGAGGGTGCTACGGTGCTCTGATCGAGATGATTCCCATGTTGCCGGACTACGATTGTTGCTCCAAATCCATCCGTATGGTTGGATTTTTCATTTGAAGCCCGTAAGGATGTCACATTGCCTTCCTAGTTGTTGATCTTCCTTGGATCGCATAAGGTACTATAAGACTCTGATCTAGACGATTTTGGAGGTGTTAGACTCCTATCGTCATCCTAATCAGATTCGTACAGTCAGATCATCCATCTGAGGCCTTGAAATAAATCTTCTTCCCTTCTAGCCATAAAAAGGTTTTAATTAACCCAAAATATACACAACTACTCTAAATGTAGGATGATGTGTGCTATGCAATATTTATAACATGTAATGCAAATCTAGGCCTAGGAACATGCATAAATAGGCATTTTAACCTAAATGGATGTGTTCACATCATGTATAATCATTAAATACAGGCCCAAAATCATAGTTTAGATCTAAAATATGGTTCATATCACATTGGGCCTCAAGATCATCCCAAATAGGCTCAAATCTAGATTCTAGGTCGAGGTTTGAAATTGGGTCACTAGAATCTGGACATAGTTCTATTGGGATGTCAGAATCACTCTAGAGGATTGCCTTAATAGGATAAGGTTCAGGAGTTACATCCTCGAGAGGTTTTGACTCTACTTTGTCACAGGTGTTTGGAGAATCAAGGCATGATGGACCAGCTTCTTGGCTCTCTAAGGTTGGTTCAAAATCAAGTACACCTACAACTAGATCCACCCAACCAACATCAAGCTCAAGTATGTCATTCTATACAAAGTTTGAATCTTATTCCATTTGGGTTGGGGGTCTACAATAATCTCAATTTTCTAATATAGGCTCTGGGAAACAATATTGATCTTCAACCTTGCTCCAAGATGACTCATCAATTTCTGAGTGGATATATGGGTATTTTTTATTGATGGTCTATTTGAACATATTTATCAAATTCTCCCGTTTCTCAATGTCATCTTGGTGCATTTCCCAATGTAGTGGATTTGTCAGACATTGGAGATACTCAAAATTATGTAATCACTCTCATTCAATGTATCATGTCATGAGAATATCCCAGGTTGAACCATTTATCATTTGTGTCAACATTAGCTAGGCATGGTTCACAATGTGGGTTGTTGTTTCTGACACATTAACTTGAATGTTCCTAGATGGATCAGATGTTTTGTAATACTCATCATGATGTCTAAGAGTAGCCTTAATCATTTTCTCTTTCATGCTCATTTGGGATTCAGGTTTCCTAAATAGTCTTCCTATGTTGTTAGGTTGTATTTTCAAATTAGGTGGTGGATCAGGATGTAGAATCAAATTTAGGTTTAGATTGAATTGATCAAATCAGATCAGATTTTCCCTAAGAAGATCAACTCTAATGGAGGCCTTTAGGTCAAAACCTTAGGGACCTTTCTTGTGTATGTGTACTATAGAATAGATAAGAGACTGGATGTGAATTGGACCGAATCAAGTCACCCAAAGATTTTTGGATGACTAAGGATGTTTCGAGGTGGATGATACCTTTGAATCAGAAATCCATACACCCGAGAATTACTTGGGTAGGCAGAAAGGGAGAGCCTCGCAAAGGCCCCTACACGGTAGAGCATCCCCACGGGTTACAGGGTTTCCCCCACCCGACCTTCCTTGCAACTGTAGTTCCAAGTAGACTGGAATGTGCCAATTGAGACCTAAGTCTACTAATTTTAGTCCTAATTTTGTGCCTTGAATTTTACTTGATTAGAAGTTGATTCAATTTGTGACCTAATTTGAAGGTTGGTTGATCCACAAAGTGGACCAACTTCACCTGACTTGCCCTAAAGATGGAGGATGAAATTTGGGTTAAGAATGAAAATCACTCTAAATTGACTCGCACGTTATTAGGTCCTAAATTTTAAGGTTCAAGTGAATTTAGAGCTTGATTTTAGGGTTTTCTTGAATATAAATTTCAAATAAGGACTAGGGTAGTGATGCGAAGACAAGCGTGATTTGTAAAAAATAGGTTTTGAGTCATTGTAACACGCTAATTAAAACCTAACTTGCTAAAATTAAAACTTAAGTGATAAGCAATTCTACTCTCTAAACTCACCCTAGGTATGTGAAGACCTAGGGTAATTAAAAAGAGAGTGTGAGTGCACTACGGTAAAAACAATAACACAAAAAAAGATGCAACAAGAATTTAAAAGAAGGCAATTTTACTAAAGGAGAAAATTGTTTTACAAAAGGATAAGTAGAGGAATGGTTCTACTCTAACAAATGAAAATAAAAGAAACAAAAATCCGGGGCTTCTTGCTCCATCTCCTTGCTCCAAGCACAATTGCTCCTGGGCTTGAAAAGTTCTCCATCTCCTTCCTTAAGAAACTCCTCTAAATTGGTGTCTTCCTTAGAAAGCCCTAAAGGGGGCGTGCCATTGCTCCTCCAAGGGTGGATGATTTCCACCCACAAGACGTCCTCCTAGGGTAGGTGTGTACCCTAGGCCTTCTCCTCTGCTTGGTTGTCCTCCTGGTGATGTTGCTCCTTGGGTTGGACCAAGGAAGAAGGTAGGAAGGCACCAAAGGGGTAAGGGATAGCCTCCTTAATCTTCTTCTCTCCTCTGCTTCCTATGGCCAAATATAGGTGTGTCTAATTGGGAATTAATGTAGCCAAGGATGAAGGAAATGGTGGTGGTTATAGGTCTTTTTATAGAGTAGAGGGGGTGGAGGTTGGTGTTGACTCTGGTTTAGGGAAGAGTGGTGTTATTGATGGCTAGGATATGGAAGTTGGTGGATGGATGGTTGATTAGGGTTGGCGTGGTGGTAGAAGGATGCATGAGGTGGTAATAATGGTGGGTGGAATAGAGTGGGTGCCATTTCTATGTGGGTTAGAGTTACGGGGTAGGTTGATGTGCTGTATGGTTAGGATTAGGTTATAGGGTGGTGGTTAGGAGATGGATGGTGGAGGTTAAGTGGCGCCATATGAGGTCTAGGGTAGGTGGGTTTATGTCAAGTTGGCACCACTTTTTGAATGGTTGGGATTAAGGTGGTGTGGAGGGTAGGTGTAAGGGTAGGATGGTGTTTTATGTGGTGGTTATAGGATCTTAGGGTGTAGGTTAAGTGGCGTCAACCTAAGGAGTGCTAGAGGAGGTGGTTAAGGGTTGGCACCAACCTTAAAAGATGCCTTGGTTTGGCACCAACCTATGGGGGTTCTAAAAGGGGGGTTGGCGTAGGGCTATGATGGATTTATGGGGTAGGTGTAAGGGTGAGATGAAGGGATTTTGGAGGGAATTTGTGGTGCCAAAATGTTCCAGCAAATTCGTCATTATTTAAGAGACGCGTCGTAGTATAGGTCAAAATCGCTCAAATCATTTAAATTTGTAACTCAGAATCAGAAAAGAGTCTGAGGCCGAACACAAGGAGCAAGTAATGGCAATTCAATCTCACTAATCAAAAGAAATATAAGTAATTATGATCAAAACTTTATTCAAAATAACTCAAAATGATATAGATATGAAACCCAGTAGCAAGGTTCAAAAAGAATGGGTTAAAATGGTCATTTGAATCACCAATTATCCCTTTGAAGTTAAGCTCAAGTATCTCAAATATTTGAATAGTAATTCTCAATCAAATATCCCATATTAACCAATATCTCAATAGTATTCATAACTATGCCACCAACAGAGGTCAGACGTCTTAAGTTGTTCAAGGCTCAGCTTAGCTCCAACAAGAGGCAAAGGCCTTCTCTCTTCTTCCTTCGTGCCTCAAGGGAGAGGCAAGCACAGCATAGAGGCAAAGGCCTGTTAGAATCTACTAAGAGAGCGCAGTAGAGGGCAATATCCCCCTCTCTCCTTCCTCTTCTTTTCTCAGAGAACCGAGTTTAGCTGGGTAATCGAGCAGCTAACCGAATGTGAACAGGATTAGGCGTGCAGGTGTGCGTCACAAGCGAGGAGTGTAGAGGCTGGTTAAGCGAGTGAAGGATGGCTGGGGACCCGATCCCCGTGTCTTGGGCTAGGGGTAGAGGGCACAAAACACTTTATCTCGCACAAGCAACTTTAGTCTTTATATTATGGGACTAAATGTCCCACAATATTTCTTTGCGCTTAGCTAGAGGTTGAAGGTTTCGATTGAGGCAACAGCTGCAGATGAAGGCTCCAATTGGGAACTTAGAGATGCACCTGAAGAGAGTTCGCAGTGTCTGGGGGAGTTTCCTGGAGGTCTCGTGGCCAGAGGACTGTAGACAAGGTCGACAAATTTGAGGGCGATGGTGGAGGCCCAGTGGTCACCTAAAACCATGAATATAGGCTTGCAGCCATGTCAAATACTCTTAGAATCTTCGTCGGTGTGCGACGAGTGCATTGGTGGCAGTGGTGTGGTGTGTGGTGCTCCGCAGAGGACTAACGATGATGGAGATGACAAGCGAAGAATGTGGTATTCACCTTTCCTACAACGAATCCCTTCCATTCGTTTATTATGTTTTTGGTGTTTTTCTATTTAGATTTTTTCTGACAATTCTTGTCCTTGAGGCACACCCTCAAAATTAGGTTCTTGGCTTTGAGCCAAATCAAGGTTCCAAAATGGGTCTTGCTATTCGCAAGACGGAGTACCTGCAAGTCAAAGATTATCTTTTCTCTTTTATATATATTTTTTTCCTTTTACTAGCAGGAAAGCGAAATAGAAATAAAGTAAATATAGTATATATATATAGGTATATATTATATATGTATAAAGGGGAGGGGGTGGAGGCGGAGATGGAGTGTAGCACGGTGTTGAGTCGGTCATCGTCTAGAAAGACGCAACCAACAGGACGAGGTGCTGCGTGGAGTGTAAGGTGGATGGTGGAAGATGTGTGTGACCACGCTTTTTATACGCGTGTATCAGGGAATATCAGCAACTGGTGCAGATATTCCCGCGATACAACGTATGGTAAGTAATGTGAAAATATATATATATTATATATGTATATATGTAAATATATCTATATGTATATGTGGTTATAAATATATATGTATATATGTAGTTATATGTGTATATATATGTATAAATGTATATATATATAAGTATATATATATATATGTATGTAACTATATGTATAGATAGATATATGTATAGATATATATATATATATATATATATATATGTATGTATGTATGTATATGTATGTATATAATACTATATAGGTGTGTATATATATATATATATGTATATATATATGTATGTATATATAGTTATATAGATATATATGTATATATGTATGTATATTTGTATATATATATATATAGATATATATGTATAAGTAGGTGTGTATATATGCATATATATATATGTGTATCTATACTTATGCTTAGTTATATAGGTAATAATATATATATAGATATATGTATATATATATATATATGTATATATGTAAGTATATATATGTATATATATATATATAAGTATATAGATATGTATATATGTATGTATACTAATACTTTAAGTATATAGATACTAGTATATGTATAGATATAAGTATATATATATATGTATATAAATATATATAGATATAAATATATACATGTATATATATATATAAGTATATAATAGTGTATAGGTGAGAGTGTGTGTGTATGTATATTTGCAGAGAGAGAGAGAGTGTGTGCTATGAGAGAGAGAGAGAGAGTGCTTCTGGAGTGAAGGCTGGAGGGTTAAGTCGTCCACGCGCTCAGGGCCGACGTCTGGTGGTTTCACGTGCACGTGCAGGTGCGTATGCGGGCAAAGAGGCGCGCGCTGGAGGGCGATGGGCGTGGAGAGGACCGCAGCGCATAGCGCAGCGTAGAGAGCTGGAGCGGGTGCACACAGACGCACGCAGGTGGGAGTGGGCGCTGGCAGAGGACCGCACGCAGACGCGCGGGTAGGTGGTGGAGAGGGATGTGGGGTAGGACGCGTGTGCGGGTAGTGGCCGGTAGCGGCGTGCCGGGTGACCAGATAAGTGAGAAACTTACCGGTCACCCCACTGTAGCCATAGTGTTCCGCAGAAATGCGTGAACAGTGGCTACAGTGGCCGGGCGAGCTGTGCAACCTCTTGCGCCTGGTGCTATGAGTGCGGGTGGCTTGTGGTTGGCTAGGCGCATGCGCGAAAGAGGTATGCGTCGGCTGGGCTGCGGGCGGAACTCGCGACAGGGCACGCGGAGAGGGCTGCTGACGTGCGAGGTGGAGGGTGAGGGTGACCCGCTGCTTGCGCGGTGGCTTGCGCGCGTGGAAGAGGGTGCGCGGTGAGGCTTGGCATACCACTGCAGGGGCATGCAGTGGCCGGTTGCGGGCGGAAAGATGAGTGCAGCGCAAAGAAGCGGGAGGCGAGGCTGCCTATAGGCGTGCGATGGAGGCGAGGGTGGCCTACAGGCATGTGCTGGAGGGGCTTTGCGGCTGCTGCCGCCTTGCTACTGCTGCTGCGTGCGGAGCTTTGGAGCTTCAAAGCTTAAAGCTCCTGCTCCAATGGCTGAAGTGGCTTGGACGTTGAAACAGGGAAGAGAAGGCCACCACGCCCACCGGCTCTTTGATGAGCTGGGCGGTGGTGGTCTCACGGTGGTGGGTGTGCACCACAGTGATGGACTCCTGCCTGTAGAGTGTCTCCTTAGAGGAGGAGGGCCTGCGTATGGAGGGAGAGGGGAGGGGATGGTGGCCTGGAGGGAGAAGCTGCTGTTGGATTCTTTTTCGTGGGGACTAGGCTCTCCTGCAAAGAAGAAGCCATGACTTATTTATAGAGGAGGAAGGCATGCACAGCCATGCCCTGGTTGTGCATGCGGCTGTGCATGGCTGGCAGGGCATGCGGCTGTAGGGAGAGCTTGAGCAGGGAATGGTTGAGTAGGACATGGCGCGAAGAAGAAGAGGTTGCCATGCTTTGCAGCCGTGGGAAGAATGTCAAAAATCAAAAAGAAATAAAAAATGAAGATGGAAATTTTGCGAAGCAGCACTTGGGGAAAACATGAATTGCAAGGCCATTTTATTCACTCTCCTCCCCTCTCAATTAAATGCATGCATGCATGTATTTTTACAAATGCGACAATGTCTACCTAATATGCACTGGTAATGCTAGGAAATAGCACAAGACGGCACAATTGCAGGTGTATTTTTGCGGTGCAATCATACCCCAATGCCTATCTTTTGCTAGTCGCTAGCAAAACATTTTTGTGTTGTATTTAGTAATGATTTTTAAGATGAAGATTTTCTTCTGAGGCAACATAGGTGTGTTTATTGTTGGATATTGTGAGAACCAATTGTAGAGAAGACTACCACTACTTTAAGTCTCACATGACATAGATCATCTCTCGACTAACCAGGGCTCTTGATATTTAAACCTTAAGTACGATTTCCAAGACCCAGGAGGTTTTTGCCGTACTCGAGAGCTCAAGAGGTTATGGCTTGTGCATAGTGAAGGATCAAGACTGACCAGATGAACATTAAGACACAAGCCCAGGGTTTCACGAATTTTTAAGTAAAGGTTAGTCCCAGTTTCAGCTCGTGTCTTCGGATTGACTCTTAAAAAGATGACGGAAAACTCAACTCCCATTTTCTTACATTTGTGGCTCAAAGAAAACAAGGTATTTGTAACCTGCCCTGAAGAACTTCTTGTAGGGGAAGACTTTACAGACATTTGTGAGATATACTGACTTATTTGCATCTCATTTTTTTTTTTTTGAAACACTTGTCAGTATATCTCTTACAACATTATTTAGAGGAGCACACTTTTCTTTTTGGTGGGAGAGTTTCTTTTTGGTGGAAAGAGTTTCTCCTAAACAAAAGACTAAAACCTGAGATAAAAAGTCTACCTGCGTGCATAGGTAAGGACTCCACCTTCCCTAATAACACTAGGGTTGGATCTTATGTTCACCTACTCTTTCCTGACATGTGTAGTGTGAACCAAGATTACTTAGGCCCTCGAGTAGAAGCAAAGCAACGGATCCTGTACTGGTGTCTCAGGTACAAGAATACATCCTAAGTTAGGAGTGATTTAGATCTATCTTGTCAATGCTCAAGTGAATTAAGCTGAGCCTAAGCGAATCAAACTTCTGTAGCCTGGAAAGTCTTCAAAACAGAGGTTGAATATCAATAAACACTTATTGTATTTTTGTTTCAGCCTTCAGATCATTACTAAACACCATTTTTTTTCTTTTTCTTACATATTTATAAATAGGTGGAAACTACATGATACCATAAAATACCCAGATCCTATGGATGCCTATCCACCCCCCCATGCCAAACGATGCTATGTCCTCATATGCATGCAGGGAAAGGTAGAGAAAGGACGAAAGATCGAGTAACGAGAGCTGAGGTGCAGGGTATACAGCAGGGTGGTAGGGTGGGTGGATGGTGGGTGGTGAAGTGAAAAGTGAAGTGATCGTGATAATGGTGTGAAAAGTGATGGTGGATGGTGAAAGGTCTGGCATTTCATGGGACGAGAGTGTCCCAGGCAAATTGGAGCACAAGTCAGGAGGGAGTAATTGGCCCTCAGATTGGCCAAGAAGAGGGGCTTCTTGGATAGATGGATCCAAAAAGGAATAGCCCCAATGAGTAGGATGTGGGCTCAAGGTCCCAGTGTGGAGTTGCAAATCCACCTGATTTGGCGGGAAAGAAAGGGCAGTCTGGTCTTCAAGAGTGTGGATCGGCGGTGAGTAGCCCAAATATGAGTTAGACCACAAGGTATGGGAAGTGGAGTAAACCTCGTCAGAAGTCTGGCCAGGAGAAGGTAGGGGACAAGGGAGGGATGGGAGAATGTCACAGTATGTGTTGATCAGGCAGTCGTCAGTGTTTACAGGTAATCCGCAGCAGTCAGAATAGGTCCCAATTAGTCCGATACACGCGCTGACGGCCATGTCCTTGTCGGACGTGTCATCCTCGATACAATCGCAATCAAAGTTCTTGGCTACGTTGAAGATGTTAAGCTTGATCTTTTCAGATCCAACGGTAATCTCAATACAGCCTGACTCGCAGTTGATATGGTCGCGGGCTATGGCCAAGAAAGGTCGACCAAGGATGATCGGACAATCAGAAAGTGAGCTAGGAACTTCCATATCTAAAACAAGAATGTAAACAGGAAAACAGAGACTGTTGACCCTAACCACCACGTCTTCCACCACACCCTTCGGAATTTTGATAGAACAATCTGCCAACTGTAACGTGACAGGGGTGGGTTTTAGATGTCCCAAGGAAAATTTTTCAAGCATGATGGTTGGTATGAGATTGATGGAAGATCCTAGATCAAGCAGGGCATGGTTAAAATTGCAGCCTTGGATGCTACAGAAAATTAGTGGTGTTCCTGGATCTTTCTGCTTCGGTGGTAGGTTTGACATTATAGCACAACTCGCATGAGGCAAGAGAACCACCAGATTCTTAGTTTTATTTGACTGTTGCCTAGGTGTTGTGTAGCCTTTGAAAAATCGGGCGACAGTAGGTATGTGATCGATAGCCTCGAGCAGGGGTACCTTGATTTCTACATCCCTGAACAAATTACGCAGGTTATCAAAGGCCTACGTATCTTTCTTCTTGCCTTTTGGCTCCCTTAGTAGAGCCTCAGGGAATGGAACTGATTCTGGCACCAATTTGGGTGTATTGTCCTCTCGTGAATGCGGTGCGCATCTCGAATGAGAGGGAGATGAAGAAGACGGGCCAGGATCAAGTTGAGGCAGATCGACGGTCTGCTTACCTCTCCTCGTAGTGATAGCATTGGACGATGCGGGTCTAGTGGGATCATAAGAGTAAGGTGCTGCAACGGGATTAGCCTGAAATCCCGGTGGAATGCTCAGAGCTTGTAGAATTTGATGAACCTATCCCTGAGAAGGTTGTACCTGTGGTTGAGGACCATGGGGTACGAAATTTTGCAGGTTGGGAACAGGTTGGGCTGGAAGAGTGCCCTGAGATCGAGTAGCCATGTGTAGTTGACTGATCTCAGCATTCTGCTGCGCCAATTAGTGCTGAAGAGAGGTCATGTTCTCTTCATGATGCTTTGACATTTCCGTCATCATTCACATCAATTTGTCAAGAGGACTTGATGCGTGTTCGGTTTGCAATATGCAAGGGCCTGATGGCGGATTCGCCATAGGATTAGACTGGGCCCTTGGGATGACGAGTGCTAACAATCGCATTGGTCCACCCATGGGGTTTTGGTGCTGCGGGTTGTCGGACCATGCGAAGTTCGGATGATTTCTCCACCTTGGGTTATAAGTGGCAGAGAACGGGTTGTTCCCCAGGGCGCAAGCATCTTCTACGCCAGAAGACGCGTTCGCATGAAAATATGCATCCGAGCACACGGAGGCTTGGTCCTCCATGTCAAAATACTGGCTCGCAAAAGCCAGATCCACATGACTTACCGAGTCGCTCGGCGCGACACTCCGTAAGGAAGGTCTTATAGGGTTTCTCGAGATAAGCCTGGTGTTGGAAGAATTGGGATTGTGACAAGTGGTGAGGTGGGGGTGTTTGCCATAGAATGGGCAGGGTTGGCCAGAAGCTCGTCCAACTTCTTGTGCACAACGGAGACTTCATCCAATTTTTGTGCGATAAGGCTGAGATCAGTGGATGAATCGGGGGGTCCCGTGTCAACTTCGTGGACATTTCGGGGCTGGCTGGTACGATTAAAGGCGACAATGGAGGCATTGTTTATTGAGTTTTCACTCATATTTTCAAATAATTCGAATGCTCCATTCTCGTCTTTATTCATAAAATTCCCTCTGCAGGAAGCATCTGCAATCTGCTTCAAAGTCTCATTTAGCCCATAGTAGAAAATCTGGGCTATATGCCACTTAGGCAGACAGTGGTGCGGACACTTCCTGAGGAGGTCATTATATCTCTCCCATGCCTCATGAAATTGTTCACCGTTTTGTTGCGTAAATGAAGTGATAGCACGACGAAGCGCATTGGTTCGCCCGATTGGGAAGAACTTCTTGAGAAACGCTGTTCGCATCTCTTCCCAAGAGTGGATGGTTCTCCCAAGGGTGCTAACCACTGCAACACTTTATCCCGCAATGAAAACGGGAACATTTTCATGAGGACTATAGTTAACCCGATATTTCTTGGTTTGACAGTTTCAGCTAATCGGGTTAGGTCTTCCAAGTCGAGAAAAGGATCTTCACTTGCAAGACCATGGAAGTGAAAATTTATTAGGCCAATTATGTTAGGTTTCAGTTCAAAGTCGTCCCCACCCATGGGGACCTGAATTTGTCCTATGGTCTCTGTAGCAGCGGGATTCTAATAAGAGCTAAGAGACCTAGGCTCCTCCCATTCGGGAGGGTTCTGCATTTCCTCCAATGTTTCCCTAATAGCTTCAATTTGTTCATTATACATTTCCATTTGGGCTTGGAGGCGGGTTATGGGATCTAAGGCTCCACCACCTGGTGGGTTTTGAGGGCAGTTTCCTCCCTCGGGATTTGGGGGTGGGCGTGCAGCTATGTTTGTGGAGGAGGAGGACGATTCAGCTTCTTTTCTAGATTTATCAGGAATTCACACAGTTTAGGGCTTTGTGACCTTCTCCCAAACATGCACTATGGCAGGAAGAATTGGGGAGATAAGAAGGGAAAAGAGATAAGAGAAATGATGCTGCAAAGGTACACTTGATGACAAATCAATACAATCAAATTCCTAACCTCTACAGTGTGCTCTTAGACCTAAAGATCTAAGTTACCTACTATCACGTACTACGGAACCGAATGCGAGCACCGCGGAACCACCGGGCCAGATTGAAAGGCCGTTTGCCCCAGTCTTAGACACCCGATAGCACACGGGAACCCTCACCAGCACGTAGGCGCTACACGCAGGTAGTTAGACCTCCAATCCTTAATAAGGGTCAAGTTGCTACCAATTTTAGTTAGAGGCTTAGGATCAAGTGCTTTTGGAATGTGAAGGGCGTTGTTTACGGGTAATGCCAAAGTGATTGATTTTTAAAGTGTGTAAGACAAGCATGCAACGGGGAAATCTCCCCGAATTGAAGTTTTAATTGGTGAATGGTTTTTAGAATTCAGCCTTAAAGTAGTATGGATTTTAGGATTTCGTTGAAATACCAATTCAACCAATCTCCGGGTTTTGCAAGAATACAAGTTTTCTTCTAAGCCCAACAAACCCTTCTTCAATATCAATTAGTTAATGCATGCTACAATGCAATGGGCTTCCCTAAATAGAGATTTCTACGTGTGGATGCACGAATCAGTTTTAGATTAGTGTGAAAGGGAGCCAAAGCACTTCAATTCAAGTGCTCCCAATCACTAAAAAGATGTCCACACACAAGGCTCAACCAAAAGGTAAAGAAAATCAAATTGCTGGGGTTGAAGTATTGGGGATCGAATCTTAGGCAAGTTGAAAAGTCGTGGTGGGGTTGGAATCAACTCAATTCCAAGTCTCCCCACCAAAAATGTGATCCCGAATTTGCAGATAAGTGAGGCAAAGTGGGGTGCAATCAATCCTTTTATGTTTGCCTCAAAGAATACTTCACACAGCGAAAAATTCAAGAATCAAGATTCTTGGATTTTCGCTATGCGAAGTAAGGCGAGAAATCCCGGGGCGGTGGGAGTAAAGGCAATCAATCAAACAAGTGAATTTTAATCCACTTTCCCCAAGAGATCCCAAGAAGTTTTTCTAGTTTTTTTTTTTAGTTTTAGTTTTTTTTGGGTGACAAGTTAACCTAAGTTTCTTAGAAAGAAAGACTTACTTGTTCAGTAACGTGTGCGGAGGTCTAGTGCAGTGTCGGCATCTTTACGCTTTCGTTCCCACCATAGACCTGCCCACGTTTCTGACTTCGTTTGCCTACCTTTTCCTTGAAACAAGTTCACCTGCACAGCAATAAACAAGAACACCCGTGAAGGGAGAAGAGAAAAAAAATGAATGGAATAGAAACTTACTTGAAGGAGCACTTCCCCAGCAACGACGCCAGAAAGGATGGTGGTCGGGCTCGGATAGGTGTGTTAATATGATGATTTCATCGTTGAAGTGTGTATAGTGGTTAACCTAAATCGAGCCTAACCATCTCTTTATAAAATTTTTTTACCCGGCCTACTTGATTTTATCTTGGTCACTTTTAGGCCCAAGGTCGAACTCAGGGAAGTGGGGTTAAAAGTCAAGTTTCTACGCCTTTCCTACAACGAATCTCTTCCGTTCGTTTATTGTGTTTTTGGTGTTTTTCTATTTAGATTTTTTTCTGACAATTCTTGTCCTTGAGGCACACCCTCAAAATTAGGTTCTTGGCTTTGAGCCAAATCAGGGTTCCAAAATGAGTCTTGCTATTCGCAAGACGGAGTACCTGCAAGTCAAAGATTGTCTTTTCTCTTTTATATATTTTTTTTTCTTTTTACTAGCAGGAAAGCAAAACAAAAATAAAGTAAATATAGTATATATATATAGGTATATATTATATATGTATAAAGGGGTGGGGGTGGAGGCGGAGATGGAGTGTAGCACGGTGTCGAGTCGGTCATCGTCTAGAAAGATGCAACCAACAGGACGAGGTGCTGCGTGGAGTGTAAGGTGGATGGCAGAAGATGTGTGTGACCACGCTTTTTGTATGCGTGTATCGGGGAATATCAGCAACTGGTGTAGATATTCCCGCGATACAACGTATGGTAAGTAATGTGAATATATATATATATATGTATATATGTAAATATATCTATATGTATATATGGTTATAAATATATAGGTATATATGTAGTTATATGTGTATATATATGTATAAATGTATATATATATAAGTATATATATATATATATGTATGTAACTATATGTATAGATAGATATATGTATAGATATATATATATATATATATGTATGTATATGTATGTATATAATACTATATAGATGTGTATATATATATATGTATCTATACTTACGCTTAGTTATATAGGTAATAATATATATATATAGATATATGTATATATGTAAGTATATATGTATACATATATAAGTATATAGATATATATATGTATGTATACTAATACTTTAAATATATAGATACTAGTATATGTATAGATATAAGTATATATATATATGTATATAAAAATATATAGATATAAATATATATATGTATATATATATATATAAGTATATAATAGTTTATAGGTGAGAGTGTGTGTGTGCGAGAGTGTGAGTGTGTGTGTATGTGTATTTGCAGAGAGAGAGAGTGTGTGCTGTGAGAGAGAGAGAGAGAGAGCTGCTGGAGTGAAGGCTGGAGGGTTAAGTCATCCACGCGCTCAGGGCCGACGTCTGGTGGTTTCACGTGCACACGCAGGTGCGTATGCGAGCAAAGAGTCACGCACTAGAGGGCGATGGGCGCGGAGAGGATCGCAGCCCACAGCGCTGCGCGGAGAGCTGGAGCGGGCGCACGCAGACGCACGCGGGTGAAGACGCGGGTGAGAGCGGGCGCTGGCAGAGGACCGCACGCAGACGCGAGGACGGGTGCTAGAGCAGGACACAGGGCAGGACGCGTGCACGGGCAGTGGCTGGTAGCGGCGTGCCGGGTGACCGGATAAGTGAGAAACTTACCGGTCACCCCAATGTAGCCACAGTGTTCCGCAGAAACGCGTGAACAGTGGCTACAGTGGCCGGGCGAGCCACGCAACCGCTTTCGCCCGGTGTTGTGAGTGCGGGTGGTTTGCGGCTGGCTCGGCGCGTGCGCGGAGGAGGTATGCGCCAGCTGGGCTGCGGGCGAAACTCACGACAGGGCACGCGGAGAGGGCTACTGGCGTGCGCAGTGGAGGGCGAGGGTGACCTACTACTTGCGCGGTGGCTTGCGCGTGCGGAAGAGGGTGCGCGGTGAAGCTTGGCCGGCCGCTGCAGGGGTGCACGGTGGCCAGTTGCGGGCGGAAAGATGAGTGCAGCGCGAAGAAGCGGGTGGCGAGGCCTCCTGCAGTCACACACTGGAGGCGAGGGCGGCCTGCAGGCGTGCGCTGGAGGGGCTTTGCGACTGCTACCGCCTTGCTGTTGTTGCTGCGTGCGGAGCTTTGGAGCTTCAAAGCTTGAAGCTCCTGCTCCAATGGCTGAGTGGCTTGGACGTTGAAATAGGGAAGAGAAGACCACCATGCCCACCGGCTCTTTGATGAGCTGGGCGGTGGTGTGTGTGCACCACAGTGATGGACTTTTTCCTGCAGAGTGTCTCCTCAGAGGAGGAGGGCCTACGTATGGAGGGAGAGGGGAGGGGACGGTGGCCTGGAGGGAGAAGCTACTGTTGGATGTTTTTTCGTGGGGACCAGGCTCTCCTGCAAAGAAGAAGCCGTGCCTTATTTATAGAGGAGGAAGGCATGCACAGCCATGCCCTAGCTGTGCATGCGGCTGCAGGGAGAGCTTGAGCAGGGAATGGCTAAGCAGGACATGGCGCGAAGAAGAAGAGGTTGCCATGCTTTGCAGCCGTGGAAAGAAAGTCAAAATTCAAAAAGAAATAAAAAATGAAGATGGAAATTTTGCGAAGCAGCACTTGAGGAAAATGTGAATTGCGAGGCCATTTTATTCACTCTCCTCCCCTCTCAATTAAATGCATGCATGCATGTATTTTTACAAATGCAACAATGTCTACCTAATATGCATTGGTAATGCTAGGAAATAGCACAAGATGGCACAGTTGCAGGTGTATTTTTGCGGTGCAATCAAGCGGCTGACGAAGAGTGCCGTCATTGGCGAGCTAGAGCCGAAGAAGATAGAGTCGATGGTGAGTTGGCAGCGATGATGAAGAGGCAAAAAGTAGCCTCTCTTTGGCCGGAGAGAAGCGGAAGAGACGGAGGAAGGCAGAGGGCTGTCCAATTTGATTGTTGGACGGCTGGACGAGTAGAGCGAGGAGGGTCACTGGAGCAAGGTGCGAAATTGGCCGGAGAGGGAAGGAGGAGGGGTTTCTCTGGCTAAAACTTGCGAAGGAGCAAAAATTCTTGCCTCTGATCCTTTTATAGGTCTAAAATGAGGAGCTCTAAGCTTGGAAACAAGCTTGCAAAGCTCAAGAATTTCACGCAAACTGGATGCCCACATCTTCCATGCATTTGCATGGGAGATTGGGAAGGAATCAAGGTCCATGACTGGGTTTATTTGGAAGGAAATTCCTCAAGGAATCTCCTTTTCAATTTTGGAAATGTTTGATTGAGAATCGAGCGAGAAATTCTCGCTTGAATCTCAACGAACCTTGGTGTGTTCATACCAATGGATGTAGGGACCCATATGCAAAGAATGATGAGAAAGTTAGGGACCTGACTGCAACAATTTCAATAGTTAGGGTTATGAATGAGAGAGAAAGAGTCATACTGGACCAAAATGCAACATAGGTTAAGATGGACTCTGATTGGGTCCAAATTTTGATACAAACCTAGTTTAGACACAAGTAATCTGATGGTGAAGTTGTATTTCAGCTTTGACCAAGTTTGATATGGTAATTTGCGTAGAAACCTAAATTAGGTCAACTTTCTGTCTAAGACCTGTTATAGGTGAAAATAGGTTCAGATGGTCAAATCAAGGGTACCAAACCTTATGGAATATTTTTTCTATGATTTATAGAAGATTTAGATAAATTTCATCCTGACCAGAACCTCAGTAATTTAAGCAAATCTAAAATTAGAGTTTTGGGTGCTATATTAGTTCTCGAAATGTGCGAAACCCCATTTCTGTCTGCATGGACCAACTTATTTGACTTTAATGCTCATTTGACCTTTAATTCACCCCTAGCAAATCCCTTGGTTATTCTGTATTCATGATTTTCTATTAAAATTACAGAATTAACCTCGATTTCTTATTTTCTTCTCAAAACATAATAAGGTGGAGATATAACCCTCAGATGAATGTGTAGGAGCTTTTATCTTTTATTCCAGACTAAAATGGGCTAATTAAGGCTCATGATGGTGTTCCCATGATACCCCCATGCCTAACTTTTGCTAGTCCCTTAGCAAAACATCCTGTGGATCAAACTAGGTCTCTAGGTCAAATGTAACCGTTAAAGTACCTTACTAAGCTGCATCTCTAGAAATCAGATCAGAATACCAATAATAGGCCTAGAGGTACTCAAGTATCAACCAAGATCCATACCTGACCAGCTTCAGCTTGAGTCTCCCACGAAGGTTTCTAAGGCTTGCAAAAACTACCCAGAGGTTTGTTGACCCTAGCCGTTACAGCACACGTGCATAGACGTAACATGTCTAGGTTCAGTTTGCCAGTGCATTTTTGTAAGAAAGAGATAGAGAAGGATTTTTCATTTGCAGAGTTTCTCTCTTTTCTTTTTATTTTCCCTAAATCCAGCCTCGAGTTGGCTGCAAACACGGTCTCTATCGAATTCCTTGTCCCCACCATCAATCCTTGAAGGGTCCTTGGCATTTGATGCTTCGGGATAGCATCACCCATGGAAACCCCAGAACCTTGGCTTTCGAAACTTCGAGATAGTGCCACCCATGGCATTCTGTAGCTAGATTGAGACCCTGGCAATCAACATTCTGGGATAATCCCACCCATGGCACCTGAACCAGCACAAGGTGCTTGCATGCCCCTAGTAGGATATTTAGATATCTTGCGAGACAAGCACTGAGGAGATGATATGTTATTGCGCATTTTCGAGGGGAATTCTCCACCTCTCAGTACCAGGAACTCGTCTAATCAACTTATGTTGTCGAGCCGCTCCTAAGCTAGATCTTCGAGATGAATTTTCATAACAGAACACTTTTGGAATGATTTTTCTTTATTAAGTGCACTGAACCAGACTAAGTGTGTGATTTTGGGTGCTTAGGTTACCCAATCCCGCAAACCAAAAGGTAGGCAATGGGGCTAAATAAATCGTAAACCTTAGGCCTACTGCATCAGCCTCGCACTTTCCTCAATCTCTTGAGGAATAATCTAGATTTTAACAAATACTTTAGTGTTTAAACCTTAGAATAGATCCAGGAGGCATAAGGTCGGTATTTACCACTAATTCCTTAAGTTTACCCTTCTAGGTCTTAATTCATCATCCATTCCAACCTAGAAGTTAGGTAGGTTCCATATTAAATTTCAAGGGTCAAATTCATTTTCTTTTCTTTTTGTTTTCTCCCTTTTCTTCTTTCTTTTCTTTTTCCTTCCCTTCTCATTTTTTATTTAGTTCAAAATGACCATTCCTTTCCTCTTTTCTCCCTTTTTTATGATGAAACCCCTCCATGCATTGATTTCTGATGAATCCATTTTAATGGACTTGTATTGCGCCTAACTTTAATCTTACCTTTAGGTTTGTTAATAACTACATTAAGTTATAGAATATTTGTATGCATCATGATTTAAGTTTACAACATTCTATAACTTAATATGTAATGATTTTGTTGTTTTTATGTGCAGGAATGATATTTAGAAAGAACAAGGTGTTGGGGAGTAATTTTCCCCAACAAACAACCGGCAACATATATCTTTTCCCCTTCCTCCGGCCACCCTCAACAAGTGTAAACGGCCGCCGACTAAAATTAGGAGAAGATTTTGAAAATCCCGGGTAGTGCGGAAGAGAGGAGTTAAGAGGAGGAGCACAGGAGAGGGAGATCTGTATCTTCCCCCCTACGGGGAACTGCTCCATCTTCTCCACCGTGGAGAGAACGAACACTGTGCACCAAGCACCCAACCCCAGCAGCCTCTCCAGTCACCGCACAAGCACCCATCCACCCTCCAGTGCCACCTTGCAGTGCGCCCTCCCCTCTATAGACCCGCCTCGCCTCACCAGCCGCTCCAGCCAGCATCCCATCCTGCATAGCGCCTGCACCCCCGCAGGCGCTTTGCCTGCCACCAGGCCCACGCCTCAGCCTCCACTGCATTCAGGTGCACCACCGCATCAACACCAGCCTTCAAGCACCCGCCCGTGCGCCCGCAGGCGCATCCTCCCTTCCAGCGCCATCACCCCATCCTGCCCTTCATCCTGTGCTCGCTCCTTTTCCACCGCTCATCTCCAGTAACACCTGCAGGCACCGCTCCGCCCTTGCCACCTGCACACGCAGGCGCGCACCCTTGCAGGCGCCTGCAGGCGTTCGCCAGCCTTCACCCTCAAGCTGCGCCCGTGCCACTCCACCTTGCACGCCCCTGACAGGCCGCGCACACCTCCGCGCACCCCCTCCTACAGGCGCACACCGTCTAGTGCTCCCTCCAGCCGCGCCCGCAGGCGCTGCGTGCCTTCACCACTGCCGTGCCCTCCTCCCTACAGCGCTCCTTCCCCTCTGCAGACCACCCTCGCCACAGCACCTCCACCTCGCCACAGCGCCTCCATAGCAAAGGCAGCCTCCTCCAACAGACCGATGTTCTTCTCCTCCATCGACCGGCCACCTCCGACCATCTCCGTCGATGCCGCAACCTCCATTGGATTGGCCTCGTCTTCGCCAACCTCCCTTGTGTGTTAACAGCTCCATCGACTCTTCTTCCCTCACACGAGCAAGAGAGAGAGAGAAAATGCTCTATTTTTCATTCAATTAAAAATTACATCTAATGCCATTGCCACCAGAAATTAATTTTTGATTTATTATTATTTTATTATGGCAAAATTGCGAATGCACACTCATACTTACTGATAATTGCACGTTATTGTTATTCACCTATTTCAGGATTGGTTTTGGGATTAACATGTGCACCAATTTTCTCTAGTATATGTCAATTGAAGATTACATAAAATCATAATATATTTATTGAAGATTTCAGTGATGGAAAATTGCACATATACCCTTATATTTTTGAGTTATTGTGAATCTTTTTTCCATCACATTTTATGTCAGATTTGACTAGGGATTTTGCACTTAACATAAAGAATATGAAATAATCGAGAGTTTATTGCATAATTGCCTCCCTATGGACATGACCTGCTCTTTTGTGAGTGGTTATTTTTATTGTTGATTAGTCTATTTTTCCACCACTTAATACTACAACGCATAGCAGAAAATCGACTCGTCAAATCGGCGTCGTTGCCGGGGAGGCAATAGATGCAATAGATTCATGTTATTTTTTTTTTAATATTCTGAGTTGCGCAATCATCGGATCATTTTTATTATTGTGCGAGGAATCTGACACAGCGACAGGCACAACAAAGAGACGACATTGACCCTGAACGATGCGCACGGTGGAGACGATCTTTTGGGTGGACCTTGACGCCACCTGGAGGATGGCAACAGGAACACTAAGGCCTTGATCCCACACACATAGGCTTAAGGAGAAGCCTATTTTTGATTTAGTCAGTAGATCTTAGTTAGATTTAGTTTAGATAGACATTAGAATTTAATTTCTATCTTATGGACCCTTGTCGGGTATTTTAGGGAACGTGTTCCCAGTGCCACTTTATTTCTTATCACTCTTGTATGCGGGAGCGTATTTTCGGGAGCGTGTTCCCATTTATTTAGATTATAGGATTATTTGAACTACATTTTGGTTAGTTAGTTAGATTAGGTCTGTTTGTTATTATTATTAAAAATAAATAAATTAAACTGCCTGTTAGAAGCTGCATATCTATAGGATGACCATTTAGGACTGAATGAGAAGCATCTAGTTTAGTTTTATTGCATTGCATTCATACATTGCACGAAAAAAGCTGGAGTAAGGTAGTCTTCTCTTGAGCATCAATTACCTGTCATGCATATGCATTGAATCTAAATCTAAGATCACTAAAGTGCTTGAATCAAATTAATTCAGTGGTCACTTTAAAAATTGGGACTACTAAGATGTTGGACCTTAAAATCTGTGACTGAAAATTGTGTGCAAAAGGATCTTGTTTGCGAAATTTGAAAAATCAAAACACAATCGTATGTTTGCACACTTGAGACACTATGCACCTTACACATAAGGTCACTAGATAAATTTCTACCTCTCCTCTTTTGCACCATAAGGGAAGTTAATCGGAAATCAACAAGCCTATCCACCAAGTTACTTCGGTTCCTCGTGTTTGGGCTCGATTCGAGACTTCCATTCCTTGCGAGTAGGTTATAGGCACCAGCGAAGGTTGGCCTAGGAAGTGTAATTTTTTGCAAAACTTGTTTGGCCACCAATTGAACATTTAATTCTAAGACCTACAATCTACTAAAAACAAGATCCCACTGAATTTGCGTTTGCTTTGACAGTAGAACTCTCTAGGAAGTTTCTGCTTGCATTCTGCTAAATCCTAAGAGAATTAAAACTATTTTGTTTAAAGAAATGGATTACCCTTACTCCTATCATTTAGATTATCAGAGTCGATACTTCTTATCTTTTAATCAGGATCCCATGCCCCGAGCATATCCATCATTTGATGGGTACATTGACAATTCATGGGATTGTTCTTATTCTTATCCTGGGAGTACTGGCTTGATAACTCCCACTTTTGAGCAGAGCCTAAGAGCGAGATTTCCCAACCCTGAAATCCCTACTTCCATGCAAACACCCAACCCTCCCACCCTTCGTGATTTTCCGTATCGAGGTTGGACCGATACCCCTAGGCAACCAGAGCCTGAAATTGACTATCCTCCCCAATCTGATAATAGTAGCCTCTCCTCTTTTATGATAGAAATGCAAAAATAGCAAAAGGAAATGATGGAATCAATGGGAGAGATGTTGAGCAATAGTCAACAGTTAAATGAAGAAATAAGACAACTTAGCTACATGCTTCCCAATAGTCCTGATCCCTACCCATACAATCATGATCATGAAAATAATTCTGAGGAACCTAATGACAATAGGGATCCAATTTTATGTAGCTATCACTTAGACTCTCCCAATGAGACACGGCCACTAGAGGACAACAATCATAGTGATTATCCACCTGAACTATATTGGAGTCAAAAGTAAGGGAAGATGGCACCTCTTGATGACCTTGACCCCAATGACAGTATTCTCCTTACCCCTACCAACCCAGGTCAAGGTTGTATTATTCCTATCACTTCCCCTATTGATTATTTGGTGGAATCCCATTCTACACTTAGTGAGCCTACTCCTGACCCTCCACTTAGGGAATCAACACCTACCATTCAGTATCCTGAGGATTTAAATGCACTCAATGATGGTGACCCTAACAGAATGGAGGATGAATTAGATCAATTTTTATCTCAGGGATATGAAGAGTCTAATTCAGAAAATGAGGATGCCCCAATAGAGGAACCTAGACTGAAAATCTAGAGTGAATCACAGGGAAATTATTTATCATTTGAAGATTTACCTCCAGAGGATAGAAGTAATATGATTAAATCCAGATTCCTCCTTTCTTTTGAGAGTCATCCTCCATCAAAACAGGAGTTGATATTAGAGGAGGACAAACAAAATCATGAGAAGTCTATGGGAGACTCTCGGGGACAAAACACGTCAATTGAGGATTTATACCCCAAGAACAATAATGAATTCAACGATATAGGCTTGCTCTAAAATATTAAGATTGATCCTCCTTAGAAATAATTGAGGATAATGATCCAACTCCTAATGAATCACATATATACCCCGACAAATATTTGAGTGAACCAAACGAATATGGGGATGAGCTGAATGATAATGATTCTTACATTTTGACCCTGTCATCAAAGAGTTGTAATTTGGAGTCTACCCTTGATTCAAATATGACTCCGATCATTAATGCTAGGCAGGGTAATGTGAAGTTGTCTACAACTGTTAGGGGGTGTACACAATCTGAATCATTGTTGGAATTAGACCTAACACCGACTAAGCCCTCGTTAGACTTAACAATTACCTTCCAACACTACAAACAACCCTTATACTCCCTAACCGATCCTTGGATCAGATCTCTGCTCATGTACATTGTTTCTAGAGAACATATTAGGCCAGTACATCCTCGGGTACAATGGCGAGTGTGGATTGATGCTTGTACTTTTACTCTCTCCATTCAAGGGTTTGAACTAATAATGTGCATATCTTTTAAAACCCGTCCTGCTCTGGAAGATCCTTATTATCCTCCACTTATTCCATTGCGGGAGGTCCCTTTTCATTTTCCGTTTATTATTCCTAAACCTCCCAAGATAGCCAATGCAGTTATTCGCTTTCATATCTTCTGGCAAGCATTTGATATTACATTGCATCATCAGCTCGCCAACATTCGTGGCTACCTGTTTTCTAGGCCTGCACTGTTACACATAATTTTAGAGCCTAACTTTGTCTATTTGGAACCAGACTTATAGGTTCCTTCTAAGTCTGGCTGCTGACAGAAAATGCAGCACTTGTTGGGAGGCAACCCAGCGGTCAGAATAACACCGTGTCAGGTGATGCTTTTTCTTTCTCCTCCTATTTTAATTTTACAATGGGGACATTGTAGGATTTAGGCATGGGGGGTTGCATTTGCATTTTAGGAAGTATTCATGCATTTAGGTTAGCAATTAAAAAAAAAAATTCCTCTTTTCTTGAGCTGATTGGGTTAGCCCTAGCAAAATACCTTTGTCATTGGAGGTTTTTCTTCCAAAATTATTTCTTAAGTTTAGAATCCAGTACATTTATTTCACATGCACATAGACTGGGTAATGGATCCTTGAGGAAAACCAATAAGCACTTGTGGTCCACTAAACCCTTGGATAGTTCATAGGGAGTCAATTTGACGAGTCAATTTTCCACTGTGTTGTAGTATTTAAGTGGTGGAAAAATCAACTAATCAAGAATAAAAATAACCACTCACAGAAGAGCAGGTCGTGTCCACAGCGAGGCAATTATGCAATAAACTCTCGATTATCTCGAAATCCCTAGTCAAATCTGACATAAAATGTGATGGAAAGAAGATTCACAATAACTCAAAAATATAAGGGTATATGTGCAATTTTCCCTCACTAAAATCTTCAATAAATATATGATGATTTTATGTAATTTTCAATTGACATATACTAGAGAAAATTGGTGCACATGTTAATCCCAAAACCAATCTTGAAATAGGTGAATAACAATAACGTGCAATTATCAAAAAGTATGAGTGTGCATTCATAATTTTGCCATAATAAAATAATAATAAATCAAAAATTAATTTCTGGTGGCAATGGCATTAGATGTAATTTTTAATTGAATGAAAAATAGAGCATTTGCTCTCTCTCTTGCTCGTGTGAGGGAAGGAGCATCGACGGAGCTGTTAACACACAAGGGAGGTTGGCGAAGACGAGGCCAATCCGATGGAGGTTGCGGCGTTGACGGAGATGGCTGGAGGTGGCCAGCTGACGGAGGAGAAGAACACCGATTTGTTGGAGGAGGCTGCCTCTGCTGTGGAGGCGCGCGGAGGTGTGCACGGCCTAGCAGGGGCACGCAAGGTGGAGTGGCGCGAGCGCGACTAGAGGGTGAAGGCGCGCGGACCCCTGCAGGTGCCTGCAGGGGCACGTGCCTGCGTGCGCGGGTGGTGAGGGCAGAGCGGTGCCTGCAGGTGCGGCTGGAGATGAGTGGTGGAAAAGGAGCAAGCGCAGGCTGAAGGGCAGGATGGGGTGATGGCGCTGGAAGGGAGGATGCGCTTGCGGGTGCGCGGGTGGGTGCTTGAAGGCGGGTGATAGTGCGGTGGTGCACTTTAAGGCGGTGGAGGCTGAGGCGCGGGCCTGGTGGTAGGCAGAGCGCCTACGGGGGGTGCGGATGCTATGCGGGTTGGGACACTGGCTGGAGCGGCTGGTGAGGCGAGGCGGGTCTGCAGTGGGGAGGGCGCACTGCAGGGAGGCGTTGGTGGGTGGATGGGTGCTTGTGTGGTGACTGGAGAGGCCACTGGAGATGGGTGCATGGTGCACAATGTTTGCCCTCTCCACGGTGGAGAAGATGGAGCAGTTCCCCACAAGGGGGAAGATACAGATCTCCCTCTCCTGTGCTCCTCCTCCTCCTCTTAACTCCTCTCTTTCGCGCTACCCGGGATTTTCAAAATCCCCTCCTAATTTTAGTCGGCAGCCGTTTGCACTTGTTTAGGGTGGCCGGAGGAAGGGGAAAAGATATATGTCGCCAGTTGTTTGTTGGGGAAAATTACTGCCCAACTCCTTGTTCTTTCTAAATATCATTCCTACACATAAAAACAACAAAGTCATTACATATTAAGCTATAGAATCTTGTAAACTTAAATCATGATGCATACAAATATTCTATAACTTAATGTAGTTATTAGCAAGCCTAAAAGGTAAGATTAAAGTTACTTAGGAGTAATACAAGTCCATTAATATGGATTCATCAATTTCACAGCGTTTTGCACTGTAATACCCCCCCATGTTTACGATTTGCAATGTCCACGTTGAAAATTAGGTAGGTTCAAGTTCAATTCAGATCGTACATTAGAACAGGTGGGTGGTGAATGAGTCAGAATGACTGTTGTGAATGATTTCAAGCTTTGATACATGTACCAAATGTGGAGTCGATTGTTCTAATGGACAAACCGTAAAGTGCAATATGAATTTAGCAAAAGGATAAGTCAGGAAGGTTTCAGGTTTTTCAAAAGATGACAGGTTGCCTCCTGTTAAGTGCTAAGTTTAACGCCATCAGCTAGGCACAATGAAGCTCAAGGAGAATGGAGAGCAAAAGTTACTTCAACCAAATTTGTGACAATAAGTTCAATGAACGATTTGAGTCTCTAACCATTCACAGCAAAAAGGTTCAAAATCAAGGCTGAGTTCACTGATTTTGACAGCTCCATTTCCGAATAATCGTCTCACCAGAAATGGTCCAAACCATTTAGATCTAAGTTTTCCTGGGAAGAGCTTGAGTTTAGCATCAAAGCATAGTACTTTTTGACCAGGATGGAAGACTTTTCTTGAAATGTGCCTGTCATGGAATGCTTTCTCCCACTCTTTGTAGATTCATGAGTTCTCGTACACGTCATTGCGTAACTCCTCGATCTCGCTTAATTGCAACCGGTGGTGGATTCCAGCCTTCATAAGATCTAGATTGCACTTTTGTACTGCCAAATAGGCTTTATGCTCCAATTCTATGGGGAGGTGACATGCCTTCCCGTACACAATTCTGACAGGAGACATGCCTAACTGGGTCTTATGGGCGGTCTTATAAGCCCACAAGACTTCCGGAAGGCAGGTAGACCAATTCTTCATGTCAGGCCGAATAGTGACCTGAAGGATCTTCTTGATCTTTTGATTTGACAGTTCCGCCAACCTGTTAGTTTGGGGGTGATAAGGAATCGAGATATTATGAGACACCCTATACTTTTTCATTAGGGACTGGAGTGCACATTGGTGAAATGAGACCCGCCATCGCTGAAGATGGCTTTTGGAACCCCAAATTTGGAAAAGATGTTTGGCGAAATGAGACCCGCTATTGTTGATGATGGCTTTTGGAACCCCAAATCTGGAAAAGATGTTGTCCTGAATGAACCGAAGAACAACTTTATGGTCACTTGTTCTAGTGGGGATGGCTTAGATCCATTTAGAGATATAATGAACAATGAGTAAGATATATTTGAATCCATTAGATCCTGGGAAGGGTCCCATAAAATCAATTCCCCAGATGTCAAAGATCTTGCACACTATGATTGGATTCAAGGGCATCATATCACGTGGGCCCATGTTGCCTAAGGTCTGACAACGAGCACATGCCCTACAATAAGTTTGTGCATCTTTGAACATTATGCGCCAGAGAAACCCACATTGGAGGATCTTCGCCGTGGTTTTCTGACTAGAGAAATGGCCGCTGCAGGCCTAGTCATGACACAATGAGATGATGTTATCGACCTCATTGTCAAGAATGCATCTTTGGATTACCTGATCATTGCCAATATGGAAGAGATACAGTTCTTCCCAATTGTAGTACTTGGCATCGGAAATCAACTTGTCCCACCTGGAAGTCATCCAATCTAGCAGGACTTTCCCTGTAACCAAGTAGTTTACTATGTCAACAAACCATGGAAATCCGTTAATGGCCAACAGATGTTCATACGAAAAATGCTTGGTAATGGGTCTAGATGGGTCAATGACTGAAGAAGGAAGACGAGATAAATGCTTAGCTACCATGTTCTTCTTTCCCGCCTTGTAGTCAATTTCAAGATTGAATTCTTGCAACAGCAAGATCCATCAAATTAATCTCGATTTCACGTCCTTCCTCATAAGTGCCTCACTACTATGTGATCCAAGTATATAATGACATGGTAACCAAAGAGGTGTGATTTGAATTTTTCCAGGCCAAATATGACAGCCAGCAGCTCTTTCTTTGTAATTGTGTAGTTACACTAAGCCTCGTCTAATGTCTTGCTGGCGTAATATATGACCACCGATTTCCCATCGATTTTTTGCCCTAACATTGCTCCCACTACGTAGTCAGAAGCATCACACATGATCTCAAAGGGTTGAAACCAGTCAGGGAATTGCAGGATTTGTGCTTGGGTGACTCGGTCATGCAAGATCTCAAATGAATGAATGCACTCACTCGTCATCTCAAAAGGCATGTCTTTTGAGAGGAGGTTCATCAAAGGGTACATGATCTTGGAAAAATTAGATATAAATCATCGATAAAAACTCACGTGCCCTAAGAACGATCTGATATCTTTGGTCGAGTTAAGCACAGGAAGCTTGGAAATGAAATTCATCTTGGCTTGGTCAACTTGAATACCTCTCTCAGGAACAAGATGTCCCAAGACGATGCCTTCTGGAACCATAAAGTGGCACTTTTCCCAGGAGAGTACTAGGTTCACATCAATGCATCTTATGAGGATTTGGACCAGATGTAGGAGGCACTCATCAAAAGATTCACGAAATACCAAGAAGTCATTCATGAATACTTCAAGGTATTTACCCACCATGTCAGAGAATATGGTTGGCATGCATCGCTAAAAGGTGGCAAGTGCATTGCATAGCCCAAAAGGCATCCTACGGAATGTGTACGTATCACAGGGGCGGTAAACATGGTCTTTTCCTGATCCTCTAGATGAATTGCCACTTGATTATACCTGGAGTAACCATCCAAGAAACAGAGGAATCGATTTCCTATTAATTTCTCATAATCTGATCAATAAATGGCAGTAGGAAATGATCTTTCTTCGTGGAGGCATTTAGTCTTCGATAATCAGTGCAGACTCTCCACAAATTCGCAATGTAGGTGGGGATGGTCTCTCCAGATTCAATTGTGATAACGATTAGCCCTGCCTTCTTAGGCACAACCTGGATCGGGCTCACCCAGCAACCGTCGGAGATCGCGTAGATGATCCCAGCATCTAACCACTTGATGATCTCCTTTTTCACGACCTCCTGTAGATTAAGATTAAGTTTTCTCTGCATCTCTTGGGATGGTCGTGATCCCTCCTCACTGTAAATATGATGTGTGCAAGGAGGGACTAATACCAGTCAGATCATCAAGAGTCCATCCAATGGTTCTTCGATGCTATTGGAGAACAAAGATCAGCTTTGTTTCCTGATTAGATGTCAGTTGAGAATTGACAATCACAGGAAATGTTTGATTAGAACCCAAAAAGGCATACTTCAAATGATCAAGAAGAGGTTTCAACTCCATAACTGGGCTATCAGCAATAGGAGGAGGTTCAGGATGGGCCTCAAAAGATAAAGTGGGAGTTGTGGGTGAATCTGGATCAGTTCTAGGCTCCTCTATTTGTGGGGCATGATCTACTTGGGAATGAGGATCAAGGGTAATTAGGTTTTCTTCTAGAAGTGGGTCCTCAATCACAGAACCAATGTTGCAAACTTGCTCAATATCCCCACAGTTAATTCCTTTCTGGGCCTTCAATATATCAATATTCAGTGTTTTGTTCCTGAATTTTAATTCGATCTGGCACTCTTCACAGTTTATAATTGCCCTAGCTGTGGCTAGGAATGGTCTTCCTAAAATGATTGGTGTATTCTTCAGATTTTTAGGAGTATCTATATCTAATGCAATAAAGTCCACTAGGAAGTACAAATCACAAATCCAAACTAGAACATCCTTGAGAATTCCTCTAGGTGACTTGATCGATCGGTCTACTAACTGTAAAGTCACTTCTATTGGTTTGAGCTCAATCTCCTCGAAATGGTCTAGTAGGGATGCAGGTATCAAGTTTATGGAGGCTCCTAAATCCAATAATGCTCGATCAAACTCTAAATCACCAATTTTGCAGGAGATCAAAGGGGTGCCAGGATCTTCTACTTTTTGAGAGAGCTTACTCAAAATGATCGAGCTGACTTGCTTAGACAATATGATTGGGCTCTCGTCCTTGGTTCACAGCTTACGCTTAGGTGTACACAAATCCTTCAGAAATCTTGCATATGCTGGTACATTGTAGATCGCATCCATCAAGGGGATGTTTATCTAGACTTGCTCAAAGAGCTTGACCAAATCTTCCTCAAGTGCCATGGGTTTTAGTTTCCTCTTTCCTTTGGACAAAGCCTCAGGAAATGGAACCTCTGTAGGTTCCTCTAAAATTGGTTTAGGTTCTGGATCTCGGATAGGGGTGTGCTAGATAACCAACCTAGGGTTAGGCTCAGAACTACCAGGCTGAGAGTGGCTCAGATAGGGTGGATCCTGAGTTGTCTTGCCACTACGGGTGCTAACAGAATTTAGTCTTGCCTAGTTTGGAGTTGGTAGAAGTGGTGGTTGCTGCTGGTATTCCAAGTATGATATCAAAGCTTCCATCCCATCAGCTAATGGAGCAGAAGGGGCCTGGTAGACATAATGTGCTTTGATGTGCATACATCTAAATAGCCAAAAATGTCTATTAATGCATGTTCTTAGTATCATATTAGCATCATGCATTGTAAATATTACATAACATGCCTCATCATGCAATTAGGTCAAATTGTACAAATTATATAGTAATTTCTTCTTTTTGGTGGCCTAAGACAGGGCGACTTTTAATCAGGGCCTCGGATAAAAGATCCAACCATACGAATCTAATCAGGGTGACGATTGGAGTTCAACGACTCCAAGGTCTCATCGATCGGACTGTCGCAGCATCAGATATAATCCGAGGAAGGTCAGAGATCAAGGCCCAAGATGGTGTCAATTTGCACTTCAAATAAAAAATCCGACTACACGGATGGGTTCAGATCGATGATCGCATCCTAACGACATGAAAATTGGTCCAATTTGACATCCGTGGCACCTTCTAGAAGTCACAGAAGATGGACGGCCAAGATGGCACCACGTGGCACCATCTTAGCCGCCCAAATCGACCCAGCCAAATTAGCAAGGACTACCACACCCTCTCTCTCTCGTAACCCGCTCGATTGATCTCAGCCGATCAATCTTGATCCAATGGCCACGGGCGTGCAAACTTAAAATGAAAGCGCAACAAAGTGGCAACCGTAGCACAGCGGGTGTAAGCGCTTCATGCAAAGAAGAGGTGCAAGGTCGAGCCCCTGCAAGCCTCAAATTGAGGTGAAGGCATGGGGTACATTGATTTCGGTCGTCAAATGATGATTGTGCGGGCGAGGAGCGGGAGATGTGGTGCGTGGAGGAGCTTTGGATCACGTACGCACGTGATGACGTGCCTCTGCACGCGGGGGAGCTGCAGCTAAAGAAGATGAAGCAGGCGAGGAACGACTTTAAGCCGTCCGATCTTGAGATGGGACGGCTGATCTCACGAGAACGTGGGCAGGCAAAATGCAAGGAGGAGAAGAAGCGCGCATGGTGTGCACACACGTCGCCCACGCTGAATAGCACAGGGTGAATATTAATGTTTTTGAATTTGTAATGACCCAATTACCCCCAATCCTTGCAACTATAGAAGGAGACCCCTACCCTACGAAATTCTCATCCCTTCCTTCACCTCTCTTCCTCTCCAAAGTTTTAGAGAAGCTTGTCCCACCCGGGATGCTCCTTTAGAGCCAAATCCAAAGTTTTCTCGCCCCCATTTCAGAAGTGGATCCCGCAATGACGACGACGTGTTGCCTCATTCCCGCTTCTTCCTGCTTTGTCTCCCTTCTTCCTTCCCCATCCTCCATCTTCCAGGCATCGCTTCATCCGGCTCATCCTCCAAGCAATCATCGAGGAGGATAACATCTCTCTCCCTTCTTTTTATTGCTTTCTAGAATAGAATTTCCTACTTTCTAGCTGTAATCATTTCCCACTTTCTAGTTGTAAATACAGTATTCTTATATTAAGTGATTATTTTCTCTCTTTCTCTCTCTTAGTGTTAATATCAATTCCATTGTGATTATCTCACTTTCAAGCAAAAATTCCAAAAAAATATAATATAGGATTTTAGATCGACGGAGCCTCCCTATGTTCGACTCGAAATTCGTAGAGTTTCGGTATAAATTTTATCTATTGACGAATTGCTTTGCAAATCGAACTACAACGATGAGTTTTCAAATCCAACTCTGATTGCATAGTTTTCTGCAACAACATTTTAGCATCGTTGTCGGGGAGGCGACGCTCTTTGATTCTTTGCATTTTCCCGCCTTATCTTTTTCCTCGCTTCTCTCCTTTCTTATTATGATTGCAGGTACTCTCTTGAGACAAGCAAAACTGGTAGATTGGAGTAAAGTGCTATTGAAGGGTTTGTAAGTTTACCCCTACCTTCCTACCCACTAGATTTCATTCCATCACTTAATAACACAAACCCTAATTAACCTATAAGTTCTCTTAAAGCCTAAGGTTAGTTTTAATTATTTGGTTGTCACATCCACCCACCTCACCCTCCAAATATAAAAGAAAAATTAAAAAAAAAATCTCACAGAGTTACACAACCTCTTCTGATTTTCAAACTCAACCGGTAAACCGATTTTGGAACCGGTACACACACCCAAACACATAATTGAGTAGAAATCAAATTAAGTAATCATTTGTGTGCCTAAGTGCTGCATCAGGCCAATTGTTTGAGTTGATTGGGCCGCACCACTTCAATTAAAATCAACTCATCAAGTAGTTGCCACATAGGTTCAACTTTTAGGGATTTACCAGGCACTCCAAATTCTTTTAAGTTTCAAAGGAAAATATCTTCACCTGTGCTTTCAAAACCTGGTGTACCAATTGAACTTGATTGAATATACCTAAAGTTGAATCCTAAAAGCTACTAAGCAAGATTTGAACCCTAAAATTCACTGCATCCAAAAATAATCTTGCTTGAAAACCATTGGTTGTGCACTCTCACACATATCATTCAATCATTAAGGGCACAACCCACATAAAGGGTCCATCACATTCCAAAGCACATTCAAACCTAACCCTAATTAAAACAGAGTAGACGTTGGCCCTAAGGATTTGACTTGCTCTTCGGAGCCCAGATTGAGATTATTTTCGATTAGTCAGTTTCTACCGTTCAATCTGATGTCTAGCTAGGGGAGCAGAATCAAACGATCGCGGCTGGGGGGTACACTAGGAACCTGAGGCGCAAGCCAAAGGAAGAACCTTCTCCCCAGTCCCTCCCTTTAAGTGGTTGGATTAAATGGAAAGAAGTAGATTAAATCATTTATTAATCTCAAGATGGGTTATGGGAGATTGTAGGTCTTTTGGCTAGCCTAATTAAGGACAGGCTTGTTTGTTTGTATTATAGGGAACCTTTCTTCCTCCCATTCTGTCATGGATCCTTCCACATCCTACTCAAACTTCTACTCCTACCCTCCTACCACTACATATTCCCAAAATGATTATTATTCCAACCAGACTTATTCTCATCCATCTTCTAGTTGGGATAATTTTGATTGGGGATACAGTTTCGAACCTCCGTGTTCAGGGTTTAACCCTAGACACCATGATCTTGATTCTTATCCTCCTCTAAGCTACACCGATTATAGATCATCACCGTCATTTGGACAACCTAATATGATCTACAATCAAGAAGGATACACTGATCCTTACCCCTTCCCTGAATACACTGCCTTTAGGTCATCACCACCTTATGAACAACTTGAAATGACCTATTATCAGGGAGGGTATCAAGATCCTCAATTCGTTACTCCCCTTCACTGAACCCAAACCCACCCCACCCTGAACCAAACCATGTGGTTCAGGTTAACCAGGTCCAAGAAAAGGTGTTGGCTAACTTGAGGAACACCATACAATCTTTAGAAGCTCAGCCAACACCTTGCACTAAAGAATTGGAGCCCCTGATTGAAATGGTTGATGATCTGAACAATTATTTGTTGGATTGGCTCCAAGATGTCAAGAATAAAGGCCTGGGTGAGTTTTTACTTGGGAAATTAACGAAATTGAGGATGAAATTTGTGGTTGCTTTATTTCAATCTTGGGATGATTCCCAGGATGAACCTCCTTCAGGAGAGCCAATGTCAGAACTCGGTCAGGCACCTGTTGGGGGGACATGTGTTATGAGATCAGGATTGACCAGATTGGTCTAGAGCAACCAATTAAAGATGAACTAATTTCTTCACCTGGGATCCTTGAGTCAGGGTACGAGGAAACGTATGTCTGCATGAATCAGAAAGTGATTGATGATTTGAGACACACATTAATGCGGATTTAGATTTCTTTGATTCTGAAGGTGAAGAATCATTATGTGAAGTCTCACATGAGTTTACATAACACAATTTTAGTGTGACGACTGGGCCTGAGGAATTTGATAAATCATTTGATGGCCCTAAAATTGACGAATTTGATCCTGTTGGGGCTCGCATGGCAGATTCAAATCCTGTTCTGAACGATTCAATTCAAAGCCCCATTCCTCAATTACACCCCTTTGAGTTTACTGATGATTTTCATTTTGAAATCACTAAACCCAAGTCCATTCTAATTCAGTCACATCTTTTAGACTTGGAAAATTCAGATGGGGTAATTAATATACAAGAGGTCCCAGAATATGAAAGTCTTAATGAGGAGGATAGGAGTTAGGAAGTATTGATATGGAAAGTCAATTTCAGAGAAAGCAAATGACCGAGTCTAAGGGTTCCAATTTGTCTAAAACTCCCAACCTTCTACCAGGACCCTTATGACATCTTTTCAGAGGATGTCCAACCCAAGCGCACATTCATTGATTTTCCTTCTGATCTTGATTTCTCTGTAACCCAACATTTTGGTTTTAGGTTGCATCCTCACAAATTGCAGGCTCAACCTTGCTTGCATACTGAGCTCAAATTTTGGATAATTTTTATCCAAAACCTTAGATATACTTGACCAAGGGGTATGGGTTTGCATCACAAGCTGGTCCACATCTGTGGACATCTGCTGGTAGCTCCTGAGGTGAATCTTTTGATTCTGATTCTGACCTGCACCTGTGAATTCTTTATTTCTTCTTCTGTGTATAGTGTGGCTAGCTGAAGGCACTAAATTCAACACGTATATAGTTCTTTTTATCTCAGAGCGGACCCATTATTCATGCGATTCAGGTGCTTTCTACTCTACTCCACTCTGTTTCATGTCTTTTTAATACAATAAGGACATTGCATTAGATAGGCATGGGGTGGTGGATTTTCATCTCTAAATTATTTTGTTAGCTCCGTAGATTCTTTTTATTTTCTTTTTATTTATTAAAAAAAATTGAATTAGGAAAGAATACTTGGGCATTAGGACTTTTCAATCTTAGAAAATAATACAGTAGGATCTGAACACTAAGACCCTTCAAGTCTTTGGGCTTAATCAGCCCGGGTATCCACTAAAATGTGGATTTGTTTATTGAGTCCTTGCCATCTTGAATTCTATTTCAATTTTATTAAATAAGTTGGGATGATAAATACAAGACTTATCAACCTGCCCTCTGATTTGAGGGAACTTCAAGTCTAATCATCTACACACTATTTGCACTGACTCGTTGTTCGACGATTTTAACAAAAATTGAGCAGCTAATGAACCTTCTAAGGTGGTATGGCTGGCAAGTTATCGTGGGTAACAGTTCATTGGTAGGTTATCCAGAACCTAGTCACAGGACCATTCTTTTCCTGCCGCCTTTAGGTAAATCTTAGACTAGGGAAGCCACCTACTTAAAGAAAGAAAAGAAAAAGAATGTCCAAAATGAAAAAAAAAATTTGAAAAGGAGAAAAGAAAAGAAAAAAAAAGCCACACTTCACCGCACGAGTATGGCTAGCAAGCTATTGTGGGTAACAGCCCATTGGTAGGATGTTCAGAACCTAATTCGAGAAATGCATGTTTAATTCCTAAAACACTTAGGAAGAAGTGGAGAAGTAGAATAAGCCAGGGAGATATACACTGGATTCACCCTTGTGTTGACCCCATGATGAGAACCTCATCATGAGCCCTAACTAGCTCTTTTCGACCTAAAAAAGAGAACAAAAGCTCCTACATAACCAAGAGAAAGGCCTAATTCAAGGGATCACTAATCTGGGAAGAGAACATGAAACAAAGGGTAAAACTATAATTTTACCAGTGCAGTTCATCAACGGGATTTTCCAAGGGCTAAACATAGGTCAATTGGGCTTAATAAGAGGAAAAGTGGGATGGTTCAATCAGAAAAGGGTTTTAGTGAGATTTAAGAATTAAATGACATTCTGTAATCCTAAAGCAAATCCACTTAATTTCACAAGGTTCCAGTTAGGATAAAAATCAACTAAATCCTCTAAAATTTATAAAAAAATATCCCCTAGCATTTAGAACCTTCAATTTGGCCTTTGGAACCTATTTTGACCTAGATTGGGGTCCTAGCTCAATATTTGACCTAATTTAGGTTTTTGTGCAAAATATCTAGTCAAACATGGTCAAACCTAAACTCCAACTTTACCATTAGATTCCTTAGGTCCAAATTAGGTTTGTACCAAAGTTTGGATTTAAGGGAAGGTCATCTTGACCTGCTTTGCAAAAAAGTCTACCCAATTACATTTTGGTCCCTAACTTTTGAAAACCCTTGCGAAAACTCCCTCAACTTCTTCGTCACCTTTTGCATTCCGGTGCCTTTGCCATTGTAGCAGAAGACCCATACCTCCGGTGAAGTTTCGAGGAGGATTTCTCCTCGTTTCCCCAGGGAGCTGCTCTCAGATTTGAAAGGGGGGTTCTCTGAGAAGTCCCCTACTGCCTGAGAAACTCCCCATGCCCTGATTCGCCCCATACCACTCATGCGAACGCTCGAGAGGCATGGGTGTCGTACCCACGGTGACCTCCGGTGAGGATTTTGCTCGCCAGCCAAGCATCTGACCCTCTGATTGTGCCTATAAAAGAAACTCTAGGACCAACCGCTTCTGCAAAGCTTGTTTTGGCCTGAGATACCCTCTCAATATCCTCCTTCCCCATCTCCGGTCAGACGCCCGCAAGCTCCGACGACATCTCCTCCTTCCTCTCATCACTCTGCCACCATACCAATGGCAGAGTCATCTCCGCCTTGCTCCTCCGCGTCATGCCGTACCCGCGCGAGCCTCTCCGACCTCTTCCTCATCACCGCCTCTCTCACCATAGGGTTTTCGTCTCCGGCGACGGCAGATACGCACCATCCGCCTTCTCTACTCCCCCTTTGTCCAGTACCTCGAAGATAAGTCCCCTTCCTTTACTTTTTCTTTTCCCTTTATCTATTTCTAATTTCACTCCCCGACAACCACATATCACGGTCACCTTCTTCACCTTCGGTAGACCACTGGCAAGGTGCATCCACCACTCCACACACCCACCCACCTCACCAACCACCTCAAAAGCATCGCCACCTTCCACTGATCATCTTCCGCCCTTCCATCAACCGCCATCACTGCCCCAAGCTCCCCCCAACCACACCCATCACCACAGCCATAGAGTGACCTAGGCACGCACACCTAGGTCACCCCGCGGCCAGCCACCCACCGCTTCACCTTCGTCGTAACACGGCGAAGCTGCCCATGTGGTCTAATGAGGCCGTGATGCCGTATTGAGTGATTTCAGGTCCGGCCCCCTTTCTGCCGTTGAAGCTCGAGCAAGCTTGCTTGCAAGCTTCTCTCCTGGCTACTGTACTCCAGGTGAACGAGTCCAGGCGATGCAGGTTGGTCTCGCGCACACATCCAGACAAGTGAGAGGTCTAGAGAGGGATCACCGCAGTAGCAATTAGGCAAAGTTCTCCCTCCAGGCGTGTGAAGAAGCGGGTGGGACTTTAGTCCCACCTCAGAAACGGTAGGTGCAGGCGCGTCACTTAACTTGATTTTGTGTTTCCCTTCGTTGCCTCCGAACACAGGGTGAGGTCCCCTCGCCCACTCACCCGCCTCGTCCATGCTCACTCCTCCACGGACTTGGTTGACCTGACCCGATAACCCTGCACTCCTCGTGGATCACCCACGCCAGTGCGCTTGGACTCGGGTGTGCTTGACCCGACCCGAATACCCGATTGGCTCTGGGAGAGCGAACAGAAGAGAGAAAAGAGAGAGAGCATGTGCGGGGGAGGGTAGGGGTAGGTTTTGTCCTCTACTATGCAGGAAAGGAAGAAGGAGTTGTGAGAAAGAGAAGAAGAAGCCAAGGAGGAAGCCTCAGAGAAGAAAGAGAGAAATTAGAGCGGCCAAGCAGTAGAAGGAAGAAGAGCTAAGGAAGGAAAGGCAAGGGCAGAAGAAAGAGAGAAGCAGGAGCGGTTGAGGCAGAGGCTGAACAAGAAAGAAATGGAAGGTGGAAGAATCAAGAAAGAAGAGGAAGGAGCCAAGGAGGAGGCGCAACTGAAGAAGATTGCAGAGGAAGACATGAAGGAGGAAAGCCAAGTGCAAGAAAAAGAAGAAGAAGACTATAGAGGCCAAGGAAGAAGAAGGAGGAGGCGCAACAGAGAAGAACAGAAGAAGAAGAAGCCAAAGAACAAGGAAAAGAGAAGCACAGCCACAAAGAGAAAGAAGAAAGAAAGAGAAGGCAAAAATCAGAAAGAGAAAGGGCAAGCACTGTAGCAATGCAAGTTTAAGATGTCTGATTCTGAATCAGACATCTAATTCGCAAGGAAAGAGGACCTCAGAGAGAGAAAGAAGAACATTCAATTTTTTTGCATATTTATGCTCTTTAGCTCTTATGAATATTGAATTGCATTATTATCGAACATCGTCTTTTGAGTAAAATTGAGAGTTGTGATTTTAGTTTCTAAAATACCAATTTGCTCCCTGAGTTCGACCTCGGAAATTTTAGTTTTTGAGTAATAAAATTCTTATTTGTTTAAATGACAATTTCATTTATATTGCAACGAACGTCTTTTTAAAACCACGATCTCATCGTGTAAATAATTTTTGGCACCGTTGCCGGGGAGCAATGGGCATTTTAGAAGCTTTGATCACAACTTCTGATTCAATACTGACTTAATTTCTCTCTTTTGTTGTGTTTGTCTCAGGGAAAGCTTGGAATAGATCGTTGAGGAGCTAAAGCTGATTCTGGAGATTGTTTTCTTCTTCTGCTTGGTGTTCCATGGCTATGGATGAAGGAGATCTAGGCTTAGATGAATCAAAAGAGATATTGATCTGGTCGTGAGGTAGCACAAATAAGAGAGTCGAGGCTTGGCCTCGACGGGAATGAACAGCTAATGGAGGCCTCAAGGGTTGTCTTAAGGACCTCCGCCTGAACATGCACTAGGGAACCAGACGAGGGATAGAATATGTGATGGACCCAATCGAGGCACCCAAAAATCTTTGAATGACTAAGGAGGTTCAAGGCGGATGATACCTCTTGATCAGAAAGTCATCCAACAAATAAATATTTGGGTAGCCAGGAAGGGAGAGTCCCACAAAGACCCCTACACAATAGAGCATCCCCATGAGTTCAGGGTTTCCTCCACCCGACCTTCTTTGTCACCACGGATCCAAGTTTACCAGAATGAATAACTTGACCTCTTAAGTCTACCAAATTTTAATCCTGAATTAAGGTGCATAAAATTTCACTTGAACTTTAGATTTGATTTGCACTTGGTGACCTAATTCGAAGGTTGGTTGACCCACAAGGTGGATCAACTTCACCTAACCTACTGATGACTCTACAATTACAAGTGTTAACAACATCAATTAGAGTCAATTTCAAGGGTATTTATGCGATAATGTCATATTATAATGGGCTTAGGAGCATTGGATGCATATTGCATGATCTTTACATTTTAATCACTTAGAATCTATGTTTAATGACCATGTGCATAAGTCCATTTTAAAACAAGTCTCAGATGACCAATTGGAACGTATGGATAGATCTAGATCAACGAACAGAGTCCAATGGACTCGAAATCACTTCAATCTAACCTCCATAGCTCCCACAACAATCACGACGAGGGGGCAATGCGACATCCTTATAGACCTCAGATGAAAAATCTGACCGTATGGATGGATCCGGAGAGATGATCGCAGTCCGACAGCGCGAGAATCATAACAATCTGAGCACCGTCTCACCCTTTATAATAGAAAGAAGATGGATGGCCCAGATGGCGCCACGTGGCACCATCCAGGCTTCCCCTCACACGCCCAGGAACGCAAGGCACGCGACGCACACGAAGCGGCAGTGTTGTAACACACGCGCAGGAGCAAAGCAGCGTACCGGCGTGGGTGGCAGCGTGCGTGTACGCACGGGGCAATGCACGTGGCGTATGCACGTGGACCAGCGTGCACCAATGCACGCACGTGCCAATGGGGCATGAGTGGCGGGTGCATCTTCAGCGACTGCTACAGGAGCCTTTAGTGGCACTTGCAGCTATCACTAATGAGCTAGATTTGAATTTGAGCCCTGTCCTCACTTATAAAAAAGGTCTTACCACACCCATTTGAAAATATCTTATACCTATGAGATACCACCACCTTCTAGAGTTCTAAGCAAGGTCCCGAAGTAGCCAAGCCAGTGACGGAAGCCCTTCCACCACCGTGCCTGTCTCGATGCATTCTTCTTCCTTGTCTTAGTATTATTTTATTTTGTAGTGCAGTTCATGTCTTGATTTTGTTAAAACATTCATCTACATTATGTTTGATTACACATTTGATAAGAAATTGTTGGCACATTGATCTTATGATATGGTTCTCTAACCCTTCTCGCTCTTTCTCTCTCTCTCTTTATTTCTCTCTCTTTCTCTCTCGTTTTCTCGAATCGATTTTCAAGCACAAAAATGACATATTTACGTGACACAAAAGTGAGTATTTGATCTAATAGTTGCCTCCCTGTGTTCGACACTTGGACTCACCTCCGATTCTTTATTTAAAATTGACGTAAGTGCACTACAATGAACGGGTTTTACGCAAATATGCCAGCGAACGTCAGTTTTTGGCGCCGTTGCCTAGGAGGCAACGGATCTCTTATTCACTTTCATTTTCTTGGTCATTATTTATACTCGTGTTATCTAACTTGCTCTTCTCTCTCTTCTTGTGGTTGCAGGAACTTCCTGCATCAGCAATGGGAGGAGAATGAGCCGGGTTGGATCAAGGGAAGAGCAAGAAGAAGACCGCCATCGACCAGAAGGTTTGATCTTGTCTTCCCACGATCCAAACGTAACTTCTCATATTTGGACCAAGAAAATGGTGGTGTGTTAAAAAAACCCCTCTCATTTGTATGTCGAAGAAAAACACCACCATTAAGTCCGCAACCCATTAATTTCACAAGATCATTTTCTGAACTCAGGTTGAGGACACGATTCAAGGACCATGAACACCTCTAAAAATTTTGAGAAAAATCACAGAGGTGTTCCTTCCAGTAGAGAACTCCCCTTCAAATTTTAGAGCCAAACTTCTTGTGGTTTGGTTGCGAGAAATTCTCTACTAGAAGTGCGCAAGGTTGTTCTAAGTTCTGGAGATCTGTAGGGTGTTCTTACTGCTGCGAACTCCACACAGCATAGATTTGTGATAAATTTATATTTCTAGAAAGATCTTTAAATTATCTACACTTCATCTGAAGAATACTTTTGCATCTGAAATCGATTAGTGCTTGTTCTGATCAAAATCTTAAACTTGCGCACTGATCTAGAAGTTCTGGACAGATTGGCCCCCTCTTGAAAAAACATGAATTTGGGTGGTCTACTATCCTCAAAAGAACTTCAAATTAATTTTTTTCAAAATTTCATTTGATTTTGGTCAGGAGGGTCATTTCATGTTTTGATTGGACCCTTCTTGACAAAAATCTTTAAAAATGATTCATTGAATAGAAACAGCACACCCTAGGATTTTCAAAACTAGGGAGTTTTTAATTTTATAGCCACACAAAAGGCCTTAAAGAAAATCAATCTTTACCAACCCTGTGACTATACATTTGTGCCTTGTTTGAATGTATAAACAAGTGGAATTTTAAAAGCCACTAAAGTAAGGTTTAAACCCTAAAAATCACACATCTTAATCTTGCTTGCTAAAGAACACTTGTTTTGGCATTGGGTCATGCACCCAATTGTGCACAGACGTGACCCACAGATAGGACCAATTTAAGTCCTGGGTGTGTGATTGGGTTTGTTAAGTGCTTGTCCTTAATTCCCATTGTGGAATCCAATGTCTAGGATGCTGGGAAGTGTCAAACGACCGTGGTTGTGGGGGACAAAGGAACCGGCGACGCAAGCCAATAGAAGAACCTTCCCCTCAACTCCCTCGTAATCAACTTGGCTGGATTAACTTTGGGAAGGGAGGTTTAAGTGCTTGCAGATTTGATCACTCCCTTCAGGGCTTCTAGGTCACCTAAGGGCCTAGTTTTGCTTGTTTGATTGTGCATACTTAATTCGCTCATCCTTCTTCTTCTTCCAACCCATGGATTTTAATGCTGATTTATCCTACCCAAACTATCCCCAACATGATTTGTATTCTAACCCAAGTAGATTTTATCAATAGTTTACTTGGTATAACCAGCCACCTAGTTGGGGATACAATCCAATATCAGATTATCTTGAAGATCCTTCTTATCCCAACTATCCCAATTTAACTCAACCTAAACCGACTTCCTATTGAGATACATACAACCCACCCACCTAGAGGTACGATCCAAACCTTGAGGATGCATATCTTGATTCTCCATGTGATGACTTTTTTTTTAGGCCCCACCTACCCACTAACCAATCTGATGGGACCTACACTCTAGGAGAACACCAAGGCTCCCACCCTTCCCAGGACCCTAACCAAGGTAGGTCATTTGAATTCAAGGATCTCTACTACTTGACCTATGGATTGGAAGGGATTCTAGAAAAATGGAAATCAAAGGATGATCATAAACCTAGGCAAATCATGAATGATCAAACTTTGATTTGTTCCCCTGATGAAAAATCCAACTGGGAGGAGGACTTAGAACCTCAATTATTCTGGAGTACGACTAAATAGAAAATGGTTCCTCTTGAAGAATTGGACCCTGAAAATGATAGAATAGAGGACCCACCCAAGAGCTTAAACCCCAGTATGGACTCTAATGCACATCCTCAACCATACCCTCCTAACCTTGATTTGAACACTAAGGAGGAAATCTAAGGGAAATCTTATGATACTCAGTCATTTCTTGATAGACTTCAGTTGGAGTTATATAAACAAAATCAAGAATTGATTGAGGGGAAACAAGACATGATGGATATGTTCCAACAATTGGATGAAGAGGGTCAACAGAAAATGCTAAAAGAAACTTCTTTCTTAGAGACAATTGAACATGGCCCTATGATAATTGATTGGACCACACCTAGATGCCCAAACTTGGTGCAGTCCGCTATCAACACTCCCCCAACATTGGAAAGTATTGAGGATCCTTTGGAACACAAATAGGTGGAAAATGAGGATAAATATGAAAAGTTGAATGATAAGATTGGAGTCGATGTCCAGGAATTGAATGATAATAATTTAGTAGTAGGGACATCATGATTTGGGGATGGGGAATCTGACTCTGAACACCTTGAATATAAAATACTTAAAGACCCCATCATGGATTTAAAGGAAAGGCAATGGGAAGAACTGGAGCATGAAATGAATGATGAAATTAGCTCCATCACAAGTCCTTCCCTGATGATTGAATATGATTTGGAAGAGATGAACAAGATTTCAGGCTCCAATGGTTATGAAGAATTAAATAAAGAAATCATGATTGAAGATGGGGAGGATTTTCACTTTGACCCACTTGAATCAATCATGATTGGTCGAACACATTCTTTTGTAGCTAACCCAGGTCTTAAAGGTGTTAATGCAACCAATGTGGAGTTGGCTAAACCTTTGGATTCCAAACTTCCAGAAGAAGAAGAGAACATTTTGTTGAAATTATGTTTTTGGATGGATATAGAAATGATTCCCCCTGAGGACAACAAAATCAAAGAAGGAACTATTGACTTTCGGGATCCTGAGTCGATCAAGCCATCGACCTTTTATCAAGACCCCTATGACCTTTATGACTTAGATTCAGGGAGAAATAAAAACCCTATGCTTCATCATCACCTTGAACCTAATTTTCTAAGGACAAGAACTATGTCTTCTAACAATCTAAATGTTTGACATTATAGATTAGGGTTACATCCATCCAAGCAAACTTCTAGCATGCATGCCCTAAGGAAAAGAGACGAATGGACTAAGACATGCATGACCAATGACTTTTTGAGTTCCTGTCCCTTAGGGATGGGACTCCACCATAATCTAGTTCGCATCTATGGACTTCAGACTCTGGGTCTGGCTAATTTTGTTTTCACCTTCTTGACCCAGACCAATCTAGTAATTGATCCTTTGTTGTCTTTGTACTATGCCCAGTTGAAGGCACTAAACTTAGAGCTTCCTGGGAGGCAATCGAGAGGATTCAAGCTGACCGGATTCACGATTACAACTTATGTGAGTTCTTTCCTTACTCCCTTGCATACATATATTTTTCCAATGAGGACACTATCCAACTTAGGCATGGGGGGATGGTAACTCATAGGATCTGAGTACAAAATTATCAGCTTGAACTAATTTTAATTCTTTTATCAAATAAAATAAAATAAAATTAGGAAAAGAAAACTTAGGTATTAGAAGCTTGTCGACTTTAGGAAATGATACGTTAGGGACCTAATTGCTTAGGCTCTTTAGGTCTTTAGACTTAATCAATTCGGGTGTCCACTAAAATATGGACTTGGTCTCGAGTCCTTGCCACCTTAATTTTACTACAAGAAATTAGGGTTTTGGTGACAGTTAAAAACCGTGACCAAATAACTCATAGCCATCACCAATTAGCAACAGCAAAAGTTGCATTGCGGAGGGGTCTTTGGTGATGATTCCATGCAAAACCGTTACCAAAGGCTTTGGTAACTGTTACACCCAAAATCGTCGCCAAAGCCACAGGATTTTAGTGACCGTTCAACTAAAATCATCACCAAATCCCTAAGCTTTGGTGACGGTTCCACACAAAACCGTCACCGAAGCCTGCCGTTAGCTATGTTCTACAACTTCTGTCACAGGGCTTTGGTGACGGATGTAGGTGGAACCATCACCAAAGCCCTAAGCTTCGGTGTCGGTTCCACACAAAACTGTCACTGAAGCGCATTGTTAGGTAGGCACAGTAGCTTTCTTCATGAGCCTTTGGTGACGGTTTTGGTGGAACCGTCACTGAAGCATAGGGCATTGGTGACGGTTCCAACTTGCCACCGTCGTCATGGTTGATCTGGAAAAGGAGTAGGTCTAGCAGTAGCAACAACAAACTTTGCAAGGGTCCTGCATCATCATGTAATATGTCTGACTAACCAGGAAAGTTAATTTGCAGCCTGGTGTTTAGCACATGATCTACTTCTGAAACCTTTATTGGCCAGCCTAGCAAATCTACTTGAAAAATATCCCCGATGCAAAAAAAATTAGGAACCTCGACACAATACTTAATATCACGGATGCAATCTATTTAATCACCAGTGCAATCCCAAAAAACCTTTGATCACCGGATCAAAATTTAAATATTCCTTATGCAATATTTAATATCACCATTGCAAACACAAAATCACCTCTGATCCCCGATGCAATATTTAATATCCCTGATGCAAAAAAAATTAGGAACCCCGATGCAATACTTAATATCACCGGTGCAATCTATTTAATCACCAGTGCAATCCCAAAAAACCTTTGATCACCGGATCAAAATTTAAATATTCCTTGTGTAATATTTAATATCACCAGTGCAAACACAAAATCACCTCTGATCCCCGATGCAATATTTAAAATCACCTCTGATCCCCGATGCAATATTTAAAATCACCTTTGATCCCTGATGCAATACTTAATATCCCCGATGCAAAAAAAATTAGGAACCCCGATGCAATACTTAATATCAACAGTACCCACACTTTAGTACCGGTACCCAAATCTGCGATTTTACCAATAAAAAATATATTAAGTTCCCTATATATGCTTAAGAGATTTTAATTATGCTTTGTAGAACCTGGAAAAGGATACAGATGTATGATAATTTAGATTAGTTGTTGAAATAGCAAAAAACTTAGAAATTAGGAATAAAAGAAAGGGAATGTAGATGGTATATGGAAGTATACCATAATAGCAGGAAAAGTAAATCCAAAATTAGTCTGTCACATCAACTTGGAAGCGAGGTTATTGACTAGAGAAGAAAATGGAATGTAAATGGCATATGGAAGTATATAACAAATCCATACAAAGGACAAGGATCAATAAAATAGGTTAGAGATGAAATACTCAGTTCGATAGCAATATTCAAAATTTTATACATTTAACTAAGTCTTGGGCTTTGTTTTGATCTTTTCACCTTTACTTAAATGAATTTTAAAGCTTTCAAAGAGAGACTTTGCTGTGAAAGTGCATCTTCTACTGTGAAAGCTCAAAGTAGAGAAATAAACAGCAGACATAGATAAACAGTAGAGAAATACCAGTTTGCCCAGTAGGTTCACTTAAAGGTGATATCATAAAATAGCAGACATAGATATAAGCAATTTTAAGGGGTAAACATAATTGGAAAGAGGTACTGATTGGCATGCAGTACCTCTTGGTCAACTTATAAGCTATGGTAAAGAGATAATTGAATGCATTATTGAGTTGAATTCTACAATAAACCACACAAGGTACTGATTGGCAGAGGTGCACACTCTTGGCCAAATGTGGGAATCAGTAAATACCAAGATAAAAAGCTTATATACCAAGCTATGGCCCTATAGCGATTTCAGTTGTTTTCGAACAGAAAATTCAAGATATAAAATATAGGTTGTATAGATTAACAAGTACTTTGATAGTGTTCAGTGCCCATGACAGGAGAAATTGGGATGAACTGAAAGCTCCAAATCCAACATTGGACAGAACACAAGTTGGAAGGTGCATTACAATTCTCATGTATGCATACTTTCTAAGGTAGAATATGGCTTGCTTTGCAATGTGTAGACACAGTTAACAAACTAATAAGAGTTCTATATAATAACACCTCTGCTGGAAAACCCCCAGTGAAAGCTGTAGGTTCAAGTCTCATTCCCCCTGCTGATACTGCATTGAAAATTATATGTCTCAGGAAAACAAGTTTGATGAACTTTTTAAAATTCTCCCTCAAAAATCTCCAAAGGAGGAATATTGCTTGTTAAGATGATCAGCCTTCAACACACTCTTCCATGTAACTTTTTCCCCAGCAACAGGTGGAAGGAGCAGAACAGTTGGAAGATGGTATATTGATAGAACTTGTTTTTGCCTTTACCCTTCAAATAAACAGAACTATGAGTTTAAAATTTTGAATTACATAAATTCAAAGCAAAAGTCCACATATAGGAGGGTGGACTTCTCAAAGAAATATATGCTTAGAAGGACCACATACAGGAGGGTGCATTTTCTAGTGAAGTTACAAAGCAAAGAGAGGTAACAAGCAACTACATGGAATTTTTTCCCTCCATTCAGATCTATTTTGTGTCATCAATGTCACAGTTTCTGCTTCCCTCCCTCTCTGTTGTGTGTGTTTGCATGTTTGGGGGGCAGGGGAGGAAATGTCAGAGAATTTATCACAAAGTTTTCTTAGAAATGATCCACCCAACTTTAAAGTCTTTAACCATATCAAAGTATTCCTAGACTTACCCCCTTGAAATTCATAGGAAGATCCCCCACACTAGTTGAAAGACCCATCCAACTTTTTGTCATGAAAAATTAAAACAACATCCATATTTAACTTCTGTTCAAGATTATTGAGCTATCCTTTTTCAAAGTAATAAAAAAAATAATGTTATGGTTCTTGGTTAACTGTAAAACTAACCTAAGTTTTACAGGTTGCAGTGACACATGAATTATTTTGAGACCAATAGAGAGAACTGTGATCAAATTAAACCTTGCATCATAAATCCTGCTCTTCTTGGAGTGATGGACAAGCCTGTGTGCTCACGTAAATTCAAGAGCATGCCAACTGGTTAGAGTTCATGTAGAGACAAGATAGTGTTACATGTAGAGTCAAAGACATTAAGATGTGTTTAATATTAATAGATAGGGTTTCCCCACTAAAGCCAACAGGTACGAGTTGGATGCTCTTACATGGCATGGGGGCCACAACAATCTAAGGTCAAGATTAAACTTTATGTTGCCCATCAATGTCTCCAAATATTGGATCATACAAACAAGCAGTAAAGGAGAAATGAAAACAATGGTGATATAAATAGAATCTATATAGACTTGAATCATAGACCTTCATGGTAAAATGGAAAAAGCTAGTTAGTGCACAAATGATTTGCATTATGTCAGAGACCCAACATGCATTTGCACTGTGTCAAAGAAGCTATACATTTTAGTGGTATTGGAATGAGATGCATAATTTTTAAATTTTTTTAACAAAGGATAGGGTGTATAATCAACGCAATGCGAGTCTTGACCTTTTCATTCCTGGTAACGTGTCAGATCTCCAGCCAAGGCAACCCGAGTAGGTACCTAAATGCATAAAGAAAAATGTCAAATAACCACATGAGCAGGTTTATAGTTAAGCATTTCTTTATCAAACAGAACACCCTGACACCCACCTCTTAGCACACAGTAACCATGCATATGATTATCAACTCACGAGAGATGGTCAAAAAGGCCACTGACAATTTTAATTACTTCTTTGCAGAATGTTCCATTTCTCACGGCTAACACTCTTTTTTTTGTAGGCTATAAGCTAGCTTCGATTACTGTCTCTCCATGGATCAATGGCATAACATTTTAAGTAGACCACATGTTTAACTCTTCCATTAATAGCTTTGGAGGTACCATCCAGATTCCTCCCCTCTGGGATCACCTCCAACCAATGGAGATCTCCCCTCCTCCCATGACAATCTCCCTTACCCTTTCGGCCCCCCCCGACCCACCACCACCCGCACATTGCAGTTGATCTTGAACTTTATTCCTTTATACTTTACACCTCATTAATTACATGATACATCCATCCACCACGTCCACCAATCAACAAACACCCTTGGAGATATTTCAAAGCACACACACACACCAATAAATAGCAACAATAAAAGAATCAAACACACAGACCCTTGTAAAGACCTAAGATTGGAAACTCATCATGTGACCTCAAGAAAACTAGAAGAGAAAAAAAAGAGAAGGCAACAAGAGGATTTCCTTGTGGTCATGAGCAATAAACACCCTCTTCTTCTTCATCTCCACACTAACAAAACACATCATGGGTAGAGGGATTAACCATCTAATAATGGTTTAGTCTGTAGCAAAGCTACCATGATGTAGATAAGATTATCTAAGAAGCTTCCTAGATGCATGTTGTTTATGACTAAAAAAAGCTTCCTAGTTTGCAAACTTGTTCGCATACCATCAAACACCTGGCATGCGTGTAAACCCTTGAGCCAATCCAAGATTAATAGATCTCATTGAGCCACCCCGTAGCCAATAAATCCACCAAGTACTGCAACAACAATAATAACAGGAGATCAAGATAAGTGGAGTTGGAGGAGGAGGTATGAAATAAGCAAATAAATAAAATGATGGAAGAGTGGCGGATTAACCCTACTTGTACATAGCAGCAACAGTGGTAATGGAGGTGTTGTTGGGGAAGATGAGGGAGGGAGAGAGGTAGCGGTCTTGAGGGGGTGGAGACGTGCTGCTGGGGAGGGGATGGTCAGGGGAGGGCCTTTGTCAGGAGAGGGAAGGGGGTTGGGGATGGTCCGGGGAAGTGACGTCATCGGGGATTAAGTCGGACAGTTGAGGGAGGGGGAAGGTAATAGTAACAGGAGTTGGTCTTCGGTGGTGATCGATCTTGAGGGGTAGGCGAGGTGCTGCGGGCGACCTTGAGTGGGAGTCAGGACAAGCACCGTTGTCGGGAGAGGGAAGGGGGCAAGCGATGGTCAGGGGGCTGACGCCATCGAGGAGGGAGTCGGGGAGTCGGGGGAGGGAGAAGGTGATGGGGGCAGGACAGGTGGCGGCAAGGAATTTCCGAGGAGGGTGCGTGGGAGGGATGCGAAAAATTTGAAACCATCACCAAAGGGAAATGCAGGAGGGGGCGGGTAGGCGAGGGAAGGCTATGGTGACGGTTTCACTTGAAACCGTCACCAAAGGGATATGCAGAAAGGGACGAGGGAAAGCTATGGTGATGATTTCAAGTGGAATCATCACCAAAGGAAAGGATATAGTCACGGTTCCACGTGAAATCGTCACCAAAGGTATACTATGGTCACGATCCCACTTGGAACCGTCACCAAAGCAAAAAGCAAATCTCACTCTCCCTCTATGGTCACGATTTTGAGTGGAACTATCACCATAGGTTACTTTTGGTGACAGTTCCCAAAACCATCACCAAATCTCCCTTCCCTAGTAGTGTTTATTTTAATCTAGTCAATAAAGAAGGGTGATAAGTATACGACTTATCAACCCACCCATTATTTTGGGGGGATTTTTAGTCTAAGCATCTACACATGTTTTACACTAACTCATCGACAGTTCTAACGAAAATTGGGTAGCTAATGAAGGGTGGTATGGCTGGCAAGTTGTTGTGGGTAATAGTCCATTGGCAGGTTGCCCAGAGCCTAGCCACAGGACCATTCTCTTTCACTATTGCCTTTAGGTAAATCTTTGATCAGGAAAGCCACCTACTTAAAAGAAAAAAGGAGAAAAGAAAAAAAGAAATAAGCCGCAGTTCACTGCACGAGTATGGCTGGCAAGTTGTCGTGGGTAACAACCCATTGGCTGGTTGTCCAGATCCCAGCTCATAAAATGCACAAGAATTCCAAAACACTTAAGGAAGAAGCGGGAAGTAGCATAATCCAGGAAGATATACACTGGGTTCGCCCTTGTGTTGACCTCAGAAAAATAAATAGGGAGAAAGCTACCAGTCAGATAGATACACATTTAGGCAACATTTTTTTTCTTTCAGGTCACCTAAGGGCGTAGAAACCCGAAGTCCATTTTAATTGCTGTTGAGTGAGTCTATCACTTTCATAATGAGATGCTTAGTACTAAGAATCCTTTTCGAGTCTTGGGTGGATTAGGTAGCCATAAAAAGTTATCCCAAAATCCTCAACTCCAAAAATCCAAGAAAAACATATAGAAAAGATGCAAAAGAAATATATATATGTATACATATAATTTTTGGTTGCATATAAAATAAGGCAAGGACTCGAGCGGTCTACATTTTGGAAGGCAAATTGGGCACTGTTGAATCTTTGCAAATTAGGTTCTTAGTAGAAATTTCCTCCTGTTGACAAGCAACTTCTACCTAAGCGATCAATTCCAAATTTTAGTTGTAAATATCATTTAGATCAAACCTTGCTAGGGAATAGAAAGGGGTGGGCATGGGGGTACGATGACTCTATAATTACAAGTGTTAATTACATCAATTAGAGTCAATTTCAAGGGTACTTGTGTGATAATGTGAGATTATAATGGGCTTGGGAGTATTGCATGCATATTTCATGATCTTTACATTTTAATCGATTAGAATCAATGTTTAATGACCATGTGCACAAGTCCATTTTGAAATAGGTCTCAATTGAGCGATCAGACCATACGGATGGATTTGGATCTATGAATGGAGTCCAACGGACTCGAAATCACTTCGATCTGACCTCTGTAGCTCCCACAGTAAGCTCGAGAAAGATCAATAGCCAGGGGGAATGCGACATCCTTACGGGCCTCAGATGAAAAATCCAACCATATGGATGGATCCAAAGTGACGATTGCAGTCTGGCGACGCGAGAATCACCTCGATCTGAGCACCGTGGCACCCTCTATAATAGAAAGAAGATGGATGGCCCAGATGGTGCCACATGGCACCATCTAGGCCACCCCTCACACCCCTAGCAGCACAAGGTACGCAGTGCATGTGAAGCGGCAGCACAGCAATGTGAGTGCGGGAGCAAGGTAGCACAGCAACATGCACGTGGGCGCAGAGCAACGCATGTGGGCGTATGCACGCAAACCAGCATACGCCAGTGCATGTGCACGCGACAGGGAGTGCAAGGCATGCGCCAGCGAGGCATGAGCGGTGGGTGCATCTTCAACGACCGTTGCAATGGCCTTTAGTGATGCTTGCAGCTACCACTAAAGACCCAGATTTGAATTTAAGCCCTCTCCTCACTTATAAAAAGGGTCCTACCCCACCCATTTGCGAAAAGCTTATACCCACAAGATACCACCACCTTCTAGGATTCAAAGCAAGTTCCCGAAGCTGTCGAGCTGCCGATGGAAACGCCTCCACCATCGTGGCTGTCTCGACACATTCTTCTTCCTTGTCTTAGTGTTATTTTATTTTATAGTGTAGTTTATGTCTTGATTTTGTTAAAGCATTCATCTACATTATGTTTGATTACACATTTGATGAGAAATTCTTGGGACATTGATCTTATGATATGGTTCTCTAACCATTCTCTCTCTTTCTTTCTCTCTCTATCTCTATCTCTCTTTCTCTCTCATTTTCTCAAATTGATTTTTAAGTGCACAAACGACATATTTACGTGACACGAAAGTGAGTATTTGATCTAATTATTGTCTCCCTGTGTTTGACACTCGGACTCACCTCCAATTCTTTATTTAAAATTGATGTTGTAAGCGCACTACAATGAACGGGTTTTATGCAAACACGAACGTCACCTACCCTAAAGTTGACGATGAGTTCAGTAATGAACCCAAAATCACCTATTGAAGTGGAAAATCTTTGCAAAAAGGCTTGAGTTTTGAAAACTCGTTGTTGTAGTGCGATTTACGAGAAAATCCATCAACAGATAATTTTACCAAAACTCAAAAAGAATTCCAGGTCGAACACAGGGAGGCTACGTCAATTTGAAATCCGCCATTTTTTTTTTGTAATTTTTGTTTAAAAGTGAGATAATCACAATGAATATGATATTAACACTAATAGAGAGAGAGAGAAACAAAACACTTTTATAATAAGGATAATGTTTTTACAACAAAAAAGATGGAAATTTTATAGCTAGAAAGCGGTAAATCTATTCTAGAAAGCAGTAAAGAGAAGGGAGGTGAGAAATTATCCTCCTCGATGGCTGCTTGGAGAATGAGCCAGAACGGGACGATGCTTGGAAGACGTAGAGTGGAGATGGAAGATGGAGAACGATGAGGGAAGAATGGGGGGTGAGGCAGGACGTCGTCATCGTGGGATCCACTTCTGGAATGTGGGTGAGAGGACGACCATGAGAGCTCTACGAACGGGGTGAGAAGTAGACAAAATTTTGATTTTAACTCTAGAGGAGCATCCAGGGTTTGAGACAAGCTTCTTTATAGCTTTGGAGAGGGAGAGAGATGAAAGAAGGGATGAAGGATATGTGGAGGTTGTAGGGCTATTTATAGGTGATGTTTGAAGGGACAATTAGGTCATTTCATTCTTTAAAACAATAACTCAGGGTCTTCAGTGACAGATTTATTCGTCACTAAAGCCCTGAATGTGGGCTTAGTGCGTGCGCCCGCCACACCTCTTCATCTTCAACGCACGCAATGCATAAGTCATGATCTTGCGATTGATAAGTCCACTCTATTATTTGGCCTAAGTACTCTTTAATTAGTCATTCTTAGTTAATATTTGATTAGGAATTAAGGGGGAATTCAACATAGTCTGTGTATCATCTTATGCACCAATTTTATGCTTAATAACATATGATATGTTATGATAATCATTTGGTGGATGTAGGCTAGGTACAAGATACTTGAAGGCAGTAGTCAGATGTCCAAAGTCCCATTTTAAGACATCTTGAATCTAGTCTGGATGTCTAGAACCTCCAGTGTGGACTACTTGCTAACCAAATATTTTAAGACGTCTGATATTTTTATCAGATGTCTAATGGCTAAACGAACAGAACTTATCTGTCGGTTCCAACCACTCGTAATCTTTGCAAGTGGTTGCAGAAGTCAGTTGCAGAGATTTTAAGGCAGGCCAACATAGAGGAAGCGATCATCCTTCCCCCCTGCGGGGATATCTTCCCTTCTCCTCCACCATGAAATAGGCGTACACCATGGACTTCAGCAAACACCGTGGATCACCGCGTGCTCCAACCTCGCATCCATCTCCAGTCATGCACGTAGTGACACTTTGTTTATGCCCTCGCCCCTCACCTTAGCCCAACAACCACGCATTGCACGCATCTACCCTCATTGGCTTCTTCTCCATCATCGACCCATGGCCACGTGCAACCTCTGTGCAACCGACAGCGTGTGTGCCCTTACATGTAGTGCATGCCATCCACGTAGCATTAGCCTTCCCCTCCAACTCATGCACGCAAGCCACAGCATCCACTGCCACCCCTTCCTCTTCCTCTTATTCATCTTCTTCCTTCCACCACCACTTGCTACTCCAACGAAAGAACCCAAAGTGTAGCCTGCCCCCCCTCGCCGGCCACACCACCTCGAGCCATCTCCTTCTCTACCTAAATAACCGGAGTGTCCGCCTCGACCTCACGAGGGTAGCCACACCCTCGGAAACCAGCCACAATAGCTCCTCCCACACCAACCGCCATGCCGTCCGGCCGATCCTCCTCCAACTAGTCGCTGACGGCCACCTTCGATTGCCCCATCACCGCCATCGCGACTGTCTCTCTCCCACGCACCACCACCGAGCTCTAGTCAACCAATGACCACTCCTCCACGCGTACAAAGAGGAGAGAAGGAAATTCCTCTATTTTGGAATGAATTAATATTTACATTGATGTGCCATTGCGAGAGATTTTACTTCAAATAAAATAATTCTGATTTATTGAGTAATATTGTTGACCAGTCCCTCAATTTTTCTATAATTATCTGGTGATTCATTCTCTTCTCCTATGCATTCTGGCCCTCTTCCAACACACATGGCTAACTCAATAATGCAAGGGGATTAAGTTGTTGACTGACTTTCCGCGTTTAGAATATTTGTGGGTTATTTCTCTCAGAATATTTATTTATTGAAAGAATTACAGCTAGCCCCTTGCATTTTTACTATATTATCTGATTGCATATCTATTCAATCTGTTAGCCTCACGTACATTACATGTTAAACTATACTTGTAGGCTCTATCATGATGGAATAATAAGATAAGGAATTTGCAAGTTTTATTAGGCTTAAACCTCCCTGTGGATACGACATCTTTTCTGTGGTTTAAATTGGTATCTATTTTAATCTTTGATTGAGAGATTTCCACCACATAAATTACAATGATATATCATTCTATTGCTACTTTAATCAAGCGAAATTCTCTCTACCAGTGATCGGATGGCTTAAACTCACTGTGCCTCATCGTACGCCTGCGTGTGCATTCGAGCCCATTCGTGCGGCCTTGTAGTTGCTTCTGATGCCGCTTGATCCTGATCCGACAGCTGAAATTGACCGCACCCATGCTCAGGCCTTAATTTAAGGCACCATGCAATTTGATCAAGCGACCTCTGCGTCACCCACAAATGCGTGACCACTGTGCTATCATGATGGATAGTCAAGATGACGACTTCGGCTCCATCGCTCACGACCGTTGGATCATGATCCAACGGTTGTGATCGCTAGATGATGTCTCAGCTGAGGAGTTTGTGAAGGTGGGTGGGGATCAATCTCGGCTATTGAATGATGATCCATCAGCTGAGATGCGATGGCACGATTGAGGAGAGAGGGGTAGCGACAAGCTCTTGGCTGATTTGGGTGGTCGTGATGGTGCCACATGGCGCGATCTTGGTCGTCCATCTTCTCTAAGTCGTAGAAGGGGCCACATGTGTTGGATTGAATCGATTTTTGTGTCATTGGGCTACGATCGTCGATTCGAGCCCATCCGTGCAGTCGGATTTGTCATCTGAAGTATGAATTTTCACCATCTTGGACCTTGACCTATGGTCTTTCTCAAACTACATCTGATGCTACGAAAGTCCAATCAAGGCGATCTTGGAGTCGTTGAACTCCGATCATCACCTTGATCAGATCTGTACTGTTGGATCTTCAATTCGAGGCCCCGATTAAATATTTCCCTGTTACCTAACCACAAAAAGAAAAAATTAACCTAAAATTTATATAACCTAACCTAAATGTAAGATGATGCATGTTATGCAATATTTATAATGTATATTGCAACTATACGCCTAAGAATATGCAAAAATAGATAGTTTATGTGATATAAACATATTTACATCACACCCCCATGCCTATCTTTTGCTAGTCCCTAGCAAAACTACATGCTATTTATAAGAGAATTAGGTCAGATTTCTTGGACAATAGTTATTTTTCAACACTTAAGAATTTCAACTATGATCAGAACTACAGAGACACAACAACATCTGGGTGTCTTCCAAAATGCAGACCGCCTCAAGCCCTCACCATATTCAAAGAAGGATCTTTTTCTTCTTTTCTTCTTTTCTAATTTTTTTGGATTTTTGAGTTTAGGGTTTCGGAGCAGCTTTCTATGGCCACTCAACCCACCCAAGACGCGATGTAAACCCTAAGTTCTAAGCATCTTTTTCTATGAAGTGTTGTACTCATTGATCGTCAATCAGAATAGACTTCGAGTTTCTACGCCCCTAGGTGATCTTTAAAAAAAGAATTTTGCTTAAAGGTGTATTTATCAGATCGGTAGCTTTCTCCCTACTTTTATTTTTATAGGGTCAACACAAGGGTAAACCTAGTGTATATCTCCTCGACTTATTCTACTTCTCCACTTCTTCTAAGTGTTTAGGAATTATATATACATTTCTTGAGCTAGGATCTAGACAACCTACCAATGGGCTATTACCCACGATAACTTGCCAGCCATACTCGTGTGGTAAAGTGCTGCTTATTTCTTTTTTTCTTTTGTTTTCTCCTTTTCTATTCTTTTTTTAATTTTTTTTATTTTGGATATTTTTCTTTTTCTTTTCTTCCTTTACGTAGGTGGCTTCCCTGATCTAAGATTTACCTAAAGGAAGTAGGAAAAGAATGGTTGTGTGACTACTCTCTAGACAACCGACCAATGGGTTGTTACCCATAATAACTTGCCAGCCATACCACCTTAGAAGGTTCACTAGCTACCCAATTTCCATAAAAATCATTGAACAATGAGTTAGTGTGAAAAGTGTGTAGATGCTTAGACTTAAAGTTCCCTCATATCAGAAGGCGGGTTAATAAGTCGTATACTTATCACCCCAACTTATTTAATCAAATTAGAAATATATTTAGACTTGAGAGGACTCGATAACCAAATCTACATTTTGGTGGACACCCAGGCTAATTAAACCCGAAGACCTGAAGGGTCTTAGTGTTCAAGTCATATAGTTTTATTCTCTAAGATTGAAAATTTTCTAAAGCCCAAGTTCTCTTTCCTAATTCCACAATTTTTTTTAATAAATTAAAAGGAAACAAAAAGAATCTACAGAGCTAACGAAATAATTTAGAGATGAATATCCACCCCCCCATTCCTATGTAATGTAATATCCTCATTGTATTAAAAAGACATGAAACGGAGTGGAGTAGAGTAGAAAGCATCTGAATTTGTGTGAATAATAGGTCAACTTTGAGATGAAAAGAAACTATATACGTGCTGAATTTAATGCCTTCAGCTAGGCACACTATACAAAGAAGAAGAAATAAAGAATTCATAGGTGCAAGTTAGAATCAGGATAAAAAGATTCACCTTAGAACCTACCAGTAGATGCCCATAGATGTAGACCAGATTGTGGTGTAGACCCATGCCCCATGGTTGAGTATATCTAAGGTTCTGGATAAAAATTATCCAAAACCTAAGATCAGCATGCAAGTGGGGTCAAGCTTGCAATTTGTGAGGATGCAACCCAAGCCTGAAAAGTTAGATTACAGAGAAATTAAGCTCAAAAGGATAATCAATGAATGTGTGCTTGGGTTGGACATCCTCTGAATCAAAGATGTCATAAGGGTCTTGGTAGAGAGTTGATGGTTTCAAACAAATAGGCACCCATAGACTCAATCTTCTACTTCCTTCGGAATTCGCTTCCCAAATCTTCATTTCCCAACTCCTATCTTCCACAATCAAGACTTTAGATTCCAGAACCTCTTGCATGATAATCACCCCATTTTAAATTTCCAAGTGCAAGATTGATGGCTAAATCAAAATCATCAATATGATCAATGGGGTGTGATTGAGGAATGGGGCTTTGAATTGAATCCTTAATAACAGGATCTGAATCCACCATGTGAGCATCAACAAGATCAAATTCCTCAATTTTAGGGCCATCAAATGATTCATCAAATTCCTTAGGCCCAGTCATCTCATTGAAATCGTGTGCTATAAACTCAGGTGAGACTTCGCATAATGATTCTTCACCTTCAGAATCAAAGAATTCTAAATCCACATTAATGTATGTCTCAAATCATCAATCACTTTCTAATCCATGGAGACATACGTTTCCTTGTACCTCAGCTCAGGGATCTCAGGTGAAGAAATCAATTCATCCTTATTTGATTGCTCTAGAACAACCTGGTCAACCTTGGTCTCGTAAAACATGTCCCCCCTATAGGTGCCTGAGTGGATTCTGACATTGGCTCTCCTATCAGGGGTTCATCCTAGGAATCCTCCTAAGATTAGACTAGAGCAATCAAAAATCTCATCCTCAATTTCGATAACTTCCCGAGTAAAAACTCACCCAGATCCTTATCCTTAACATCTTGGAGCCATTCCAACAAATATTGTTAAGATCGTCAATCATTTTATTCAGAAGCTCCAATTCTTCAGTGCAAGGTGTTGGATGAGCTTCTAAAGATTGAATGGTATTCCTTAAGTCAGCCAACACTCTATCTTGGACCTGGTTCACCTGGACCAAATGGTTTGGTTTAGGGTTGGGTGGGTTTGGGTTCAATCTGGAGGAGTCAAGGAATTGAGCTTCTTGGTACCCTCCCTGATAATAGGTCACTTCTAGTTGTTCAAAGAGGGGTGGTGACCTATACGCATTATAATCTGGGGGAGGGTAAGAGTTGTAATCAGGATATCCTTCTTGATTATAGACAGGTTAAATTGATCATTAATGAGTGGAGATCTATAATCATTATTTCTTAGAGAAGGATAGAAATCACAATCATGGTATCCAGGGTTAAACCCTGAACACAGAGGTAAAAAATTGTATCCCCAATCTGAGTTATCCTAACTAGTAGATGGTTGATTACAACACGAGTCAGGATAATAATCATCATATTGGGGATAAGATGTATCAAGAGGATAAGAGTTGGAATGTGTGTAGAATGTGGAAGGATTCATGATAAACGGGAGGAAGAAAGGTGCCCTACAGTACAAGCAATCAAACCTATCCTTAAGTGGGCTAGCCTAAAGACCTACAGACTCACAGAACCAATCTTGAGATGAAGAAATGATTTGATCTACTTCTTTCCGGTCAATCCAACTAGTTAGATGGAGGGGCTGGGGAGAAGGTTCTTCCTTTGGCTTGCACCTCTGGTTCCTAGTATCCCCCCCAACTACGATCGTTTGATTCTGCTCCCCTAACTAGACATCAGATTGAATGATAGAAATAGACTAATCGAAAATAATCTCTATCTGGGCTCTGAAGAGTGAGTCTAATCCTTAAGGCCAACGTCTACTCTGTTTTAATTAGGGTTAGGTTTGAACGTACTTTGGAATGTGATGGGCACTTTATATGGGTTGTGCCCTTAATGATTGATTTCTATGTGTGTGCATGCACAACCAGTGGTTTTCAAGCAAGATTATTTTTTGATGATGTGAATTTTATGGTTTAAATCTTTCTTAGTAGCTTTTAGGATTCAACTTTAGGTGTATTCAATAAAGTTTAGTTGGTGCACCAAGTTTTGAAAGCACAGGTGAAGGTGTTTTCCTTTAAAGCTTAAAAGAATGTGGAGTGCCTAGTTTAGTCCTAAAAGTTGATCCTATTTGGCAGCTACTTGATGAGTTGTTTTTAGTTGAAGTGGTGCGGCCCAAACAACTCAAACAATTGGCTTGATGCACCACTAAATTAGACACACAAGTGATTACCTAATCTGATTTCTACTCAATTATGTGTTGATGAGTGTACCGGTCCCAAAGATTGGGTTACCGGTTGAGTATGAAAAATCAGAAGAGGTTGTGTACCTTTATGAGATTTTTCTAAAATTTTTATTATATGCTAAGGATGAGGCGGGTGGAAGTGTCAAACAAATAATCAAAACTAACCTTAGAGTTTATGAAAGCTCCTAAGTTAATTAAGGTTTGTGTTATTAGGTGATGGAATGAAATCTAGTGGGTGGGGAGGTGGGATTAAACTTACAAACCCTTCAACAACACTTTACTCCAATCTACCACTTTTGCCCATCTCGAGAGAGTACCTACAATCACAATTAGAAAAGTGAGAAGTGAGGTAAAAGATAAGTAAGGTGGGAAAACGTGAAAAATCAAAGAGCGTCACCTCCCCAGCAACGATGCCAAAATGTTGAAGCAGAAAATCTACACAAAGGTTTAGTTTTGATAAATCATCGTTGTAGTGAGATTTGTGAGGAAATCCATCAACAAACAATTTTACAGAAACTCGAAAAGAATTCCAAGTCGAACACATGGAGGCTACATCGATTTGAAATCTGCAATTATCTTTTTTGTAATTTTTGTTTAAAAGCGAGCTAATCACAATGAATCTAAAAGAAAGAGAGAACAAAACACTTTTATAATAAGGATAATGTTTTTACAACTAGAAAGTTGGAAATTTTACACCTAGAAAGCAGTAAATCTATTCTAGAAAGTAGTAAAGAGAAGGGAGGTGAGAAATTATCCTCCTCGATGGTTGCTTGGAGGATGAGCTAGAACAGGGCGATGCTTGGAAGACATAGAGTGGAGATGGAAGACGAAGAACGAAGTGGGAAGAACTTGGGGAGAGGCAGGATGTCGTCGTCGCGACATCCACTTCAAGAATGCGGGTGGGAAGACCACGGAAGCTCCACGAATGGGGTGAGAAGTGGACAAAATTTTGATTTTAACTCTAGAGGAGCATCTCGGGTTTGGGAGAAGCATCTTTAGAGCTTTGGAGAGGGAGAGAGGTGAAGGAAGGGATGAAGTATATGTGGAGGTTGTAAGGCTATTTATAGGTGATGTTTGAAGGGGCAATTTGGTCATTTCATCCTTTAGAACATTAACTTAGGTCTTTAGTGATGAATTTATTCATCACTAAAGCTATAAACGTGGGCTTAGTGCACGTGCCCGCCGCACCTCTTAATCTTCAATGAACGTAATGCATAAGCCACGATCTTGCGATCTCAGCTGTTTGATCGCGAGATCGGACAGCTTAAATGCACCGTGCTTCATCGCATGCTTGCACATGCATTCGTGCGCTTGAGCCCATCCGTGCGACCATGTAGCCACTTCCGATGCCGCTTGATCCTTATCTAACGGCTGAAATTGACCAAGCCCGCACTCAAGCCTTAATTTGAGGCACCACGCGATTTGATCACACGACTTCTGCATCGCCCACAGATGCATGACCACTGTGCTATCATGGTGGATAGTCGAGATGACAACTTCGGCTCCATCGCTCATGGCCGTTGGATCGTGTTCCAACGGTTGTGATTGCTAGACGACATCTCAGCTGAGGAGTTTGTGAAGGCAAGTGGGGATCAATCTCAGCCGTTGAACGATGATCCAATGGTTGAGATGCGATGGCGCAGTTGGGGAGAGTGGGGTACCGGCAAGCTCTTGACCAGTTTGGGTGGCCGAGATGGTGCCACATGTCACCATCTTGGCCATCCATCTTCTCTGAGTTGTAGATGGTGCCACGGATGTTGGATTGGATCGATTTTCGTGCTATTGCACTGTGATCGTCGATCTAAACCCATCCGTGCAGTTGGATTTGTCATTTGAAGTACAAATTTTCACCATCTTGGCCCTTGACCTATGATCTTTCTCAGACTACATCTGATGCTACAAAAGTCCGATTAATGTGATCTTGGAGTCATTGAACTCCGATCATCGCCCTGATCAGATCCGTATGGTTGGATCTTCAATCTGAGAGCCCAATTAAATATTGCCCTGTTACTTGACCACAAAAAGAGAAAATTAACCTAAAATTTATATAACCTAACATAAATGCAAGATGATGCTTGCTATGTAATATTTATAATGTATAATGCAACTATAAGCCTAAGAACACGCAAAAATAGACTATTTATGTGATTTGCAAACAAGTTATTAATTCCCAATTTTTAGGATTCAAGTGGATGATTAGAGCTTTATTTAGGGTTCTCTTGATTAGGTCAATTCAAGCAAGGGTTTAAGTGACACACAATGCGGGAAAATCAATTCTCTTTATTTCAGGCAAGTGTGTTTTCTCAACACTAAGATGGAAACCCTAATTTGGCTCTTTTGTCCAATCAGTTCTTTCTAAATGTGGAACCTAGGGCTCAATCAAGAAGGTGAACAACCTTAGGCACCTTAGACCCTTAGTAGGTGCAGAAATCTAGATGGGGATCTCTAGAATGAATCAAATCAGGAAACTCAAGTGTTTAAGTCTAATAATAAATGTGAGTTGTTCCTAATTGATTTCTCTTCTTAACTCTTTTCCAGAAATAGGGGCTTAAGAAGAAGGAAATGTGATTACCTGCCCCTGGAGCGGCTATCATGTGGCTGATCATCTCAAATGTACCTTGTACAACCACAACAAAACAAATAAAGCAAGTTAGTATCATATCAGAAATTGTAATCAGTGAAATCAAATCGTGTGTTGCTCCTCGACAACGACGCCAAAATGTTTAAGAAAATTTGTCATTATTTAAGAGATGCATCATAGAATAGGACAAAATCACTCAAATCATTTAAATTTGTAACTCAGAATCAGAAAAGAGCCCGTGGTCGAATGCAGGGAGAAAATAATGGCAATCCAATCTCACTAATCACAAGAAATATAGGCAATTATGATCAAAACTCTATTCAGAACTACTCAAAATGATGTAGATATGAAATCTAGTAGCAAGGTGCAAAAAGAATGGGTTAGAATGGTGATTTGAATCACCAATTAAACCTTTGAAGTTAAGCTTAAGTATCTCAAATATTTGAATAGTAATTCTCAATCAAATATCCCACGTTAACCAATATCTCAATAGTATTTAAAACTATGGCACTAGCAAAGGTTAGACATCTTAAGTTGCTCAAGGCTCAGCTCCAGCAAGAGGCAAAGGCCCCCTCTCTCTTCTTCCTTCATGCCACAAGGGAGAGGCAAGCACAACACAGGGTCAAAGGCCTCTCAGAGTCCACTAAGTGTGGAGAGTGTAGTAGAGGACAAAAGGCCCCCCTCTCTCTTTCCACTTCTTTTCTCAGAGACCCAGGTTTAGCCGGGCAATCGGTCAGGTAACCAAGTGTGAATAGGACTAGGCTTGCGGGCGTGGGTCGCAAGTGAGGAGTGCAGAGGTAGGTTAAGCAGGTGAAGGTTGGCTGGGGACCCGACTCCCATGTCTTGAGTGAGGGGTTGGGGCACAAAACACTTTTATCCCACACAAGAAGTTTTAGTCTTTACGATGTGGGACTAAATGTCCCACAGACTTTCTTCGCACACTACTGGAGGTTGAAGGCTTCGATTGAGGCAGCAACTGCGGATGAAGGCTCCAATTGGGAACCTGTTGATGCACCTGAAGGGAGTCCGCAACGTCTAGGGGACTTGCCTGGAGGTCTTGTGGCCAAAGGACTAGGGGCGAGGTCGGCGAAGTCAAGGGCGATGGAGAAGGTCTAGTGGTTACCTCAAACCAAGAATACGGCCTCGCAGTCATGTCAAATATGCTTAGAAGCTTCATCGGAGTGCGGCGAGTGCATTAATGGCATTGGTGCGGCATGTAGCGGTTTGTGGAGGGCTAACGGTGACAGAGACAACAAGCGAAGAAGGTGGTGTTCAGGGAGGAGTTGTAGCGGGTGGAAGGTGAATTTGGTTGAGGGATTTTGTAGAGGGTGGTGTGGCAAAGCTCGTGGAGGTGGCACGGGGATTTTGGAGGTGTGTGGCATTGGGGATGCTTCACTGGAGTGTTGCCGGAGCGGAGGACAAAGGTGGGGTAGTGGGCGATACAGTGGTTGTGAGGGTGTTGTGAGTATCGAGAAAGGAAGTAGAGGGAGAGAGGAAGGGATAGAGTGACTTAGGGGGGAAAGAGGCTGACAGAGAGTGCTGGCGTTGGCAAGCCAGAGCCAAAGAAGATGGAGTCGACGGTGAGTTGGCGACGACAATGAAGAGGCGGACAACAGTCTCTCTTTGACCGGAGAGATGCGAAAGAGACGGAGCAAGGCAGAGGGCCATCCAATTTGATTATTGGACGGCCAGACGAGGAGAGTGGGGAGGGTCGCCAAAGCAAGGTGCGAAGGTGGCCGAAGAGGGAAGGAGGAGGGGTTTCTCTGGCCAAAACTTGCTATGGAGCAAGGATTCTTGCCCCTGATCCTTTTATAGGCCTGAAAAGAGGAGCTCCAAGGTGGGAAACAAGCTTGCAAAGCTCGATAATTTTGCTCAAACTAGATACCCACATCTTCCATGCATTCGCATGGAGATTGGGAAGGGATCAAGGTCCATGGTCGGGTTTATTTGGAAGGGAATTCCTCAAGAAATCTACCTTTCAATTTTAGGAAAGTTTGATTGAGAATTGAGAGAGAAATCCTAGCTTGAATCTTGACAGAGCTTGGTGTGTTCACACTAATGACAGTAGGGACCCATTTGCAAAGAATGATGAGAAATTTAGGGACCTGATTGCAACAATTTCAAAAGTTAGGGTTATGAATGAGAGAAAAAGAGTTAGATTGGACCAAAATACAAACAAGGTCAAGATGGACTTTAATTGAGCCTAATTTTGGTACAAACCTAATTTAAACCCAAGAAATATGATGGTGAAGTCGGATTTTACTTTTGACCAAGTTTGACTGGGTAATTTGTGTAAAAACCCAAATTAGGTCAACTTTCTATCTAAGACTCTATTCTAGGTCAAAATAGGTTCAGGTGGTCAAATCAAGGAAACCAAATATTATGGAATATTTTCTTATGATTTTTTGAAGGTTTAGATGAATTTTAACCTCAATAATTTAAGCAGGTCTAAAATTAGGGTTTTGGGTACTGTATTAGTTCTCAAAATGCACGAAACCCTGTTTCTATCTGCATGGACCAACTTATTAGACTTTAATGCTCATTTGACCTTTAATTCACCCCTAGCAAACCCCTTGGTTAATATATGTTCCTGATTTTCTGTTAAAATTATAGAATTAACCCTAGTTTCTTATTCTCTTCTCAAAACATAATAAGGTGGAGATATAACCCTCAGATGAATATGTAGGAGCTTTTATCTTTTATTCTAGACTAAAATTGGCTAATTAAGGCTCATGATGATGTTCCCATCTCAAAACAAGGGTGGATATAGGGGTTTCGGTGCCATTTTTTTGGTGGCTTTTGGAGGTGGTGGTGGGGTGAAGGGATGCATGTTGGTTGGCGCCAACATAAGTAGGAGTAGGTGGAGCTAGGTGGACTTACGTAGGTGGACTAGTTAGGTGGTGAGGTGGAGTTAGGTTGGTGGTGGATTGCCAGTGGGAGCTGAGATGTAGCTAAGCTAGCTTAGCTAGTAGTTGAGTGGAGTAGGAGGTGGGCTGGAGCTAGGGTTTAGGGAAGAGGTGCTGAGGAAGGAACATCTGGAGTTGAACTAGAGTTAGTAGCTACTGGAGGGAGTTGTAGGGAGGTACTTTAGCTGGCATAGATTGCTAGTTCTTTGTTAGCTGCTAATTCAAGCTAAAGTAAGCTGGCTTCTACTGAAATATGCTGAGGTGAGCTGGGTCTGATTTTCTCGAAGAGGACCAAGCTAGCTGGATTAGCTAAGGTAGCTTAACTCAACTAGGTTGAGCTAAGTGGAGTCCCCGAAAGCTGGACCTGAGCTGTATGAACTCATCTTCAGCTGACTTGAGTTGACTGGAGCTAGATGTAGATAGATTTAAGCTAAGGTGGACTCCAGTCAACTTAGCTTAGCTAGCTAGAGCACCCAGTTAACCGATTGCAGCTAAAGTGAGCTAGACTCAACTAAGTTGAGTAGGATCTAAGCTAACTTATGCTATGTTGAGCTACCATTCAGCTAAGATGAGCTGAATGGAGCTCAATGGAGCTAACCTTAACTCAAGTGAGCTGGTATCCAGCTATGATGAGTTGGATTTGGTTGGGTCTCAACTGGAATGAGCTTCCTCTTCACAAGTTGCCTTCTTAAGTGCTATGGTTTTTGGGATCAGATTATCTGTTCATCCCTAACACTCAAATAAACGTGTCAAAAATACAACAAAGTATACAATGCATGCCTAACCTAATTAATGCCTAAATGAAGCCCAAAAACCTGTTTGCAGAGTTAAAATCCTAAGAGCTATATTTCTTTTAGGGCAAAAGAATGATGATAAACTGACGTTTATCAGGTAGCACAAAAATGTGGGAAGGTTAATTTCCTTTAATGCATGCAAGTGTGTACTAACACTTCAACACCCTAATGTTTAAACCTTAATTGTCTTTATTTCAAATCCAATTTGATCTCAAATGTAACACCTTGGACTCAAACAAGAAAGTCAGTAGTCCAAGATATAGAGATTTTAAGCGCAAATCCCTAAGAAAGTACAGGAAATCAGGATGAGGATCTCTAATCAAATCATCTCAATCTTTAATCAGAGATAAATCAAGCTAGCAAATTAGGAAACTTTTGCCTTTAAGTGATAGTTACTAGAAAAATAAGGCAAGTGGATCCTAATTCATTTGTTTCCTTTTTCTCTTTCCCAAGATTAGGAGATGATTAGGGAAGAAGAAAAATTTTACCTGCCCCTGGAGTGGTTGATTGCGCAGAAGATCTTATCATGATGTAAATCGCAAAATCACAAGCAAAATATATAGGGCAAGTTAGTAATAAGCTCAATCAAATAAGATAAGACTAGTGGTGAATTATGCGTTACTCCCTGGCAACGATGTCAAAATGTCAGTAGCGTTCGAGTCGAGTTCTAGGAAAGGGAATCGTAGTATAGTCGACAAAACTACTTTACAACATTTAAATTTATAAGAGTGCTCGAAAATAGGAAGTGAGTCTGAGGTCATTCGCAGGGAGCAAATATGGAATTCACACACTAATCACAATATAGAAATAATGAGCACAATCAATGAATCATAATTAAAGATATTCAATGAATAATCTACTCAAAAATATATTCAATGATAAACCAATGTATCTCAAGAAATAGAGGGGTAAAAATGGTGATTTAGATCACCACTTAAATCCCCATATTTAAGCACATGTTCAATGTAATCAAATAAGCCAAATATTCCAACAGTGGTCTTTGAACCACCAATCCACATTAGTCACATGAGCCAAATAATTCCATAGTACCATAGCCAAGGGCCTCAATCAGATGTCGTCAAGTAAGGCTCAGACGCCTTAAGTGATCATAAAGCACAATAGGAGCAAGCATAGAGAGCCAACACCTCAACCCAAGTAGAGAATGGCTAAGTGTTCAGCGAGGAGAGGAGGGGCATGAATCCCAAGGTCAACAGTGCAAAATCCTCACCTCTACTCACAATTTCTCCACTTCTCTTTTCAGGAACTAAGTATAGGTTTAGGCGGGTAATCTGATCTAGATAGGGTCTTAACTCGCAAGCAGTGGTTGCAGGTGAGGAGTGAAAATGCATGGGTAAACGATGGTGTACCTGACCCCACATTTTTTGACACGTAATTCACATTTTAAAAGATTCTTCAGTTGTACTATAGCGTGAAAACACGAAGACAAATAAATTTATATAAAAAAAATCAATGAGTACCAGTTGAGACTTCAGCTGGGGGGCCCTAGGGCATCCTTTATAGATTTTGTGGAGGCCAAAAAGGGCATTTAAGTTCTTATAACTGTCCAACAACCCTTGGTTGATCAGATCCATTGATCAGGAGATCAACCACTCTGATTTAGCCTCAAAATAACCTTCAAAAGGCCTTCTACGCTCGGATTTTCTCTGGTGGCAACACGTGGCAGCCGCTGGAGCGTTGGATCAAAGATCGCAGGGCCCCACTTTCTCCTCGCGTGCCTGCTGCAACAACATCTCTCCACACGTGCACCCGCAAGGACTTTTTCAGCACCTTATCCTCAGTCGTCTGATCGTGACGATCGGACAGCTTATGCGCGCTTGCCTCACCTTCCTAATCTTGCAAAACACGTGCGATTGTGCATCCACCCGCGGAGGGCTCTAATTGCACCACGTGGTCACGCATCTACCCACAGATCACGCAATTACGCCTACCCGTGCCCACACAACCAATGCCGCTTCAATTTCACGTAGCTCACGGCTCGAACCTGCATCCTGAGCTTATGCTCATGCGTGTGAGCCAACGCGCTACGTGAAACTTTTGTTATATATGCTTGTTTATTTCTACTTATGCTTATCCGATCTAGGCGGGCGACGTGGCGCGCTCGTGGCCATTGGATCTTCATCCAACAGCCTACAACGTGCGGTGCAACCTTCCTAGATGGGGTGGTGGTGAGGGAGCAGCTGTGATGCTGCCACGTAGTGCTATCATGGCCATCCATCTTCTTTTCTTTATATCTGGTGATGTAGACCTCCGATCGGGTTGATTTTTGCACCATTGGACTGCGATCGTCGATCCGAATTCATCCGTGCGGTTGGATTCTTCATCTGAGGCTCAAATCTTTATCCTTTGGCTCCATGATCGCTGTTCTTCTATGGACTACACATGATGCTCTGGTTGTCTAATTGGGACGATTTTGGAACTGTTGGACTCCCGTTGTTGTTCTGATCAGATCTATTCGATCTGATCTGACATCCACGGCTTTGAATCATCTGCGATTAAAATCATCTCTCTTTTAGGTTATAAAATGATGATATTATCTAAATGACTAACAAACTAGCTACTGTGCAAATTACGATGCCTATGAATGCATTATTCCTAAGTTATGCTAGAGTCTAGCTTAATTCAGGTGATTTAGGTTGCATGATTGCTGTGCAATCACACCCCCATGCCTAAATCATGCTAGCCCCTAGCAAATGCATCATTAAATGTAAAGTGGTCCTACATGAGTAATTTTTATCAAGAGTTTGACTAGAGGTTTATGTCTTTTATTTTCATCCAATACTTTAGTAATCCAGAAAATCGTGAATGTGTTTTGTTGTAGTCTATGTAATGGATCTAAGTGAAAATTCAATCCACATCTAAAGCTCATACTTCACCCTTAGAAAAAATCTTTTGGGATAGGCAAACTTCTCCCCTTAGGGTTATGAAGTAATCTGTAAATTCAGCCCCAGCTTTTGGGTTAGGTAGAAGATTTTTTAGTCAAGTGGATTTATTTTTGGTGGTTCACACTCATCTGGTGCTACATATAGACTAGTACTTTAGAACCTAGATTTCCAAATTGTTAAATAATTCAACTCAAAGAGAGATGGAGAAACTATGCTCTCTTTAGTTCCTTTGTACGTGTTCTCTCTCTTTCTTTATCTCTCATTTTCTTTTCTTTCTTTCTGAGCTCACAATCTCACCAGATTTATCAGTATATTTAGTGGTCTCTCCTGGCACTAACACTTTAATTAGGTTCTGATAACTCTATGACTAAGTCACCATTCCTCAGCCTGTATTCTGGCAGCCAGAAATAGAGAAAAGTAGGTCAAAGCTGTTTTTGGTGGATCGTGAGGATGATGGGTGTTGTTGCCTCAATACACTTGAAATAACTCTAAAAACACTTATAAACTCATTTCTTTTCTTTTCTTTTCTGCTTTTTCCTTCTCTCTTTTCTGCTCTTTTTTTTTGCATATGTATATTACTTTTTTTTTATGCATAGTCATATATACCTCTTTTTTTCTTTTTCTTTTGCATCCAGACATCTACTAATGCCACACAGTAATACATATGACTTTTATTCACAAGGCATTATTCGGGATTATGGGTGTTCAAGAGGATATTGGGTGGCTTATTTGGTGGAAGTGCCTATTCTCGGCAACGGGAAAGGAATGGATAGGACAGTGTATTTCTGACCTTGATATCAAAACCCTCCTTCAACCAAGGATTCCATAAAGGATGGTCATGACCATCCACCTCAGTCCTAGTTTTATCAGAACCCACTCTCTACGTATTTGCATTATTTGGTGGCTCTCAAGAGATTCGCACTAAGAACTTGTAAGCAGAAACCAAGAGCGAAAACTATACCTAACTCCGAGTATCATTAGCTCATTATCAAAAAGTTAAGATTCCTCATACTAGCCTTACTAGTAGACTTTCTACTCTCATCTCACATGTGCTTGGTGGATCTGTTAAAAGATACTTTTCCTGACTCCCTAATTACTATCCAAAGGCTTAGGAGAAGAAGCATTGCTTCTTCTTGACAAACTAAAGATGTTTATCAGTCTTCACAGAGGATCCATTGCAAATTCTACATGTAAGTGTGAAATTATATTGGATTCTAAATTCAAGAATCAACTTAAGAATAAATCCCTAATAAAACCTTAATAAATATTCTTTATGCCTAAATGCAATTTTTTTTTTTTGACATAAAAATTAGACATGCAATGTCTACTCCTCCATGCCTATTCATTACAATGTCCTCATTGAAATGTATGGATGAAAATCAAAATATAATAAGCAAGAGGATGGGATATCACCTGACTTTACTTGTTGATCCAGGTCAGCGTGGATGCAGAAGATGCAGAGCTACCTGTAATGAATATTGGGTTGCCTCCCAGCCAGCACTAAGTTTAACATCATTTGCCAGACTTAGTTCAGCTTCAATAAGATTCCAGAAGGTTGATGTGACCATCTAGAATGGGATCACAATTCTGAGTGATACAAGGTTTCAACCTCTAACCATTTACCTGTGTTTCAAGGCAGGACTTGGGATCTAGGATAAGCACAGCTCCATGAGGGTACACTTTTCTTACAATGAAGGGACCTGTCCACTTTGATCTTAATTTTCCTAGAATGAGCTTCAAGTGTGCGTCAAATAACCAAACCTTTTGATTAAAGACAAAGCCTTTTTTGGAGATGTATTTGTCATGTAAATCCTTTGTCCTATTCTTATAGATTCTTGCACTTTCATAAGCATCATTCTAGATTTCATCCAATTCAGTCAATTGGAGTTTTCTTTATCGTCTAGATTGATCAAGATTGAGATTAAATGTTCTGATTGTCCAATAAGCTTTATGTTCAAGTTCAATGGGCAGATGGCAAGATTTTCCGTAGACCAAACGGAATGGGAACATTCTAGTTGGAGTTTCATATGCAATCTTGTTGGTGCAAGAGCATCATTCAATTTGGTAGACCAATCTTTTCGATCCAGGCGGAGCATCTTTTGAACGGATCTTTTTAATTTCTCGATTGGAGATTTCAGCTTGTTTGTTGGTCTGCGAATGGTATGGAGTAGAGATTCTGTGAATAACTCCATACTTGGCTAGTAAGGTCCTGAATTGATTGTGAGTGAAATGGGACCCACCATCACTAATTAGAGCTTTGGTCACACCGAACTGACTAAAGATGTTCTTCTTTACAAAGTCCATGACCACTTTATGGTCATTGGTTCGGGTCGGGATGGCCTCAATCCATTTGGATGCGTAGTCGACTGCCACCAGAATGTACAGGTACCCAAATGAATTGATAAAAGGTCCCATGAAATCAATGCCCCACACATCAAAAATCTCAACTTCAAGGATTGGGTTTAGGGGCATCATATCCTTCCTGGTCATGTTTCCTAAGGTTTGGCAATTGATACATGACCTACAGAAGTTGTACAAGCCACGAAGTAGAGATGGCCAATACAATCCACTCTGCAGTACCTTGATTGCCGTCTTTTTTCCTGAGAAGTGACCTCCACAAGCATAAGTATGGCAGAATTCTAGTACACTTGTGATCTCCTCGACTGGAATACAACGACGGATAACCTGATCCATGCAAACTTTGAATAGCTCTTGGTCTTCCCAAAAGTAGTATTTGGCATTGGAAATCAACTTATCTCGCTTATGCTTAGGCCAATCCATGGGCAGTTTTCCAATGGCCAAGTAGTTGACAATATCTACAAACCAAGGTAGTTTGCAAATAGTCAAGAGAGTCTCATTAGGGAAGGAATCACAGAGTTAAGGAGTTGTAGAGTCTACTAGGATTCTGGAGAGATGATCTGCTACTACATTTTGGGTACCAGTTTTGTCTTTGATTTTTAAGTCAAATTCTTGTAACAGAAGGATCCATCTAATTAATCTCAGTTTTGCATCCCTTTTTGACATCAGGTGCCTTAATGTAGTGTGATCTGTGCAGATTGTGAAATGAGATCCCAGTATGTGAGATTAAAACTTCTCCAGAGCAAACACTACGGCTAGAAACAGCCAGAATAGCCATCCAAGAAACAGAAGAATTTTTGGCTGGTTAGTTTTTCCAAGATTTGACCAATGAAGGGTAGTGGAAAGTGGTCTTTCTTCGTTGTACTATTCAGCTTCTTGTAGTCGATGCAGACTCTCCAAGAGGAAGCTGTGCTAGTTGGAATCAATTCCACATTGTTATTAGTAATCATAGTTAGCACGGATTTCTTAGGAACCACTTGTACAGGACTAATCCATGGGCTATCAGAGATTGGGTAGATTATTCTTGCATCTAACCACTTAATTATTTCCTTTTTCACTACCTCCCTCATGTTGGGATTCAATCGTCTCTGCATTTTCTGGGAGGGTCTTGATCCATCCTCAATGTAGATTTTATGGGTGCAGTAAGTAGGACTAATTCCCCTTAGATCATCCAATGTCCATCCAATTGCTCTACTATTTCTTCCAAAAACTTGAATTAATTGATTTTCCTGAGTCTGGGTTAAGTAAGAGCTAATGATTACTGGATAAGTCTGATCAGTTCCTATGAAAACATACTTTAGATGATTAGGAAAAGGTTTAAGTTCAGGTTTGGGTCCTTGGGATAAAGGGTCCAATGGTGGATCATAGTTACCCACAAGAGGTCTAAGAATCAAGCCAGTGATTGGTGGGCTAACCTCTTGATTGGTTTGGGTGTCAAGGCCTGTAGGATTGGATTGGTATATTCCTAATTCCATACAATATTCAATAGTATTATCCTCATAATCTTTTATCATTCTACAATCCTCAAATTGTTTAATGGCTTTAAAGATGTTAATCTTGGTTTTCTTATCCCCGAATTTGATTTCCTTATTGCCAGATTCACAATCAATGTTCACCTTGGCAGTGGTTGAAAAGGGTCTTCCTAGGATTATCAGGGTATTCTTCAAGTTTTCTGGTACCTCCATGTCAAGGACCAAGAAATCTACTATGAAATAAAAAACACGTACCTTGACAACTATATCCTCAATAATCCCCCTTAGCATGGTCATAGATTGATCAGCTAATTGTAATGTGACCTCAGTAGGTTTTAACTCTCCAAAGTTGAATTTTTCATATAACATAGTGGTGATCAGATTTATGGAGGCACCTAAATCTATTAAAGCCCTTTCAAAAGTGGTATCTTCAATAACACATGAGATGAAAGGGGCTCCTGGGTCTTTTTGTTTTCGAGGTAGGTTTCTAAGGATAACAGCACTAGCTTATTCAGATAACACTACCCTTTTTGCTATTTTGGCATGTCATTTAGGTGTGCACATTTCCTTTAAAAATTTTGCACAGGCCGGGATATTCTGAATGGCTTCGAGGAGTGGTATGTTCACCTAGACTTGTTTAAAAATATCAAGCCACTCCTCAGATGAATTGGGTTTCTTTTTCCTAGGTTGTTCAAGGCTTCAGGAAAGGGTGCTTGAGAGAAATCATGAGTGTTTGAGTCCTAATCCTTGCCTTCTTGTTCTCCTAGGTCAAATTTGGGCTCCTCAAGATCTTGTCTAGGTCTAGATTTAGAAGGGTAAGGATCTTGGGTCTGTCTCCCACTTCTCAAGGTTTCTACGCCGGCAAAGGTGTTATGGTTGAAAGGTTGAGGTGGGTTCTGCAAAATAGGTGGAGCTTGACTAGGGTTGGCAAAACCAGGTGGGTGATAGGGAGCAGGTTGAACTACATGTGCCTGTTGCTCCCATGTGTTGCTTTGGTTAACCCTATTAAGATTTCTTGGGTTGGGGACGAGTTGGGATGGTAGCATCCCGTGTTGTCTAGCATCAACTAGCTAGTCTAGTCATCCCATTAGTTCTGTCCTCAATTGATTCATCTCTTCCTTATGTCTTAAATTCATCTCTCGCATTTCTTTGGGGACCAGACACAAATCAGAGGGCTAGATTTCTGTAGTAGGTTGTGGTTGATATGTGCATGGTTGTGTATACCTACTAGGTTGCCCATAAGTGTTTGTCTTAGTCAAGTTAGGACCCTAGGCGGGTTTCTGACTTGACCAAGCAAAGTTAGGATGGTTGCGCCATCTAGGGTTGTAAGTGTTTGAATAAGACTCATTTCTAGTGTAACCCTAGTGTGCATTCACATCCTCAAGATAACTAGACATCGAGCTACCTAGTTCAGAATTCAAGGGCATCAAGGTCCCTCCTTGGCACCTAGAAAGAGATGGGTCCAAGAACAGTTGGCTCATAGGTGGAGTCATTGTTAGGTCATTGATGTTGTACATTGATTCTTGACCTAGTGGATTGGGGAGTTGGTTGTGGGTTAACATATTCATTCCTTGGGTAGGCATAGTGTTTAATCTAGATTGTATACCTAAGGAACTCCCACCTTTTAGAAGATTATCCAATTTCTTATCCAAATTCTCCACATTCTTTCCCACGAGTTCCACCTTGTCCAATCGTTGTGCAATTAGCTCTAAATCAACCAAGTTTGAATTGTTGTTAACTTCATATACTCCGCTTCTTGGTTGATTAGCTCTGTTAAAGGCAGACATTGAGGCATTGTTGAGGGAATTTTCACTTATATTCTCAAACAATTGAAAGACTCCCTCAGCGTCTCGACTTAGGAAATTTCCCCCACATGCCGCATCAACAAAATTCTTTAGATTATCACTCAACCTATAATAGAAAATATGGGCCAAGTGCCACTTTGGAATCCAATGATGAGGGCATTTCATAGCTAAATCATTGAACCTCTCCCAAACCTCATGTAGTTGTTCCCTAGGGTTCTGCTTAAAGGTTGTTATCGCACATCTAAGGGCATTAGTTTTTCCTATGGGGAGGAATTTCTTTAGGAATGTGCTTCTCAGGTCTTCCCAAGTTAGGATTTGTCTACCGATTATTCTAAACCAATGTGCAACTCTATCTTTCAGGGAGAATGGGAACATCCACATCATTAGGGTACCTTCATTCATGTTCCTAGGGCCAAAGGTTCTTCCTATGTGCAGGAGCTCTTCAAGGTAGTGGAAGGGGTCATCTGATTCACGGCCATGGAAGTGGGGAATCAAGTTAATGATCTAAGGTTTGAGTTCAAAATCTTCCCCATCTTGAGGTACCCTAACAAAGGGTTCAGGTTAGGCATTCAGAGGGTTGTAAAAGTCACGGATGGGGCAGCCTGCCCTTTCGTTTTGGAGTCGAGTGATGGCCCCACTATGACTTCCATTTGTCAGTCATGATGCTGGCCCTGCTGAGTGATCTACCTTTGTAAGAGAGTCATAGGATCTAGATTTTGTTCATCAATCTCTTCTTCCTCGTGGTGACTAGCCATTACAGAGGGTTCGGATTCAGATTCTGGATAAATAGGTCTTCTCCTAGGATTTCTTTCTAATGGTGGTAGCAAATCAGGATTTTGAGATCTTCTACCTTGCATACACCAGAAGAATGTCTATAGATGAGGAGAAGATAGATGAGAGAAACCCCTGCCCACTCAATGCAACCCTAATTAGACCCGATCTTGGCTCCCCAAAACATGACTGGTATTGATCAACCCATGAATTACTTGGCTGGCCAGAGGGGTGGGACACCTTAGGACACCCCGCATGGCGGGACACCACTAAAGGTTAACATGGTTACTGCACCGACCTTTCTTGTCACTAGTGGGTCCAAGTAGACAAGGCCTTGACCTTAGCCCAATCTAGTTTCAAGTCCCCAAGTTTATTAGACCTGTCTAGGGCACGTCTACTCAATTTTAAGCTTGGGTTTGATGTGCTTTTGGAATATGATGGGTGTTAGGGGGGTGTTTGAACTTAAGATTGATTTCAGACGGGTGAAGTGCTCAGGCAAACGGTTCACAAACAATTTTTATTGATGAAGTGAGTTTTAAGATTCAAATGCTTATGTTAATGAATTTTAGGGTTCACTTGATTAAATAATTTCAATCAAGGTTCTAATGAGTCACACAAAGAGTTTTGTAAATCCTAATTTGTTTGATAGATTTCCTTTGAGTATGGAAATGCAGGTGTGCTCTATTGATAAACACATATAAATTCAATGTAAAATGCTTATTTGTGATAGTTCCTAGGCTTAGCACTTCATATCATGATATAAATATCGCATAACATGCATCATTCTGCATTTAGAGTAGTTGTTTATATTTTAGGTTAATTAGGTCCTTTTTATGGTCAGGAGAAAAGAGGATTTATCTCAGGGCTTCGGATGGATGATCAGACCATACGGATCTGATCGGGATGACGATCGGAGATTAACGCCTCTAAAATTGTCCAGGTCGGAGTCTCGTAGCATCACATTAAGCTTGAGGAAGATCAACAGCCAGGGGGCAATGCGACATCCATACGGGTTTTGGATGGAAAATCCGACCAAACGGATGGATCCGGAGTGACGATCGCAGTCCAGCATCACAGGAATCATCCCGATCTGACCACCGTGGCACCCTCTACAAGAAGAAGAAGACGGATGGCCCAGATGGTGCCACGTGGCGCCATCTAGGCCGCCCAAACCTGGCCAGCAGCCACCGCCCACTCTCCCTCATCATCTACGCCGTTAATCCTAGCCATTCGATCAAGATCCAACGGCTGGTTAGTGCCTGCACCAAAACACGCCACGCGACACAAGTGGAGTGCCGCAATGGTGGAGGCACGGGTTTGCAAAGGAGGGGCACGGGTTCGATTCCTCGTAGCCCCTCCAATTTGCAATTGGGCGGGCACTTGGAGCGCAGCACAACGGCAGCAACAGCGCGCGCGCACACACACGGGCCAGCGCATTGCTAGCGCGCATGCCAGTGCACAACACACGCGCACACAGCTGGGCACACGCAGTCAGCGTGCGTGATGAGCGGGGCAGGCGGCGCAGGCGCAACGGCGGTTGGAGCCAGCTTTCAACGACAGCTTGACTGATCTACAGCGACGCTTACAGTCGTCATTGTTTCATTGCAAGGCAGCAGAGCCAGCTATGGGCGTGGGTGGAGGTGAGCTATCTACAGCAACGTTTCCAGCGATGGTCTGGAGGTCACTAGAGGTCCTTTATCCATTTTTAGCCTCTTCTCCACCACTATAAAAGGACCTTCACCCCCTCCCTTCCAAGCCATCTCTACCTACTCTGCTCCCACCTACTCCCAAGCTCTAGCAAGCCTACCAACGCTCCATTAGAGCTTGTTCTCAAGCTCCCAAGGTGCCTATTAGTGTAGCGAACCTCTGCCCCACCAAATACTCCTCCAACTTCCCATCTCCCTTCATAGGTCACCTTGGAGCTGTCCTCCCACCTCCATTCCGGTAGCAAATCACCTCCATTCTTGAGCCACGCTGAAGCTTTCCTCAACACGACGTCCTCCAGCATCTCACCTCCGTCATCTTGCTCCTCACCTCCTTCGTCCGAGCTTCCGCCAGGCGCGGTCGTCTCGCCGAACAGCCGATTCGGGAGATTTCCTCTCACCCCCCTCTCTTTTTATGCTTTTATAGTTCATTGTAATCGACATTGGATTGACATATATATCATATTTGTTTCATCTCTATCTTTTGATACGTTTTCTTGATTTTCTTTATTTCAAAAATACAAAAAAAATATCAAAACCCTAAAATACCAAAAAGAATAGAAACAAAGTGCGATTTTCAATAAACTAAATGTCGCCTCCCTGTGTTTGACCCGGGACTCCCTTGGAGTTTCGGTATAAATTTTATTTGATCGACGTGTTTTGCAACTACGATGACAGGTTACTTGTAACCTCGATCTCTAAACACGCGAAACATGACGCGACCATTTTGGCGCCGTTGCTGGGGAGGCAACGAAATTTACTTTATTGTTTATTGCGTTTCTTTGCATTTACATAGCATTAACCCTTCTTGTCTTTGATCTGCTATCTTGCAGGTACCCTAGCATGGAGATTCAAGTGCAGTAGATCGGAGTAAAGTGCAGGTAGAGTGTTTTGTAAGTGTCCCCCACACCACCCCCACCTTAGTTTTCATTCCATAATCGAATAACTAAAACCCAAATCAACTTAGGTGCTTTTTATGAACCTTAGGATAGATTTGGTTGTTTGTTTGCCACTTCCACTCACCTCGCCATCCACATAAAAAAAAAAAAAAAAAAGTGATTATCTGATTGTGGGATTTTTTGAAAGCTACACACTTAACACCCACAACTTCTTTTCCTAAGGTGCACAATCACTTTGATTCTACCACTTAACTGGGATCTGACCTGTGGACCCGGTACACTTCAACTAAATACACATAAGTGAGTAGAAATCTAAATAGGTTAAAAATTCTTGTGTGCCTAAACTAAGTGGTCCAATAGGCCAATTGATTGAGCTGTTTGGGCCGCACCACTCAATCTAAAACTAATCCATCAAGTAGCTTGCCACTTAGAGTTGATTCTTAGGGCTGAACCAGGAACTCCACATTATTTTTTATTTTTAAAGGAACATATCATCACCCGTGCTTTCAAAACTTGGAGTGTTTTACTAAACCTTGATTGATCCAACCTAAGAATTAAACCCTAAAAGCTACTAAACAAGGTTGAACCCTAAAAGACACATCATCAAATAACCTTGTTTGAGAACCCTGGTTGTGCACGCACACACATTTTAACTGATCGTTAAGGGCACAACCCATCTAAAGGGCCCATCACATTCCTGAAGCACCATTGTTCCAAGCCTAACTAAAATTGATTAGACGTTGGCCCTAAGGACTGGTTCGCTCGTCGGGATCCAAATTGAGATTGTTCACGATTAACCTGCTTATACTAGTCAATCTGATGTCTAGCTAGGGGAGTAGCATCAAACGACCACGGCTGGGGGGTACACTAGGAACCAGAGGCGCAAGCCAAAGGAAGACCCTTCTCCCCAGTCCCTCCTTCTAACTGGTTAGATTGCATGGACATAAGTAGAGTAAATCGTCTATAATCTTAGGACAGATTCTGAGAGTCTGTAGACCTTTAGGCTACCCAAACTAAGGACAGGCTTGTATTTTTGTATTGCAAGGCTCCTTTCACTTCTGATTTCCCTCCTTACTTCACCATGTACCCTTCCACATCCTACACACATTTCACATCCTATCCTCCTACCACCACTTACCCCCAAGATGATTACTATCCCAACTTGACTTATAATTACCCATCCACTAGCTGGGATGACCTTGATTGGGGATATGAATCCAGACCTCAGTGTCCAGGGCCTAACCTTGGGCAACAAGACTATGATTATTATCCTTTCCAGAGCTATAATGATTATGGATCTCCATCCTTTGATGACCATACCAACCTGATCTATAATCAGGAAGGATATCATGATTATAACACCTACCCTCCCCAGTATTCCACTGAATATAGGTCGCCACCATCCTTTGAACAACCTAGAATGACCTACTACCACGAAGGAACCTGAGAACCTCGACATCTTGACTCCCCTAGATTTAACTTGAACCCACCCAAACCTGAACCGAACCAGTCGGTTTAGGTGAACCAAATCCAGGATAGGGTGTTGGCTAATTTGAGGAACACTATACACTCTTTACAAGCTCAGTCAACACCATGCACTGAAGCATCGGAGCCTATGATCAAAAAGATTGATGAACTTAATAGTTCTCTATTGGATTTTCTCCAAAGTGTTAGAGATAGGGACTTGGGTGAGTTCCTTCTTGGGAAATTGTCGAGGTTGAGGATGAAATTTGTGGTTGCACTAGTCAAATCTTGGGATGATTCTTAAGATGAACCCTCTTCAGGAGAGCCAATGTCTGAACCTGCTCAGGCGCCTGTTGGGGGGGATACATTTTCTGAGACTAGGGATGACCAGGATGGGCTTGAACAATCATTTGAGGATGAACCGATTGATTCACCCGAGATCCCTGAGCCAGGGAGCGAGGAAAAATATGTCTTCACGGACCATGAAATGACATATGATTTTGAGACATATATAAATGAGGATCATCAATTCTTTGACTCTGAGGGTAAAGAATCTTTTGGTGAAGTCTCACTTGAACTTAAGGAAGAGGATTTTAGTGAGACAAATGGGCTTGAGGAATCTGACAAACCAGTTGATAGCCCAATTATTGAAGATTTGGATTTAGTTGAGGTCAACTTGGAGGATCCGAATCTTGATGATTCAATCAGTGACCCCAGTCCTCATCTGCACCCCGAAGAGCTGACTTCTGAGATCTTTGTGCCCAAGTCAATCTTGATTCAGCCATGATTTCTAAACTTGGGAGAATCATATGGGGTGAATAATATGCTAGAGGTCCCAAAGCCTAAGCCCTTGATGTTGGAGGATAGAATTATTGAAATAAAGATTTGGGAGGATAATTCTGAGGGAAGTTTGATTTTGGATCTAAGGGTACCTATTGACCTAAAACCACCTACTTTCTACCAGGACCCTTACGATATCTTTCACATGCAACCCAATCTCGAAATAACTGATTATTTTTCTGAGCTAAATGTTAAGTGGACAACCGCACCTATTGAACCATCTTTACCCATTGTCCGACACTTTGGTCTTGGGTTGCACACTACTAAACCGTAGGTATGGCCCCGCAAACACAACGACCTTCGGTTCTGGGTAATTTTCATCTAGAACTTGAGAACCACTCGACCTTGGGGCATGGGTCTGCACCATAATTTCATCCACGTCTATAGACATCTTCTGCAGACGGGTTTCAGGATCAATATTTTTATTTTGATTCTGACCCACACTTGTGAATTCTCAATTTCTTCTTTGTTTGTATGTTATGCCTAGCTGAAGGCATTAAACTTAGCATGTGTGTATACACTCTTCTCTCTGCGGAGCTGACCAGATTTTCACGACACTCAGGTGATGTTCTGTTTACTCTGCCCTTTTCATGTCTTTATTTTTACAATGAGGACATTGCATCATTTAGGCATGGGGGGTGGATAATCAATTCATGAAATCATTATGTTAACTCCGTAGAATTTCTTTTAGTTTCTTACAAAATAAAAAAAATTAAAAATTTGAAAAAAAAATAAAAAAAGAAAGAAATTAGGAAAAGAGAACTTAGGCATTTGGAAGTTATTAACTTTAGGAAATGATATGAGAGGACCTAAACACTTACACTCTTCAGGTCTTCGGGCTTAATTAGACCAGATGTCCACTCGAATGTGTATTTAGTCTCGAGTCCTCACCAATTAAAATTTATTTTAATTTGGTAAATAATTTGGGATGATAAGTATGCGACCTATCAACCCGCCCTCTGATTTGGGGGGACTTTTAGCCTAAGCATCTACACACATTATTTTGCACTGACTCACTTTCCGGTGATTTTTTTACGGAAATTGGGTAGCTGATGGACCGACTTGGGTGGTATGGCTGGCAAGTTGTCGGTGGTAACAACTCATCGGCCGGTTGTCCAGAGCCCAGCCACAAGACCATTTTCGTTGTACTGCCTTTAGGTAAATCTTAGATCAGGAAAGCCACCTACTTATAAAAAAAAAAGAAAAGAAAAAAACAATAAATAAAACCACACTTCACCGCATGAGTATGGTTGGCAAGTTGTCGGTGGTAACAGCTCATCGACCGGTTGTCCAGAACCCAGCTCACAAAAAAATAAATGCACAATAATTCCCAAAACACTTAGGGAAGAAGCGAGGAAGTAGAATAAACCGGGGAGATATACACTGGACTCACCCTTGTGTTGACCCCATAAATAAAAGAAGTAGGGAGAAAGCTACCGATCGTAAAGATAAACCTTTAGGCAAGGTCACCAAGGGTCGTAGAAACCTGAAGTCCGTCTTAACGGCCGTTTTGTCAGTCTATCACTTTTTCACAAAGATGCTTAGCACTTAGAGTCCTCTTCGAGTCTTGGGTAAGTCGGGTAGCCGTAAAAAGTTATCCCGGAACTCTCAAACTCCAAAAGTACAAAAAAATTAGAAAAGAAGAAAAATAAAAAAAATATATATTTCTTCCCTTCTCAAATAAGGAGAGAACTTGGGCGGTCTGCATTCTGGCAGACACCTGGGTACTATTGAGTCTTCGTAGTTTAGAACCTTAGTTGAAATTTTGTATTGTTAGTAAACGACTTAGGCCTAAGTGATCTAATCCTAATTTTGATTTTATACATAGCATGTAGTTTAATTTTGCTAGGGACTAGCAAAAGATAAGCATGGGGGTATGATAAACACGTATAAATTCATCGTAAAATGCTCATTTGTGATAGTTCCTAGGCTTAGCACTGCATATCATGATATATATATAGCATAACATGCATCATTCTACATTTATAGTAGTTGTTTATATTTTAGGTTAATTAGGTCCTTTTAATGGTCATGAGAAAGGAAGATTTATCTCAGGGACTCGGATGGACGATCAGACCACATGGATCTGATCGGGACGACGATCGGAGATTAACGCCTTTGAAATCGTCCAGATCGGAGTCCCGTAGCATCACATTAAGCCCGAGGAAGATCAACGGACAGGGGGCAATGCGACATCCATACGGGTTTTGGATGGAAAATCCGACCGTACGGATGGATCTGGAGCGACGATCGTAGTGTGGCGTCGCAGGAATCATCTTGATTTGAGCACCGTGGCACCCTCTATAAGAAGAAGAAGACGGACAGCCCAGATGGCGCCATGTGGCACCATCCAGGTCACCCAAACCCGGCTAACAGCCACCGCCCAATCTCCCTTATCATCTACGCCATTAATCCTAGCCATTGGATCAAGATCCAACGGCTGGTAAGCGTCTTCACCAAAACACTCCACGCTACACAAGTGGAGGAGTGCCGCAATGGTGGAGGCGCGGGTTTGCAAAGGAGGGGCGCAGGTTTGATTCCCCGCAGCCCCTCCAATTTGCAATTGGGCGAGCACCTGGAGCACAGCGGCAGCGCACGCGCGGGCCAGCGCATTGCTAGCGCACATGCCAGTGCACAGCACACACGCACGTAGCTGGGCATGCGCGGTCAACGCGCAAGATGAGCGGGGCAGGCGATGCGGGCGCAAGGGCTGTCGGTGCCAGCTTTCAGCGACAGCTGGACTGATCTACAGCGACACTTACAGCCGTCGCTGTTTCATTGCAAGCCAGCAAAGCCAGCTATGGGCGTGGGTGGAGGTAAGCTATCTACAGCAACGTTTCCAGCGATGGTCTGGAGGTCGCTAGAGGTCCTTTATCCATTTTTAGCCTCTTCTCCACCACTATAAAAGGACCTTCACCCCCTCCCTTCCAAGCCATCTCTACCTACTCTACTCCCACCTACTCCCGAGCTCTAGAAAGCCTACCAACGCTCCATTAGAGCTTGTTCTCAAGCTCCCAAGGTGCCTATTAGTGTAGCGAACCTCTGCCCCACCAAATACTCCTCCAACTTCCCATCTCCCTTCATAGGTCACCTTGGAACTGTCCTCCCACCTCTATTCCAGTAGCAAATCACCTCCATTCTTGAGCCACGCTGAAGCTTTCCTCAACACGACGTCCTCCAGCATCTCACCTCCGTCATCTTGCTCCTCACCTCCTTCGTCCGAGCTTTCGCCAGGCACCGTCGTCTCGCCGAATAGCCGATTCAGGAGATTTCCTCTCACCCCCCTCTCTTTTATGCTTTTATAGTTCATTGTAATCGACATTGGATTGACATATATATCATATTTGTTTCATCTCTATCTTGTGATACATTTGCTTGATTTCTTTTATTTCAAAAGTACAAAAAAAATATCAAAACCCTAAAATACCAAAAAGAAAAGAAACGAAGTGCGATTTTCAATAAAGTAAACATCGCCTCCCTGTGTTCGACTCGGGACTTCCTTGGAGTTTCGATATAAATTTTATTTCATCGACGAGTTTTGCAACTATGACGACAGGTTACTTGTAACCTCGGTCTCTAAACACGCGAAAGACGACGCGACCATGTAACCTTAGCATGAAACCCTAAGCGTAGATAGTTCTAGATGTTCTTTTAAGTCAAAATCAGATGAGTAGTGTAACCCAACCAATGCAAGCAATTGGACTTCTTGAACCACTAACTAGGCGCTCATAAAATATTTTTCAAGAATTTTTAATGCATGTTTTCTACGTTTTTCATATTTAAACTCTACTAGGGGTTTTGTAGTCTATTTTGACCCCCAGTTCGAGATCAAATTTTTGTGCAAGAAATATTTTTCGCAGACTTTTCTAAAATTCTTTACTTTCTCAAAAATTCAGTGCCACAAATTTCACTTCAATCGAAGTTGTATAAAAATTCTTATGATATTTTTGAACTTTGAAAAATTAGGAACAATAACTGAATTGATAACAGATTAGTACGTGAATTTTTAAAAAATTTTTATAGCTTCAATTTGCACAAGTTTTGGATATGTTGTTCCTGATTTTGATATCCACGTACAACCAAAATTTGAGAATTTTTGGACATGCGGATCTTCAAGAATTGAATTTTTAAGATAAAATGTTATTTCAGCCAGAAAATCAAGAGAGAATTTTTTTTTTAAACAAGCAAATTCTAATTAATCCTAGGGTTCAAGCAAATCCTAAACTTTCTAAATCTAACTAATCTAACCTACGGGTACTTACCTGAGATTCAAACTCGCACTTTCTCCATTGTCATGTTTGGTTCAGATTTCTTCGTTTCTTACACACAAAATCAACGAAAAATGTAGAGAGTTAGAAATCTCAAATACACACCAAAAAGCTTCAAAAATTTTTGTTGTCCCTAGCAACGACGCCAACTTTTTTGGCGTGTAATTCGCATTTTAAAAGATTCTTCAGTTGTAGTATAGCATGAAAATATGACGACAAATAAATTTATATAAAAAAAATGATGAGTATCGGGCTGTTCGCAGGGAGGTAATCTCGATTTTTAACGGAAGCTTTTCAGAAAACTAGTTGTAGTAGGTATTTATATATGTATATATATAAAGCAGATATCTAGAGAATCAGAATTTTATTACAGTTAGATAAAGTTTTTCACAGTAGAAAATACTAATAGAGACAGATAGATAGATAGAAAGAGAGAGAGAGTGTGAGATGAAAGTGGTAGAGCAACGACGTCGCTTGTGGGATGCTTGCGCGAGATGCGGCAGTACCTCAGATCTAGACTGTCAGGACGAAGTTGCAGAGGGATGGAGAATTATAGAGAAGATGGTAGAAGAGAAATGGAGTTGATGGGAGAGAGAGATTCTAAGTTGATGCTTCAACTGGGGGCCCTGGGCCTTCTTTTATAGCTTTTGTGGAGGCCAAAAAGGGTATTTAAGGCCTTAAAACCTTTCGACAACCGATCTTAGGAGTAGGGGGTGGCGAAATTTTGAATTCCCCTTTGGGCGGGAAAGTCCAGATTGGATGGCCGGCTGCCTGAGGGGGCCCGACGCCGGTGCCAGTGATTCTGATGGATGGGCGGTATGGCGTCCGCGATCTTGGCGTAGGAAGGCGTGTGGCGTCCATGTCCCTAGTGGAGTTAGGAACCTGGGCAGGAGGGACTTTCGAGATGGTTGGGGCAGAAGTCGAAGGGAGGTGACTTGATATAGATGTCAGCTTGGGGGGCACCTGGCAGCGACCTGCCAACGTCCATTACTGTGTCAGCCGTGTGGAGGGTCTGGTCAGAAATGGGATGCTTGCCTGGCGACCTGTGATGGTTCTGGGGCAGGGATTGCAATACACCTTCGTGGCCTCGGGGTGAGTTGCAGATGCCCCTCCCCCCTCAATGCTTGGGGGATGCGCTATGGATGTGGAGGTTCCCCTAACTGAGGATGTCAAGGTAGCGGAACTGGCTCTACGTAGTGCTTTGATTGGAGAATCATGATGGGCACCATATCGATGGACAAAATTTGGCAACTAGTGAGATCTCTTCCTCTATCAACTGATGCTTAGAAGATTGCGATTATTTCTTCATTGTGATTTGTGTTGTTTGATGTGGGTGCGGGAGATGTTGAAAGATATTATTTTCAGACTAGCATTTTGGGTGGCCTATCAGTGATCTGGTGGCTAGTATCCCCTTTTGATGGATCTCTGCCTGAACGTCCTCCTCAAAGAATAGCCCCCAGGTCTGGTGTTCTTGAGATCAGAGGTCTGCCTCTGCATCTAAGATCTAGGAAGGTGGTGGAAAACATGATAGCTAGGTTTGCATCTGTGGCCGTGGATGCCGTTGTTGGTCTGTCTAAAGGAGATGCCAGTGTTCTGAATGTGAGGGTGAAGGTCTTCAAGGCTGGTGCCATTCCTGATAAACTGATCCTCAGATGTGGGGGCTGTTCTTGGATGCTCCTTCTGAATTTTATTGTGGCAGATTGAGAGGTCGTGCCTAGACATCGCCCCCCCTCTTATGTTGTGGTGCTAAAAACTAAAATTCCTCCCCTGCAACCAAATTGTGTTAATCAGGATATGGTGGCAAAATGCTCTAAAGATAGGGAATTGGTGGATGAGGTAGGGAACCTAGGGGTTGTGGAGACGAGGACTGAAGCTCTGGAAAGTGTAGTTGAAGTATCTCTGATCCAAGACCTCCCCTCCTATGTTGAGGTGCTGAAGTCCAAAACACCTTCCTTGCAACCACACGGTGACTATCAGGAGGTGGTGGCAGAATGCTCGAAAAAGAGGGAATTGGTAGATGAGGTGGGGAGCCTGGGAATTGTGGAGATGAGGTCTGAAGCTCGAGATAATGTAGCTGATGTACCCCTGATCCAAGAGGCAGCTGCAATGGTGGATGCTAATGGGAAGGAAACGATTATGTCTAATGAAGTTGTGGCTGAGGATCTGAAAACCCATCTGGGTGAGCCTGATGAAGGGATGACTATGAATATGATTAATGAGCTTGCTATTTTTGATATGGTGGACCCCTCTATGAGTTCCTTGAACTTGCAAATCTATTGTCCTGTGGCTGAAGTCGTGCACTCGAAGTCAAAGACTCCTTCTACTGCTAGGAGTGGGAAACCTCCCTATAAGATGGGGCTTAGAAGGCACACTCCCACACAAAAGGTTGATGAACCAGTCGTTGCAGCTGTGATGAAGGTTAGCAGGACTTTTGCAGCTAGGAAGGGGACAGACCTGATTCCCAAATGAAGGTCCTAAGCTGGAATGTGCGTGGGTTGCACGATAGAAGCAGGAGGGGGTCTCTACTTAGATATCTGCGTGAATGGGAAATCGGTTGTGCCATCCTTCAGGAGACACACATTGATTGTGTGTCTGATAGGGCATGGGAAGAGATGAGGATAGGATCTGCAAATGACCTTGTGGTGGTCAATTCCAATGGCAGATCTGGGGGAATTGCCATTTGGTGGAAGAAGCAGATGCTGTGCTTACAGGAGGTTTCTATGGCTAGGCACCTTCTAACATGTAGATTCACAAGAGGCCAGGGGGACAGTGTCTTCTATGTGACGGGTGTGTATGGGCCAAATGATCCTAACAGGAGGCAGGAACTGTGGGAGGACTAGAATCTGGCTGCAGAATTTGTAGGTGGGGAGGCTTGGCTTGTTGGAGGTGACTTTAATTGTACCTTAGTGGGGAGTGACAGACCTAATGGGGTGGTCGACAGTTCCTCCACAGGATTTCAGTTGGTGGTCCAGGCCTTGGGGATGTGCGAATTTCCCTCATCAGGGGCTGAGTTCACTTGGAGGAATGGCAATGGGTTCATGCCGAAGATTGGTAGATTTTTTGGGAATGCTGAGTTGTTGGATCTCTTCCAGATATCATTTGTGTGTGGTCTTGAATGTCCATTTTCTGACCATACACCCTTGGTGTGGGACAATGGTGAGCAGGTGGTGGCTGGATCCTACTTTAAATTTAGGAGATCTTGGCTGAGGGAAACAGGGTTCAGAGACATGCTTGCCAGCTGGTGGAGGTCACAGCAGGGTGAAGGCAAAACCACCTCTAGACTGGCTTCTAAGCTTATGGCTTTGAAAGGCATGTTGAAGGAGTATGGAGATATTGTCTCTGTTCTTAGACATCAGAAGCATCAGGAGGCCTTGCTAAAAATTCAAGAACTGGATACCAAGGAAGCTGTGAATCATCTATCTGAACTGGATCTTGTTGATAGAAGAAGATGGCAGGGGGTGGTAATTGAAGAGGACCTGAAATTGGAGATGGATTGGAGGGAACGATCTAGGCAGCTATGGCTAAGTGAGGGGGATGCAAACACCAAATTCTTTCATTTGGTTGCTAGCTCTAGGAGGAGAACAAATCTGATCTTGTCAATGGTTATAGAGGGGCAGAGAATTACCTCCTTATCTGATATCAGAGTTGAGGCCGTCGATACTTCAAGGAATCTTCAAGAGCTGCAGGTAGGGGCAACTGGAGAATGACAGCAAATGATCTGCCCATGATTAATGAGTCTCAGGGGTCCAGCCTGATTGAACCTATATCTGAAGCTGAAGTTTTGAAGGCTATTAAAGACCTCAACTGCGAAGGATCGCCTGGTCCTGATGGAATCTAGGTGTTCTTCTACAAAGAATTGTGGGACATTGTGGGCTCAGAGGTTATGGGAGTAATTAGAGAATTCCAAAGTGGAAATTTTGGCTTTGAAAGAATTAATAGATCTTATCTGTTTCTTTTGCCAAAAACCCCAGGTGCTGAATCCTTCCAGGAATTTAGACCCATTGCCCTTTCTAACTCCTTGTATTTCGTGATTGCAAGGTCCTGGCAAATAGGTTGAGGCCTGTATTGCAACATTTGATCCATCCTGCTAAGTCTGCTTTCCTCCCGGGTAGATCCCTACAAGAATCTTTTATCTCAGCCCAAGAGATGGTTTGTGGCTGGCATAAGAGAAGATGCAAGGCCTTCCTGTGGAAGGTTGACTTTCGTAAGGCTTATGATTCAATCAGTTGGCCTTATCTATGGGATGTGCTTAAAAGGAGGGGCTTTCCCTCTACTTGGATAGCTTGGGTTAAGATATGTATTACCACTGTCTCCCTTACCCCTCTAATAAACGGGAAATCCTGTGGTGCATGGATCCAGCCTCAATGTGGCATTAGGCAAGGATGTCCCCTGGCCCCTTTGATCTTTAATTTGACAGTTGAGAGTTTAGCTTGGTTTGCTTGTAAGATTTCTGAAGCGGGTCATGTCAGAGGATATTCACTATCTTGTAGGAACAGTCTGGCTCCCATTCTTCAGTATGCAGATGATACTGTCTTTTTTGTTGAAGGATCCATGGATGGAGCGTTGGCTCTGCATCATCTGGTTGATATCTTTGGTGAGCTTTCTGGACTGTGGTTAAATAGGGACAAGTCTGGTTTGGTCTGCTTTGGTTTATCTGAGGAGGGGCAAGAAGCCTTAGCAGCCATCCTGATGACTCCCCGCATCAGTCTTCCTATCAGATATCTTGGTCTACCTTTGAGGTTTTCCAGGTTGAAGAGAGGTGATTGGAATTGCCTTTTCGACAAGATCTCTATGAAACTTGATGGTTGGCACAGCAAGTTCTTATCCAAAGGTGGAAGGCTTATCTTGCTCAATTCGGTGATCACCTCCATCCCTGTCTTCTACTTCTCCATTTTCAAAGCACCAAGATCCATTTGGAAAAGATTGGATGTGATGAGGAAGAGATTCTTTTGGAAGGGGGCTAGACATAAGGGCAGCTTCCTTCAGCCTCTCAAATGGGATCAAATCTGCTATCCTAAGGAGATGGGTGGTCTTGGGATCAAGTCCTTGCAGCAATTTAATGATGCCTTGCTGCTCAAATGGGCTGTTAAGCTGCTGCAAGGTGATATGAAACCGTGGTCTGCTCTGATCAAAGATAGATATGGAGCTTCCAACAGCAAGTTATCTAGACTTCAACCCAATTGTCCATCACCTTTCTGGAAATCTATAACTAAGGCTTTGGCTGATCACTTCCATCTACTGCAACCATCACTTGGAGATGGCAGGTCTTTCAGATTCTGGAAGGAGGAATGGTCTGAAATGGGGGTCTTGAAAGAGCTCTATCTGAAAGCTTTTGCTGCAGCAGTTGACAAGGATGCTACAGTCAGCAAGATCTGGTCCTGCAGGAGCAGTAGTTGGAATCTGGATGATGTGGAGTCTAGCAGTAGTAGAAGAGCTACCCGGTTATGGGAAGAAAAGAGAAGGCTTTTATCAGACCTTGAAAGTTTCAGACTTAGGCCTGGATTGGAGGACAGATATCTGTGGGAGGGGATCTATAGTGTCCAATCTGGATATAACAGAATTTTAAATTTTGAAGAGGGATGGAGACATGATTCCATTGACAAGAAGATATGGTTGCTAAAAATTCCTCTCAAGGTACAAATTTTCCTTTGGCTGTGCAGGAGAGATGGGTTAATCACAAGTGATCTACGCCACAGAAGATTGGGTACTGATCATCATGCGTGCTTTTTATGTGAGATGAGCACTGATAATGTAAATCACTTCTTCTCTTCTTGCCTTGTCACTAATTTCATCTAAAGAAAAATTTGTCAGGAACCATTACCAGAGTGGGATTCTATTTGGCATGGTTTTGAGGTGAGGGGGAAACCACATGTCCACATGGCTGCTACTTTTGGTGTGTATGGAAGGCAAGGAATGAGAGACTTTTTCAGGAGAGGTCGGTATGTTGTGAGAATATTATAAGAGAGTGCTGGTCCCTAATACATTCTTGGGGATCCCTTTTGTAATCTCCCTTGCTTTGCACATAATATACTGCTCTGGACTACTATCACAGGACGATAGCTCTCCTTTCTATTTCAAAAAAAAAAAAAAGCTTCCGACAACCCCTGGTTGATCAGATCCATTGATCAGGAGATCAACGGCTCTAATTTAGCCCCAAAATAACCTTCAAAAGCCTTCTACGCTCGGATTTTCTTTGGTGGTGACACGTGGTAGCTACTGGAGCATTGGATCAAAGATCGCATGGCCATGCTTCCTCCTCGCGCACTCGCTGCAACAATGACTCTCTACGGGCACACCCACAAGGCCCTTTTCAGCACCTTATTCTTAGTTGTCTGATCATGACGATTGGACAGCTTACATGCGCTTGCCTCACCTTCCTAATCTTGCAAAACGCGTGCGATCGCGCATCCACTCGCGGAGGGCTCTAATCATGCCATGTGGTCGTGCCTCTGCCCTTTGATCGAGCAATTGCGACTACCTGCCCTTGCACAGCCAATGCCGCTTCAATTTCGCACAGCGCACGGCTCGAACCCGCATTCCGTAGCAACGCACTATGCATACCTTTTGTTATATATGCTTGTTTGTTTCTATTTATGCTTATCCAATCTTGGTGGGCGTCGTAGCAAGCTCGTGGCCATTGGAAGAAGATCCAACAGCCCACAGCGTACGGTGTGGCCTTCCTAGATTGGGCGGTGGTGAGGGAGCGACTATGATGGCACCACGTGGTGCCATCATGGCCGTTCATCTTCTTTTCTTTGTATCTGGTGATGTAGACCTCCGATCAGGTTGATTTTTACGCCGTTGGACTACGATCGTCGATTCAAATTCATCCGTGTAGTTGGATTCTTCATCTGAGGCTCATATCTTTGTCCTTTGGCTCCATGATCTCCATTCTTCTATGGACTGCACACGATGCACTGGTTGTCTAATCGGGACGACTTTGGAACTGTTGGACTCTCGTTGTTGTTCTGATCATATCTGTCCAATCTGATCTGACATCCATGGCTTCAAGCCATTTTCTATTAAAATCATCTCTCTTTTAGGTCATAAAATGACGATATTATCTATATGAGTAACAAACTAGCTATTGTGCAAATTACGATTCCTATGAATACATTATTCCTAAGTTATGCTAGAACCTAGCTTAATTCAGATGATTTAGGTTGCATGATTGCTGTACAATCACCCGTGTGCTGGGTGATAGGCCAAATGCTTGAAATTGTCTTATACGATGTTGGCAACCCTTTCCTTTACGAGGTGGGACTATCTAATCCATTTCTTCTTTGTGTGATGTAGTAGGAAGGATCCACGCTGATTGAAGCTACTACGGTTGCTTGCTTCTCCAATTGAGGCAGCAAGCATGTTCTTGGGATAAGTCTACGACTTTTGGAAGTGAAGTTGGGAAGAAGACGATCGGAGCAGGGCAGATCGAGGGTGGAGATGATGACAGTGATACAGTACGACTGGTGAGACCTGAAATAAGGAAATACAAGGTAATCGCCCCAATTAGATGGTTCAATAGGATCACCGAGTTGCAAGGAAGATGTAGGCAGTGTCCACGTGGTGTTTGGTGGAGTGAGGAGTTCCGACAGTGTCGAGGAAGGTGGTGGTGAAGTGCGGCGTTCAATGACGTGGTGTGATTAGCCCATATTCGTGGGCTATTTAAGTATCTAAATGTCTAGACATTAAATTAATTTTAACATTTAGGTAGCATACATTAGGATGTAAATAAATTAATTCATATTTTTAGCTTAAGTACATAATTCATGCATTTAGAATTAACCTAGGGTTGCATACATTGATTTAGTTAATTAATTAGATGCACTATTTTAATTAACATAGAAGTTAAGGTGTTACGTATAAATAACCCTAATTATTTTATTCTTTTATTCTTTTTCTTCTTGCACAGGTAACTCCTCCGCCTTCGCCTCCTCCTCCTACGCATCACATTCATGCTACGACATTTTGAATTTGAAATCAGTGTGGCCATGGATACAAAAGGAGAAGGGAGAGCTGACGTTGAGAGGAGGCCACCACCCTTTGTTCCTCACTATGTTTAGAGGACCTTGCTCCTCTTCCATTCCATACCATTGGCCTCACTGCGACAGAACGACTCACCACCGTGGGCGTGTGAGGTGACAGCCCACACCGCCAAAGAGTCTCTGCAACTCCTCACCTCAGCCAACTCACGCCAGCCTCTGCGCACCCACCTTTAGCGCATGCGCCATCTGCCACCGCACCCTCAACTCAGCTAGCACATGCTTGCTCTCTCGCCTTCACCAGCTACTCCAACCCACCTCTAGCACTTGCACCACCACACGCCCTCACTTCATCACTAGCAGCATCAGCGCCCTCACCAGCCACCTACGTGCGCGCGCTCTCACCCCAGCACCCTCACCTCAGCCAGCGCATGCGCCAGTAGCCCCCCCCCCGCACCATCAGGCCCACCACACACCTCTAGCCTAGCCAGCACGCCTGCGCCTCCTCGCCTTCTCCAGAACCTCCAGCGCCCCTGCGCTTCCACACCTCCGCTCGCCCATAGCTCGCACTCCACGCGCCTTCACACTCGCGCACTAGCAGCCCGCGCTCCAGCACCCAAGCCCACGCACCCCTTGCAGTCTGCAAAGCCATGCCTCCACGCGCCCACACTCCAGCGCCTCCCTGCAGCACCTGCAGCCGGTGCCACCAGCACGCCCGCGCGTGCCTGTGCGCCTTGCAGAGGCCACACCTCCACGCCCCCATGCTCCGCGTGCGTCTGCAGCGCTTGTAGTGCCCGCACGTTGCTCTCCTTGCGCCTGCAGCACGCGCAGCTAGCAGCAGGCTCCTCCACCGCTGCCACTCCTTTCCTCTGGCAGGCCGGCTCCAGCCATCTCACGATGCACCACCGCCACCACCACGAAGGCCTCGCTTTAGCCAACCTCTTGTAGGAGTAGCACCTCGAATGAACCTCTCTCCTATGCGCAAGGAGGAGAGAAGTAAAATCCTCTACTTTTACTTTAATTAATAATTACATTTGAATGCCATTGCCATGAAAATGAATTTTGATTTATGATTATAATATTGAGTGAAATTGCGACTTCATACTTAAGCTTTCTTACAATTGCGTGGCTTTTCTGATTCACATTGTTTGACATTGGTTTTGGATTAAGATGTGCATAAATTTTCTCTAATGCATGTCAATTAGAAATTACATAGATTCATCACATATTTATTGAATATTTCAGTGAGGAAAAATTCCACATCTACCCTTATATTGTCGAGTTATTGTGCATCTTCTTTCCGTCGCATTTCATGTCAGATTTGACTATGGATTTCACACTTGATTGAACGAATATGAAATAATCGAGATTTTATTGCATCATTGCCTCCCTGTGGATACGACCCGCTCTTCTGTGAGTGGTTAATTTTTATTGTAATTGTTTTGTTAAGCGATTTTCCACCACTTTGTTACAAAATGACAAATCATCTTAATCACATTATTCGAAAGCAAAAATCGTCTTATCATGGTGGAGTGCAAGAAACCCTAAATAGATTTAGGGCTTTTGCAAGCGGAGTTGATAAAGTCTAAAAAAGATTCATTAGAAGTTGCATGCCCTACGATCTTCCACACTAGGGTGCTTTTAACTTCATAGTCACACAAAAGGCCCTAAAGAAAATCAATCTTAACCAATTGTGTGACTACATCTTTGTGCCTTGATTGAATCTATAAACAGGTGGAATTCTAAAATCCAATAAAGCAAGGTTCAAATTCTAAGAGCCGTTCATCACAATCTTGCTTGATAAAGAACACTTGTTTTGGCATTGGGTCCTTGCACCCAATTGTGCACATAGCTCAACTGGAATTTTTAAGGGCATCAATTCCCCCCAACACCCTTCATTTAATCCCTGAGCACAAGCACTGACCTAGACCTAAATTAAAATTGAGTAGACATTGGCCATAGGATTCATTGAGTCCATTTTAGGGTATTTTTCCTGAATGCAATGCGAATTAGTGACGTTTGCTTGCTCCAAAATGAGCTAAGTTGGGAGGCCCGATTGTCAAACAACTTAAGTAAGCAGGGGTTTGGCATAATTAGAGGCCTTCGAGACATGCTGCCCCTTCTTCGCCTTCCCAACTTTACCACCTTTGGGAGTAAGGACAACACCGAATTCATCATGTGGTTGGAATTTACTTTTGAAGTGTAGGTCACCTAGGTCTACATTATAGGGCCTAGATTTGTTTGCTTCGTTGTGCACACACCATTCTCGCATTTGTTTCCCTTCTCATCCCTCCTTGTTCTTCTCTAGTATATGCATGGAAGGCGGTGAGTTCATCCTGAATTGGTTGCTTTAGATAGAAAGACTAGGAGGAGACATGATTTTTCAAGGGGTAGGACTGAGGAAATGGCTAACACAAGAGTTGAGGAGGTTGAAGACCAACCTCAACCCGATGCCATGGCCATGATTCAGGTTCAGATTACAGCCAACCACCAACTTCAGCAACAATAGATCCATACCATCATGCAAGCCATACACCGACTACAGAATCCTCAAAAGCAGGACCCTCAAGGGCAACCCCCACTGAACCCACCTAACCCACTACAACCCCTTGAGGGCCAACCAAGGCCTCTACGTAATTTCTACGATCCATATGCCATCTATGTTGAATCATACCTTAGGGTACCTGAAGGGGGAGATGATTTTGAGCTAAAACCCGATGTCCTTAGCTTGATTCAAAGTTGTTTCCATGGGAGCTCAAATGAAGACCCTTTCCAACACTTGGAAGACTTAGATCGGATTGCACAAACTACAAAACCAAGGAACATCCGTTTGGACATTATTTTAATCAAGGTGTTCCCGTTCTCCTTGAGTGACAGCTTCCCATTGGCTTAAAACCTTAGGGAGACCCATCTCCACTTGTGAGGAATTACAGAATGCTTTTCTTAAGAAGTTTTTCTCCATAGGAAAGACTAATGCACTTAGAAGAGCTATTACTACATTCACCCTACAAAGTGGAGAGCAATTCCACGAGGTGTGAGAACGATTCAATGAATTACTAAGGAAATGCCCACACCACGAGGTTCCGAGGTGGAAATTGGCCCAGATTTTCTACCATGGTCTTGACAACAACCTTAGGAATTTCGTGGATGCCTCATGTGGAGGCAATTTTCTGAATAAGTATGAGGAAAGCGCAATCGAGCTCTTTGAGTCAATGAGTGAGAACTCACTTAGTAATGCCTCCATGACCCAATTTAATCAGTCCAGTCAACCCCGCGGGGGGATTTATAACATGCAAACTAATTCAGGGGTGGTTGACATGGGCATTATAGCAAAGAAATTGGATTGGGTTGAGTTGGTGGATAAGAAAATTGATGACCTATTGAACCGATCCTGAACCCCATTGCAGAATTTCTCCCTAGAGTAGGGAGCACACAGTATCGACTTGGTTCAGTCTATGAACCAAGTGCACCTGGAAAGACCCCTGACCATGTTCCAAGGAGGGACCTTTTCTCCCTTAAACCCTGATTATTCTTTCCCCTTCCCTTCAGCACCTTCTACATTTGAAGATACCCATGCTATCCAGGGATATTCTAAGCCCGACCCTTTCTCCAACACTTACAACCCTGGATGGCGCAACCACCCTAATTTTACCTGGTCAAACCAAAAACTAAACCAATTCTGAAACCAACCCAGGCTAAACCTTCCCTCTTATCAGCAAGGTCCACCTGCTAGACCATCCTATAATCAGAATAGGGCGACTCCAACACAACAAAACCAAATGGACACTCTAATCAAAATGATAGCTGATATGAATCAGAAACATCAGGAGGAGATGGCTTTAGTGAAGGGACTATTGAGCCAGCTGTTGGATAATAAACAACAGGGGTCCCTTCTTTCTCATCCACAACTGAACCTTAGGAATGTAATGAACAGAGGCCACAATCCTCAAGGTTTCCAACCAAATCAAGGGTAGGCCCATATGATTCTACAAGCCCCTCAGACACCCCCTGGGTTTTCCACTTCTTCTTCTTCTTCTTAAGGACCTAACCCTGGTTCCAATACCTCAACCAATGCGGTTACCTTGAGAAGCGACACTCAAACTTAGGACCCCAAATGGTCGACCCCTCCTTTGACCTCACTACCTGAGATACTTGATTCTGAGGATGAGCGAGAGGAACCCAAGGATCAAAAACCTGACCTAGTTCAAACCCGAATCCCATACCCTGAAGCCTTGGATATGGTAAAGAAGAAGAGAAATGTGACTAAAAGTGAGTTGTTAGAAATTTTCAAGCAAGTATAGATCAATAGACCTCTCCTCGAAGCAATCAAGCATATCCTGGCTTATGCAAAATTTTTGAAAGATGTTTGCACACCCAAGTGTATGCCAAGAACCCAAGCACCTAGGAAAGTAGTGGTATCTGAGCAAGTAAGTTTGGTGATATTAACCAGCTTACCTCCTAAAAGGACTGACCCCAGAGCACCTTTGATCTCATGTAATATTGGTGACATGACCTTTGATAGAGCACTCCTGGACTTAGGTGCTTCAATTAACCTAATCCCGACTACCCTTTATCACCAGTTTGGGTTTGGAGAATTAAAGCCCACACCTGTGACTATCCAACTAGCTGACTGATCTATGAAAACCCCGAAGGGGGTAGTTGAGGATGTAATTGTTCGAGTTAAGGACTTCTACTTCCTAGTTAACCTCTTAGCCCTTGACATGGAAGTCCCCAAACAACTACAAAACACACCCATCATTCTAGGCAGACCCTTTCTGGCTACGGCCAAGGCTAACATTGATTGTGACATGGGATGTATGGAAATCACCTTTGCAAGTAGGAAGATGCAATTGAATATCTTCAAGGTGACTAAGTCTTTCGATTGTGGTTGGGTCAAGGAATACGATCCCGTGGAAACCCTGGTTGAAGAATGCCTGACTATAAGTTCTTTAAAGGACCGTCTGATTTAGCCAACTGTTGACTACCTTAACCCATCCCAATCTCCAGAGGTTGAACTTTGCAGAACTGATTACCACCAGTAACCTTCATTTGAGGAGATTGATGTCACTCAACTCCCACCCTTCCCTTACCCATCAAACATTGTAGCACCTGCACTTGAATTGAAACCTTTACCTAATAACCTTAAGTATGTCTTCCTATGACCTGATCATACTTTCCCTATAATTATCAATGCACACCTGACCAGTGACTAAGAACTTAGGTTGACTACTACTCTTTTTGAGCATCGGGCAGCAATTGGGTGGTCAAATTTTGATTTAAGGGGAATTAGCCCTACTTATTGCACTCACAAGATCTATTTGGAAGATGGGGCTCGACCTTCTCACCAGATGCAAAGGCAACTAAACCCGAACATGCGAGAGGTTGTTAAAAATGAAATAATCAAATGGCTTGATGCGAAAATCATCTACTTGATTTCCGACAACCCTTGGGTGAGCCCTACTCAAGTGGTACTAAAGAAGGTCGGGCTCACCATGGTCACAAATGACTAGGGCGAATCCATCCCTATCTGCACAACCACCGCGTGGTGGGTGTGTATTGACTATAGGAAGCTTAATGAAGCCACTAAAAAGGACCATTCCCCCCTACCATTCATTGACCAGATTCTCTAACGACTGGTAGGGTGGAAATATTTTTGCTTCCTCGATGGATATTCAGGATATAACCAGGTTGCTATTGCACCCGAGGACCAAGAGAAGACCACGTTCACTTGCCCGTATGGAACGTTTGCATTTTGTCGTATGCCATCTGGGTTATGCAACGCGCCTGCTACCTTTCAGCATTGCATGTTAGCCATCTTCTCGGAGATGGTAAGTGAATATTTGGAGGTCTTTATGGATGATTTCTCCACTTTTGGAGACTCATTCGACCATTATCTTAGTATCCTAGAGAAAATCATGAAATGATGTATCAAGGTCAACCTGGTTTTAAGCTAGGAAAATAGCCATTTTATGGTTCAAGAAGGGATTGTCCTCGATCACATCATCTCACATAGGGGCATAGAAGTTGATCGAGCCAAGATTGATTTAATTTCCAAACTTCCACCTCCTAGCTCGGTCAAGCAAATCATATCCTTCCTAAGACACGTTGGGTCCTATAGAAGGTTTATAAAAGATTTTTTCAAACTAACCAAGCCCTTGACTGACCTTCTAGCTAACGATGTGCTCTTTGACATGACACCTGATTGCATCAAGGCCTATGCTACCATTAGGGATACAATCCTGACTACACCCATTCTACAACCCCCAGACTGGTCCCAGGACTTTGAGATAATGTGTGATGCATCAAACTTTGCTATTGGAGCAGTCCTAGGACAAAGATGAGAGAAGAAAACCTTGGAAGAGGCTCAACAGAATTACACCGTCATGGAAAAAGAGATGCTTGCTGTAGATTTTAGATTGGAAAAGTTTCGATCATACCTTCTAGGATCCCACATGATCATTTACATTGACCACTCAGTTATCCGGCATTTGTTAGCCAAAAAGGATGCTAAACCAAAGCTGATCAAGTGGATCTCACTCCTACAGGAATTTGACCTGGAAATACATGACAAAGCCAGATCTAAGAATGTTGTAGCCAACCACTTATCCAGACTTCACCCAGAACACATTGGACCCTCACTACCCTTAACTAACACATTTTTTGATGAACAATTTCTAACTGTTCATGGAAAGAGTCTACCCTGGTATGCAGACTTAATTATTTAGTGGTAGGGTAGTCTCCACATGGCTGGTCTAGACAACAATAAGATAAGTTCTTGGCTAAGGCCAAACATTATTTCTGGGATAATCCTATGCTATTTAGACTTTGTGATGATCAAATCATCAGGAGGTGTATCCCTGAAGAGGAAGTTCAAAGTGTGCTATCCTTCTGTCAAGATCAAGCCTGTGGTGGCCACTTCTCTGGGAAATCAACAACTGTAAAAGTTTTGCAGTCTGATTTTTACTAGCCATCACTATTCAAGGATGCACATAACTTTGTGAAGACTTGCACTAGGTGCCAGACCTTAGAGACCATGACCAAAAAGGATATGATGCCTCTACAACCCATTCTGATCATCGAAATTTTTGATGTTTGGGGCATTGATTTCATGGGTCCCTTCCCACCATCAAATGGCTTTGAGTATATACTAGTTTCAGTGGACTATGCCTCAAAATGGATCAAAGTCGTACCTACCTGAAAATGCGACCATAAGGCTGTCAAGGACATTATTAAGAAAAATATCTTTTCCTAGTTTGGGATACCTAAGGCCATGATTAGCGATGGTGGGAGTCACTTCATTAATGCCCATTTCATGACTTACTTAAGAAATATGGGGACACTCACCGCATTGCCACCCCGTATCATCCGCAAATGAATGGGCAAACTGAGGTCTCAAATAGGTAGATTAAGAATATTCTGCAAAAGACTGTGAGACCTAACCGGAAAGATTGGTCTACGCGATTGGATGATGTCCTTTAGGCATATAGGACTACTTTTAAGACCTCGATAGGCATGTCACCATATCGAGTTAGAGCACCGGCCATACTAGGCCGTTAAGTAGTGTAATATGGATTCCCAGATGACTGGAACTCAAAGGAAGCTCCAACTCTCTGAGCTCGAGGAGATCTGTCGGGATGCTTATGAGAATAGTTGACTTTATAAGGAGAAGATGAAAGTTGTCCACGATAAGCACATTAATAGAAAAACCTTCGAGCCGAATTAGCAAGTTTGGCTTTTTGATGCAAGACTTAAGCTCTTTCCCAGGAAACTGAGATCTAAGTGGATAGGACCGTATCAAGTGGTTAGACTTTATCCCAATGAGGCAGTAGAAATTACTAATTGCAAGACTGGGCAAACCCTTACAGTTAATGGCCAATGATTGAAACACTTTCTTGCCCAGATTCCTCTGAAGGAAGTTGGAACCCTCATTGAGGGTTGAACTGGAACTTCGCCCAGCTAGAGGTAGTAAACTAAATGCTTCTTGGGAGGCAACCCAGAGGTTTCAAGCTTATCAGATACACGGTTACAACATAGGTGATTTCTTTCCTTGCCCTCTTGCATACATTTAAATTCCAGTAAGGACATTGCCTAAGATAGGCATGGGGGGTGGTATTTCTCATGATCTGAGTACAAAAATTGTTAGCTTGAACTAATTTTTATTTCTTTTTAGCCATAAAAAAATAAAATTAAATTAAAAAAAGAAAATAGGAAAACAAAACTTAGGTATTAGGAGCTTGTCAACTTTAGGAAATGATACGTTACGGACCTGAATGCTTAGACTGTTCAGGTCTTCGAATTTAATCAATCCAGGTGTCCACTAAAATGTGGACTTGGTCTCGAGTCCTCGCCACCAAAATTTATATTAATTTGGTCAATAAAGTAGGGTGATAACTATACGACTTATCAGCTTGCCCTTTGATTTGGGGTGATTTTCAATCTAAGCATCTACACACATTTTGCACTGGCTCACTCATCGGTGGTTCTAACGAAAATTGGGTAGTTAATGAACCTTCTAAGGTCGTATGGCTGGCAAGTTTTTGGTAATAGCCCATTAGCCGATTGTCCAGAGCCCAGCCACAGGACCATTCTCTTTTACTACTGCCTGTAGGTATATCTTAGATCAGGAAAGCCACCTAACTTAAAACAAAAAAGAGAAATAGAAAAAGGAGAAAAGAAAAAAAAAATAAGCACACTTCATTGCACGAGTATGGCTAGCAAGTTATTGTAGGTAATAGCCCATTGGCCAGTTGTCCAAATCCCAGCACATAAAATGCATAAGAATTCCAAAACACTTAAGGAAGAAGTGGGGAAGTAGCATAATTTGTGGAGATATACACTGGGTTCACCTTTGTGCTGACCCCACAAAAACAAAAGGTAGGGAGAAAGCTACTGGTCAGATAGATACACCTTTAGGCAACATTTTCTCTTTCGAGTGACCTAGGGGTGTAGAAACCTGAAGTCCGTTTTAATTGCCGTTGAGTGAGTCTATCATTTTCATAATAAGATGCTTAGTACTTAGATTCTTTTTCGAGTCTTAGGTGGGTTGGGTAGCCGTATAAAGTTACCCCGAAATCCTCAACTCCCAAAAATCCAAAAAAATTAGAAAAGATGAAAAAGAAAAATATATATTTGCTTCTATATAGAATAAAGCAAAGACTCGAGCGATCTGCATTTTGGCAGGCAACCCGAGTGTTATTGAGTCTCTGTGAGTTAGGTATTTAGTAGAAATTTCCTCCTGTTGATAAGTAACTTCTACCCGAGTTATCAATTCCTAGTTCTAATTGCAGATAGCATTTAGGCTAATTTTACTAGGGACTAGCAAAAGATAGGCATGGGGTTATGATAAATATGCATTTATTCATGATAAAATGCCTACTTATGTTAATTCCTAAGCTTAACGATGCATTTAGCATTGTGAATAATGCATAACATTCATCATAATGCATTTAGGATAATTTGTATAAATTGCATAGTAATTTGTATATTTTTGTGCTTAGGAGATAGGATGATATATTTTGGAGCTTCAAATAAAGAATCCAACCGTACGGATGGATCTGGATCAACGATTGCAGCCCAACGGTGTGGAAATCAGTAGAATCCGATATCCGTAGCACTTTCAAGAAGCATTTGAAGATAGATTGCACCACGTAGCACCATCTAGGACACCCTTCATGCAACAGCAGCCACGTCCCCTTCTCTCCATCACACCACACACTCGATCTTGACCATCCATTCTCCATCCAACAGCTGGAGAGGGGCGAGTGGCGATTCCTCCCCACGACAATCCAACAATGTAGCTCATCGATCGATGAGAGAACACTTAAAGAGAGGGTACAGGTTTGAAACCCGCGACCCCCCCTCAATCCTTCAATTGAGCCAAGGCATGCTCATAGCTTGCGTGCAGCGTGCATTCGCAGAGTAAGGTAGCACAGAGCCAGCACATGCGCGTGACACAGTGCATATAGCACGCGTGCGCGATGGGCATGCATGAGTTGGTCTTCAGCGACATTTAAGGCAGACTTTTAGTGACATCTTTGATGTCGCTGTTGACCCAAAGATGATTTTTGGCTCTTCTCCTCCATTATAAAAGGACCCATCATCCTCCACTTTTGGGGCATCTTCTACCAAGCAACTCCACCACTCCATCGAGCATCCAAGCAAGGTTCCAGAGATGCCGAGCCGCCGATGGAAGCCCCTCCATCGTCGTGTCTGCCTCGCCTCTCTATTTAGCTAGTTTCTTTAGTTTAATACTTGTGGTTATTTTTAAGCTTTCCTCTAGTGTTATAGTTGTAAAACAATTCTATCTTTTACAATGAGTTACTTTTCTTGGTTTCATAGCTCACCATAATCGTATCTTCATCATAAATCTCTAACCCTATCTCTCTCCTTCTCCTTCTCTCTCTCCCTCTCCCTATCTCTCGCTTTTTCTCTGTTTTCGCAAGCAAATCAAATGACAAATTTTTGTGACACATTAAAGCGATAAAATGATCCGATTTCATGCCTCCCTGAGATTGACACTTAGACTCATTTTGATTATCTTCTTTTAAAATTGATGTCGTAAACCTACGCTACAATGAACGAATTAACTTAACTCATTTCCTGACATCACAAACCCCATTTCCACGGCCCCAATCTTGCAATTAATCACGACATTGGTAGTAGCCAGATAAGGCCAACCAAGGATAATGGAGGGTCTAGTGGGTCAGTTAGTATGGTCTATGTCCAAGACTAGGAAGTCTACAAGGAAGAAGTCTTCTACTTTAACTAGAACATACTCTAGTAGAGCTAAGGGCTTTTTCAAAGTCTTTTCAGCTATTTACAAAATTAGGGTGCTAGGCTTTAAGTCTTCTCCTAATAGTTCATACACTGAACTTGCAAGGACATTGACCCCCATGTATAGATCTAGCAGGGCCTCTTCTATACATTGGTTTCCTATGACCACTAAGATGTATGGGGCTCTTGGGACTTTGAGCTTAGATGAGGTCCCATATTGGATAATGGAGTTGACAAGTTTCAAGATAACAATTCTCTCGAGGACTCATTTTCTGGAATTCCTTTTTTGAATGAACAAATCCTTTAAGAACTTGGCATAAGATGGGATCTATCTCAAAGGATCAAGCAAAGGCAAGTTAATGTGTACCTACCTAAAGGTCTCCATAATCTCTTCCATCTTAGCCTTTTGTTTGTCTCCAAAAGGCCCTAGGTTATTAGGGTCTCTTAATCTCTCAATGAAAGGGGCCTTAGGTTCATAGGATGAATGGGGGTTTTAGGAGTTGCATCTTTGGGTGGGGTGGTCTCTTCCTTCTCTTCAATGTCAGGTGTGTAGGAGGATTATGAAGTCTTAGATTTATGGATCTCTTTCCGACTTCATAATATCGTGACAGCATGGGCATGATCCCTAATTACCACTCCCATCCCTTTAGGATTCGCCTCAGTTTGACTTAGTAATTTACCTTCTTCTCTCTTGCTTACAACCTCCATCAAGTGCTCAATTTGAGATTGCATAACAGAAATCATCTTTGATTGAGATTGGAAGAGCATTTGATTGGATTCTTGCATTGACTTCATCATAGCTTTCATCTCATCCAACTCAGGGGTTTGAGTCTTGGGTTATGGATTTTGAAATTGTTGGGATTGTTGAGGCAAGGGAGGTGGTTTGAATCCTAAGCTTGAAGTCTCAGTGTTTTTCCAAGAAAAATTCGGATGGTTCTTACATCCTGGCTTATAGTGTTTAAATAAGGGTTATTTTCGAGATGTGGGAAACCTTGCATGGCTTGGGCTTGGACTAGCTTAGGGAATTAAGGTGCCAAGTGACATTCAGGAGTAGCATGATAGGTACTCTGGCACAGGGAGCATTCATTTAGAGGCTAGGCTTGATTGACCTTATGGTGAATGGGTTGAGACCTACTCAAAAGAAGTCGATCAAATTTTTGGTTCAGTAATTCCATTCAATAGCATTTAGTTCATTAGCCTCTCTCTTCTTTTGCAAGATGGATGGTCTTCTATTGGTGTGGGAGGTGAGGTGAAGAGAATTCTCACCTAAGGTTTCAAATAATGTCCATGCCTCATCCTCAATTCTAGTGAGAAAGGTTCCAACACAGGCCCCATCAATCATTTGCCTATACTTTTCAGAAGGATCGGAGTAGAACCTCTCTACAAGCTACCACTTGGGAACTTGTGAAATTGCACTAGGGGGGTGAATAGTGAAATTGAAATATAATATGTAAATAAATAATTAATCTCACAATGAATACAACAATTTTTAGGTGGAAACCCAAATTAGGAGAAAACCACCACCTAAATCTACCTTGACTTAAGATTTTTGATTTCTAGGTGATCAATACACTAACTACACCACTTGAAACGAGGGTGGTGTACCTCCATACAAAGCCCCCCTTTGATCCCTAAATGGAGGTTTCTCCCTTCGTAAGGAAGAGGTGGGGATCTGATAAGCTAGACATCCAAATACTGAGAGTCCTGCAGAAAAGTGTTACACTAGAGGGGAGGAGTGAATAATATAGAAAGTAATTTAAAAAATAATTGTAAAGAGAAATGAACACAAGACACAAAAATTCATACACGAGTGCACCTAAATTTATAGTGGAAACCCTCTCAGGTAAAAACCACTACCTAAGCCTCCTAGCTTAGGATTTTCCTGACTAGTTAAGCTAGTCAATTCACTAATGCACCACTTGAACGAGGGTAGCACAACCTCTTACAAATTCCATTCTCTTAACAACCTGAAGAGAAGCACAACAGCAACAGGTCTTCCCAAGACAACTTGGGACCCAGATCAAAATAGTAAAGTAGAGGAAATACAATATAATCCTATGGAACCTGAAAGGAAAAATCAAATCGATGTTTTTCATATAGGCCTTTTAATCGGAGTGCTTTAGAAAGCGCGGAAGTAGAAGTGTAGAAGCACTATAAGATGAAGGCAAAAAAGCTCTTTTTCTAGGGATATTGCGTTCTGATTGCTATGTAGAAAAAGGCTACCAAGCTTCTCTATTTATACTAGAAAATTGACCTAGAAAGGAAGTTTTTCAAATGCCTTTGGTAGATCAAATAAGGTAGTTTGGTCGATCAAAATGGCTTTGGGTCGAGCAAAGTAGTTATTTGATCGATCACTGATTGGTTGATTAATTAAGCTTTTATTCGATTAAAAGGTATTTTTATGAACTTCCTAATTTGACTCAATTTGATCGATTAACCTAGTTGATTGGTCGATCAAAGTTGTTTGGTTGATCAATTAACTTAAAACTTGATTTTAGGAAAATTACATTTAGTGAGAAAAACATTTGAGGTTCCGTACAAGTAATCTAGACTTAATAAATGAAAAGACTCAATAAATGATCATCATCGAGGGGAGATGAAGGCACCACATGGTGCGACAAGCACCGTCCAACACACATGCGCCCGATGATGCACCATCTCACGTGCAAGGGCATGATCCTGAGGCGAGGTGAGGCACGATCAGAGCCCTCGTGGATGATCCTAAAGCAAGGCACCGGCGAGCGCTAGCTGCTGTGTGTGTAGCGTTTGCTAGTTAGCGCACGATCATGGCACGAGATCAACGGCCAGCATGTTGATCAAATGTTTATAGTTATATTTGTTGATAATGACAAATGAACTATTCTCTTGGAAAAGAGTAACATATTACAGGAAGGATTTAAAGAAAAGGATCGAGGAAAAGGAAGGGAAAAAGAATTTCTTTCTTAGTTTATTTTATTTGTTTAGATTGTAAAAACCCTTGAATTATCCTTAGGATGTCTTTAGAATTTTCATATTCATATTGGTATCCTTAAATTTGTAAAGAGTTACTTCTGTTGGTCTTTTAGACGTCTCATTTTCCCTTGAGGCATCTAAGTATGATTTTTAAGATGTCTAATCTACTTCTCCAGACATCCAATATCTTGTCCAAAGTCTAGGTTCATAACCAGTCTTTGCAACCACTGTCATCTAGATTGTTTTAGACATCTATTATTGTCTTTTAGATGCCTCCTTGAGTTTTTCAAATCTCTTTAACTCAATAGAACAACAGTCATAATCTTAGGTGTTTTTTAGATGTCTATCGCCTTCTTGAGCAATCAGAAACTGACCAAAGTTCACTTTTTATCCAATGATCAAATTGACTATAAATGATTTTGTTTGTTTTTCTTTTGATTTTGGACCATTGTAGGTCATCAGACTTCCTTACATTTTTTTAGATGTCTAATGATTCTTTTTAAGACGTCTAAATTTTTGTCCAGACGTCCAATAAGATGTTTGATCATTTATCATTAGATCCTTGTTTGGGTCCAATTTCTTTCCAGTAATAATCACTTTGACCCTGGAACCTTTTCAGACATCCAATTTAATTTTCAAACATCTGAAACTATATGTTCAGATGTCTAATTTTTTGTTTAGACATCTCTATATTTGATCTTATGAAATCCAATAATGACTACTTTTCTCTGGAGTTTTTTGGAAGTCCCGATTTATTCTCAGACGTCTAAAATAGTCTTTTCAGTCATCTATCTTGGTTTTTCAGACATCTGATATAGTCATACTTTGAGCAAATGCATTGTAGCCATTCTACCTTAATTTATTTCATTTCAATTCAAATTTCAATGACTACCTAGGCTTAAATTTGACCTCCTACACCTATATATACCCCCATAGGTATCCTTAAGAAAATACAATAAACAAAAAAATATAGCATACTTATTTTGCAAAGCTCTTAATCTTTTTTGTGATCTCTTGTTGCTCTCTTGTGCTCCATTTGTGTTGTTCCTTTGAGAGCAAACCTTCTTCCTACTGCTCATAGGTTTGATAAGGGAGTATTCTAATTCTTTTATTCAAGGCTTATAGAAATATATTATTTTTGAGAGTTTATTTAGGTACCCAATTTGTGGGTTTCTGTTTGTCGATGCGAGACACGTTTGGAAAGGTAGATATTATCATTGTAGTGCGAATCTCAACGGAACAAATGAATTTATAAGAACTAGGAGTACTGGGTCATACGCAAGGAGGCAATCACGATTTCATGTAGAAGCTTTTCAATAAAACTTATTCTAAATAGATATATATATGTATATATGTATAGATTAGATATCCAAAGGATCAGAATTTTATTGCATGCATAAATAGTTTTTCAAAATAAAGATTTATATGCTAAACAATAACTAGAGAGAGAGAAAGAGACAGAGAGATACGATGACATCGCTTGTGGGATTATTGTGTGATGCACGGCAACACTTCAGATCCAAAGCACCGGGATGAAGGTCGGAGCAGAGTCGCAAAGGGAGAGAGGTTTGGAAGAGATATGGTAGAAGTTGTTTCTGAGATGGAAGAGATGTCCCTTAACTGCGGGGCCCTGGGCCTTCTTTTATAGCTTTGATGGGGGGAAAAGTGGGCATTTTACCCCAAAATCGTGTAGCAACTCCTGGGCGATCAGATCCGTCGATCGGGAGATCAATGGACCAAATCGCACCTGAAAACACCTTCATTTGCACCTTCATCACTCGGATTCAACCTGGTGGTGATGCATGTCGGCCTCTGAGGCATCTAATCATGATCGCTCGGCTGTGCACGCTCCTCGCCAACGCCCACACTTCTTCTCTCTCTTCACACGCGAGCCTCAGGTTCAAATCGAGTGCCTTAATCTCAGCCTTCCAATCTTACGATCAAACAGCTTAAAATAAGTGTAGAACCGCCTTAATGCATCTGCATGTAGCGGTGCGTGAGCATTGTGTGTGCATTCGCACATAGGCATCCGATTGTGCTAGTCGTGCCACGGAGGTGAATCCTCGCCTTTGATTACCATCCAATGGCCAATTGCGCCCACACCTCCACCACCTCTTCAATTTTGTGCGAAGTGCCACTCGAACCCACGCTCTTCACTCGCGGTTGAGTGTGCTCACCACTGTGCTAAGGTAGTGGATTATCGAGTTTCCTCTTCGGTGCTCAGTTGCTCTCAGCCATTGGATGGAAATCCAACGGCTGAGATCTTCCTCTCATCTGATGGTGTGGACGCACCTTGACCGTTGGATGTTGATCCAATGGTCTACAACTCTCGACGTGACACCTTCACTAGTTGGGGCGGGTGTGATGGCGCCACGTGGCACCATCATGAACGTCCATCTTCTTTTCTTTATTACTGGTGATGTAGGTCTCCGATCGGGTTGATTTTTGCACCGTTGGACCACGATCATTGATCCAGATCCATTTATGCAGTCGGATCTTTCATCTAAGGCTTTGATCTTTGTCATCTAGCTCCATGGCCTTTGTTCTTTTATAGGTTGCACAAGATGCTATGGTTGTCTGATCAAGACAATTCCAGAAGCATTGGACTCCCATCGTCGCCCTGATCAGATCTATCATCCATGGCTTTGAATCATCTACAATTGATTTCATCTCTCTTTTAGTGCATAAAATGACAATATTATTTATGCAGCTAACAAACTAACTATTATGCAAATTACGACACTTATGCATGTATTGTTCCTAGGTTATGCTAGAATCTAACTTAATTCAAGTAATTTAGGTCGCATGATTGCTGTGCAATCAATTTCCATTTCCTCTTAGTAGAGGGGCAAAACTCTTTTTGGGGTTTGTCTAGGAAGAGGGGAATTGTAATATTACTTGTTGTTAGTAATTCCTACTTAGGTAGAGATCTAGGTAGATGTTTTTCTCGCAAGGGTTTCCTCTCTAAATACCTATGTGTTGTTGCGATTAGTTCAGATTTTTTTTTACAATTCAACCCCCTTCTTATGCCACTAACATTTGGTATCAGAGCCTAGGTTTATTCTTGTGTGTAGGTGTCAAAGCCTGGGCAAGACGATCTAATGGCATCCAGGGTGGTAGCATCAAGCAACAACTGTGGATTCTCAACTTCAAAAACTCCTTATTTCGATGGTACGAATTACTTGTACTGGAAGCATAGGATGAAAGTTTTCCTTCAGTCTGGAGATTATACTCCCTGTCAAATGGTGGAAACACCATTTGAAATCCCGATGAAACCTGAAAATGGAGTTTTGACAGACGACAACAAGAAGAAGCTCTCACTCAACTCCAAGGCTATGAATGCCTTGCATTATGCACTCAGCCCTAATGAGTTTAATCGGATTTCTTAATGCACAAGTGCTTATGAAATTTGGAAAACTCTTGAGGTTACTCATGAGGGAACAAATAAGGTAAAGAATTACAAAGTTGTTTTACTAACCCAAGAATTCAAGAAATTTGAAATGCAGAAAAATGAGAGTGTGAAGGATATGTACACCCGTTTCAACTTCATTGTCAACAACTTGAAGGCTCTGGGAAAGATCTTCATAAGAGGTGAGCTTCAAGGTAAGATTTTACGTTCCTTGACAAATATTTTTGAACCTAAAGTTATGCTATAGAAGAAGCCAATGAAGTTGAAAACTTGAATATGAACCAACTTCTTGGAAATCTCATGTCATATGAGACCAAGCTCAATCAAAAGAAAGGGATGGAGGAAGGGAAGAAAAACCAACTAGCCTTTAAAGTGTTTTTAGAATCCGAGGATAGTGATGAAGAAAATGAAGACCTTTCCATGCTTACTCATAAGTTTAGAAAATTTCTTAGATATAACAAGAATTTCAGGAAAATGGGATCAAAAGAGGATTGAAAGGTGGAACCAATCATTTGCTATCAATGCAAAAAGAAGGGACATATTCGAAAGGATTGTCCACTTCTTAAGGAGGATGGAAAAAGGAGCAAAAAGAAACAAGAGAAGGATTCAAAGAAGTTATTTAACAAGCACAAGAAAAAGAAAGCTATGCAAGCTACATGGGATGATTCAAATTCAAGCGAAAGTGAATCTGAGACTGATTCAACCAAGGAAGAATCTGCATGCTTGGACTTATGGCATTAGAAGATGAGGTAAATGATTTATCTTTAGAAGAACTTATAGAAGCCTTTGATGATTTATATAATACTTTTAAAAAGACTAAGTTAGAAAATAAAGATCTTAAAGAAAAATATCAAGATCTTCAAAATGAGAAAGACAAGATTATGCACGAAAAGATTTTCTATGTGATGAGACTACAAGTTTAAAGAATAAAATAGAACTTCTTGAAACTAATATTCAAGAACATAAAGGTAATTCAAAAAGATTATTAGAAGATCTTGCTATGTTTACTAATGGGAAGGAAAAGTTAGATAAACTCTTATCATCACAAAAGTCTCCTTCTTGCAAATTTGGTCTTGGATATTCTCATGAAGCTAGTCATCAAAAGTCAAACAAACTAGTTTTATATCTAGTCAAAAGGAAGTAAGGAAGTTTTGATCTTCAACTATGAAAACAAAAACTAACCACAATGGACCCAAGAAAAAATGTGTACCAAGAAACTTGTTCAATCTTGTTTTTTAGGTCAAGAAGAAGTAGATTTATCAAGATTATCTTTAAGAGAACCAAAGAAGGACTGCATGCCTATAGAAAGATAGTAGAGCAGCAAGAAGATCAACTTAAAGATGATCATATTTTGTAGGACAAAAACAAAGGAACTTGGATCATGGATAGCAGATGTTCCAAGCATATGACAGGCAACAAGGAACTCTTTATGGAGGTAACATACAAAGAGGGTGGTTCCGTTACATTCGAGAATAATCACAAAGGACAGATTATAAGTACAGGTATTATTGGGAAAGGTAATGCATATTCTTGTCATGTTGCATTGTTAAAAGGATTAAAACACAATCTTTTAAGTGTAAGCCAAATTTGTGACGAAAGGTATGATATCCTACTTAGTGCTAAATTTTTAAGATATTTGATAGTATAACAAATGAAATTCTTCTAATTGGAAAAAGATATAAGGATATATATATTGTTGAAATAGATAAAAATGGAACTTATGATTGTTTAGCAGCTTCAGATGATGAAATGTTTACTTAGCATAAACAATTAGGTCATTTTCCTTCAAATACTTAAATAAATTAGTCAAGTATGAATTAGTTAAAGGATTGCCTAAGAAAAAGTTTAATTCAAATATTTTTTGTGATACATATATAGTTGGTAAGTTGTATAAAAGTTCTTTTAAAAGCAAAAATATAGTCTCTACATCTAGACCTTTAGAACTCTTACACTTAGACATGTTGGACCAACTAGAACAAGTAGTTTAAATGATAGTAGATATTATCTTGTAAATGTAGATGATTATTCAAGATTTCCGTGAGTATATTTTCTTAAACTTAAAGACCAAACCCTAGAAAGTTTTAGCAAGTAAAACTTGTTCAAAATGAGAAAGGATATATGATTTCTCGAATTCGATCCGATCATGGAGGAGAATCTGAAAATCAAGATTTTTCTTATTTTTGTGAAGAACTAGGAATAAAATAAGAGCTTTTGTTTCCTAGAGCTCCATAAAAAAATGGTGTAGTGGAATAGAAAAATCATACTCTTCAAGAATATGCCCATACACTTATAGAATCTGGTCTTTCAAATTATTTTTGGGCCAAAGCCACTAACACAGGGTGCTATGTACTAAATAGAGTCTTAATTAGGCCTACACTTAATAAAACAAGTTATGAACTTTATTATAATAGAATACCTAAAATTAGTTATTTCAAAATATTTGGAAGTAAGTGTTAAATGCTTATCACTAAAGAAAATATTAATAATGCTATGGGAGACGAATGTACATTCATAGGATATTCATCCCAAAGTAAAGCTTATCAAGTATTCAATAAGATAACTCTAATAGTAAAAGAAACTCTTCATATCAAGTTTGATGAAAATTCTTCTATAGATAATAAACAAGTTGAAGTAGTAGATAGTGATGATGAGGACATACCTTTTATAGATGTATCACACATTAAAGATCAAAATACACATAATCTTCCTAAAGAATGGAGTTTTCATAAAGATCATCCAAAAGAACAAATAATAGGAGAGATTAATGACAAAATCAAAACTTGATCACAAGTTAACTTCATTCTAACTGCTTTTGTATCTCAACTTGAACCCAAAACTGTTGATCAAGCTTGTATAGATTCTTCATGGATACTTTCTATGCAAGAAGAACTAAATTAGTTTGAAAGAAATCAAGTATGGGAATTAGTTTCTAAACCAAGTGATAATTCTATTATAGGGACTAAATAGGTTTCTAGAAGTAAAACTAACGAAGAAGGTCAAGTAGTAAGAAATAAGGCCAGACTTGTTGCATAGGGTTATAATCAACAAGAGGGTATAGATTATGAAGAAACTTATGCTCCTATAGCTAGGCTTGAATCGATTCGAATGCTTCTTGCATTTGCATCGCATTTAGGTCTTAAATTATATCAAATGGATGTAAAATCAACTTTTTAAATGGATTTATAAAAGAAGTTTATGTAGCCCAGCCTCCTGGGTTTATAAATTCTGAATTTCCTAATCATGTGTATAAGCTTAAAAAGGTTCTTTATGGTCTCAAGCAAGCACCTAGGGCATGGTATGAGAGATTAAGAAATTATCTCACTAAATCAGGCTTTATAATGGGAAAGGTTGATCCAACTCTTTTTATTAAGAATCAACTTAATGATTTAATAGTTATTCAAATTTATGTGGATGATATTATTTTTTATTCTACTAATGATAATTTATGTAGAGAGATTTTAAAGATTATGCAGGATGAATTTGAGATGAGTCTCATGGGAGAATTAAAATTCTTCCTTGGACTACGAATCACGCAAATGGATGAAGGAATCTTCATATGTCAAACAAAGTATGCCAAGGACACATTGAAGAAATATGGAATGGAAAATGTGAAGGGAAAAATCACACCGATTGCTACAAACATAAGTCTTAGCTTGGATGAAAATGGTAACCAAGTTGATGAAAAGTTATATAGAGGTATGATAGGATCTTTACTCTATCTTACCGCAAGTAGACCTGATATAATATTTGCTACTTGTCTTTGTGCATGTTTTCAAAATTCACCTAGAGAATCTCATATGTCTACATTAAAAAGAATCTTTAAATATTTAAAAGTGACTAGTGATTTTGGTTTGTTCTATCCTAGAACTCATACACTAGACTTACTAGCATATAGTGATGCTGATTATGTTGGTAGTAGGATTGATAGAAAAAGTACTAGTAGTACTTGTCATTTTTTAGGTAATTTACTTGTTTCTTGGTTTTCTAAGAAACAAAATTGTGTTGCATTATCCACCACTGAAGCTGAATATATTTTAGCTGCTTTGGCATGTTCTCAAGTGCTTTGGATGAAGCAAACTTTATCTAACTTAGGATTAGACTTTAAATAAACTAAAATATGTTGTGATAATATAAGTGCTATAAATCTATCCAAAAATATTGTAAATCATTCTATAACTAAACATATAGATGTAAGACATCATTTTCTTAGAGATAATATATTAAAAGGAGAAATTAAGTTAGATTTTGTAAACACTGAAGATCAACTTCCAGATATTTTGACAAAACCCCTTAGTTTAGAAAGATATAGTCATATTAGAAGGCATCTAGGAATTTGCAAGTTGAAAGAATTAGAAAATTGAGTTTTTCGGATATTTGAATGCCCATCTCTGACGTCTTATTATCTTGTTCATGTTTTTTCCTTGATGAAAGATTTTTGGGAATTTCAGACATCTTGTATGCTTCTGAGACGTCTGTTTCTAATGGACCTTTGTATAATTCATTCAATGGTCATTCAACGGTCATCTTTTTGAATTTCAAATGAAGTGTTTTGAATTCAAATTGAAACGGTCTTTCAAACATCTTTTTCATCTTTTAGATGTCTGATTATTTAAGTTCAGACGTCTATCTTTAACTAAAGACATCTAATATTTGAATGCTCTTTGATTCAAAATTTCAAACAACATCTTGAGAGTTTGCTTATGGAGCGAACGAATACTAGAGGGGAGGGGTGAATAGTATTGCTTTTTGAAACAGTAAAAGATGAAATTAAATTCACAACAAAGTCAAGCACAATTTACACCTGAATTTAGAGTGGAAACCCAAACCAGATGAAAGCCACTACCTAAGCCTCTCAACATAGGATTTTCCCAACTAGTCAAGGCTAGTCAATCCACTATAATACCACTTGAATGAGGGTGGCACAACCTCTTTACAACTAGTTCTCTTTTTACCCTTAAGAGAAGAATAATAACAACAACAACACGAATCTTTCCAACACCTTGGAATCCATTAATTAAAAACAACAATGTTGAATAACAATAAATATATATATCTATGGAACCTCAATAAAAAATAAACCAGGATTTCAGTAGAGGTTCGAAATGACGTGAATAGCAAAGCGTAGAAGCCCTTGATAGAAGATGAGAACTTTGACTTTTTGAAAGTGTTTCTATTTAAAGTTATTTTTTTCAAAAGAGCTACGTACGACCTCTATTTATACTAAAAAGTTGGCCTGAAAAAGAAGTTAAATTGATCGATCAATTAAGGTATATTGGTCGATCAATTAAGTTATTTGATCGATCACTAGTTGGTCAATTATTTAGCTTGGTTGGTCGATCAATAGGATTTTAATCAACTTCCTAAAAAGGATTGGTTTGATCGATTATCAATTTGGTTGGTTGATTAATCGATTTTGGTCAATCAAGAGGGAAAATTGATCAATCAATAACCCTCAAAATTGGTTCTCAAAGAAGTGCGAAAAACTGTTTGAGTTTTATTTTTGAGGTTCCTTCCAATAATATCCTAGACTCAAACAAAAAAGTCAAAGACAAGTCAGCAACCATCTGAACTTGATCCGAAAGAGAAACTTTAATTCAAGATGGTCCTGAAATATTAGTGTAGCAATAAATATAATTTTGGTGCATCAAAATAGAGGTACTTACATTCTCCCCCTTTTTAATGACAACAATATTATAATTATGAAATTTAAACAGTTATGCATAATATCTCCCCCTTTTTGTTTTAGCAAAAAGTAAAACATGCTGCTATATTTTTCATTTAACTCCCCCTTAAGCATGTAAATAAAGCATGATAAATTTAAACATGCATTAACAAAGAGAGTAACATTTAACTGAGAGAGATAACATTCATGCATATACCAATGATATAAAAGAGTCTAGATAAGCAATGCATAAAGATGAAATTGTTCTAAGAAAAATTAAGTTTTACATCCCAACAAAGCTAAGTAAAGATAAAACTAATCATCTAATGATGCCATGAAGGCATCCATCGTGCTCTAAAGATCTGTGTCCAACTCAAGATCTAGCAAATCTGGTCTCTCTAAGGAGGCAGGCTGACCAAGACATAGGCGGCGTTGAGCTAACGATCTGGGTGTCGGCTGCCTAGATGTCCTGCAAGGTGGTGCAACCTACTAATCTGCTGCTGCTGCTGCTAAGGTAGTAGGTGGAGGAGGAGGAGGTGCTGCTGAGGATGGAGGGATGGTAGTAGATCGGCAAGATTGAGGAGGTCATTGAAGTTGTTGTTGAATGTCATGAGCAGACTCTCCAAGTCTGTCCAGGAACTGGCTCTGAGCATTCAGGTAATCTGATACCTGATGCCCAAGGTGCATCATTATCAAGTTTGTCTCCCTCTATTGATGCATCATCAAGGAAATACCATTCGTTACATCCTGAATACTCACAAAATCCCTGCCTGAAAGAGGTATGTCCAAGAGGCTCCAGTCCTAGTCGTAGAAGGATGGAGACGGTTGCACTGGAGGAGGACAGGTTGCTCTAAAATGCTCATAAGGCGGGAAAGGAGGAGGGACTACTGATGGTTCCTACTGCTGCTGCTACTGCTCCTGGGCTGCATCCTCACCATGGGCTCTCTGTGCTTGCTCCATCTTCGTATAAGTGAGCTTATAAAAAATGGAGACTCTAGTGATAAATTTTTTATGATTAATATCCATGGGAACACTAAAGTGTAGGAAGATGTAGGAAAGAAGTGTCCCAAACTAGAAGGAGCTGGTAGGTTGCTTGCTCGTTAAATACAGAATCAAGTGGTTCCAATTGAATCGCTTGTTCTTAAGAAATGCATAAAGGGTGATGAGCATAATGCCAGGGTAGTTTCCAAACGGTGTAGATTTGGACATGAAATTCCATAAAAGGACTCTATTAAGAAATCTGGGTAGACAACGAAAATAGGGTGACTTGGCTGGGTGACCCAAGTCAAAATGAGATGGAGTGAGCAGGGTCTCCCTAATGGTATCTGTCTGTGTCTGCTGGTGGAGCTCAAGAAAAGTGGGACCAATAGACGGACATCCAAGAATCTTAGAAAGAATATCTACATTGACCAAAACCTCTATGCCATATACGTTCGAGGTCAACTCAATGTTGAATCCCTCACCTATGTTCTTCAGATTGGCATAAAATAGGTGACAAGCCATTGGGTCAATACTGGGTATGCAGCTGTTCTTAGAACCCGCGTAAAAGTTTCGCTCAAAATGATGTAAAATCTGGTGGTAAGCAAATTTTTCACGGATCCTTAGAAATATAGACTCAAAGTATGCAAAGTCGACGGGTCTACCAACATGAGGTGAAAATTTTGTGAAGAGAGGAAAACAGTCACGAGCGACCTCAGTGATGAAAAATCGATCAAAAGTATGATCACGATAAGATGAAGACGAGGTACGTATGCATTTTGGAGCCATTCAAATTTTGCAAAAATATGTTGGTCGATCAAAAAGTTTGATTGGTCAATAAAAAATGACCCGATTAATGTTTTGGAAAAATCGACTTTTGGTCGATCAACCAAGGAATTTGGTCAACCAAAAGCAGTCAGACTGGACAAAAATGAGATTGAAACGGATGTTTTTGCTCACTTATACTACACGATTTCACAAGCAATCACACAAGAAAATAAGAAAACATTAGAGCATAACATAGCACATCTAATACTTAAGTAAAAATCCAACAAGGGGTGGATTTCAACTAAGTTTGAGAGTGTACCAAGATCGATCAAGGATTGATCGATCAAAGGGAGGTCGGTGTGGAGAGCGGCTGGAGGTTAAATACACGTGGAGGATGTACAACAATGGCATAGCTTTCTTGTGGCAATGGTCAAAGATGACATGATGTTTGGTCAGTCACGATCGCCAGTGGAGGAGAGATGGGGTTGGATGGGTGTTTTGGTTTTGTGGTGGAGATTGTGTGGGGACCAAATGGTGGGGTAAGGTAGTAAAAAGAATAGGTTTGATGGTAAAAAATGTGTGTTTATAAAGAAAGTGATTAGCAAAATAGGTAAGAACATTTTAGGAGGTTAATCACGGTTATCAAGGTCGGTTGGATAGATTAGGAGCGAGATTCAAGGTAAAAAGATCATAATCTCAAAAAGTGAAACACCTAGTTTTGGTCAATCAAAACTCAAAATGATCAATCAAATATGTTAATTGGTCGATCAGAGTTTGAATGATTGGAGGGAAAAATCCTACCCAACCGAATTGGTTGATCAACCAAAACTCAAATTTTTGGAGGAAAATTTCCTGCTAAAGAATTTGGTTGATCAAACAAGGACTTTGATCAATCAAAACATTTTGGTCGATTAATTTAAAAAATTGATCGATCAACAGTGAAAAAATAGATCAATCAAGCATATCAATTAAGTTCTTTTAGTCTTGATAATTCTAGTGAATGACAAATTTGGTTGAATCTTTCTTTTGGTAATGGTTTTGTGAAGATATCAGCTAATTGATTTTCTATTTTAACAAATTCTAGGTTAATCTCTCCTTTTAAGCCAGTCTCTTAGAAAGTGATGTCTTACATCAATATGTTTAGTCCTAGAATGTTGTACTAGATTCTTAGATAAGTTGATGGCATTAGTGTTGTCACATAGTATTTTATTATTTTGGTAGGATAGATCAAAATCTTGTAAGGTTTGTTTTATCCACAATAGTTGTGAACAATCTCAAGATGCAGCTACATATTCTGCTTCGGTTGTTGAGAGTGAAATAGTATTTTGTTTTCTAGAAAACCAAGAGACTAGGGAATTTTCGAGAAATTGACACGTTTCACTAGTACATTTTCTGTCTATAAAGCTACCCGCATAATCAGCATCACAGTAGGAATATAATTCCAATGTGCTTGACTTCGGATAAAAAAGTCCTAGGTCTTGTGTGTTGTTTAAATATCTAAGTATTCTTTTAATAGCATTTAAATGTATTTCTTTAAGATTTACTTGAAAGTGAGGACACAAACAAGTACAAAAGAGAATATCAGGTCTACTAGTAGTCAAGTATAATAATGATCCTATCAGACTTCTATATAATTTTTTATCTACAGATTTACCTATTTCATCAGATTTAATTGTGTGGAGGTTGGCATAGTCGTGTCTTTACCTTTCACTTTGTCCATAGAGAATTTCTGCATGATCTCCATGGTGTATTTGATTTGAGATATGAAGATTCCAGAGGATAGCTGGTCAATTTGAAGTCCGATAAAGAATCGAAGTTCTCCCATCATTCTCATTTCAAACTAATCTTGCATTACCTTTGCAAATTCTTGGCATAACAGATCATTAGTAGCACCAAAAATAATATCATCAACATATATTTGTATTATTAGGAGATTATGTTCTTTTCTTTTTATAAATAAAGTTGGATCTATTTTACCAATTTTACACTCATTTTCAATTAGATAGGATTTTAATTTGTCGTACCAAGCTCGTGGAGCTTGTTTTAGACCATATAATGCTTTGTTCAGTTTATATACATAGTTTGGATATTTAACATCTTCAAAACTAACATAGACTTCTTCCTTGATAAATCCACTTAGGAAGACACTTTTGATGCCCATCTGGAAAAGTTTGAATTTCATATGGGCAGCAAAGGCTAGTAGCATCTTAATGGATTCTAGGCAAGCTACCGGCGCATATGTTTCATCAAAATCAATTCCTTCTTCTTGATTATACCTTGGGCCATAAGTCTAGCATTATTTTTAACTACTCCTGATTCATTAAGATTATTCCTAAAGACCCACTTGGTTCCTATAATGGTCTGAGCATCAGGCTTTGGAACAAGTTCCCATCATGATTTCTTTTGAATTGATTCAACTCATCTTCCATTACAATAATCCAGTAACTATCAGAGAAGGCTTCCTTAACATTTTTGGATTCTAATTGAGAAACAAATGCAGTGAAGGCTAAATTATTAAAAGAAGATCTAGTTTGAACTCTTTTAGGCAATTCTCCTATCATCAATTCTTTTGGATGATCTTTCACATAGGAAATATCTCTGGGTAGTTCATCAGAAACATTTTCTTCCGGAATATTTGATGGGTCATCTACTAGTTCATCATCATCATTATTTACTAAAGATTGAGGTTGAGCTAAAGCTTCATCAAATGATACAGGCATAGTTTCCTAAACAATGGAATTCTTCTTATTAAAAACTCTATAGGCTTTACTTCTGGTTGAGTAACCTAAGAAAATTTATTCTGAGCTTTTAGCATCAAACTTATCAAGATTGTCCTTAGTATTAAGTATAAAACATTGACAACCAAATATCCTGAAGTAGGAAATTCTAGGTGTTTTTCCATGATAGAGTTCAAAAGGTGTTTTGTTTAGGATTAGTCTAATCAGTGATCTATTTTGGATACAGCAAGTAGTGTTTACAGCCTTTGCCCAAAAATATCGAGGTAGCTTTGACTCACACAGCATTGTGCGGGCACACTCTTACGAGGTTCTATTTTTCCTTTCAACTACACCATTTTGAGGTGCAGCTCTAGGGAAAGTAAATTCATGTTTTATCCTATATTGATCACAGAAATTGGACGGGGATTCATTCACAAATTCTCCGCCGTGATCACTTCTAATCCTAATTACTTTAGACCCTTTTTCATTTTGTAGTCTTCTAACTAGTTTGCTAAAGGCCTTAATGGTTAAGTCTTTACTTTTTAAGAAAGATCCCCAAGTAAATCTAGAAAAGTCATCAATATGACTAGACAATATTTGCACCTGCTTAGGCTTTCGGATTTAGCTAGTTCGAACAAGTCTAAGTGAAGTAACTCAAGAGGTTGTGAAGTGTTGACCATCCTTTTTGGTTTGAAGAGATTTTTAGTTTGTTTACCAACTTGACAAGAATCACAGACTTTGCTTTTCTTCAAGTTGATATTTGGCAGACCTTTGACAAGTTCATGTTTCACAAGTTTACTAATGTTTCTCATGTGAACATGACCTAATTGTTTGTGCCAAAGTATTGCCTCTTCATCAGATATGACAAGACATTCAAGATTGTCGCATTTGTTGAAGTTGACAGTGTAGATATCTTTATGCCTGTTTCCTTTGAGAAGAGTCTTTTTGTTTCTTTATCTCGTATTTTATGACCATTTGAAGTGAAAGTGATTTTTTATCCTTTATCACATATTTGTCTTACACTTAGAAGGTTATGTTTTAATCCACTAAGTGTACATTATCAAAAGAGGTGGAAGAGTTACTAATTTGTCTAGTACCAATAATATGGCCTTTATGGTTGTTCCCAAACATGACGGTACCACTGTCCTAGCGGTGAAGTTGCAGGAGTAGGTCTTCCTCCTCAATCATGTGCTTTGAACATCCACTGTCCATGATCCATCTCCTTTCTTCTCATTCCTGTCATTGGTTTGAGTTTGTGAGGTCTTGGTTTGGCTGATCTATAGAGTGGCTTCAATGATCCATTGATTTGTTGATATGTCCACTTCTTATAGTCTACTTGACCTACAAAATAGGATTGCAATAGTATTTTTGGTACCCATTTTTGTTTGGGTCCACGGTGGTTAGATGCTTCCTATTTAGGCAAGCTACCTTTCTTTTTGTTTTGGCTAAAACTAGATGCTTCATGATCATTTTTAGGTATGTAGCCTAACCTAAATTTTGTGGTGCTCTGGGTTTGTGTTCCTAACAGCTTATGCAAGTTTCTACTTCCCTTGGTAAATTTATCCAAATCATTTAAGAGAATCATAGAATTTTCTTTTAGCTTATCTATATCTACCTTTAAATTATCTTTGTGTGATTTTAATGAGGTGATTTCATCAGATAATTCTTTATTTTGTTGAGTAAGCAAATATTTTTGTGCTCTTTCTTCTCCTAATGTTTTTGCTAGGTTTTTATTTTCTAATTTTAGTGACTTAGCTATGTTATGCATCTCAAAAGATGCTTCTAATAGTTTATCTTGTGAAAAAGAGGTTACCTTGTCTTCTAGCGCCATTAGTCGTAGGAGAGCTTCTTCTCCGAAGGTTTCTTCTTCTTCTTAACTTAAGTTTGATTCATCCCAAGTTGCTGTGAAGGTCTTTTTCTTTCCTTCTCTTCTGGGAAACTTTTTCTTCTTTTCTGACTCCTTTTTGAAAAATGGATAATCCTTCTTTATGTGCCCTTTTTTCTTGTCGTTGTAGCAGATAATGGTGTCTGCTTTGGCCTTTTCTTTCTTCTTTCTCCAGTTTCTTTTGTTCTTGAGAAACTTTCTAAACATTCTTACGAGGAGGGCTATGTCTTCCTGTTCGTCTTCACTTGAGGAATCTTCTGATTGTTGATTATCTTCAAGGGCTACAATCTTCTTCTTGATTCCTTCATCTTCATGCTCCTTCATGTGTTGGAGTTGAACTTCGTAGGTCATAAGGCTTCCGATAAGATTGTCTATTTTTAAGGTAGGCAAATCTTTTGACTTCTATATGGTTGTAGTCTTGGTCTCCCAATCACTGCTGAGCGATCAAAGAATCTTCCTCACCAAGGCTTCGTTCTTGATCTCCTAATCTAGATTCCTTAGGGAGTTTATGATGTCCGTGAATCTCGTGAACATCTCTTTAATTGATTCTCCCTTTTTCATCCTAAAAAGCTCATAATTTTGTGTTAGTAAATTTACTCTAGTTTCTTTTACCATAGATGTCCCCTCGTGGGTGACTTCGAGGATGCTCTAGATCTTGTAGGCTATCTTGCAAGTAGAAACGCTATTGAATTCTACTCTAGAAAGCCAGTAGAAGTTGCATTCATGGCTTTTGCATTGTGCGTTGCCATCTTTTGATTTGGTGTCACTGCCACTCCTTCCTTGGTTATAGGACGTGTGTACTTGGAGGCGATGACATTCCACACCTTGAAATCCATCGATTCAAGGAAGATCTGCATCCTAGTCTTCCAATATCCATAGTTTGTTCCATCAAAGAAAGGAGGTCGAATTGCTGATTACCCCTCAGCATATGTGTTAATAAATGACTTTGACATCTTCTGGACAACCAGGCTATGATACCAAGTGAGAGTTTGCTTGTGGATCGAACGAATACTAGAGGGGAGGGGTGAATAGTATCATTTTTTGAAACAATAAAAGATAAAAATAAGTTCACAACAAAGTCAAGCACAATTTACACTTAGATTTAGAGTGGAAACCCAAACTGTGTGAAAACCACTACCTAAGCCTCTCATCTTAGGATTTTCCCAACTAGTCAAGGCTAGTCCATCCACTATAGTACCACTTGAATGAGAGTGGCACAACCTCTTTACAACCACTTCTCTTTTTACCTTGAAGAGAAGAATAAGAATAACAACAACACGAATCTTTCCAACACCTTGGAATCCGTTAATTAAAAACAATGATATTCAATAACAATAAATATATCTATGGAACCTCAATAAAAAATCAAATTAGGATTTCAGCAGAGGTTCGAAACGACATGCTTTTGAATGATGTGAATAGCAAAGCGTAGAAGCACTTGAAAGAAGCATGAGAAGCTCTGAATTTTTAGGAGTATTTCTATTGAAAGTTGTTTTTTTCAAAAGAGTTGTGTACAACCTCTATTTATACTAAAAAGTTTTCCTGAAAAGGAAGTTAAATTAGTAGATCAAAAAGCTATTTGGTCAATCAATTAAGTTATTTGATCATCACTAGTTGGTCGATTAATTAGCTTGGTTGGTCGATCAATAGGATTTTAATCAACTTCCTAAAAAGGATTGGTTTGATCAATTAACTAATTTGGTTGGTTGATCAATAGATTTTGGTCAATCAAGAGGGAAATTGGTCAATTAATAACCCTAAAAATTGGTTTTCAAAGAAGCGTGAAAAACTGTTTGAGTTTTATTTTTGAGATTCCATACAATAATATCCTAGACTCAAACAAAAAAGTAAAAGACACAAATCAGCAACCATCTGAACTTGATCCAAAACAGAAGCTTTAATCCAAGATGGTCCTGAAATATTAGTGTAGCAATAAATATAATTTTGATGCATCAAAACAGAGGTGCTTACACATCTTTCTTTTAACCAATGGACATTTGACCTCATTATGAGGAAATCTTCTCTCTTTTTGATATGCTCTCTTTAAAGTGCAACTCCACCTCATGGTCATTTCCATTTTACACTCTTCACTTTCTACCACACTCCAAAGAGCTCTCTCACATCCACTTCTCTTCTTCATCTACATTCATCCATTTTTTATCTTTTGCAGAGCACTTGAAAGCACCAAACGTCTCCTGGATGTTGCTAAATGCCTCTTGAGCCTTGCCAAGACATCTCCTATGCTCATTGGATGTCAGTTGCTGCATCCTCCTCAATTATTCTAAGGCCTCTTGTTAAGAAAGATCATATATTCTTCCTTTAGTAATCACTGCATCTTCTTACCTTGATCTTGTAATTTCTTTCAGTGAAAACTTTTATGTGGATATATTTTGTGCCCATGATTGACTCTCTTCTCTGATTTTTTCTGGTTTTTGGGAATCTCTTTGTAATTTCGTCTTAATATGACTTTTTGGGCATCTTGTTGCTCTTTCGGACATCTACTATTATGATTTCTATCTCTCAAAATATAGGACATTTGTTTGCATTTTTCAGTCATCTGATTTGTGATTTTAGACATCAAACTTTCATTAGACGTCTGGTTTTAGCTGCTTCTGTTAAGCTTGTTCTTCTCTCTTTTCCTCATTATGCCTTGTAGGAAGCAAAAGAGTGCTGGACCTAGTAACCCACCTCCTGTAGAAGAAGAACTACCTAATGTAATGGAACAATTTTGACTAACCAAAAAGGCCTCCCAAAAACTTAATAACTTTGAGAATTTTAAGGTTAAGTGTGGAAGACCAATTATATGGGATGACTTTAAGGATTATGGTCTCCTAGCCCTTTTTCAAGCCCAAGGAATTCAACATTTCTTTGATGAAGAATTTTTTCCTGGAGGAAAAATTCTTGGCATCTTTCCCGAGCTTGTGAAATTATTTTATGCCAATCTAGTGAATGACTCCACACCTACTACCTCTATCCTAAAATCTAGTGTTTTGAACGTATCTTTTACCGTGACCAATGAAGTAACTTCTTCTATTGCTTGCACCGTCAACTCAAGAGTTCAATGGTGGGACATTGCAAAAGAAGTAACTTTCTCCACTGTAACAAAAACATTAGTTAAAGATGATGTTTATTTTGAAGGGATGAAATTAGAATCTCATCATCTTAAGGTTGTGCCTCGCATTTTAGCTAGACTTGTCTCATGGAACTTGCATGGAAAATCAGGATCTTTTGACAACATTTCTAGGGAGATTGCCTACATCCTATATACTTTATTAAACCACACTAAAATGAATTGGTGTGATTTAATCATGGACACATTATGTAGCACACACCGTAGGAACCTTCCTTTAGGTGTCTTTATTTCCAACATGCTTCTTTATTTCAACCTTGATTTGAAATGTCAATTTGTAGATGAATCTATTAAGAAGTTTGACTGCACTACTTTACTTCTTATGGGTCTTAAGAAAGGAATTGAAGAAGAACAAGTTGAGGAAGAAGTTCCTCAGTCTCCACCTTCTCAATCTTCTCCTACTTCTTCACAAGTCCATCTCATGCTTCCCGATCCTTCTACTTATTCCTTCTATTCTACTTCTTGAGAATACTGTTGGGAAAATGTACAAGGAAATTAAGAGGCTTTTCAAAAAGCCATGTTTGATGAAATGAACCTTCAACTGAAGAGGCAACATGAAGATCATGATTATCTAAGGAGTTTTACAAATCAATATGCATTGCAGCTTTCTCATCTTGAAGACCACATGAAGAATTTGGAGTCAGGATACTCCAAACGAAAGAAGAAAAATTAATTTGTCTTTAGATGACTACTTTGCGCCATTTAGGAATTTACTTTCAATGTTTTAAAAAATTTGCCATGGTCATCTTTTTACTTTGATATTTTGTGAAATTATTGACTCTCTTGCAGTATGTACACTCTATCTTTCTCATACAAATTTGATTTCTATTTGAGTATGTCCTTGTCTTCTAGCATTTATTTTTTGCTAATGCCAAAAAGGGGGAGGCAAAAGTATCTAAGTTTTTTTTGATAGGGGAACTTTTATTTAAGGGGAGTATACCTTATAAAAAAAAATTTTGTCATTACAAAAAAGGGGGAGATTGTTGTTCAAATGTTTATAGTTATATTTTTTGATAATGACAATTGAGCTATTCTCTTGGAAAAGACTAACATATTGCCGGAAGGATTTAAAGAAAAGGATCAAGGACAAGGAAGGAAAAAAGAATTTCATTTTCAGTTTATTTTATTTGTTTAGATTGTTAGAAGCCTTGAATTATCCTTAGGATGTCTTCAGAATTTTCATATTCATATTGGTATCCTTAAATTTGTAAAGAGTTACTTATGTTGGTTTTTCAGACGTCTCATTTTCTCTTCAAGCGTCTGAGTATGATTTTTAAGATGTCCGATCTACTTCTCCAGACATCCAATATCTTGTCTAGAGTCTAGGTTAATACCAGTCTTTGCAACCACTATCATCTAGATTTTTTCAGACATCTGTTATCCTCCTTAGACGTCTATTATTGTCTTTCAAACGCCTCCTTGAGTTTTTTAGATCTCTTTCACTCAATAGAACAATAGTCATTATCTTAGGTGTCTTTCAGACATCTGTCGTCTTCTTGAGCCATCTGAAACTTACCAAAGTTCACTTGTTATCCAATGATCAAATTGACCACAATTGATTTTGTCAGTTTTTCTTTTGATTTTTGACAGTTGTAGGTCATCAGACTTCCTTACATTTTTTCAAACGTCTAATGATTCTTTTTAAGATGTCTAAATTTTTGTCCAGACATCCAATAAAACATCTAATAATTTATCTTAGATCCCTGTTTGGGTCCAATTTCTTTCCAATAACAATTACTTTGACCCTAGAACTTTTTTAAACGTCCAATTTAATTTTCAGATGTCTGAAACTATATGTTCAGATGTCTAAGTTTATGTTCAGACATCCCTATATTTGATCTTATAAAATCGAGTAACAACTACTTTTCTCTCGAGTTTTTTAAGACATCCTGGTTTATTCTCAGACATCTGAAATAGTCTTTTCAGACGTTTGTCTTGGTTTTTCAGACTTCTAATACAGTCAGACTTTGAGTAAATGAATTGTAGCCATTCTACCTTAATTTATTCAATTTCAATTCAAATTCCAACAACTACCTAGGCTTAAATCTGACCTCCTACACCTATATATACCCCCATAGGTACCCTTAAGATAATACAAAAAAGAAAAAAATACATGATACTTATTTTGCAAAGCTTTTGATCTTTTTTGTACTGCTGTTGCTCTCTTGAGCTCCATTTGTGTTGTTGTTCCTTTGAGAGCAAACCTTCTTTCTGCTGCTCATAGGTTTTATAAGGGAGTATTTTAATTCTTTTATTCAAGGCTTATAAGAATATATTATTTTTTATTGCTTATTTGGGTACCCGATTTGTGGGTTTCTCATTTCCTCTTAGTAGAGAGGCAAAACTCTTCTTGAGGTTTGTCCAGGAAGAGGGGAATTGTAATATTACTTGTTGTTAGTAATTCTTACTTGGGTAGGGGCAAAATCCTAGATTGAGAGATCTATGTACAGGTTTTTCCCGCAAGGGTTTCCTCTCTAAGTACCTGCGTGTTGTTGCGATTGGTTCATATTTTTTTATACAATTCAACCCCCCCTTCTTGTGCCACTAACACAACAATGCATGGTGCGATCAGCACACGAAATCTAAGGAGCCAGCGAGCACCAACATGCGACAGTGGCTCTTTACCCAGCCTTTAACCCTTCCTAAGCCTATATAAAGCCTCTTACACCACCCCTTGCTAGCCATCACTTCCTATGCTACTCCCACCTACTCTAAAACTCCAAAGAGCCCTCCAAACTCCCAAGAGCTCTCCCAAGCTCTAAGGATTCTGTTAATGGTGTAGAAATCCCTTACTCTACCAAATATTCATCCTTCACCTCACCACATTTATATGAAATCCTAGAGTTGTCCCCTCACCTCCACTCAAGAAGCTGATCATCTCCACCTCCTCATCCCCATTCTTATTTGCTTGGCCAAGCATTCCTCTACCAGGTTTCTCCTATGCCTCATCCCCGTCGTCCTGCACCTCACCTACGTCCTCTAGATGCCGCCAAGCATCGTCGTCTTGCCGAATAGCCGCTTTGAGAGATTCTTCTCACCTCCCTCTCTTTTATTCTATTTTGCATATTTCTGTTTCTTTACTTTTAGTGTAATTGTAATAAACATTACTTTGTCTCAATATATCATATTTCCCTATTCACATAAAAACACAAAAAAAATTACAAAGGTGAAAAACTATAAAAAAGAAATAACCCAACGTGGATTTTGGAAACCGAACGTAGCCTCCCTATGTTCGACCCGGAACTCACCTTTTATTTGGTAATTTATTTGATATCGGATTTTTCTGCAACTCGATGACTTGGGTTTCTATTTTAGGAAACCCTAACCTATTTTCACGCTTGAAAAATCCATACATCATCCATCTTCTTTTTCCTTGGTCCTGTCATTCGTGCAACTTTGTGAGGACTGGCATCATGGGATCTATACATTGGCTTCAAGCTTCCATTGGATTCACAATAAGTCCACCTTTTATATTATACTTGATCTTTATGTCCTACAAAACAAGATTACAATTCACAATAAGTCCACCATTTTCGTTTGGGTCCACGATTGTTAGTTTGTGTTACCTTTTTAGGCAAACTACCTTTCTCAACTTTTTGGTTGGTATTAGAACTAGATGCTTCATGGTCATTTTTAGGTTTATATCATAGCTGAAATCTTATGGTAGTTTGGGTTTGTGTTCATAGTAATTTGTGAAGATGACTTCCTTTTGTAAACTTCACTAAATCATTTACAAGAGTAGCAAATTTTTCTTTAAGTTCATCAATATCTAGCTTTAAGTCATTTATTTTTGCTTTAAGTGTTGTGATTTCAAGAGATAGCTCTTGATTTTGTAAAGCAAGTTTTTCTATTAGTGTATTTTCCTCATCTAGAGTTTTTGCTAGTCTTCTATTTTCAACTTTGAGAGACTTAGCTAGATCATGCATTTCATAAAAAACATCTAAAAACTCATCAGGTGTGAAAGAGTTTACCTCATCTTCTAAAGCCATAAATCCTAGAAGATCTTCTTCACCGGAGGTTTCTTCTTAGCTTGAGTTTGACTCATCCCAAGTTGGTTGAAGAGCCTTCTTCTTCCCATCTTTCTTAGAGAATTTCTTTGTTTTCTTTCTTTCTGTCTCTTTTTTAAGAAGTGGACAATCCTTTCAAATATGTCCCTTCCTTTTGTAGTTGTAGCAGATGAAAACATCTTCCTTTGAATCTTCCTTCTCCAGTTCCTCCTGTTCTTTAGGAACTTTCTAAATTTTCATGATAGAAGGGCAATGTCATCTTCTACCTCACTACCTGATTCGTCTGAGTAGTCGTTAGCTTCGAGCACTATGTCTTTCTTCTTTGTTCCTTCATTTTCGTTCTCCTTTATATGCTGAAGTTGAACTTCGTACGCCATGAGACTGGCGATTATGTCATCAAGTTGTAATGTTGTCAGATCCTTTGACTCCTAGAAGGCAGTAGTCTTCGTTTCCCAATCGTTGGTGAGAGATCAAAGAATCTTGCTTACTAGGTGTTTACAGGGCTATTGAGGGTTTTAAATATTCATTAGTTGTAGTAACGCCTCCATTGCTCGAAAACAAATATAATTTATAACTCGAATTTGAAGTCCGAGGTCGAACACAGGGAGCAAGTGTTGCAATTCACACGCTAATTGAAATGAATGTATACATGTGCACAAGAAATAAGCCAAGAAAGATATTCAATGAATAATATCTACTCAAATATGATATTCAATGCTAAGCAAGAGTATATCAAGAATTCTGTGAGACAAAAAGAATGGAAATGATCCTAAAAAGTGGTGATTTAAATCACCTTTTAGATCCACATTTAAGGATGCATCTCAATTTATTCAAATAACCCAACAGTAGCTCAAACACTACAGTGATAAGACGAGAGGCTTAGCAATTAGACGTCTTAACAGAAGACAAGCACAAGCCATCTCTTCTTCTTCAGAACCTCTTCTCCTTTAAGTTCTTTTCCTTCACAACTTCAAAGGAATCAATCTCTTCTGCAACTAAGTGTTGCACAGGGACACTCTTCAGAGAGCAAAACCCCCCTTCCCCACTCTCTCTCTTTCCTTTCCTTTCCTCCTTTCAGAACCGGGTTTAGGATCGGGTATACTGGTAATCGGATCCGGCATGTTGGCCAGGCCCATGTGCGTGGGTCACGGGCGAGGCATGTAAGGCATGTGTGCAGGGGACCCGACCCCCCAATGTTCTGGGAGAATGGGTAGATTCACATAATCACTTTATACGCTATTGTCGCCTCTTCCTTTCACGAGGTGGGACTAAGTCTCACCCTCTTCATCGCTCATCTGCAGTAGAGGAGGCTTCCTCAATTGGAGCAGCAGCAAGGGGTGGCGCCTTAAATTGTCCACCTGGGAGTGGTCCTGGGATGTTTTCGCTTAACCTAGGGGTGTCACCTGGGGCATTCGCAACCTGGAGCTTGAAGAACAACGTCGGAGATTAGGCACGGCGGCGAAGAACAGTGAGCACCTGAGAATCAAGAACACAACCTCTCGACCACATTAACAAGCTCATAAGCATCATCGGAAGTTGTAGAATGTGGCAGCGATGTTTTCATGATGTTTGATGAAGCATGGAGGTCGGACCACCTTGGGGAAGTTGGTGTGGAGATGGTTTGTTCTATGGAGAGCTAGGGTGAGCGATGGAGCAAAATAGGAGAGGGCTTTTGACGGAGGGAGTACTGCGAAGCTTTTGGAAGTGGAGCGAGAGTGTTTGCTAGTGCGTAATGGTGGCGCAAACTCGCCAAAGTATGTGCCGGAGTTGTGGAAGATGATGAGGGAGGCGGTGATATGGTGGTCAAATTAGGAAGTTAAAGGGAGGAAAAGAAAGGAGAGAGAAAAAGGGAGCTTAAGGACCTAGAATTGTGGATGAAGGAGGTAGGACGGCATCGGTTGTGGTTGGCCGGCACCAAGGATGAAGGATTTCTCTGACAAGGGAGACGGGGAGGAAGGAGCTAGGGTACCTCTAAGTTGACCATCGAGAGGTGGAGGAAGTCAAGGAGGAAGGAGACACTCCCAAATTGGTCATTGGGAGGCCGTAGGATGACGGAGGAGGAGGCTCGCCGGGGCTAAGGTGGAGGTGCTCGGAGAGGGAGTTTGAAGAGGGTTTTTGGGCCAAAACCTAGCTAAGGAGCATGGCCTTACATTGGGCATGCTTTTATAGGGCTTAGGGTGGAGTTCCAAGCTTGGAAACTTTGAGATTCTTGCGCATGTGGGATACGCACATCTCCCATGTGTTCGCATGGGAGATTGGGAAAGAATTGGAGTCCAAGGCTGGGTTTGATTGAAAGAGAATTCCTCAAGGAATCTCTAGTTCAAATCTGGGACTGATTGATTGAGAATCGAGCGAGAAGTCCTCGCTCGAAACTCGACGGTGAAGGTTCAACCTTCCAAAAATGGCACGAGGACCTTTTTGCAAAGAACGATGATAAGGTAGGGACCTGATTGTAATTAATTCAATGTTAGGGACATCTGTGTAAGAAAAAGAATCAGACAAGACTAAAATGCAAACTAGGTCAAGATGATCTCTTATTAGACCCAAATTTTGGTACAAATCTGATTTGGACTCAAGGAATCTGATGGTGAAGTTGGATTTAGGTTTTAACTTAGTTTGAATAGGTAATTTATGCAAAAATCCAAATTAGGGCAAATGTCTGTATGAGACTGTTTTAGGTTAAAATGGGCTCTGATGGTCAAATCAAGGATGCCAAACCCTAGAGAATACTTTTTTATGATTTTGAAAGGGTTTAGGTGAATTTCATCCAGACCAAAACCTCAATTAATTAAGCGGGTCAGTTTTTAGGGTTTCAGATGTCATTTAATTCTCATAACACGTGAAAACCTGCTTTTGTCTGCATGGACCCTCTTGTTAGACTTTAATGCATATTGGACCTTTAATAAACCCCTGAGAAAACTCACAGTTATTCTGTATTCATGATATGATGGTAAAATTGTAGTTTTAACCTTGGTTTCATGTTAAACTCTCAGAAAGGGTGTGCAGTGAATTATGGTCCTTTGGCGGTTATGTAGGAGCATTTATTAATGGAATATGACTAATTAAAGCTAGATATGGCTAGTGATGACGTTATCATCATACCCCCATGCCTAATATTTGCTAATCCCTTAGCAAAATCTTATGAAAAGAACTCGAATTCTAGGTCATGCCTTGATGCTCAAAGTCCTGATTTTTTTTCTTCTTTTTAGAAATTAGGTCAGAATGCCAATAATAGGCCTAGAGGTACTTAAGTACCAACCAAGATCCAGACCTGAACATCTTTAGCCTCAGTCTTCAACAAAGGTCTCTAAGGCCCACAGAAGCTAACTTAAGGTTTATTGAACCTAGCGGTTAAAGCACCAGTGCTTGTAACATGGCTAGTCCAAGTTTAGTTTGCAGTGCATTTTTATAAGAGAGATAGAAGAATTTTTACATTTTCAAAGAGATTTTCTCTCTCTTTTTTCTTGATTATTTCTAGCTTTGGATTAGCTTAACAACACGGTCTATATCGGATTCCTTGCTCCCACCATCATTCCTCGTAGGGTCCCTAGCATTCGATGCTTCGAGATAGCACTGCTCATGGTAACCCCTAGAACCCTGGCTTCCGACACTTCAAGATAGTTCCGCCCATGGCTTTCTATAACTAAATTTAGGCCCTAGCAATCGACATTTTGAGATAATCCCACCCATGGCACCTGAACTAGCACAAGGTGCTTACATGCCCCCGGTAGGATATTTAGATATCCTAGGAGACAAGCACCGAGGAGACGGTATGTTATTACGCATCTTTAAGGGGAATTTCCCACATCTCCGCTCTAAGAACTCGTCCAAATCAACTTGTGTTGATAAGCCACTCCTAATCTAGATAGCTTTTTCATAACAGGAAATGTTTTTGCATGATTTTGATCATTAAGCACACTGAACCAAACTATGCGTGGATTAGAGTGCTTAGGTTACTGAGTCCTGCAAACTAGAGGTCAGTTATCGAGGTCGAATAATCCCTACGCCTCAGGCCTAATACATAAGCTTCACATTTTCCTCAACCTCTTGATGATTATCCAGATCTTAATGGATACTTGAATTTTTAAGCCCTAAAATAAGCCCAAGAGGCCTAAGATCAGCACTCATAGTAATCTCTTTATCTCTTTGTCATTCTAGGGCTTAATATTTTTTTTCTCTTTTGATTTGTTCTAGAGCTTAAGTAGATTCCATCATCTTTTACTAATGACTCTTTTTTTTTTTTCAAATTGTAGCTCCTTTTCGACATTTAAATCACCTCCTCTCTTCCTCCTCAAGAATGTTATGCAATTAATTACACAAAATTTCCTCCCCCTTCTCCATTTTTTTGTTCTTTTTTAATTTTATTATTATTATTATTGGTTTATTGAATATAAGTAATTTTTTGTTAGAACCCTTTAGAAACTTAAATTTTTATGTGTTTACACTTTAACACCCCCCCATGCCTAAGTTTTGCAATGTCCTCATTGTAAACCAAAGGGTATGGAATCAGCTTGGTTCATGGGTTAGAATAGGGTCAATGGGTGGGTGAATGGGTTAGGATGACTGTTGCGGACAATTTTAGGCTCTGGTACAAGTACCGGAGGTAGGGTCAGTTGTTCTAACTCTGAACTCAAAGTGCAGTATACGTGAAGCTCAAAAGGATAATCAGAAGGATCTCAGGATTTTTGGAATAACGAGTTGCCTCCCGTTAAGTGCTAAATTCAATGCCTTCAGCTAAGCAGAAAGTGGTCATGGAGAAGGAGTGGTCAAATCAATGGAGTTTTGTAGAACAAGCACCTTAATCAATAGCTTGGTTGGTCCAACAGGGTGCTTATTCAGATCAACAGGCTGATGATGTAGCCCAAACCCAATCAGTCTGGTGGGTTGATGGATGTGGATCAAGAGATATGGTGCCCACCAGATACTTTGTGACTCAGAAGGATGTGGAAATGAAAATCCAAGGTTTGGCTGATACCAATCAGCCTGGTCAGAGTAGGGATCCTCAAATGAGAATGGATCTGTGGAGGATGTGAGATCCCTACGAGAGTAATCAAAGAAGGATGGGGCGTGATTATTAGTCTGATCGATATCTCAAACTCAATCACAATGTGGAGAGGAATCAGGTGCGACCGGATCAGAGAGAGGAGAATCAGAATAGAAATTGATTCTGATTGCAGGTCAGGGTGGGATCGGATTTGAGCGGGTTATGTATGTGTTGTAGAAGAGGTGGCTTCCAAGAGAACTGTGTGAGTGCTCCTCTAGAAAACGTTCAAAGGTAGGTGTATCTAGAGAGTCCTCATAGAGCCCATCAAAGTCAAATGTAAATGCCTAGAGAGTGCTTATAGGATCATGAAAATCGAAGTCAAGAAAAGATTCAAACTCTGGATTGCATATAATCTCGGCACTTGTAGTTTCTTAATCCTGTAGATCATAAAGGAATGATTCCAAGTCAATGGAACTTGATTTTGAATCGATGATCTCAGGATCAGGGACTTTAGAGTCAGAGTTGAAGAATGGGTCATGGATGATAAGGTCGTAAATTGGCTCGTAGTCATTAGGAAACAAAGATTCTTTGAAATCAAAGTAAGATTCGAAATTGTTGAAGAACTTGCAAAGATCGTGTTCTAAACCTAATTCCAAATCAGATGTTCCACCACAGAGTGAATCGAGATGTGGAGAAGCAGCAACCTAACTTGGATCTAACCTAAACTCAGAATCCGAACTCAAAATGGTGTCCTTGTTAGACATGGGCTCGGGTTCTTGGCTCCTCGAAGAGACCCAATCGAATCCCAACTCTTCTAGCTCCTCGATTTTTGTGTCATAAATTGGCTTGATTTCTGACAAATCTAGCTGTATCTCGAAAGAGTCTGGAGAGGTGTAGTCATCAAACATAGGCCTAGAATCATAATTCAACTAAAAAATCTGAGTCTCATCACATGGGGCCTCATAATTATCCCAAATAGGCTCAAATCTAGATTCTAGGTTAAGGGTAGGGATTGGATCACTAAAATCTAGGTTGGGCTCTATTGGGATCTCAAAATCATCATCGAGAATTACCTTAACAGGGTAAGGCTCAGGATTTACATTCCCAAGGAGTTCTATTTTAATCTCATCATTACAGGTGTTTGGGAATTCAAAGCTAGGCGAACCAAGTTCTCGTATCTCTAGGGCTGGCTCAAAATCGGGATCACCTACAATTGGATCTTCCCAACCCAACTCAAGATCAGGCATATTAGTCTACTCATAAGTTGGATCATATTTCATCTGGGTTGGGGATCCACAACAACCTTGATTCTCGCACATAGGATTTAGGAAATCAATTGATGCTCAGTCATATTATATGATGTTTTGCTAAACACTTGGGGAATGTATGGGTATTTTTGTTCGATAATATGTTTCAACAATTTTATCATCTCTTCTCGTTTCTCAAGGTCATCTTGATGTCTTTCCCAAAGTACATGATTTGTCAAACATTGGAGATATTGAAAGTTATGCAATTTCTCTACTTCAATATATCCTGTCATGAGAATATCCCGAGTTGATCCATTTGTTATTTGTGTCAATATTAATTGGGCACAATTTGCAATAAAGGCTGTCATTTCTGGGATATTAACCTGAATCATGCTGACTGGATTTGAGGTTTTGTCATTAACTCCATAAAATTTCAAGGCATCCTCAATCATTCTATCTCTCATGGACATTCAGGATTCAGGTTTCCTAAATGGTCTTCCTAAATTGCCATGCTGCATCTTCAAATCAGGTGGTGGATCAGAATGTAAAATCAAATTCAGGTTCATATCGAAGTGATCCGATCAGATCAGAAATCCCGTAGACGATCTAATGAGGCCTCTTAGGTTAAAAACCCAAGGACCTTCCTATGTGTGTGCTCTAAAGAATAGATGAGGGAATGGATATTAATTGGACCCAATCAAGGCACCCAAAGACTTTTGGATGACTAAGATTGTTTCGAGGCGGATGATACCTCTGAATTAGGAATCCGCACACACGAGAAATACCTGGGCAGCCAGGAAAGGAGAGCCCTACAAAGACCCCTACACAGTAGAGCATCCCCATGGGTTATAGGGTTTCCCCCACCCAACCTTCCTTGTCACTACGGTTACAAGTAGACCGGAATGTACGGGCTTAAGTCCTTAAGTCTAACAATTTTATTCCTAATTTGTGCCTTGCATTTACTTGATTAGAAGTTGATTTGACTTGTGACCTAATTTGGAGGTTGATTGACCCACAAAGTAGACCAACTTCACCTGATCTGCCCTAAAGATGTCAAAATGAAATCTAGGTAAGACCCAGAAATCACCCTGAATTGACTTAGTTTATTAGGTCCAAGATTTTAAGGTTCAAGTGAAATTAGAGCATGATTTTTAGGATTCTTCTGATTAGGTCTTTTCAGACAGGAGCTTGGGTAGCACACAAATGCGGGAGGATTTATTTCCTTTTATGCAGGCAAATGTGAACTAGCACTGCAGAAACCCTGATGTAGAAACCCTAATTGGCTCTATTCTGAATCCAATTTGATCTTTAAAATGTTCTTCTTGGACTTCAAACAAGAAGTGCACAGTCCAAGAAGATTAGAAGCTAAGCATAATCCCTAATAGGTATAGAAAATTATGGTTAGGTTCTCTAACAGAATCGTCTCGACTTCAATCAGATATGAAATTTTTCCACAAATCAGAGAAACTTGCTTTTTAGGTGAAAAAAGTTTCTATGAAACTAAGGTTGGTGATTCCTAATTGATTGTTTCCTATTTTATCTTCCCAAGATTAGGAGGTTGGTTTATGAAGAACATAAATTACCAACCTCGAGAGTGGCTAATTTGCGTGGAAGATCTCTTCATGAAGTACCTCGCAAAATCACAAGAAAATAGATAGGGCAAGTTAGTGCTCAAATATAATCAATTAAAACAAAGAATAGTGATGAATTGCGTGTTGCTCCCCGGCAACGACGCCAAAATGTTTACAGGGGTATTGAGGGTTTTAAATATTCGTTCATTGTAGTAACGCCACAATCGCTCGAAAACAAATACAATTTATAACTCGAATTTGAAGTCTAAGGTCGAACACAGGGAGCAACTGTTGTAATTCACATGCTAATCGAAAGGAATGTATACATGAGCACAAGAAATAAGCCAAGAATGATATTCAATGAATAATATCTACTCAAATATGATATTCAATGCTAAGCAAGAGTATATCAAGAATTCTGTGAGACAGAAAGAATGGAAATGATCCTAAAAAATGGTGATTTAAATCACCTTTTAGATCCACATTTAGGCATGCATCTCAATTTATTCAAAAAACCCAATAGTAGCTCGAACACTACAGTGATCAGATGACAAGCTTAGCAATCAGACATCTTAATAGAAGGCAAGCACAAGCCCTCTCTTCTTCTTCAGAACCTCTTCTCCTTCCTCAAGTTCTTTTCCTTCGCAACTTCAAAGGAATCAATCTCTTCTACAGCTAAGTGTCGCATAGGGACACTCTTCAGAGAGCAAAACCCCCTTCCTCGCACTCTCTTTCCTTTCCTTTCCTCCTCTCAGAATCGGGTTTATGATTAGGTATACGGGTAATCGGATCTGGCATGTTGGCTAGGCCCGCGTGCGTTGGTCACGAGTGAGGCATGTAAGGCATGTGCGTGGGGGACCCAACCCTCTAGAGTTCTAGGCGAATGGGTAGATTCACAAAATAACTTTATACACTATTGTTGAAGCGAAGAATCATCACAAATAGATTTGAGTTTGGAAAATCCATTATTGTAGTATGATTTGTGAATAAATCCGTCAACAAATAAATTTTACTGAAACTTGAGAAGATTCCGAGTCGAACACAGGGAGGCTATGTTGAATTGAAATCTGCGATTATATTTTTTTGTAATTTTTGTTTAAAGGTGAGATACTCATAGTGAATCAATAATAAACTAGAGAGAGAGAGAGAACAAAACACTTTTATAAACTGGATAATGTTTTTACAACTAGAAAGTGGAAAATGTTACAACTAGAAAGCAGTAAACGAGAAGGGAGGTGAGAAATTATCCTCCTCATCGGCTGCTTAGAGGACGAGCCAGAACAGGCAATGCCTGAAAGATGGAGAGTGGAGACGGGAGACGAAGAATGAAGCTGGAAGAACTGGGGGCGAGGTAGGACGTCGTCGTCGCGGGATCCACTTCCAAAATGGGGGCGAGAAGATGACCATGAGAGCTCCACGAACAGGATGAGAAGTGGACAAAATTTTTGCTTTTAACTCTAGAGGAGCATCCTGGGTTTGGGACAAGCTTCTTTAGAGCTTTGGAGAGGGCGAAAGGTGAAGGAAGGGATGAATGAAATGTGGGGAGTGTAGGCCTTTTTATAGGTGTAGAGATTAGGGGCAAATGGGTCATTTTAACCTTAAAACATTAATATAGGGGTCTTTAGTGAGTGACGGATTTAAGTGTCACTAAAGACCCAGAACGTGGCCGAAGCTCGTACGCATGCACTGCCCCCACCTCTTCCTCTGTTTCAATGCCTAAGCAAGTCCAGACAACCTCAGTCATCTGATTGCGAGATTGAACGGCTTAAGATCATCCGCACCCGCTCTACATCGCGTGCTTGTGCGTACGATCAAGCGTCCATTAGCACGTCTGATCACACGTGCATGAATCACGCCACCTAGGCGTGACACGTGGCTCTCCTGCCGCCACTCATCCTCGAACCAGTGGTCACAATTGGCCCGCACCCGCTTGCGTCCCAGATTTGAGGCGCATGTGGTCTCAAACCACGACCTCCGCGTCACCCACAAGCTCGAGACCAATGGGCCAAGTCGTCCTTTGAGGCGTGCTTTGGATTTGGGCGCAAGCTCTTTTAGCCGTTGGATCTTGATCCAACGGTTGAGATGATCCAACGGTTGAGATCGTCCATGCGGTTGAGGACAAAGAGCAGCGGTGGGTCCTTGGGCCAATTGAGCAACTGGGATGGCGCCACGTGGCACCATCTTAGCCATCCATCTTCTATATCTTGTAGATGGTGCCACAGATGTCGAATTGGATCGATTTTCGTGCAGTTGGGCTGCGATCATCAATCCAAACTCATCCGTGCAATCAGATTTGTCATCTGAAGAACAGATTTACACCACATGGCCCCTTGACCTCTGATCTTTCTCGGACTGCATATGATGTTATGGAAGTTCGATCGGGACGATCTTGGAGTTATTGAACTCCAATCATCACCCTGATCAGATCCGTACGGTAAGATCTTCAATCCGAGGCCCTGATTAAATATTGCTTATCCCTAACCACCAAAAAGAGTAAATTACTATATAATTTATACACTTTGACCTAATTACATGATGATGCATGTTATACAATATTTACAATGTTTGATGCTTCTTCGGCACTACGAACATGCATAAATAGACATTTTAGGCTATTCAGATGCATACACATTACACCCCCATGCCTATCTTTTGCTAGTCCCTAGCAAACACTATATGCTATCTATAAAAGAATTAAGTCAGATTTCTTGGGTAAAAGTTATTCTTCAACACTAGGAGATTTTTACTAAGGACCTGAACTATAAAGACACAATAGTGCCCGGGTGTCTGCCAAAATGTAGACCGCCACAAGCCCTCGCCTTATTCAAAGAAGGATCTTTTTCTTCTTTTCTTCTTGTCTAATTTTTTTTGGATTTTTGAGTTTAGGGTTTCAGAGCAGCCTTCTACGGCCACTCAACCCACCCAAGACTCGAAGAGAACCCTAAGTTCTAAGCATCTTTATGTGTGAAATGTGATAGACTCACTAATTGACGATTAGAACGAACTTCCGGTTTCTACTCCTCTAGGTGACCTTGAAAAGAAATTCTGCCTAAAGGTGTATCTATTCGATCGGTAGCTTTCTCCCTACCTTTATTTTTATGGGGTCAACACAAGGGCAAACCCTGTGTATATCTCTCCAGCTTATTCTACTTCTCCTCTTCTTCCTAAGTATTTTGGAATTATACGTGTATTTCTTGAGCTGAGATCTGGACAGCCAACCAATGGGCTGTTACCCATGATAACTTGCCAGGTATACTCGTGCGGTGAAGTGTGACTTATTTCTTTTTTTTTCTTTACTTTTCTCCTTTTCTATTTTTTTTCTTTTCTTTCTGAATATTTTTCTTTTCTCTCTTCTTTCTTTAAGTAGGTGGCTTCCCTGATCTAAGATTTACATAAAGGCAACAGGAAAAGAATGGTCGTGTGACTGGGCTCTGAACAACCTACCAATGAGCTATTACCCATGATAACTTGCCAACCATACCACCCTAGAAGGTTCATTAACTACCCAAGTTTCGTTAAAACTATCAAAAAGTGAGTTAATGCAAATAGTGTGTAGATGCTTAAACTTAAAAATCCCCTCAAATTAGAGGTCGGGTTGATAAGTCGTGTACTTATTACTCTAATTTATTTAATCAAATTGAAGTAAATTCAGAATGACGAGGACTCGATAAACAAATTCACATTTTAGTGGACACCTGGGCTAATTAAGCCCAAGGACTTGAAGGGTCTAAGTGTTCAGATCCTACTGTATTATTCCCTAAGGTTGAAAAATCCTAATGCCAATTATTCTTTCCTAATTCAATTTTTTTTTGGGACAGAGAAATAAGTAGAATTTACAAGGATTCCACAAAGCTGACAAAATGATTCAGAAATGAATCCACTCCCATGCCTAGCTAATGTAATGTCCTCATTGAAAATAAAATGCATGAGAAGTAGGGTAGAATGGAAAAAATATCACCTGTATTCCATGATGCTTGGGTCAGCTCTGAGTCAGATAGTACAAGTGCTGAGTTTAATGCCATTAGCTAGGCGAAGTCCAGCCAAAGAAGTCATATTAAGGTTAAAGCAACCTTACTGTAGATGGGTTTTAGAATAACACAGTCAACATAAGGTTTCAGACGTTGTCCATTGATCTTAAAAGAATTACCTGTCTTTGTGTCAGAGATCTCAATGGCTCCATTGGGAAATATTAGATCGATGATGAACGGGTCGTTCCACTTTGACCTAAGCTTGCCGGGGAAGAGCTTAAGTCGAGAATCAAAGAGCCAAACCTTCTAGTTCAACTCAAAGCTCTTATGGGAAATCAGTTGGTCATGAAGAGCTTTCGTCCAAGCCTTATAGATCTTGGAATTCTCGTATGCATTGTTTCTAAGCTCCTCCAACTCAGATAGTTGTAGCTTCCTGTCTTTCTAGCTAAACTTAGATCCAAGTTGCATTTCTTCATCGCTCAAAATGCTTGACTTTCAATCTCTACGGGTAAATGGCACACCTTTCCATACACCAGACGAAACGGTGACATGCCGATAGGCATTTTATATGCCGTACAATAGGCCCAAAGAGCGTCTGTTATAACCCGACATCAAACGTCGTTTAAGACATCTGGGAGTTGGTCCAGACGTCTTGTCAGACATCTGGAAGCCTTCCCAGATGTCTGGAAATTAATTTTTTTGGCGTACGGGTTCGCTTCTGCGTGCGTAGACTGAACCGCCACCCTCCTTCTTCTCTTTCCTTCCTCCCTGCAGGAGCAGACACCTTTTTCTCTCTCTCTCCCCACAACAGCCTTCAAATACCCCTCTCCTCTCCCTCACCCTCACTCCATTGCCTTCTTCTTCTTCTTCCTGTCAGTGAGTGAGTGAGCGGGCGAGGGCAGCAGCAGCTGCTGCTGTGAGTGCGTGGGGAGGAGGGGCTGCTGCAAGAGGGAGAGAGCTGGACCGCGAGGGTGCGAGCTCGCCGGAGCAACCTGGGTCAACCTGCGGGTGCGCAGCAGAAGCGTAGTGTTGGGGAGGAGCTGCTGCAGCTCAGATAGCAGGCGAGCGCGGCGCGGCACGGCCGTGCACTGCGGGCGGAGGGCAAGGAGGTCCTGATTCTGGGAAAATTTCCCAGAATTAGACGTTTGGACATACATCCAGACGACGCAGGAGACGTTTGGAGGAAGGTCCAGACGTTTGAAAGGTACGATATTTTTCGATCCCTTCTATTTTCTCGTGTACGGCCATGCAGCCGTCCCGCCAAGGAGTTCTGCTTCATTTCGTGTTGAGGACGATCGCGTGTGCATGCAGGTCTCGTTCGGGAAGGCACAAGGGCATGCCCTCCCACGCAGATCAGACGTCTGGGCACAGCATCAGACGACGGAGGGGGTCTCCAGACATCTAGAGTGACAGTCGGACGTCTGGAAACTAAGTCTAAATGGTTCAGCGGCAGTTTGGACGTCTGAAGGACCACGCAGGATCAAGGTATGACCTGAGCCACAGTTTAAGACGTCTGGAAGATGTTCCAAATGTCTGATTTTGGGCAGACTTGTTATTTTGACCCGTTTAGGGTCCGTTCGGAGTCCGTTTTCCGCGTTTCAAGTTTCGTTCTTCTCAGATTTAGTTCCTCTACCTATTTACAGTATTTGTATCCTATTTTGAGTAGCTCCTTGTAATTGATCCTTGTGTTAGGACCCCATTCCATTGCGACTCTAGGGGTTGCGGAGGCATGCGGGCTCGCCGATCACGCCCCCAGTACTCCCGATTTTGCGGGTAGAGTGGTCCTTTTAATTATTTATCAAAAATTATGCACTTGTGAAATAATTAATAGTCTAGGGTGTTGCATGAATCCTAGGACTGAAAAACTAGATTGAATGATAGATCCTAGGGTATTGCATGAATCCTAGAACTGGAAAACTAGATTGAAAGATAGATCCTAGGATATGGCATGAATCCTAGGACTGGAAAACTAGATTGAATATATATACATTGCAGTCTTGGAAAAGTAGAAAGGAAATGATAACTTCCTGTAATTGGTTAACAGCTGCCTGTTTATGAATGGATAATTACTGTTGAGAACATGGGCTATATGAATATAAAGCTGAAATGATGAAACCTAAATTGGCTGAGTTAAAAGAGCATGAACCCTATGGGGAATTAGGAGTAGAACTCCTAGGGAGTGGATGGAATAGAATTGCGGAAGTGAGCTAGCCCTTGAGTACGGAGTACCAAGGAGAGCGACTGTCCCCCTGTTTAGTGCAGAGCGGAGCTAGCCGCCCCAGGGACTCGGGTTAGGTCTGGCCACTTTGTACCGACTTTTGGCCCTCATGTACCCTGTACCAAGGAGAGCTACTAGTGTAGGGAGAGCACTAGCTATCCTACGGGCCCTAGGATTTTGCTAGCCCTCCTACACCGACTTGTTAAGCCCACTGGGCAAACCAGGGTAGTCAGGCGAGGGTGCACGGACTGTGAAGGGGCAAGACCCCTGTTTGGTTACTGTGGAGGGGTTGGACCCCTGTTACTAAGACCTATACTGGTTCCGTGCTGTGCTTTGGGGCACTCCTGTTAATGGAAACAACTGACTGCGTGCTAGTGCGGGGTAGCTACCCGTGCGTTTATCACACGTGCCGGAGTCACCGTTATGTCTGTCAGTGACCTTGGGGTGGTTGACTGAGGGTAGGACCACCACGGGAGACTCTCCAGGCCAGGAGAGCACCACGTGTTACTTCTACTTTTCGGAAAAGATTGCAATCAAGATCGTTCCCACGAGGAACATTCAAGATCAAGAGAAAGATTTGAGGAATAATTCAATAATTGAGTAAATGGAAAAATAAAGAAAGAGAATAAAAATATAACAGCTACTGTCCACCTTACTATTTTTCTTAGCTTTTGGTTGCCACTCTACTCAGCGTTTCGCTGGCATGTCACCTTTTCAGGACCAGGTGTTGAGCAGCCAGAGCCGGCGGCTACAGAGGGTGCTGGGCCTAGTAGAGCCCAGTAATTTTTACTTGTGTAGTACCCACTGTACCTTTTCTTCTGTTGTAGTGAGTAGTTTCTGTTACCACTGTACTCTTTTATTGTAAGCATCATGTTTATGTACCTATTTATTTCTTTACTGTTGTGGTGGTGTATACTATAGTAGTTCTTTTCTTTACTGCTGCATTTCGTTACTGCTAGTTATATACATGGTGAATGTGGTTTATTTTATTGCTCCTTTGGTTACTTCCTCATTGGACGACTGGGTCTTGGGATCAGTCGAGTCAGTCCGATTCTCGTGTCTCGTGGGGATTCGGGAATCGGGTAGTAACAGCGTCCTCAAGCTTTTGAGTCCAATCTTTTCGATCAGGCCTAACCGCCTTCTACACGATCTTCTTAATCTCCCGATTAGAGATCTCGGCCTATCCATTCATCTAAAGGTGGTAAGGTGTGGATATTTTGTGATTTACCCCATATTTTTTCAGTAAACTACAGAACTAGGCATTTGTGAAGTACCACCATCGTTGATGATGGCCTTCAGAATCCCGAACCGACTGAAGATGTTCTTTTTCACGAAATCGATGACCACTTTGTGGTCATTTGTTCAGGTGGGAATAGCCTCGATCCACTTGGACACATAATCAATAGCAACAAGAATGTATTTTTGTCCAAATGAAGGGAGGAAGGGCCCCATGAAATCCATGCCCCAAATGTCGAAGATTTCGACAGGAAGGATTGGGTTTAGAGGCACATATCTCTCTTGGTTATGCTCCCAAGTGGCTGGCATCAGGAACACGACCTCAAGAATTCTTGGGCATCCTTGAATAAAGACGGCCAATAGAATCCAGATTGAAGTATTTTTGCAGCCGTCATTTTCCTGGAAAAATGTCCACCACATGCAGATGCATGGCAAAACTCAAGTATGCTTTGAAACTCATTCTCCGGTACACATCGGCAAATAATCTGACAAGAGCTGATGCGATACAGTTCAGGGTCATCCCAGAAGTAATATTTGGCTTTAGATTTAAGTCTATCCCATTGTTGCTTGGTCCAATCCTGGGGTTTTGACCAACAGCCAAATAATTTACTATGTCTGCAAACCAAGGGGCTTGGACACCTGAAACTGCCAAAATAGTCTCGTTCAGAAAAGTATCAGTAATCAGAATATTCGGATGAGAAGAATCACTTAGAAGCCTTGAAAGATGATGCGCCACCACATTCGGTGCCCGAATTTATCTTTGATTTCAAGATCAGATTCTTGAAGCTGAAGAATCCATTGAATGAGCCGGGGTTTAGCATCCTTTTTGGCCAAGAGATATCTCAAGGCCGAGTAGTCAATGAAAATTATGACGTGAGACCTTAAGAGATAAGCCCTGAATTTTTCTAAAGCAAATATTATAGCTAGCAATTCCTTCTCAGTAACAATGTAATTCCTCTGGGCCTTATCCAGAGTTTTGCTAGCATAGTATATGACAGATGGCTTTCTATTGATCTTTTGACCTAAAATAGCTCTGACTGCATAATCAGAAGAGTCAATCATGATCTCAAATGGGGCTATCCATATCAGTGGTTGCAACACCGGAGCACAAGTGACTGCTGTTTTAAGAAAATCGAATGCCCTGCGGCATGATTCGTTGAAATCAAATGGCATATCTTTGGCAAGAAGGCTGCTCATAGGACGAGCAACCTTAGAGAAGTCCTTGATGAACCTCTAATAGAATCCCATATGACCGAGAAATAAGTGGATTTGTTTAACAGATTTCGGAGGAGGAAGTTTAGAAATAGCATCAACCTTAGCTTTGTCAACTTCAATTCCCCGTTTAGAGATTACATGACCCAAGACAATACCTTCTTATGTCATGAAATGGCTCTTTTCCCAGCTAAGGACCAATCTTTTTTTGATGCATCTTTTAAGGATCAATTCAAGATTAGCCAGACAAGATTCAAACAACTCTCCGAAAATGGAGAAATCATCCATGAAAATTTCCATAAACTCTCCCACCATGTCAAAAAATATGGCCAGTATACACCTTTGAAAAGTCGCAGGTGCATTGCAAAGCTCGAATGGCATTCTAAGGGAAGCAAAGGTTCTGTAGGGATAGGTGAAAGTCGTCTTTTCTTGATCCTCGGGATGGATAGGGACTTGATTGTATTCCAAGTAACCATCCAAGAAGTAAAAGTACTTTTGCCCGGCTAACTTTCAAGGATCTGATCGATCTAGTGCAGAAGGAAATGATCCTTTTTGCTGGTTGTGTTTAGCTTCCTGTACTCGATACAGACTCTCCAAGAGGAAGTTGAACGAGTTGTGACAGATTCTCCTTTCTCATTTGTCACAACAGTAATCTTGGCTTTCTTGGGAACAATTTGAACAGGGCTTACCCATGGACTATCCGAGATCGGATAGATGATTCCTGCATAGAACCACTTAATTTTTTTTTCTTGACCACTTCTCGCATATTAGGGTTTAGTCTCCTCTACATCTGGTGAGAAGGGCGGGATCCATCTTCCATGAAAATTCTATGATTGAAGTAAGATGGCTCAATCCCCCTAAGGTCATGGATGGTCCAACCAATTGCCTTTTTGTGTTCTTTTAGGACCTTGATCAGTTTAATCTCCTGCTCCTTAGTCAATCTAGCACTAATAATCACAAGGAGCATCTTTTTAGGTCCTAAAAATTGATATTTAAAACTCTCAGGCAATGGTTTCAGTTTGAGCAAAGGCGGGTCTAAGATGGAAGGTAAGGAGGATGCTGATAAAAATTCATCAAGACGATTGAGAGGAAGGGGCTGAAAGTGAACAAAATCAACCACCTCTTTAGAATGTGGCAGGTTTGCCACGAAGGGTTGTGGGTTGAGTTCATCGGCGCCAGAGGAACTCTCAATAGCCAGCCATACATGTCTCAATATTCAAATTATCTTCCTTGAGTTCCTTTATAAATCCACAATCCTCAAATTTATTAATCGCCTTGAAAATATCCAATTTCAGTTTCCGATCCCCAAAGGTGATTTCCATGCTACCGCTCTCATAGTTGATATTGGCCTTAGCAGTAGCCAAGAACGAATGCCCCAAAATGATGGGCATGTTCCTCAAATTCTCAGGTGTTACGACCCAGTTCCCAGATCCCTATAGGACCCGAGATCGGCTCGCCTCGACCAATCCCAAGACCTAGTCATCTAACGAGAAATAACCAAAACCAAGAAATAATACCACATCCACACATGCATTATAACTAAGTAGAAGGAAAAGCAAAATGGTAAAGGAAAGTAGAGCAAACTGTCTCAAAATAGTACATGCCACCACAACAACACAGTGGAGAAAGAAGACAGAAAATAACAGAAATAGTAAAATAGATGTCTATTACTCACTACAATAGTAGAAAAATGAAAGAGCTGGAAAGAAACGACTACGGCTGGGCTCGGTTGGGCCTAGTGCCCTCTGCAGTCAGAAACTTGGGTTGCTCAACTCCTGGCCCTGAACAGGGTTACAAGAAGACAGAGTCAGTGAATGCTGAGTAGAGTAGTGTTTACGTTATTTATGTGCAAGTAAAGTAAAATAAGCAACCAGATTTTGTTCTCATTTCTATTTATCTCATCTATGTATTTCTGGTTCATTTATTTCACAAGGATCCAAGTATTTCTTGATCTTGCTTCTTCCTTGTGAGAACGATCTTGATTTCAATCTTTTTCGTGATGTAGAAGGTACACGTGGTGCTCTCCTGATCGGGAGAGACCCCCGCTGTAGTCCTACACCTAGTCAACCACCCCAAGATTACTATCGCGACGTAGTGGTGACTACGGCATGTGTGGTAAGTGCATGGGTAGCTACCCTGCACTAACACGCTGTCAGTCATTTCCACTAGCGGGTATGCCTAAGGTATAGCATGGAATAGTATAGGGCCTCGCCCTCTCAGAACTGGGTCTCGCCCATCCACTGTCCGCGTACCCTCGTCCGACTACCCCGGTTTGCCCAGCTGGCCTAACAAAGTCATTGTAGGGTGGCTAGCTCCCTCCCTACACTAGTAGCACGCCTCGGTACCACGTATGTGAGGGCCAATAGGAGTCAGTGTAGAGTGGCCAATCCTAACCCTGGGTCTCAACCCAAGGGTGGCTAGCTCCGCTTTACACTAAAAGAACCACTATGCTCCTTGGTACCACGTACACAAGGGCCAACTCACTTCCCATCTACACACGGAATTCCTTTCCATATCCAGGAGTTCTCCTAATTCCCCGTAGGGTTCATGCACTGTATTTGTTCCATTTATCAATATTCAGATCTCATGGTTTATAACTCGTTCCTCATCCATATACAAGCAGCTCGTGTTTTCACAATTCAATTCTCAATCATATACATGCAACTTGTGATTTCACAGTTCAATTTCTCATTCACATACAGGCAACTCGTATTTTAACATGCATCTCAAGTAAATAAAGTAACTCAAACATTCTTATTTGTTTCTACCCTAAGGTTCATGTTTAATCCTAAGGTTTATTTCACAGTTCAATTTCTCATTCACATACAGGCAACTTGTATTTTAACATGCATCTCAAGTAAATAGAATAGCTGATGAGAGCCTTATCATGAGCCATAACTAACTCATTTTGACTAAAGAAAGAGAATAAGAGCTCCTACATAACCTAGAGAAGGACCTAATTAAAGGTATAAGTGTTCTGAGAAGAAAACATGAAATAAGGGTTGAAACTTAAATTTTACCATTGCAGTACATAAATAGGATTTCTCAAAGGCAAAACATAGGTCAAATGGTCTGAATAAGATAAAAAGTGGGTTAGTTCAGTCAGAAATGAGTTAATGTGCAGTCTAGGAATTAAATGACATTCTATAACCCTAAAACAGACCCGCTTAATTCAACAAAGTTTTAGTCAAGATAAAAATCAAGTAAATCCTCTAAAATTCATGGAAAAATATCCCCTAGGGCTTAGAACCTTTAAATTGGCCTTTGGAACCTATTTTGACCTAGATTGGGGTCCTAACTCATCAATTGACTTAATTTGGATTTTTACACAAAATATCTAATCAAACATGGTCAAACCTAAAATCTGACTTCACCATTGGATTCCTTAGATCCAAATTAGGTTCGTACCAAAATTTGGACTTAAGGAAAGGTCATCTTGACCTACTTTGCAAATTAGTACACCCAATTACATTTTGGCTCTTATCTTTTGAGAACCATTACACAGACCCCCTTAACTTCCTCGCCACTCTTACAAACAGGTCCCTCCACCATTAATGGGGAGAAATCCCACTCTGGCGAGGAAAAGAGGGGGAGTACTCCCTGATTCCTCAGAGATCTCCTCCCAGATTTGGATGGGAGATTCTCTGAGGAATTCCCTTCCATCTGAGCATGATCCTACTCTCTGATTTGCACCCAATCTCTCGTGCGAACATGATGACATTTTTGCACGATTTTTAAATTTAGGGTTTTAAGTCGTTGCAATGCATAAAAATGGATTCGCTTGTAAATTTATATTCCTAGATAGGGGAGTATCTAGAGTCGTCCAAGGAGGCCAAATGTTTGCAAAATTAAAATCCCTAGCTTTAAAGATGGAGCTCAACTTTCTTTTTGGTGTTTTATATATATGATTTTTTTTTGTTTTGAAATAACAAGAACAAGGTGGGTTTGTTGATAGCAAGAAAATTCTCTATACTAATCCACTACACTACTATTATAGTGACAAGTAGAACCTCTCCCTAAGCTCACTCTAGGCACGTGGAGGCCTAGAGTAATTAGGGAGAGGGAGTGAAAATGGTTAAATAAGAATTCTACAAGACTATGCAACAAAAAATATTAAAGAAGGCAACTTTAATCAAAAGAGAGTGTTTAACAAAAAACCCTAGTAGATGAATGCTTCTACTACTAGATAATTACAACAAAGAAAATAAAACACAAATCTTCCTGAATTGTTGGTGAAGAGGGGAAGCTCCTTGCTCCAAGCTTAGTGGCTCCTAGGCTTAAAAAGGGCTCCTCCTTCTCCTTCCTTGAAAATGGTGTCCTCCAAGGTGGTAGTTACCACCTTTAATTCTCCTCCTCCAAGGGTGGACTTCCACCCTAGGTTCTTCTCCTTTGCCTAGCCATCCTCCTTGAAGTGGCAAGCTCCTCCTCCTTGGCGTGGCCCAAGTTGAAGAGAGTGGAGGGAAGAAGGCACCAAAGGGGCTGGTGATGTGCCCCTTTAATCTTCTTCTCTACTCCTTCTTCTTGGCCGTAGGTGTAAGTGGGTATAGGTAGAAAAATGCACTAATGGAGGATGGGAATTATGTGGTGGTAGGGTAGGGTATTTATAGGATGGGAAGGGGGGTGGTTATGGTGGTTTTTTGGAGGGAAATGAAGGGGTGCTTGGATATTTTTGGAGGAAAAAATGGGAGGGAAATGAAGAGGTGCCTTGGTTTTCCCTCCAAAAATACCTTCTAGAAGGCAATTTTGGAGGGAAAAAATGGAGGGTGGAGATGGGTTTTGATGGTGGATGTAGGGTGGTGATGGAAGGGATAGTTGGCACCAAAATAGAGTAGGAGTAGGTGGTCTTTTTGCTGGAGCTTAGGTAGTAGGGTAGTAGGGTAGTAGTTTTTGGTGCCATGGAGGTGGACTAGCTAAGTTAAGCAGCTTAGCTAGCTTAGCTAGTAGGGAGTAGAGTTGGAGGCATTTGGAGCTAGGGTTTTCGGGGAGAAGAGCTAGAGGTAGTCATCTTGAGCTGCACTAGAGCTGGTGGTTGCTGAAGAGAGCTGCAAGGAGCTACCTTAGCTGGCTTGTCTTTCTAGTTCTTTGCTAGCTACTAAGCCAAGCTAAAGCAAGCTGGCTTCTGCTGAAAGGAGCTGAGGTGAGCTGGGTCTAATGCTCCCGGGGAGGATCAAGCTGGGTGAGGCAGCTAAGGTAGCTTAACTCAACTAAGTTGAGCTAAGCTGAGTCCCCGGGACCTAGACTTGAGCTTCCTAAGCTGGAATGAAGTCATCTTCAGCTGGCCGGAGTTGAGTGGAGCTGGATGTAGCTGGACCTAAGCTGGGGTGAACTCCAGTCAACTCAGTTGAGCTAGCTAGAGCTCCTTGTGGACTAATGGGAGCTGAGATGAGCTAGACTTAGCTAAGTTGAGCTGGATTTAAGCTGACCTGAGCTAGGGTGAGCTAAGATGAGCTCTCTTGAGCTGCTATTCAGCTGAGGTGAGCTAAATGGAGCTAAAATGAGCTAACCCTAGTTCAAGTGAGTTGGAATCCAGCTATGGTGAGCTGGATCAAGCTGAGTTCCAGTTAATCTGAGCTTCTTCTTCACCAGTTGCCTTCCTAAGTGCTAGGGTTTTCGAGTTCTGACAATCTGTATATCCCTAACACTCACAAAAACACATTAAAAAGACAATAAAAAGTGAAATGCATGCCTAATCTAATTGATGCCTAAATGCAGCCCAAAAACCCGTTTGCAGAGAAAAATCCTAAGAGCTAGGTTTGTTTAATGCATAAAAATGATAAACTGGCGTTTATCAGAACACATGAGAGATATGGGTCTCTAACTGATTCCATCTTCGGCAAGGTCTCTTATGCTTGGATGCTTGTCTTCCAAGCATAGGAGTCCCTACCAGCAACTATAAAATGACCCCCATCTCCGACTGCACCTCTTTAGCTCGACTTGGCCAGAGATTCACCTCAATTTCCTCTTCTCCTCTGACCAAGTGGTCCAGTGAGCTCCGACGAGCCTCCCTCCTCTTTCTCGTCGCTCTACCACAATACCAGTGGCAGAGTTGTCCTCACCATCCTCATCCACATTGTGCAACACCCGTGTGAGCATCCTTAGCCCCGTCTCCCTCCACTGGATACCTTCTTCTCCGACGACAGCAGGTACTGCCAGCTGCCCTCTCTCCCCCTTCGTCCACTTGATTAGATTAGAACCACTCGTCTCTATCCCCTCTTCAATTCCACTCAACCTATTTCACAAAACACCCCTCGACTGCCACTGTCCACTTCCATCTTCCCCATCTCCGGCCAACCTCCGGTGAGATGCACCCATCATTCCACAACTCCACACATCTCACCACCAACCCCACAACCTCTACCACACTCCACTGAACATCATCCACCCACTCACAAACTACCTACACCACCACAAACACCCCTTGACCTAACCCATAAACCCGGCCACAAAGCAACCTAGGCACGCACACCTAGGCTACCTTGTGGCCTGCCACCTACCGCCTCACCTTCGCCGTGACACGGCAAAGGTCCTCCTATGGTCTGATAGAGCCGCAAGGCTCCTTTTGTGTCGTGCAGAATCTGAGCACCAGCCGCCATTAGCAACAGCTCGAGAAGGTCGCAAGCTTGGTCCAGGCTAAAGCACTTCAAGGTCCCAGGTCCAGAAGGCTTGGGGTAGTCTCGCACATTCAGCTATCCAGGCAATTAGCACTGTGAGGCCTGCAGCTGCAGCAATTGGAAGAAAGTGCTCCTGTGGGCATGCACGCAAAAGCGGGTGGGACATTAGTCCCACCCCGTAAACGTCTGAGTGATTTTGTGTTTTGGTCTCTTCGCCTCGAGACACACATGGGGTGAGGTCCCTCACCTATCACGCCTCGTCCGTGAATTGATCCCGCGAACTTGGCAACCCGACCTGACTAGCCTACCGATCACTCCTCGTGCACCACACCAACACCGGTGTGCCTGGACATGGGCACGCGACCTGACCCGATTACCCGGCTCTGGGAGAGTGTACTAAAGAGTGATATACAGAGAGAGAATGACACGGGTGTGGGTAGAGGGGTATGTTTTGCTCTTCGGTTTGTGCAAGGAAGAAGGAGAAGGAAGGCACAGCTGAAGTGAAGCTGACACTTGGCTGCAAAAGGAAGAAGGAAGGAAGGAAGGCTAACGAAAGAAGAAGACTTGCAGAGGAAAAAGAGAAGGAAAGACAAGGAAAAAGGAAGAGGCAAAGCCAAAGAGAAGAGGAAGTCAGAGAGCTAAGGCTGAAGAAGGAAGAAGAAAGAAAGGGAAAGACAAGCAAACGAAGAAGACGAAGAAAAGCTAAAGCCAAGAGAAGCAGAGCTAAGGAAAGAAGAAGACCCGTAGAGAAAAGGAGAAAGACACTGCAGAGAAGAAACAAGGAAGCAGAAGCAGACGGCCAAAGAAGAATAGAAGAAAAAGAGGAAAATCAGAGAAAGAAAGTCAGAAGAAGAAGAGAAAGCAGACAGGAGAAGAGAGAAAACATCTTTTTACGACGTCTGATCCTATGATCAAACGTCCAATTTCTCTATTTTTGCCACAATTGACTTTTAAACTCATGCATATATATTCTGAATTAAGTTTTTGAGTAATTAAGTGTTCAATTACATTATTGAGATTAGTGAATAAATTTCATTTGCTCCCTGTGTTCGACCTCGGATACTTAGGTTTTCGAGTAATAAATTTTTATTTGTTAACAATGCTTGGTCACCTATACTACGATGCAACTAACTGTTAAAGCATGATCTAGCCGCGTAAACATTTTAGCACCGTTGCCAGGGAGCAACGCACAATTTATCACTAATTTATACATTCTTTTTTATCATATTGAACACTAAGTTGCCCTACTTTGATTTGTTGTGATCTTGCAGGTATTTCACGAGAAGATCCCTCCTGCAAATCAACTACTCCAGGTTTGGTAATCTCTTTTCTTCCTTAAACCATCTCCTAATCCTTGAGAGACAAAAGGAAGCAATTAATTTAGGAATCAATTGCCTTCTTTCTATAGTAATCACCATCTTTAAGGCAAACATTTCCTAATTTTGCGAAAATTTTTCAAATCTTCTTGAAGTTGGAGCAATTTTTTAGATCTTATCCCACAAAATTCCTGTGCCTAATAGAAACCACGTTTAATCTCTGCGGACAACACATTTCTTGCTTTTAAGTCCAAAGAGAACCTTTTTCAAGAAGAAAAGAGGATTGGAAATAGAACCAAATTAGGGTTTCTACAGTAGGGCCTTGGAGTGCTAGTTCACACATGCCTGTATAAAAGGAGATGAACCCTCCAGCATCAGTGTGCTCCCCAAGCCTTGATTGAAGAGATCTAAACAAGACAAACCCTAAAAAAAAAAATTAGCTCTAAAATCACTTGAATCTTAACATCTTGGACCTAATAAACTAGGAGGCAAATCAAGGTGATCTCTAGATCCCAAGCCTAGAATCATTCTACCATCTATATGACAGGTCAGGTGAAGTTGACCCCATGGGTCAACCAACCTCCAAATTAGGTCACAACATCAAGACATCTAAAGTTGAAGTGAAAACCCTAAAGCACCTTTGAAATAAAAGTGATAGACTTAAGAGGTCAAGTTCCCCATTCTGGTCTACCTGGAATCTCAATGATAAGAGAGGTCGGGTGGGGGAAACCCTGTAACCCGTGGGGACGCTCTACCATGTAGGGGTCTCCGTGGGACTCTCCCTCTCTGGCTACCCAGGTAATTCTCAGGTGGACGATCTTCCGATCTAGGGGTATCATCCGCCCCGAACCTTCATAGTCATCCAACATTTTTGAGTGGCATGATTGGGTCAAAAACATCTCCAGTCCCTCATCTTTTCTCCTTAGAGCACACACATACATTTTCAGTGGGACTCTTTATTCAGATCTAATCACTTCATAACTTGATTCTACACCTTGATTCAAACTCTGATTCTACGTCTTGAGTCCACCACCTGATTCAAATATGTAGCCAAACCACTTAGGGCTACCATTCAAGAAACCTGAATATCAGAGATCCATGAGAGATAGGATGATTGAGGATGCCCTGAAATTCTATGAAAAAGAAGACAAAACCTCAATACCAGTAGAAAACATTCAGGTTGATGTCCCAACAACCACAACCTTTATCATAACTTGTGCCCAAGTACTATTGGCAGAAGCCACAAAAGGATCAACCCGAGACTTGCTCATCACAGGATACATTGAGATAGAAAAATTGCACAATCTTGAATACCTTCAATGCATGACAAATCCTAGACTTTGGAAGCAACACCAAGATGATCTTGAAAAATGGGAAGAGATAATGAGATTATTAAAACAAATTATCGACCAGAAATACCTGCATATACCACAAATAGAGGATGAAACATCTTGGGACAACATCAAGGATCAATCTGATCTCATGTTTGAGGCACAAAATGGTTGTGGATTCCCAACCCAGATGGAGTACAATGTGCCTGATATTGAAGAAGGTTGGGAAACTCCAAGTGCAGGAAAACACAATGTTGAGCCCACTCTAAACCATGAATCACCAGGCTTAGAATCCCAAAACTCCTGCAATAATGAGAGTAGAACTGAACCTCTCGAGGGTGTAAATTCCATCCCTTATTCTAATAAGGTGACCCTCGAAGGTTATTCGGACCTAGATTCTAGTGATTCAGCCCACATCCTAAGCCCAGAATCTAGATCTAAAACCTACTGGGAAGATTTCGAGGCCCCATATGAGGAAGATCAATTTTTCAATGAAGAATATGATTTTGGGCCTCTATTTGACGAATATCCCTCGCCAACATCCTCAGAGGAACCAATCGATTTTTTGAAAGTCATGCCAATTTACGATACAAAAACTGAGGAGTTGGACGAGTGGGGTTGCAATTGGGTCTGCCCTACCAGCTTAGAACCTGAGCCTCCACCAGATAAGGACACCTTTTTAAACTCAGGATTGACATCTAGGCTAGACCCCAATTAGGCTGCTGAATCTACAGCATATGATTTATTCTATGGTGGAACTCATGATCTTGAATCTCATTCAGATTTTGATTTTCGCAAACTCTCCGACGATTTCAAATCTGACCATAACATCAGAGAAAATGTGCTTCCTGATTATAACAAGCCAATTCTCATTGAAGCCACCTCCTCCACACATACAGAACCGATCAAAACCCGTTCTCTACCCCGATCCACAGCTGGACTCAATTTCTATTCTGATTCACCTCTCACTGAGCCGTTTGCAGATGATTCAACTCCACATCTATACTAGGTATCGGGTATCGATCAGACTAAAAAACATGAGCCATCATTCTTTAATCACCCCTATAGGGTTTCCACACCATGCACTGATTATTTTTCGAAACCCTACCCTGATAAGGCTGATTTGACTCAGCCTAAACCCGAGTTTTCACTTCCATATCCATCCGACCCACATTGCATATGGTGGGTTCCGCATCTATTGATCTACATCTATCAACCCACTGATCTTAACAAGCACCTGGTTGGACCAACCAAGCTCTTAATCAAGGTGCTTGTTTTACAAAATTCCACTTATTTGACCACTCCCTCTCCACCCCATTTTCCGCTCGGCTGAAGGGGTTGAATTTAGCACTTAACGGGAGGCAACCCATCATTCCAAAAATAGAGACCCGTCTGATTATCCGTTTGTAGTCCACGTCCATTGCACCTTGAGTTCAGCCTTAGATAGTTCATCCCACCTCCGGTACACGTACCAAAGCAAGAAATCATTTGCCTCAGTCATTTCCGATCAATTCACCCACCCGATGTATCCTGTTCTAAGTCCCTGACCTCAACACTATTTCACACCCTCCATTTACAATGAGGACATTACAAAACTTAGGCATGGGGGGGTGATAAAGTGCATACATACAGAACCAAGAAAAAGTTAGGACTCTCACAAAAAAAATTCACATGTGTCAAAAACACAAAAAAATTGAAAAATTATAAAAAAATAACAAAAAAATGGGGGAGGGAGGAAATTTTGTGAGCCACATAATTATAAGGAGGAGAAAAAGAGCAAAAATGACAAAAAGGAGCACAAAATGAAAAAGAAAAAGAGATAGTCATTAGTAAGAGATTAAGGAATTAACCGAAATTCTAGACCACATCAAGAAAAGAGAAAAATTAAAGAAAAGTGCTAAGGAGAAATAAAAAGAGATTAGCAGGAATGCTGATCTTAGGCCTTTTGGGCTAGACTCTTAAGCTTAAAAATTCACATATCCAGTAAGATCTGGATAATCCTCAAGAGGTTGGGGAAAATACGAAGCATAAGTATTAGGTCTAAGGCTTAGGAAGTATTCGACATCGTTAACTGACCTTCAGTTTGCGGGATTCGGTAACCTAAGCACCTCAATCCACACACAGTCTGGTTCAGTGCGCATAGTATCAAAATCACGCAAAAAAGCGTTTCAATGTTATGAAAAGTACCCTAGATTAGGAGCGGCTGATCAACACAAGTTGATTTGGACGAGTTCCCGGCGCGGAGAGGTGGGAAATTCCCCTCGAAGATGCGTAACAACATATCGTCTCCTCGATGCTTGTCTCTTAGGATATTTAAATATCCTATCGGGGGCATGTAAGCACTCTGCTGGTTCAGATACCATGGGCAGCATTATCTCGAAATGTCGATCGCCAAGGTCTGAATTCGGCCACGGAATGCCATGGGCAGGATTATCTCGAAATCTCAAAAGCCAGGTGATGAGAGCCTCATCATCAACCCTAACTAGCATAATTTAATCTAAATAAGTGTGAAGAAGCTCCTACTAAACCTAAAAAGAAGCTTAACTCAGAGAATTCTGAATTAAAGAATAAGACAAATCATAAGGGGGTAAAATTGCAATTTTACCAATGCAGTATGAAAATAGGGTAATTAAGGGTCTAAACATAGGTCAAATAAGCTTAGTAAGGAGGAAAGTGGGATGATCTGATCTGAAAAGGGTTATAGCAGCTTCTAGGAATTAAATGACATTCTGTAATCCTAAAATAAACCCACTTTAATTCAGGAGGTTTGAGGTAGGATAAAAATCAACTAACCCCTCTAAAATTCATGGAAAAATATTCCCTAGGGTTTATAACCTTCAATTTGGCCTTTGCAACCTATTTTGACCTAAAATGAGAACCATGCCCAATTTATAACCTAATTTGGGTTTTTGCGCAAATTGATCGGTCAAACATGGTCAAACCTAAAATCAAATTTCACCATTAAAATCCCTAGGTTCAAATTAGGCTGGTATAAAAATTTGGGCTTAAGAAAAAACCATCTTGACCGACTTTACAAACTGGTCCTCTTGAATTACTTTTTGACCCTTACCTTTTGAAACCCTTACACTTTACCCCCTATCTTTCTTGTCGTTCTTTGCAGAATGGTCCTCCTTGCCATTCTGAGCAGTGCCATACCTCCAGCGACCTTGCGCGGAGGATAGCGCTGCGTAGGGCATGGCACCCGTTCTCAGGAACAAAAGGGAGGTTCCCTGCATCGTCCTCTGTCGCAGGGACCCTCCCTTGCATCCTGCAACAACCCATGCCTCTCGTGCGAACACACGAAAGGCATGGGTCTCCTTCTCCGGCCATCTCCGGCGTGCGCTGCACGTCTTTCCCTCGAGCCGCTCTCCTCGCCAGCACCTTTATAAGGGGCGGTAGGGGCTTCCATCCAAGGCAAGATAGTTCTTGTCGAGAAACTCCCCCTCCTTCGTCTCCTCTCCCTCCGGTCAAAGTGCCCTAAGCTTCCGGCAGCCCTTTCCTCCTCCTCGTTGCACTGCTGCCATACCTACAGTAGAGCCCACTCTGCCCCGTCTTCCCACGCCAGGCCGCACCAGCTGGCATCCACAGATCTCCTCCTCGTCGCTGATAACCCCCTCCTGGGCACCTTCGTCTCCAGCGCCGGCAGGTACACGCCAAGCGCTACCTCCCTCCCTCTTCGACAATTAGATAGGTAGAAACCTTCCCTTCTCTCTCCCTGGTATTTCCCCCTTCTTAATTTAACATTTGAACCCACCGACCGCCACTGTCCATCACCACATTCCCCATCTCCGACCGCTCTCCGTCGAGGCGTTCTCGCCACTCCACGCCTCCATCTACCTCGCCAGCTACACCTTAAGCTCCGTGCCACCTCACTGACACCGAATCCACCCTCCATTCCCTTCCTAGCACCTCCAGACCACCCCCCGAACTCACCCACTCTCACGCACGCAGTGTGCCCTAGGCGCACAGCCACAGGCACGCTCGCATCTCACCGACCCTCACACCGCCTTCGCCGTCCTCTGGGCAATTTCGCGAGCCTTCACTGCAGCCCAATTGTGTGAAGCCTTCTCCCACGGGCGCCTGAGATAGTCCCACCTCGTAAGTGTGCGGCCTCTCGCCCACACTTAAATTGATTTTGTGCTTTCAGCTTATCACCTCCGGAAGCACACGGGGTGAGGTCCCTCACCTATTCACTCGACTCGTCCGCAGCACTTCCCACGTGGATCTGGCGACCCGACCCGACACTCCTGTGCACTCCTCGCGCACCACCCACGCCGGTGCACCTGGACCTGGGCACACGACCTGACCCAATTATCCAACTCTGGGAGAGCTTCCTAAAGAGATATCCAGAGAGAGAGAGATGCGGGGAAAGGGGTAGGGGGTAGGTTTTGCTCTAATGTATGTGTGTGCACGTAGGAAGGAAGGAAGGAGAAGAGGCAGCAACTGAGACTTAGTCGCACAGAAGGAAGAAAGGGAAGAAGGAAGAAGCAGGAGAAAGGAAGGAAAGAAGCTGAAAACAAAGAAGAAGAGCTGCACTGTAGCAACCGAGCGGTTAAGCCGTCTGAGCGCCGAATCAGACGTCGGTGAAAGAGGAAAGTCAGCAGCAAGCAGAGTAGAAAGAAGAAGAAGAAGTGGAAAGGCCAACGTAGAAGAAAGAAGAAGAAGAAAGGAGAAGAACTCAGTAGGAAACAGAAGCCTCTACAGCCGTAGAGAAGAAAAGAAGAAGAAAAGGAAGGCAGAAGCCTCTGAAGAAGGCAGGCTGAAGAAGAAGAAAGGAGGAGACAGAAAAAGAAAAGAAAGAAAAGAGAAGAAGATACAGAGAAGAAAGGAAGAAGAGAAGGAAGAGAAGAAGAAAAAACCAAATCTCTCTCTCTCTCTTTCCCATTTGGCTTATATTTTTGTAAAACATCATATTGTGAATTTATATGTTTCTAGAACTATAGTTTGCTCCCTGAGTTTGACCTCGGGAATCATTCTATTCCGAGTAATAAATCATATTAGATTGGTAACCATTTTTGTCATATACTCCAACGACTGTATTTACCATAGCGACAAAGGACGCGCACCAGTTTTTGGCACCGTTGTCGGGGAGCGGCCGACTATTCTAGAAGCTATTGATTCATAATTTCTGATCTACTATTGTCTTAATCTCTTCTCTTTTGTTGTGCAAGCACAGGAAATCAGGAAAGAACAAGCACCGCACAACAACCAAGGACAGGTAATTTTATATCCTCTCTCTTTTAAGCCCCTAAAATTCTAAAGAAGAAGAAAAAAAGAAAAAAATAATCTAGGAATTACCTGTCTTTCATACATAGTAATCACAAGAGTTGCCTGTTTTTTAATTTCAACACATTATATTTGTACATCCACTAAAGGTACTTAGGGCTAAAACCTTCTTGCTTGAGCCCTAATTACCTAATCTTGAGGTAACTAACTGGACCAATTAGAGCCAACCTAAGACTCAAAAGCTAGGGTTTTAGAAGACACACTTTCTAATCAAGAATTACAAATTCCCAAAAGAAGTGTGCCTAAGCCATTGCTTGAAAATATCTATCAAGAGAAGCCCTAAGAAATTTGGCTCTTAAGTCACTTGAACCCTAAAAGACAAGACCTAATAAGCTCTCAAAGGAATTAATAGGTGAAGTTGATCCCTTAGGTCAACCAACCTTTAACTTAGGTCACTCTTTGCACTCAAAAGGTTAAAGTTCAAGTGAAAACCCTAAGCACCTTGATCCTAACTAAAAGTGGTAGACTTAAGAGGTCAAGGTCCCCATTCTGGTCTACCTGGAATCTCAGTGACAAGAGAGGTTGGGTGGGGGAAACCCTGTAACCCGTGGGGGCGCTCTACCGTGTAGGGGTCTTCGCAGGACTCACCCTCTCTGGCTGCCCAAATAATTCTCAGGTGGACGACCTTCTGATCAAGGGGTCCATCCACCCCGAACCTCTATAGTCACCCAACATTTTGGGTGTCTTGATTTGGTCCAACACCTTCTAACCTCATCCAGTCTGTTAGTGCATGTTCGGTAGGTGGTCCTTAAAACTTCTAGCAATCTACTCTCCCCGAGGCCAAGCCTCAGCTCCCTTGTTTGTGCAACAACCCCTCCACTTCTGATTCAGAACCTAGTTCTTTCTTTTCTTCCATCATGGCACAACTTGATTCTACATCCAAATTCTGATTCTACATCTTGATTCCACCACCTAATCTAAATATGCAGCCTAGTTACTTAGGATTACCCCTCAAGAAACCTGAATCACAAAGATCCATGAGAGATAGGATGATTGAGGATGCCCTTGAGTTCTATGAAATTAAATACAAAACCTCAACACCGATAGCGAACATTCAAGTTGATGTCCCAACAACCACAACCATGATCATAAACCGTGCCCAAATTCTGTTGACAGAAGCCACAAAAGGATCAACCCGAGACATACTCATAACAGGATATATTGAGATAGAAAAATTACACAAATCTGAATACCTTCAATGCATGACAAATCCTGTACTTTGGGAACAACACCAAGATGCTCTTGAAAAATGGGTAGAGATGATGAGATTACTGGAACAAACTATCGACCAGAAATACCCGTATATACCACAAATAGAGGATGAACCATCTTGGAATAGTATAGAAGATCAATCCGGTTTCCCAAATCCCAGGATTGAGGCTTAGAGTGGTTGTGGATTCCCAACCCAGATAGAAGACAACATTGAATTAGGTTGGGAAATTGCAGGAGAACATAATGTTGAGCCAACCCTAGACCATGAATCACCAAGCTTAGAATTCCAAGACTCCTGCAATAATGAGATTAGAATTGAACCTCTTGAGGGTGTAAATCCCGCCCCTTATTCTGATAAGGTGACCCTCGAAGCTTATTCAGACTTAGATTCTAGTAATTTCACCCACATCCTAAGCCTAGAATCTGGATCTAAAACTTATTGGGAAGATTACGAGGCCCTGCATGATGAAGATCAAATTTTCAATAAAGAATATGATTTTGGGCCTCTATTTGATGAATATCCCTCTCCAATTTCCTCAGGAAATCAGATTGACTTTTCGGAAGTCATGCCAATTTACGATACTGAAACTGAGGAGTTGGACAAGTGGGGTTTCAATTAGGTCTATCCTATTAGCTTGGAACTTGAGCCTAGAAAGAACACCTTTTTAAACTCAAAATTGACATATAGGCTAAACCCCAGTCAGGCTGCTGAATCCACATCATATGATTCATTCTGTGGTGGAATTCATGATCTTGAATCTCATTCAGAACTTTATCTCAGAGAGACTCTGCTTCCTGAATACACCAAGATAATCTACAACCTCAGCTCACATGACTCATTCTCCGACTCTGACTCTGAGGTCCCGGTTCCTGAGATCACTAATTTTAATGACATAGAATCATTCCTTTTCGATCCTCAGGAACCAAAACCAGAAAATGCCAAGAGTGATTGTAACCCAGAATTCAAATCTTTTCTCTATTCGGATTTCCTTCATCCTATAGACACTCTTCAGGCATTTGATAGTTATCCAAAGGACTCTCAACAGGAGACCACCAGTCATTCATTTCTAGAAGAGTCCTCATATCCCAATTCTCATTGAAGCTATCTCTTTCACACATACAGAACCAATCTATCTTCAACCCCGACCTGCAACCGGACTCAATTTCTATTTTGATTCCCCTCCCACTGAGCCGTTTGCAGATGCTCCTCACATACACCGGGTATCGGACATTGATCAGACTAAAGACCATGCTCCATCATTTTCTGATCACCCTTGGAGGGTTTCCGCATCATTCACTGATTATTTTTTGGATCCCTACTCTAATCAGGCTGGTTCGACTCAACCAAACCCCACATTCACACTTCCACATCTGTCCGAGCTTCATAGTATATGGTGGGTTCCACACCTCTTTATCTGCATTTTTCAACGCACCAGATTAATTGGGTTTGGGCTGCATCATCAGCCTACTGATCTGAACAAGCACCTGGTAGGGCTGACCAGGCTCTTAATCAAGGTGCTTGTCTTACAAAACTCCGCTGATTTGGCCATCCCCTCTCCATCCCATTTTGCGCCCAACCGATGGCGTAAAACTCAGCGCTCAACGGGAGGCAGTCCGTCATTCTTTTTGAAAAAAAAAATTTGAAAAAGAATAATAAAATGAGAGGTGGAAAGAAATTTTTGTGGACTTTACAAAGGAGGAGGAGAAAAAGAACAAAATGATAAAAAGGAGCACAAAATGAAAGAAAAGAGATAGTCATTAGTAAGAAATTAAGGGATTAACCTAAGTTCTAGACCACATTCAAGAAAAGAAAAGGAAAGTGCACAGTAAGATTAGTAAGAACGCAAACCTTAGGCATTCTTGGATAGACTCTCAGTACCCATTAAGATCTAGATATTCCTCAAGAGGCTGAGGAAAATGAAAAGCTTAAGTATTAGGTCCAAGGCTTAGGGAGTATTTGGCCTCGTTAACTAACTTTTCGTTTATGGGACTCAGTAACCTAAACACCCAAATTTCACACACAGCCTGGCTCGATAAGCATAAAAATCAGAATCACGTAGAAGCGTTGCAAAAAAATCCTGAAAATAACATCTAGAGTAGGAGCGGCCGATCAACACAAGTTGATTTGGACGAGTTCCCAACGTGGAGAGGTGGGAAATTCCCCTCGAAGATGTGTAACAAAATATCATCTCCTCGGTGCTTATCTCTTAGGATATTTACATATCCTACTAGGGGCATGTAAGCACTCTGCTGGTTCAGATTCCATGGATGTCATATCACGAAGTGTCAATTGCCAGGGTCTGAATTCGGCCACAGAACACCATGGACGGGATTATCTCGAAATCTCAAAAGCCAGGGTTCTGGGGGTTACCATGGGCAGTGCTATCTCGAAGCATCGACTGCCAGGAACCTTTGAGGATTGATGATGGGGACAAGGAATCTGATACAGATCGTGTTGAGAAGTCAATCCTAAGCTAGAATTAAAAAGGAAAAGAGAGAGAAAACTCTCCAAACATATAAATCTCTTACCTCTCTTTCTTACAAAACGCATTGCGAACTGAACCAGGACTAAAATTATCCCAAGCATGGGTGCTTTAACCACAAAGTCCAATAAGCCTTAGGTTAGCTCTTGTAGGCCTTAAAAATCTTTGCTAAGGACTGAGGCTGAGGCTAGACAGATCTGGATCTTGGTTGGTACTAGAGTACCTTTTAGGCCTATGGATGGCATTCTGACCTAATCAAGGGGTATGATGAGAACCTCATCATGAACCCTAACTAGCACAATTTAATCTAAATAAGTGTAAAGAAGCTCCTACAAAACCTAAAAAGAAGCTTAACTCAGATAATTCTGAATTAAAGAATAAGATAAATCATAAGGGGGTAAAACTATAATTTTACCAATGCAGTACGCAAACAGGGTAATTAAGGGTCTAAACACAGGTCAAATAAGCTTAGTAAGGAGGGAAGTGGGATGATCTGATCTGAAAAGGGTTATAGCAGCTTCTAGGAATTAAATGACATTCTGTAATCCTAAAACAAACCCACTTTAATTCATGAGGTTCGAGGCAGGATAAAAATCAACTAACCCCTCTAAAATTCATGTAAAAATATTCCCTAGGGTTTAGAACCTTCAATTTGGCCTTTGCAACCTATTTTGACCTAAAATGAGAACCATGCCCAATTTATAACCTAATTTGGGTTTTTGCTCAAATTGACTAATCAAACATGGTCAAACCTAAAATCAAATTTCACCATTAAAATCCTTAGGTTCAAATTAGGCTGGTATGAAAATTTGGGCTTAAGAAAAGATCATCTTTACCGACTTTACAAATTGGTCCTCTTGAATTACTTTTTGACCCTTACATTTTGAAACCCTTACACTTTGCAACCTATCTTTCTAGTCGTTCTTTGCATAACGGTCCTCCCTGCCATTCTGAGCAGTGCCATACCTCCGGCGACCTCGGGCGGAGGATGGCGCCGCGCAGGGCATGGCGCCCGTTCTCAGGAACGAACGGGAGGTTCCCTACGTCGTCCTCTATCACAGGGACCCTCCCCTGCATCCTGCAACCACCCATGCCTCTTGTGCGAACGCACGAAAGGCATGGGTCTCCTTCTCCGGCCATCTCTGACGTGCACTGCATGTCTTTCCCTCGGGCCGCTCTCCTCGCCAGCGCCTTTATAAGGGGCAATAGGGGCTTCCGTCCAAGGCAAGCTAGTTCTGGCCAAGAAACTCCCCCTCCTTCGTCTCCTCTCCCTCCGGTCAGAGTGCCCTAAGCTTCCGGCGGCCCTTTCCTCCTCCTCGTTGCTCTGCTACCATACCTGCAGTAGAGCCCACTCTGCCCCGTCTTCCCACACCTGGCCGCACCAGCTGGCATCCTCAGATCTCCTCCTCGTCGCCGATAACCCCCTCCTGGGCACCTTCATCCCCAGCGCCGGCAGGTACATGCGGAGCGCTACTTCCCTCCCTCTTCGTCAATTAGACAGGTAGAAACCTTCCCTTCTCCCTCCCTGATATTTCCCCCTTCTTAATTTAACATTTGAACCCACCGACCGCCCCTGTCCATCACCACCTTCCCCATCTCCAGCCGCTCTTCGACAAGGCATTCTCGCCACTCGACGCCTCCATCTGCCTCGCCAGCTACCCCTTAAGCTCCACACCACCTCACTGACACCGAATCCACCCTCCATTCCCTTCCAAGCACCTCCAGACCACCACCCGAACTCACCCACTCTCATGCACACAGTGTGCCCTAGGTGCACGGCCACAGGCATGCTCGCGTCTCGCCGACCCTCACACCGCCTTCGCCGTCCTCTGGCGAAGCTCCCTGTGTTGTCTGATGTGGCAGTGAGGCTGTCTTCGCGATTTCAGGTCTCCACCTCCTCGCCACCATTGACAGCAGGTTGGAGCTGCTTTGCGGGCAGCTCCAAACTTCTTCGGCCCCAGGCGTAGGCCCCAGGCAGCACGGGGCACTTCCACGGAGACGCCCAGGTTCTCAATTGGGGTCGCAAGCCTTCGCTGCTACCCCAATTGCGCGAAGCCTTCTCCCGCGGGTGCCCGAGATCGGAGGTGGGACTTTAGTCTCACCTCATAAGTGTGTGGCCTCTCACCCACACTTAAATTGATTTTGTGCTTTCGGCTTATCACCTCCAAAAGCACACGGGGTGAGGTCCCTCACCTATTCACTTGCCTCATCCGTGGCATTGCCCACGCAGATCTGGTGACCCGACCCGACACTCCTGTGCACTCCTCGTGCACCACCCATGCCGGTGTGCCTAGACCCGGGCACTCGACCCGACCCAATTACTCGGCTCTGGGAGAGCTTCCAAAAGAGAGATCCAGAGAGAGAGACTTGGGGAAAGGGGTAGGGGGTTGGTTTCGCTCTAATGTATGTGTGTGCACGCAGGAAGGAAGGAAGGAGAAGAGGCAGCAGCTGAGACTTAACCGCACGGAAGGAAGAAAGGGAAGAAGAAGGAAGAAGCAGGAGAAAGGAAGGAAAGAAGCTGAAAACAAAGAAGAAGAGCTGCACTGTAGCGACTGAGCGGTTAAGCCATCTGAGTGCCGAATCTGATGTCGGTGAAAGAGGAAAGTCAGTAGCAAGCAGAGCAGAAGGAAGAAGAAGAAGAAGAGGAAAGGCCAACGCAGGAGAAAGAAGAAGAAGAAAGGAGAAGAACTCAGCAGGAAGTAGAAGCCTCTGTTGCCGCAGAGAAGAAAAGAAGAAGAAAAGGAAGGCAAAAGCCTCTGAAGAAGGCAGGCTGAAGAAGAAGAAAGGATAAGACAGAAAAAGAAAAGAAAGAAAAGAGAAGAAGAAGACGTAGAGAAGAAAGGAAGAAGAGAAGGAAGAGAAGAAGAAAAGGCCAATCTCTATCTCTCTCTCTCTCTTTCCCATTTGGCTTATATTTTTGTAAAGCATCATATTGTGAATTTATATGTTTCTAGAACTATAGTTTGCTCCCTGAGTTCGACCTCGGGAATCTTTCTATTCCGAGTAATAAATCATATTGGACTGGTAACCGTTTTTGTCATATACTCCAATGACTGTAATTACCATAGCGACAAAGGACGCGCACCACTAGGGTTCTGGGGGTTGCCATGGGCGGTGCTATCTCGAAGCATCGATTGCCAGGGACCCTTGAGGATTGATGATAGGGACGAGGAATCCGATACAGACCATGTTGAGAAGCTAATCCGAAGCTAGAAATTAAAAGAAAAGAGAGAGAAAACTCTCCAAACAAATAAATCTTCTGTCTCTCTCTTACAAAAAATGCACAGCAAACTGAATCTAGGCTAAAAATGTCTCAAGCACGAGTGCTTTAGCCGCGGAGTCCAACAAACCCTAGGATAGTTTCTGCGGGCCTTAAAAACCTTTGCAAAAGATAGAGGCTCAAGCAGGTCAGGTCCAGATTTCGGTTGGTACTTGAGTACCTCTAGGCTTATTGTCGACATTCTAACCTAATCACAAAAGAAAAAGAAAAGCACTTATCATAACTGATGACAGACACTTAGGGTTTAGAACAGAAGTTAAAACCTTGAAATTTTTCTAAGGGACTAGGAAAAGCTAGGCATGGGGGTATGATGAGAGCCTCATCATGAGCCATAACTATCTCATTTTGACCTAAGAAGGAGAATAAGAGCTCCTACATAACCTAGAGAAGGACCTAATTCAAGGTATAAGTGTTCTGAGGAGAAAACATGAAATAAGGGTTGAAACTACAATTTTACCATTACAGTTCATAAACGAGATTTCTTAGAGGCAAAACATAGGCCAAATGGTTTGAATAAGATAAAAAGTGGGTTGGTTCAGTCAGAAATGGGTTAATGTGCAGTCTAGGAATTAAATGACATTCTGTCACCCTAAAACAGATCTGCTTAATTCAACAAGGTTCTGGTCAGGATAAAAATCAAGTAAACCCTCTAAAATTCATGGAAAAATATCCCCTAGGGTTTAGAACCTTTAAATTGTCCTTTGAAACCTATTTTGACCTAGATTGGGGTCCTAACTCATCAATTGACCTAATTTGGGTTTTTATGCAAAATATCTAGTCAAACATGGTCAAACCTAAAATCCAACTTCACCATTGGATTCCTTAGGTCAAAATTAGGTTTGTACCAAAATTTAGACTTAAGGGGAGGTCATCTTGACCTACTTTGCAAATTGGTATACCCAATTACATTTTGGCCCCTATCTTTTGAAAACCATTGCACAAACCCCCCTAACTTCCTCGCCACTCTTACAAATAGGTCCCTCCACCATTAATGGGGAGAACTCCTACTCTGGCGAGGAATGGAGGGGGAGTACTCCTTGATTCCTCAGAGATCTCCTCCCAGATTTGGAAGGGAGATTCTTTGAGGAATTCCCTTCCATCTAACCGTGATCCTACTCTCTGATTTGCACCCAATCTCTCGTGCGAATGCATGAGAGATATGGGTCTCCAACTGATTCCATCTCCGGCGAGGTCTCTTATGCTCTGAGGCTTGTCTTCCAAGCATAGGAGTCCCTGCCAGCGACTATAAAATGACCCCCATCTCCGGTCGCACCTCTTTAGCTCGACTTGGCCAAAGATTCACCTCAATTTCTTCTTCTTCTCCTCCGGCCAAGTGGTTCAGCAAGCTCTGGCAAGCCTCCCTCCTCTTTCTCGTCGCTCTGCCACAATACCAGTGGTAGAGCTATCCTCACCATCCTCCGCATCGCGCAGCACCTGTGCGAGCATCCCTAGCCCCGTTGTCGCTGCCGTCTCCCTCCACTGGATACCTTCTTCTCCGACGACAGTAGGTACTGCCAGCCGCCCTCTCTCCCCCTTCGTCCACTTGATTAGGTTAGAACCACTCATCTCTATCCCCTCTTCAATTCCCCTCAACCTATTTCACAAAACACCCCTTGTTTGCCACTGTCCACCGCTATCTTCCCCATCTCCGGCCAACCTCCGACGAGATGCACCCGTCATTCCAAAACTCCACTCATCTCTCCACCAACCCCACAACCTCCGCAACACTGCACTGAACATCATCCACCCACTCACAAACTGCCTACACCACCACAAATGCCCCCCGACCTAACCCATAAACCCGACCATAGAGCGACCTAGGCACGCACGCCTAGGTCGCCCTGCAGCTTACCACCTACCGCCTCACCTTCACCGTGACACGGCGAAGGTCCTCCTGTGGTTTGATAGAGCCGCAAGGCTCCTTTAGTGTCGTGCAGGATCTGAGCACTAGCCACCATTAGCGACGGCTCGAGAAGGTCGCAAGCTTGCTTTAGGCTGAAGCACTTCAGGGTCCCAGGTCCAGAAGGCCTGGGGTAGTCTCGCACATTCAGCTGTCCAGGCAATTAGCGCTGTGAGGCCTACAGCTGCAACAATTGGAAGAAAGAGCTCCTGTGGGCGTATGCGCAAAAGCGGGTGGGACATTAGTCCCACCTCGTAAACGTCTGAGTGAAGCACATAGAATAAGTTGATTTTGTGTTTTAGTCTCTTCGCCTCAAGACACACATGGGGTGAGGTCCCTCACCTATCACGCCTCGTCGTGAATTGATCCCACGGACCTGGCAACCCGACCCGACTAGCCTACCGATCACTCCTCGAGCACCACACCCACGCCAGTGCACCTAGACCCGGGCACGCGACCCGACCCGACCCGATTACCCAGCTCTGGGAGAGCGTACTGAAGAGTGATATACAGAGAGAGAGATGAGAGTGTGGGTAGAGGGGTAGGTTTTGTTCCTCGATTTGTGCAGGGAAGAAGGAGAAGGAAGGCACAGCTGAAGTGAAGCTGACACTTAGCTGCAAAAGGAAGAAGAAGGAAGGAAGGCTAAGGAAAGAAGAAGACTTGCAGAGGAAGAAGAGAAGGAATGACAAGGCAGAAGGAAGAGCGAAGCCAAAGAGAAGAGGAAGTCAGAGAGCTAAGGCTGAAGAAGGAAGAAGAAAGAAAGGGAAAGACAAGCAGAAGAAGAAGACGAAGAAAAGCTGAAGCCAAGGGAAGTAGAGCTAAGGAAAGAAGAAGAAGACCCGTAGAGAAAAGGAGAAAGACACTACAAAGAAGAAACAAGGAAGAAGAAGCAGACGGCCAAAGAAGAACAGAAGAAAAAGAGGAAAATCAGATAAAGAAAGTTAGAAGAAGAAGAGAAAGCAGACAGGAGAAGAGACAGAACATCTTTTTGCGATGTCTGATCCTACGATCAGGTGTCCAATTTCTCTATTTTTGCCACAATTTACTTTTAAACTCATGCATATATATTCTGAATTAAGTTTTTGATTAATTAAGTGTTTAATTACATTATTGAGATTAGTGAATAAATTCCATTTGCTCCCTGTGTTTGACCTCGGATACTTAGGTTTTCGAGTAATAAATTTTTATTTGTTGACAATGCTTAGTCACCTGTACTACGACGCAACTGACTGTTAAAACATGATTTGACCGTGTAAATAGTAGCTCAACCATTCTCATTTGTTTCTACCCTAGGATTCATGTTTCATCCTAAGGTTTATTTCACAGTTCAATTTCTCATTCACATACATGCAACTCGTATTTTAACATGAATCTCAAGTAAACAGAGTAGCTCAACCATTCTCATTTGTTTCTACCCTAGGGTTCATGTTTCATCCTAAGGTTTATTCAAGTATTCTAAACATGCTCTTTCATTGTGTAAATCTTAATGTTATAGTAAACCACTCTACTAGGTATCACAGGAGGAATGAGGACTTGCATCGCAGATCTTGCAGTCTCCGCGGACCTCGAACATGCCACCGGCTGGTAACCTGTACCAGCGACTAATTTACATCAGACGAGGTCAAAATAGTAGGTACTCAACATGAACACATAGAAAAACTCGAGTGGAAAACAGCGGTACTTCGTTTGTGGAAATCTGATTCCATTTGGGCCCTGAATGGGCCAAAAACACGGTTATTGTTCAAAATCAGACATCTGGGACTATTCCCAAACATCTTAAAAGATGTCAGATCTAACCGCTCACTTCTTGTGGCTACCTCAGACGTCTGGACTCCTCTGCAATCGTCTGAGGGAAGTCCCAAACGTCGGACCTTCCTTCCAGCCATCTGGAAGTGCTGTCGGATGTCTGGTGAAGTGGTTAGACATCCAAAAGTGCCTGGAAAGGCACATCGCACGCCTTTCCAATGCCCTACAGCTGCATACGATGACGCAGACCCATTTTCAGCCAACAAGTCCTACGCTACAGTCTACATGGCTGAAAGTAGCACAGAAACACATACCTCCACACGAAAATGTGTTTTCAAACGTCCGGCTTCGGCTTCGGACGTCTCGATGCTTCTCCAGATGTCTGGTCGCTGTCCCAAATGGCTGATACTGGAAAACCAATATCCAATATCTGCTTGCACGGCCTATCCTCCTCACACCTTCGCCTGTAGGTGCCGCAGCAATGTCTCTCGAGACTGCAAGAGGCCGAGGACTTCTGCCCGCGAGCCCCTTCTCCTCGTACGTGGCTGTTTGGTAGTTGTAGAGCGCATTTTGATAGGAAAAATGTCATAGTGTAGTGAGAAATATGATCAAACAAAAATATTTATAAAAGATAACGAGACTTGAGTCCCGATCGTTCATCTCTGGGAGGCATTTGTTTAATTCTGAAATTGATCTTTTATTGCTCTACTTTGTTCAGAATCGCACACCGATTTCCAATCTTCGGATTAGAATTTCACCACTTCTATTATGAATTCTGATTATGTGCACGTGTGTTAAATAGATAATAAAGGTGAAAGTATGAGTTTCGGTGCACACAATTCTAGTTACATGGTGGCTGTTTACGAAAAATTCATCTATAGTTAGATCTTTTATATTTTCCGGAACCGACATGCTTGTTGCAAAATACATATATATAAGTGAAAAACAGGCAACTTGACTCACAGAAAAGAGATGGCAACCAATAAGCTCATGGTGATTTCAAACATAGAGATATGTATAAAAATATATCTTTTATTCATTCATTCAGAGGATGTTTGAAACATGGAATGTAGAAGAAAGCTTGTAAAGGAAAGCTTGAAAAACATAAAACTAGCTAACAGAAAATGATTGCATACAGGAATCTATGGGGTATTTTGCATGCATCATTAGGGGAGAATAAGAGCTACACTACTAAGCAGTAAATGAAAGCAGTAAATATGAAGAACTAAAGCTAATCTAGCAGAAAGAAGGGCATTCAGAGGTGATCTCCGATGGCCTTTGAGTGGCTGAGAGAAGGAGGGGCGGCCAATGTTGCTTAGGCCGACCCATGGAGAGAGGTTGGAGAAGTGATCCAGCATCCTGGCATGAAGATGGTGGCCTCCATGGTGGTGCTCCTTGTGGAGGTGGAATGGAGATTGATTAGCCCATAGTTGTGGGCTATTTAAGTATTTAAGTGCCTACACATTAGGTTAATTCTAACATTTATTTAGTATAAATTAGGATGTAAATAGATTAATTCATAGTTTTAATCTAATTACATAATCCATACATTGCATTCATATCTTAAGTGCATTTAGAATTAGCTTAAAATAGCATTCATCTAATTAGATAACCAATTAGGTATATTATTTTTATTAACATAGAAGTTGAGGGTCTATACATAAATAACCCTAATATTTTAATAATATTTTCTTTATTTGTCTTCTTTCAGAACGGCTGGCTGCCGCTCCAACGCCCGGGTGATGCAGTGAAGGAGCCATTCAAGGGGGAGCGGATACGGTGGATCTGGTCGGCCGCTGATTTCAAATTTGTTCAGGCCACTACAAAAGGAGCACGGAGGCAGCCGAGCTCAGGAGGCCTCCGGCACCGACCCACCACTGTGCAGAGAGAACCTCTCTCTTCCACTCCACACTACCGGCCTCTACCGTGGCGGCGAGTCTCCACCACCGTGGGCGTGTGGTGTGACAGGCCACACCGCCATCCGGAGCTCGCCTGCATTACCGTGAGCACCTTAGCGTGCAACTCCCTCACCGTCATCGCCGACCACCGTCACCAACCTACTGATTCAGCCACCCTCTCAGTAACTTAAGACGTCTGGGGAATTTCCCAGACGTCTGAAGTTACCCGCTCACTTCACCGCACACGCCTGAAGTCGCCTGCAGACCCCTTCCCGCACCTGCAGAACCTTCAGCGCACCCACGTCCGTCAACCTTTAGCTTAAACGCGCCTCAACTCTCCAACAGCCACGCCTCCGCTCAACAGCCTGCAGAACCTTCAGCGCACCCACGCCTGCGCCCTCCACCGCTCACCGGCTGCAGACCTACGCACGCCTGCAGATCAGCACAACCGAGCACGCCTCCTCCTGCGCCTGCCGCTTGCAAGCGCCATTCACTCGCGACTGCAGAGTCCTTCGCCCACGCGCCTGCACCCTCCAACAGCGCCTGCAGTCCACGCCGTTCACCACTGCGCCTGCAGAACCGCCAGCAACCGACCTCTGCAGACCCTCCGCCCACACGCCAACCGCCTGCAGACCACCGCGCAAGCGCCCTCCTGCAGACCACCGCCCACGCACAACCGCGCGCCCTCCTGCAGACCCTCCGCGCACCCACGCACAACCGCCTGCAGACCGCCCAACCGACCACCGCGCACGCCAGCCGCACACGCCAGCCGCAGCAGCCACCCCCGCAGCAGCAGCAGGCGGCGGACTTCACGCCAACAGGCTGCGTAAGCTGCCGGCTGCAGCACCTCCGCCGGAGCTCGTCCGGCCACCTCCGACCGCCGCGCGACTCGCCGCCACCACCGATTCGAAGCCCTTGATCCAAGGGACCTCCTCCGAGCTTCCCGCGCCCGACCATCGGCTCCTCGTCGCGCAAGTCAACGGGGAAAAATTCCCCTATTTTGCTACAGTAAAACGTTAATTAAAATTTACATTTTCTGCCATTGCCACATTTTAATCATATTCTATTCACTCTGCATTGCGGAAAATATCCTGTAGTTTCTCATAATTGCCATTTCAGCATTGTTTCTTGCTTAAACCTTAATCTAAAGGCAATCTTGGCTTGGTTCTTGTCCAAATTGACTCCGAACAAATATTTTTAAGTGGCATGAATTTTAATACGTTATTGCCTCCCTGTGGATACGACCCGCTCCTCAGCGAATGGTTATTTCTTATTAAAAATTGATTAGTCGATTTTTCCACCACATTAAACTACAAACGACTTAAAAGCGAAAGATCGAACGGTCAAATGGCACTGTTGCCGGGGAGGCAACAGACGTAATAATTTCGCCTAATTTTAGTTTGATTAATTGTCAATTGCACAGAGATTTGACCATCTATTATTTTCTTTTCTGTGCGAGAAATTTTGTGCAAGAATCTGCCACTGTGAGAGGCGACCCTTGACGTCGCCAGACGAGAAGTGGACAAGCAATTTTGAAAGGAGGAGAAGGACGAGGACGCGACGGACACCATTGTATTTAATCGCTAATTTAATTAGAATAGAATTAAGACTGAAGACTTAATTTTTCAGTACAGTTAGTTTGAAACCCTTGTTCTGGGGTAAATTTTGAGGGGTTTGTTCCCCGATTTTGTTTTGGACCCGTGTTGGGTAATTTTTGGGAGCCTGTTCCCTTTTCTTTAGATTTAGGTTTATTTTTTTTTATTATTTCTTTTATTTGCTTGTGCATAAGTAGTTCTAAAAAAAAAATAGAAAAAGAAAAAAAATGAGCTGCCTGCTAGAAGTTGCCTGCCCTAGGACGAACCATTTAGGTCTGTATGAGCAGCCTCTAGATTTGCTTTTCTGCATTGCGTGCATTTTTGCATCGAAGATCGCTGGAGGCAAGGTACGCATTCTCTTACTTTGCATCCTATTTTTGATCACGCATTGCATTTGGGATTTAATGCGAAGACCACCTAATCTGTACTGAATAAATCTAACAAGTGGTCACATATTTTCTTTAGAAAAAAGGACTAATTAAAGGAAGGACATTTTAAAAACCAAGGATTTGATTTTCAAACTTGGCGTGCGATTCAAAGTTCAAAATCTTTGACGGTGTATGCACACTTATTTCACTTGCACCACGGCACGTTTCTAAACACTCCTTAGGTTTGGAAATACTAGGACAAGAGCCCTCCTTTCGTTGGATTTTGAAGTGTTCGGAACTTGAGATCAAAGGTTTTGTAAATCCAAAGAGGGGGATACCCTGTCACGGATTTTTGGGGGTAGTTGAGGAGCACCGCGAAAGCACAGCTTCAAAGGAAGGCTTAGACCTACTTGCATCCCTCGATCTTCCGTCTTTGGATTTACTTGACCATTTGAGATTTAGGGAAGAACACCTAAGCTCCAACTAGGTCTTTTTAGGCGAGCCGTAGGTCGACAATAGGCGCGTAAATTGATTGAACAAATTGTATTGTCACCTGCAATCTGACTTAAAATCAAAAGCCTAAATTGGGAAAGACCTAAAAGGTCCTTTTTGAATTGTGTCTTGCTTGGGGAATTTTGATTGAAGTGTGAGTTAGAATGGACCACATTGATTTTCATCCTTTCACATCTTGCCCACACCCTCACCCCCACTCTGCATCCTTCGATCCCAGACGCCGAGATGGTCCATTCCTTGATGGACATAATGACAATCATTGGGATCCGTTTTACTCCTATTATAGGAGTATTGGCCTAGTTAAGCCCCAAATTAGTGAGCAGAACTCAGGAGCGGGATTTGCTTTGCCCAATATCCCACATACCAAAGAAATACCCAACCCACCCTCCCTGAAAACTTATAATGGTTGGACAAACACTCCTGGGTACTATAAGCCTGAGCCTGACTTCTCTTATGATAGAAATGACCTCTCCTCTTTGAAGATGGAAATACAGAAAATGCAAAATGAAATGAGTGAATTGTTAGGAGAATCTTTGAGAGCAGGCCAACAAGAAAGAGATGAAATTAGCCACCCAATCTGCCCCATTGACGATGACGTACACCCCTCTACAATAAATGCATCTCCCGTGGGAAAGCTACACTTTAAGTTGAAGGGAAATTCTGGGGAGAATAGCTACTTTTCGAGGATCGATTTTGAAACCTCCCCATTAGATGACACTTCCTTGAGAGATCTACACTTTAGGTGGGAGGAAAAAACACATGAAAGTAGCTATGCATTGGATGAAGAACGGTGGCAACCCGAGGAAGATGATGATAAGGTTGAGTATCCACCTGATTTATATTGGAGTCAAAAGAAGGGAATGATGGTACCATTGGAAGACCTCGACCCAGATGATAGTATTTTCATGACATTTGATGAAGTGGGTCAAAGTCAAGTTGTTAATCCTACCCTCCCTTCTTATCACGATATGGAACTCAAACCCACCCTTAGGGAACCTAACCCTAAAGAAATTGACCTATCTGAGGAGTCTGATGTAACCAATGTAAATAATTTACCTCAGATAGAGCACCCTAGGGGATCTGCTGAGATATTAAATGATTCTAGACCTCGGGTACATGATGAATTGTGTGATGAGGAGGAAGATGAATTATATGAGGAACCTACATTCAAGATTTGGAGTGACACTAAGGGTGATTATGTCTTATTTGAAGAGTTAGCCCCTGAGGATGTCACAAATTTGACCAAATTAGGTTTCCTTGGCACACCCATTGATGATATTTCTCCTCATAATAAAATGATGGAAAATTTGGAAGCAATTTCTAAGATTTATGTGGATTCACATATAGACTCCGGGGAAGATTTGAGTAAAGAACAAAAACCTGGGGATGACATTGATAGGATAATCCCTAGATCTGTTGCTTCCAACCTGCCTTCATTCACTTCGAAGTCACCCTCTGATTCGCTTATATCTGAAAGCGAAATTGTGACTCCTGATGAAGAGCAGGAAGATCCACGTGATGGTGCAAGGAATGCTAGGGATGAAATTGAGGATTTCGAAAGAGTGTCTGGGATGGACACCAAGCTGATTAAATCCAACCTAGATCTTATGGCCATCCCACAACCTCGTAACTTGGACACCCTAGACGATCCTTGCCTTAGAGAATTGCTCATTTTTGTTCTGACTAGGGGGCTTAACAGACCAATATTTTCTGTAATGGAGTATCGGGTATGGATTGATGATTTCTTTAGTCAGTCCATTACCCTGGGGGTTTATCTCTATACCATTCCTTCCCCATTCTTTTTGGAGGATCCTTGTCATCCTACCCCTACCCCTTTGGAGGTTATTTTAACTGTTTATCCTTTAGAACCTCTTCTGGTGACCTGGGAAGATTTCATTCCCATTTTAGTTGGGCGAGCATTTGCTATCGGGATTCATCATCAGCTCGCCAACATCCTAGGTTACCTATTTTCTAGGCCAACTTTGCTTTGCTCATTTTTAGGGCCTATTTCTGCAATTCTTGAACCTGATTTGCAGGTTCTTCGGCTATTCAGCCCAGCTTTGACCCAGGTAATATCCTTCTATGCAATGAGGACATTGCAGATTTTAGGCATGGGGGGGTGTACTTGGGGATATACATAGCATAATTGCATACATTTGTACATATAAAAAAAAAAGTTTTGAGCTTAACTGGCCAAGTCCTGCATTCTTAAGCAAATCAGAACTCTAGCGTAGACTAAATTAATTCTAGGGTCAAACTTTAGAAGCTAAATAAGCTACTAGCTTTAGACCTTTAGGGTCCTTTGTGGACTTAAAAACTTAAGTAGGAGTTAAGTTGCGGACCATTCTTCAAGAGGTTGAGGAAGGGAAGCTAGGGTTTGAGTTAAAAGGTGGGGTAGTACCTGGAGTCTTATTCTACCTTTTGGTTTACGGGTCCTTGTAACCCAAGCATCCAAATTTTTCACACTTGGTCTGGTAATTAACTTAATTTCTGAAAAGAGATTTGGTTCTCTTAGTTTTGGCTTAAGAGAGGCTTGAAAACACATTTTGATTGGAAGAGTTCCCGCCGCAGGAGAGGTCGAGTATATACTCACCTTGAGGATGCGATGATAACATATTACCTCCTCGGCGCTTGTCTCTTAGGATATCCATCCTACTGGGGGCATGTAAGCGCATTGCGCGGTTCAGGTACCATGGGCGGCTCTATCTCGAAGTGCCGATTGCCATAGGCCTGAATTCGCTTAAGAAATCCATGGGCGATACTATCCCGAAGTGTCGATTGCCAGGAGTTCTTGGGGTCGTTATGGGCGGTGCTATCTCGAAGCATCGAAAGCCAGGCACCCTTCGAGGTATGGTAATGGGGACAATGAATTCGACACAGACCGTGTTGATAGCTGATCTGAGGTTAGACTTAGAAGAATCAAACAAACAAAAAAAAAAAAAAAAAGAGGGTGTATATATAAAAAAATTTTCCTTTAACTCAAATAACTCGGACCAATGCACAAGCACGGATGCTTTAATCTCAGGGATCAATAAACTTTAGGGTAGAGTCAGAAATCAGGGAAACTTGTGCTTGCAACTCGTCTTTAGCCGACCTAGTCTGTAACTTAGCAACTACTTAGGAACCTTGGGTTTAGAACCTGAACTTAATATGCTTCTGAAGGAAGACTAAGTGAGTTGACTAGTCTACTTAGAGTGCTAGGTTTCACTTAATTTTGCTAGGGACTAGCAAAAACTAGGCATGGGGGTATTTGATTAGCCCATAGTTGTGGGCTATTTAAGTATTTAAGTGCCTACACATTAGGTTAATTCTAACATTTATTTAGTATAAATTAGGATGTAAATAGATTAATTCATAGTTTTAATCTAATTACATAATCCATACATTGCATTCATATCTTAAGTGCATTTAGAATTAGCTTAAAATAGCATTCATCTAATTAGATAACCAATTAGGTATATTATTTTTATTAACATAGAAGTTGAGGGTCTATACATAAATAACCCTAATATTTTAATAATATTTTCTTTATTCGTCTTCTTTCAGAACAGCTGGCTGCCGCTCCAACGCCCGGGTGATGCAGTGAAGGAGCCATTCAAGGGGGAGCGGATACGGTGGATCTGGTCGGCCGCTGATTTCAAATTTGTTCAGGCCACTACAAAAGGAGCACGGAGGCAGCCGAGCTCAGGAGGCCTCCGGCACCGACCCACCACTGTGCAGAGAGAACCTCTCTCTTCCACTCCACACTACCGGCCTCTACCGTGGCGGCGAGTCTCCACCACCGTGGGCGTGTGGTGTGACAGGCCACACCGCCATCCGGAGCTCGCCTGCATTACCGTGAGCACCTTAGCGTGCAACTCCCTCGCCGTCATCGCCGACCACCGTCACCAACCTACTGATTCAGCCACCCTCTCAGTAACTTAAGACGTCTGGGGAATTTCCCAGACGTCTGAAGTTACCCGCTCACTTCACCGCACACGCCTGAAGTCGCCTGCAGACCCCTTCCCGCACCTGCAGAACCTTCAGCGCACCCACGTCCGTCAACCTTCAGCTCAAATGCGCCTCAACTCTCCAACAGCCACGCCTCCGCTCAACAGCCTGCAGAACCTTCAGCGCACCCACGCCTGCGCCCTCCACCGCTCACCGGCTGCAGACCTACGCACGCCTGCAGATCAGCACAACCGAGCACGCCTCCTCCCGCGCCTGCCGCTTGCAAGCGCCATTCACTCGCGACTGCAGAGTCCTTCGCCCACGCGCCTGCACCCTCCAACAGCGCCTGCAGTCCACGCTGTTCACCACTGCGCCTGCAGAACCGCCAGCAACCGACCTCTGCAGACCCTCCGCCCACACGCCAACCGCCTGCAGACCACCGCGCAAGCGCCTCCCTGCAGACCACCGCCCACGCACAACCGCGCGCCCTCCTGCAGACCCTCCGCGCACCCACGCACAACCGCCTGCAGACTGCCCAACCGACCACCGCGCACGCCAGCCGCAGCAGCCACCCCCGCAGCAGCAGCAGGCGGCGGACTTCACGCCAACAGGCTGCGCAAGCTGCTGGCTGCAGCACCTCCGCCGGAGCTCGTCCGGCCACCTCCGACCGCCGCGCGACTCGCCGCCACCACCGATTCGAAGCCCTTGATCCAAGGGACCTCCTCCGAGCTTCCCGTGCCCGACCATCGGCTCCTCGTCGCGCAAGACAACGGGGAAAAATTCCCCTGTTTTGCTACAGTAAAATGTTAATTAAAATTTACATTTTCTGCCATTGCCACATTTTAATCATATTCTATTCACTCTGCATTGCGGAAAATATCCTGTAGTTTCTCATAATTGCCATTTCAGCATTATTTCTTGCTTAAACCTTAATCTAAAGGCAATCTTGGCTTGGTTCTTGTCCAAATTGACTCCGAACAAACATTTTTAAGTGGCGCGAATTTTAATACGTTATTGCCTCCCTGTGGATACGACCCGCTCCTCAGCGAGTGGTTATTTCTTATTAAAAATTGATTAGTCGATTTTTCCACCACATTAAACTACAAACGACTTAAAAGCGAAAGATCGAACGGTCAGAGATGAAATGTAGCTAACCTAGGTGGAAGTGGATGTGAATGAATGCCAAGAAAATGGATGGGTGCAAATGGCCACCCCTTAGGTCTTTTTATAGACCTAAGGGAGTCTCTCTAGGGAAGTGTGCAACTCTCTAGAGAGAGTCCCATGAGTGGCCAGCTATGGAGAAAGGTGGTGGTTCTTAGATCCATAAAAAGTTTATCTAAGAATTGAATGACTCTTGGTTGCTAAATTTGGCAACCAAGAGTGGCGCCACTTCTAGAGAGTTCTAGAGAACTCTAGATGTGTGGGAGTGCGTGAATGGGTGTGTGTGAGTGAGTGTGTGGCCATGCCCTATGTGGCTAAATGGTTTAGGTTAGGTCCTAAGGGGTTTAGGTAGGTGTAGGCCTTAAATTAGGGTTATAAACCCTAATTGCTAAGGAGGAGTGGCAATTAAGCTTAACACAAGTTTAATTGAATGGGTGTGAACCTAATTGAGAGTGAAATAACTCAATTAGGTTGGGCTTAGGTCAATTGGACTCTTATTGAGTCCAATTGGACTTGTGTGGGTAGAGATCTGAGCTCAACTGGACCCTATGAGTCCAATTGACTAGGCAATGGTAATTGACTATGATCTAAGTCAATTAGGTTTGTTGAGGACCTAATTAGGTCCTTAGAGAGGTCTAGAGATGATGTACTAAGGTTAGGGTACCTTAATTTAGGTTCCTATAGGGTTGGAATTGGGTCTAAGGAGCTAGAGATCCAAGATCAAGGCTTGAATCTCAAAACAGGAACTGGAGAGCAATTCTAGACGTCCAAAAATGGAATCAGATGTCTTATACTCAAAAATCAGAAGTCCAGACTTGTTGTCTGGACGTCCAATCTGAGTCAGGGGGAATTCTAGGTTCTATTGTGGGTATTCTGCAAAAATTAGACGTCTAACAAAGTGTCTGGACGTCCAATAACACTACAGAAGTGGGTTTAAGGTGTGCGGGAGTTGGCTAAGGGTTATGGATGTCCTATAACTTATCTGGGCATCCAGATAGAGGCTGGAATTAGGGTTTTAAGGTTTTCTAGGGTGCGGTGACCTAATCTAAGGGTGGCTAAGGCTTGGGGAAGTCTCTAGGCTATCCTAGGGCTAGGATGGACCTAAGCTCTTCATATTTTATTTCTTTATTCCTACTTAATAGAGTAGCATACCTTAATTCGCATATATTATTATATCCTACATCTAATCTAAGTCTTCTACTCCAGCTCTGCTGCAACACCCATTATTCCTAATCCATTTTCAGATCCAGCTCCAGATCCAGTTCCAGATCCAACTTATTACCTGTAATTGACATAATGCACTTAATCAGCACATTAGAACATTATTTTATGTATAGCTAAAGGAAAGCAGTAAAGATGCAGATAATGCTTATGCATGCATGAATTACCCTAACTTATGCTAAGTTCTAGCCTAATTTAGGTCTATTAAGACCTATGATTATTGCGCAATCAGTGCCCTCAGCTCCTTCCATGAGCTCTCGACCGTACACTCACGAGCTTCCTTCTGAGCACCACTGAGCTTGCGCCACCACTCCCACAACATGATACTCCTCGCAGATGAGCTCCCATGAGGCCTCTCCCTCTTTCTCATGCTCACTTGCTCGCTCACTCCCTCTCACTCTCCCTCATGCACTTATTCACACTCTCCCTCCCTCTCTCCTTCGCGCACTAACCCACGGCAGGGGGAAAAGGTAATGGCGATGAAGGTGGTCTCCGACAGGGAAGGAGAGGAAGGGGGCGGTGGCTGGTCGTGACGGGAGAAGAAAGGAGGTGTGGGGGGGGAGGTTTAAAAAGGAGAGGATTAGGGTTTCGAGTGAGAAGGTCGCGAGGAGAGAGAACGCTCCACGCATCGTGCATGCGGAGGAAAAGTAGGTTTCGATTTCTCCCACTTTTGGACGTCCGGATCTATGTCCAAATGTCTGATGACACTCTAGATGTTTTATCCTACTAAAAGGGTGGTGGGTCATTTCATTAGGTACATCCTTGTCAAGGTCCTTAATGGTGGTCAAATTGAGAAATTAAGGGGAGGAAAAGAAACGAGAGAGGAAAAGGGAGCTTAAGGACCTAGAATTATGGACGAAGGAGATAGGATGGCATTGGCTATGGTTGGCCAGCATCAAGAATGAAGGATTTCTCTAACGAGGGAGACGGCGAGGAAGAAGGGTCTAGGGTGCCTCTGAGTTGACCATCGAGAGGCGGAGGAAGTCGAGAGAAAGGAGACACTCCCAATTTGGTCGTTGGGAGGCCATAGGATGACGGAGGAGGAGGCTCACCAGAGCTAGGGCGGAGGTGGCTGGAGAGGGAGTTTGAAGAGGGTTTTTGGGCCAAAACCTAGCTAAGGAGCACAACCTTGCATTGGGCGTGCTTTTATAGGGCTTAGGGTGGAGTTCCAAGCTTGGAAACAAGCTTGGAAACTCCAAGCTTCTTGCGCATGTGGGATACCCACATCTCCCATGCGTTTGTCTGGGAGATTGGGAAAGAATTGGAGTCTAAGGTCAGGTTTAATTGAAAGAGAATTCCTCAAGGAATCTCTAGTTCAAATCTGGGACTGATTGATTAAGAATCGAGCAAGAAATCCTCGCTTGAAACTATATAGTGAAGGTATGACCCTCCAAAAATGGCGTAAAAACCTTTTAGGAAAGAACGATGATAAGGTTAGGGACCTGATTGCAATTAATTAAAAAGTTAGGGGCATCTGTGTAACAAAAAGTGTTAGACAGGACTGAAATGCAAACTAGGTTAAGATGATCCCTGATTGGGCCAAAATTTTGGTACAAACTTAATTTGGACCCAACGAATCTAATTGTGAAGTCAGATTTAGGTTTTGACTAAGTTTGCCTGGGTAATTTATGCAAAAATCCAAATTAGGGTAAATATATGTCTGAGACTATTTTAGGTCAAAATGGGCTCTGATGGTCAAATCAAGGATGCAAAATAGTAGAGAATATTTTTCTATAATTTTTAAAGGGTTTAGGTGAATTTTATCCTAACTAGAACCTCAGTTAATTATGCAATTCTATTTTTAGGGTTTCAGATGTCATTTAATTCTCGTAACGCGTGAAAACTCATTCTGTCTGCACGGACCCTCTTGTTAGACTTTAATGCATATTTGACCTTTAATAAACCCCTAACAAAACCCACGGTTGTTCTGCATTCTTGATATGATGGTAAAATTATAGTTTTAATCGTGGTTTCATGTTAAACTCTTAGAAAGGGTGTGCAGTGAATTACGGTCCTTTGGTGGTTATGTAAGAGCATTTATTAATGGAATATGTCTAATTAAAGCTAGATATGGCTGATGATGACGTTTCATCACTAGGGCTTCATTTTTGATGTCTTGATCCAAGTTTCTTAGGGAGTTTACAATGTTTGTAAACCTTGTAAACATCTCTTTGATTGACTCCCCATTTTTCATCCTAAACAACTCATATTTCTGGGTTAGTAAATTAACTCATGTTTCATTTACCTTGGAGGTACCTTCATGAGTGACTTCCAAGGTACTCCAGATCTGATGAACTATTTTGCAAGCAGACACTTAGTTGAATTCTTCTTTCGAAAGTCCACGGAAGATGGCATTCATCGCCTTAGTATTGTGAGTGGCCAACTTCTTATGATCTGGGGTTACAGTAACTCCTTCCCTTATCTTAAGGCGAGTGTACTTTGAACTGATTACTTCCCATAATTCAAAGTCCATGGATTCCAGGAAGATCTACATCCTGGTCTTCCAGTATCCATAGTTTGTATCGTCAAATAGTGGAGCTTGAACTGCAGATTCCTGCTCAGTATACATGTCAGTAGAGACCTTTGACATCTTTTGGACGAACAAAGCTCTGATTCCAAATGAGAGTCCTACGGATATAAAGTGTTATACCAGAGGGGAGGGGTGAATAGTCTATGAAATTCCACTAGAGAGGGGTGAATAGTGAATTGAAATTTAATACAAATGAAATGCAATCACATAAATAGCATTCACCACAAGACATAAGTACTTTTAGGTGGAAACCCAACTCAGGTAAAAACTACCACCTAAGTCTTCTCAACATAGGATTTCCCAATCTATCGAGTAGATCAAATCCACTAACGTATCACTTAAATGAGGTGATACAACCTCAATTACAACCACACTACTTTCATTGAGGGCAGTGTACCTCAAACCCTCCTCTTCGTGAAGAGTATTTTGTCTCATGAAGGAGACTAGAACTCGCCACATGGATACTCAACTACGAACTAAAACAAGAACAATAAAATCTATAGAGCCCACATACAAAGTTTAACCTAAGCTTCTATAGGCAAGGATTACTTCCCTTAAGGTGGAAGTGGATAGGCGTGAGTGTGCAGCAGAGTATCGGTGCTCTTAGATGTGAAGAATAGAGCTTGAAGAGCAAGATCACAATTTTCTTCTTTTGATCTCTCACAAAATGGGTATAATAGTGGGAAGAATTATCTTTATGTTGTATTGAGCAAAAGAGAGGCTCTCAACTATTTATGGATGTGTTAGGAACCCTCAAGAAGGCTTAGGAGAGGCCTTATAGTCGTTGGGAACAAATCCCATATTATCAAGCCGAAATCCCATTGAGATCAGGGTCATGGTTAGGTCTGATAGTTGAATGGGGGATTTCGCTTGCAGAAAAATTATGTTAGAAAATTATGTCATCGCAGTAATGGAAATCATGGTGGAAAATCTCGAACAAAAATATATATCAATGAAAACTAACCACGGTGGATTAGGTCATATCCACAGGGAGGAACAAGGCTAATAGATCTACCAATATTTTAAATGCGTTATTCGAGTATGTTGTACAAGGCAAAAATGATGCAAAATCAATTTGTCGATAGTCGTAGCATCAAATAAGTGCAAGAATGACTTGAATGAGCATTAATCTAAAAATGTAGAGAATCAAAATGGTTTAAGAAGCAATTACCCCAAAAAAATCAATAACTCAAAAATCCCTTCCATCAACCATTATCATTTAACTTAATGCCCCCCCTCCTGTAGCAAAATAAGGGAGGGGATTCTCTGGCTCATGCACACACGTGAGGGAATGGCTGGAGGTGTGGCTCGTTGGAGGAGTAGGGCCAGAGGAGAGGACCACTCCAGTGGCAGTGCGGCAGCACACGATGGCCGGAGCTACCGCTGATGATGAGGAGTGGCGGAGGTGGTGTTCTGTTGCTAGTGATGGAGCACGCAGTTGGCACGGTTGAAGGTGTAGACATGAACGTGGTGTCGAGGCATGGTCAACGGTGTCAATGGAGTGGAGGGTGGTGGCCTAGCAAGGTGGCTGCGTGGAGAGACATAAGACCAGCAATGGGTTCTTCTTGGGGAAGAAGAATAGTGCATGGGTGCTTGGGCATGCACGCACGCTTTAGATGATGGGTAGGATCTGTGTGCACGGTTGGTGCATGCACGGTAAAGGGGGAAGGGCACCTGTGGTGGCATTGCTTGCGGTAGTCGAGCATCGAGAATGTTGGTCACGTGGAGGGGTTGTTGGGTTCTTCGGGTGTAGTAGTGGAAGAATGAAGAAGAAGAAGATGGAAGCCAAGCATCTAATGGTGTGGGTGCATGTGTCTATCACGTAGAGGAGGTAGTGGTGGCTGGTTGCTCTCGTTGGAGAGCACATGGTCAGTGGTGAGGGAGGAGAGCATTCTCGCCTCCTGTTGTGAAGATCGGTGCGGTGGTGAACTCTTTCGCTGGAGTGGGAAAAAAGGTGAAGAGGAGCAGGTGTGATTCCTCAGACATCTGGGAAGGTTCTCGGACAACTTAACTGAAGGGGATGGCGTACAGTGGTGATGTCGGAGACATGGTCACAATCGCAGTCGCGGATGTGGAGGCAGTGTCATGGTTGTCGTCAAGGCTCATGATGGTGGAGTTGTTGGTGGCTTGCAGTGGTGCGTTAAGGAGAAGATGAAGGTGAGGGGAGGCTCGTGGTTGTGAGGAGAGGGTCCTATGCTAGAAGCTGGAGGAAGAAGCTGAGCCTCCCTTATGGAAGCGGAGAAGAGATAATCCTCCTCTGTTGGTCCTCCTGTTATAAACAAAGAGAGAGCAAATCAAAGAGAATACTGTGACTTATGTTACCAAAACAAGAAGAAAGAGATTTGAGGGAAAATAAATGGAAGGGAATGCCCTTGATTGATTAGAGAACCATAAAGGGATGCAAAAATGATTCCCTTACAATATTTTGCTAGAACAAAATCCAAAAATTATGGTATCTCAAATTGAGATTTGATGTGATGCCCTTGCCTCTAAAGTGAATAACTAAAATCCCTCCAAATTAATGTAATGAATGCATGAAATGATAAATGTAAAGCTTACATAATTTTGTCAATTCCATGCATGCTTTACACTAATTTCTTCTTCCAATAATAATATTCTTAGGCTCTAATTTAGTCCACAAAAGTGGACCTATCAAATACCCACATGCCTAAGTTTTGCTAGTCCTGAGCAAAATCATACAAAAAAGACTAGGTCTCTAGGCTAGAGTTTACCGCCAGGATGCCTTATCATGCCATACCTCTAAACATTAGATCGAAATACCAACTATAGGCCTAAAGCTACTCAAGTACCAACCAAGATACGGTCCTGACTAGCCTCAACCTTGGGTTAGTTGCCAAGGTTTCTAAGGCCTGGAAAAACTGCCCAAAGGTTCGTTGACCCCAGCGGTTAAAGCACCCATGCGTATGTGCAGCAAGTCTAGGTTCAGTTTGCCAGTGCATTTTCAATAAGAGAGATAGGGAGAGATATTATTTTGAGAGTTCTCTTACTTTTTAAATTCCCCTAAACCAACATCGGATTGGCCCTAACATGATCTGTATCAGATTCCTTGTCCCCACCATCAATTCTTATAGGTCCCTGACAATCGATGCTTTGGGATAGCACCACTCATGACAACCCCCATCACCCTGGTGATTAGCCCATATTTGTGGGTTATTTAGGTATTTGAATGCCTAGACATTAACTTAATTTTGACAAATAAATAGCATACAAAAAGATGTAAATAGATTAGTCTAATTATTTAGTTATTTGCATATTTCATGCATTGCAATCATATCTAAATGTATTTAGAATTAACTTGGAATTGCATACATTTAATTAGTTAACCAATTAGGTGCATTACATGCATTATTTTACCTTAACATAGATGTTAGGGTTTGTGCATAAATAACTATAAAATTTTATTATTATTTTATTCTTCTTCTTCTACAGGTAACGATTGCGCTTCCTCCTGTTGCGTCAATTCACTCACAGCTGCCAACATTCATCCGCCATGAAGTGGATCTACTCCCACCTCTTGCATTTCAAATCCACCACATGCAGCTACAAAGGGAGCGGGAGTTGAACATGCTGAGGGAGGCCTTCACCCCCTTCCCATCTGTGTAGAGAACCCATATTCTCCTACTCTCCACCACCATTGACCTCAACTGCGACGAAGCTTCGCCACCGTGGGCATGAGGAGTGACAGCACACACTGCCAATCGCAAAGCTTCCCATTACAACTTCATCGTGACACCACCTGACCATCAACACCACATCCCCCTATCCACAGTCATCCTCACCACCACCAACATCTCCATCTTCTTCTTCTTCATTTTTTTCTTCTTCCCTTGTTTTTCCTCTACCAAAAACAACCCAAACCACTAGCACCACCTCCACCACCTCGCCGCACCACCTTCATTAGCCTCGCATCTCTCCATGCGCACAACAGCTGCTGAAGCCACCAGCAAGCAAGCCCCACCATGCACCCAATGCGTGGCCACCAGCCATGCCACCACGCGCTCCTGCCTCCTTCCCCTCATCGCACCTCTACCCATGCATGTGCGCGTCTCCGTATGCCTAGCAGCAGTAGTAACAGCCACCTCTAGCGACTCCCCTCACACCGCTCGCGTCTCCTCTTCCTCCTCACTCCGCACACTGCTCACTATTGTTGCGCCATCACTGTCCATGTGTGCCATTAAGGAGAAATGCCCCTTCCGACTCCTGCAGCCAGTAGGAAGAGGTCCACCACCGTCGTCCCTCTCTGCTTCGTTTTGCCAACTCTGGCCTCGCCGCTCCTCGTCACAACCACCATCAAATGCAACTCGAAGTAGCCCACCTCTAGTGAACTCCTCATGGCCGACCACCACTTGCCGTGCACGCACAAGTGACTCAAAGGAAATCCTTGATTTTGCATTCCATTAATAATTACCATTCCATGCCATTGTCAAATTTCTTTATCTCATTTAAAGATTATTTTATTATGTTGATTTTATCAGAACACCCTTGCCTTTCAATGTAAATACACTACCAGCATGATCATATCTTGTTAACTTAATTAAAAGGCGATTTTGATTCGATTTCTTTGCGAACTTAATCATGAACATCTATTTTTGACCCGTGTGAGTTTGTAATAGACATTGCCTCCCTATGGACACGACCTGCTCCTTCGTTAGTGGTTTATTTAATTTATTTTGATTCGTGTTGTTTGCCACCCAATTTCTATACATCAATGATCTTGATTTACATTTTCGAAAACTAAAATAACACGGTCAAAAAATGGCCTCGTTGCCAGGGAGGCAACAGGCTTAATAAACTCTCATTCATTCATTTGTTCACGTTGATTTAAATTTTGTAAGCATATTTAACTCTGAATCTTTTTGTTGTGGTGTGAGTGCATACGTTCTGTGGCACACATTCTATGACTCGCCATCACACTAGCCATCATGAGAGGTCACCCGTGACATCACCAGAGGAGAAATTGTTCGAGTCACCTTACAAGGAACTAGATTGCCAAGAGAGGAAGGACGAGGACGTGACGATCATCTCCACACATTTAATTGTTGATTTGATTAGAGTAGGATTTAGACTTTAGATTTAATTTTATTTTCCTTGCACATTTGGTTTGAGACCCTTGTTCTGGGGTGCATTTTAGGAGTTTGTTCCCCGACTTTCTTTTAGGCCCCTGTGTGGGAGACTTTTTAGGAGCATGTTCCCATTTCTTTAGACTTAGGTTTTTCCTCTATTTCATGGTTCAATTTTATCTCTTTGTTTGTACATAAGTAGATATAAAAAAAAAATCAAAACATGAATTGCCTAATAGAAGTTGTATACCCTAGGACGACCATTTAGGTGTGAATGAGTAGCATCTAGGTTTTATTTTCTGCATTGCTTGCATTCTCGCATCATTGATTGCTGGAAGCAAGGTATGCATCTTCTTACTTTGCATCCATATCTGGATCATGCATTTGCATTTGGACTTAATTCCTAGACCACCTAATTTGTCTTGAAATGATCTAACAAGTGGTCACATTAAATTTCTGAAAAGGACTTAGTAAAGGAGAAACACAGTAAAACTCAAGGAGTTGATTTGAGATATTGTGCTGCATTTCAAAATTCAAACTCAAATATTTTACGATGTATGCACACTTGTTTGACCTTTGCACCAAGGCACTCATTAAACACTCCTAGGTTTTTAAGCTGCTAGGAAAGAACCCTCCTACCGTTGGATTCTAAAGTGTTCAGAACTCAAGATTAAAGGTTTTGTAAATCAAAAGAGGGGGACACCCTATCACGGATTTTTTAGGATAGTTAAGAAGCACCACAAAAGCACAGGTTCAAAGGAAGGCTTAGGCCTACTTGCATTCCTCGATCTTCCATCTTTGGAGTTGCTTTACCATTTGAGCTTTAGGGAAGAGCACCTAAGCTCTAGCTACGTCTTTTTAGGCATTTTTTAGGTTGACAAATAGGATCGTAATTTATTGAGCAACTTGTTTTGTCACCTATAATCTGAACTAAAGTCGAGAGCCTAAACCTGAAAGGACCTAACAAGTCCTTTTGAATTGTGTTTTTAGTGCATTCTTGGTAGGAAATCTCTTAGGAGACAACTTGTGTTTGATCCTGAACCTGAAAGAATCCTAAGAAGGAACCACCCAAGGGAAGAAATGGCTAGTCAAAGGAGCCTCAACAAATATTTCATTCCGACCAATCACCCTGGCTCTACACTATGTAGATTTGGAGGGGACAATCCCTATGAGATCAAAAGCAGTACCATATCCTTGCTACCCTCCTTTTATGGTATTGGTAGGGAAAACCCCTACAGGCATATAGAGGAATTCACTGAGGTTTGTTCCATGGTGAAGCTACAGGGCATTACTGATGATGCCCAAATGCAGACCCTCTTTCCTTTCTCCCTCAAGGAAAAGGCCAAGTATTGGTATCATACCCTAGATGGTATTAACACTTGGGATGCCTTGAAGAAGGAGTTTCTGAAGAAGTACTTCCCTATAAGCAAAACTAATCACTTTCAGAGGGAAATTATGAGTTTTGCTCAAAAGGATGGGGAAGTTTTCCATGATGCGTGGGAACACTTTAATGACCCTCTGAGACTTTGCCCGCATCACCAGGTGCCCAAGTGGCAACTAGTTGAAAGGTTCTACATTGGACTTAGTGATTTGCATAGGCAGATTGTGGATGGTGCCTATGCAAGAACCTTTCTATCTAAGACTGAGGATGAAGCTTGGAACCTTTTCGATACATTGAGTGAGAATTCTATTCACCTGAATTTTGCCAACTCAGATATAAAACCCACTCTCATGCAAAGAAAGTTGAAGGAAAATGAGGCTAGGGACACCCAGAATTTAGCCTACCAGATCCAATTGCTGAATCAAAATATGGAAAGGCTTATGTCGAGCCTAGGCTAATTCATGCTTAGTACCTCCACATCCCAAGCTTCAGAATGCTCCATTTGCCAAGGCAATACACACGCCACTATGGATTACCATTTGGCCTCCCAATTCCTTGAGCTTGTACAGGCGAACCTGAATGCCATTCAAGGGTTTCGTCTTAGACCTCATAATGACCCTTTTTCCAACACTTATAATGAGGGATGGAGGAATCACCCAAACTTTTCATGGACACAAGGGAATGTCTCAAATTTAGGGAATTATAAATCGTAACCCTTTCAAAACCAACAAATGAACCAACCTCAAACCTTTGCCCAGCAAAAGACCTCTGAGATGGATGAATTGAGGTCAATGTTGAGAACTATGCAGGAAAGTCAAAGTGCCATCATCTAATCTCATGACAAGGCTATACATGAAATGAAATCGCAGATAGGACACCTTGTTGAGCCCGTTAAACAAAGGGAAACTGGGAAGCTTCCCAGTGCTACTGAGGAGAACCCTAAAGGAAAAGGGATTGTCTTTAGGGAGCATGCCCAGGCAGTGACTATTCTGAGGAGTGGGAAAGAAATTTCCAAACATGGTGCTCTTATAGTCCCACCTTCTGAAAACCCATCCACCCCAACATTTGCCCCCACCGAAGAAGAATTGCGCAACTCTCCTTCGCTTGAAATCACCTCACCGGAAGAGGTTGCCCCCATTCCACCCCTTACTCGACATGACAACCCTTCCACCCAGAGACCGACAGTGCCCTTTCCAGAGTGCTTATCCACCTCTGCGCAAACTTCTGCTGGCTCATCTAGAACCCAAGATAAGACGGATGAAATCATGGAGACTTTCAAGCAAGTGCAAATTAACCTACCTTTGCTTGAGGCTATCAGGTAGATTCCGTCTTATGCCCACTTTCTAAAGGACCTGTGCATGAAAAAGTAGCAATCTAGGAAATAAGTCCAATCAAAAGTTGTCCTACCTAATTCGGTTAGCTCAATAGTTCAACATGGCACACCCCCGAAACTTATGGACCCACAAGCCTCATACATCTCGGTGGTCATTGATGACATACAGATAGATGAGGCTCTACTTGATCTGGGTGCGAGGGTGAGCATCCTTCCGAGCTACATGTATGAACAACTTGGCGAAGGCAATCTGAGACCTAGCCCAGTAATCCTCCAAGTTGCAGATCGATTACTCAAGACACCTCGGGGAATTCTGGAAGATGTCCTCGTGAGAGTGGAGGACTTCTTCTTCCCCGTTGACTTTTTATTTTTGGACATAGACCCTACCAACAAGCCAACCAAGCCTTCCATCATTTTGGGCTACCCCTTCCTTGCAACTTCACATGCTTTGATCAATTGCAATACTGGGGCATTAAAAATGGGCTTTGGAAATAGGAAAATTTGGCTTAATGTGTTTGATGCTTAAACAAGTTGGGCTTGAGGATTGTTCCCAAGTTGAGGTGATAGCTGACCTAATTGAAGAGACAACCCCTGCAATGTTATGTGATGACCCCCTTCAGTATGTCATGCTAAATGAGCATTCTCATCTCTTGGAGGAATGTAAAGGGGATGTACTAGAATTTGAGGAGTTGCTTGGTGTTTCTGCTGAGTCTCTTTCCCCATCCTCTCTACCCAAGGTAGATCTGTTACCTGAGATGGGGACATATATTATGAAACCCTCAACCATACAAGCCCCCGACCTTGAGTTGAAACCCCTCCCAGACACTCTCCAGTACGTCTTCCTGGGTGCTAATGATATGCTCCCCATTATCATTTCGGTTGTGCTATCTGAGGCACAGGAGGGAGCCCTGATTGAATGTCTGTCTAAGCACATGGAAGCTATTGCTTAGAGCATTGCTAATATTAAACTTATAGACTCTACACTTTGCATGCACCACATTTATACTGATGATTCCATCAAGCCATTTAGGGACATGCAGAGATGTCTTAACCCCAATATGAGGGAGGTGGTTAAAAAGAAAATTCTAAAGTGGTTGGATGCTGGGATCACATATCCCATTGCAGAAAGTAAATGGGTAAGTCCTATCCATGTGGTGCCAAAGAAGGCAGGCTTTACTGTGGAGTTTAATGACCAAGGTGAACAAGTTGTGACTAGACCCTCAACAGCATGGAGGGTCTACATTGATTACTGCAAACTGAACACTACTACCTAGAAAGATCACTTTCCCTTGCTTTTATTGACCAAATTCTAGAAAAATTGGCAGGGAATAAGTATTATTGCTTTCTCGATGGATATTCTAGGTACAACCAGGTTACAGTCTTCCCTGATGACCAGGAGAAGATGACTTTCATGAGTCCTTATGGTACCTTTGCATTCAGGCATATGTCGTTTGGACTATTTAATGCACCAGCAACCTTCCAGTGGTGTATGATGTCCATTTTCTTGGACATGATTGACAAGTGTGTCGAAGTGTTTACCGATGACTTCTCCATTTACGGCTTGTTGTTTGACCAGTGTCTCCTACACCTAGAGAATGTGCTGAAGCGATGTAAGGAGACTGGTTTAGTCCTCAGCTAGGAGAAAAGCCACTTCATGGTACAGAAAGACATTGTACTTGAGCATGTTGTGTCTAAAAGGGACTTGGAAGTAGATAAAGCCAAGGTTGATTCTATTTCCACACTTCCATTGCCCACGAATGTCAAATAGATTAGATCCTTTCTGGGCCATGCTAGCTTTTATAGGTGCTTTATTCAGAATTTCAGTAAAATTTCTAGGCCACTTTGCTACCTGTTGACGAAGGAATCTTCCTTCAATTTTGATTCAAAGTGTGTCGAGGCCTTTCACACTCTTAAGGAGGCCTTGATCTCTATGCCTATTCTCCCAGCTCAAGATTGGACACTCCCATTTGAGATGATGTGTGATGCTTTGGATTATGCAGTGGGAACAGTCCTTGAACGAAGGGTTGAGGGAAGACCACATGTGTTGCACTATACTAGCAAGACTTTAACTGAACCACAATAAAACTACACTGTCACTGAAAAGGAATTACTTGATATAGTTTTTGCTCTAGAAAAGTTTAGGTCTTATCTTCTTGGGTCTAAGGTGGTTATTTTCACTGATCATGCGGTAGTGAAACATCTCATTTCCAAGAAGGATTCTAAGCCACGTCTGATTAAGTGGATCCTACTCCTTCAAGAATTTAACTTGGAGATATGTGAAAAGAAAGGAGTAGAAAATGTAGTGGCTGACCACCTATCTCACCTTCCACTTGATGACTCTCCATCTGGAGACATCTACGAGATATTTCCCGATGAAACCCTTATGGCGGTAACACCGACTTCACCTTGGTATGCTAATACCATCAATTACTTGATCACTAGAGAGACTCCTGGCTCTTGGGATGAGCAGAAAAGGAAGCGATTAATTTCCCAAGCTAGATACTTTCATTGGGAAGAGCCCAAATTATTTAGAATTGGACAAGACCAAGTAATGAGATGATGTGTGCCTGAAGAGGAGCAATAAAGTGTGTTAAGTTTTTACCATGAACTTCATTATGGAGGACATTTTGGTGCTAAGAAAACACCTTTTAAGTTTCTTTAGTCCGATTTTTGGTGGCCTACATTATTTAAGGATTCTCATAACTTTGTTATGGCCTGTATTAGATGTCAATGGACTGGAACGATTGGGAAGAGGAATGAGATGGCTCAACACCCGATTCAACTTGTTGAAATTTTTGATATTTGGGGAATAGACTTTATGGGACCCTTCCTTTTGTCCCAAGGTTATGAGTATATCTTAGTAGCAGTTGACTATGTCTCTAAATGGATAGAGGCCATTCCTACGCGAACAAATGATCACTCGGTGGTATTGAAATTTGTGAAGGTCAATATCATATCCCGATTCAGCTACCCTAAGACTATTATTAGTGATGGGGGACCTCATTTTCGGAATCACCACTTCAATCGGTTACTCAAGAGTCTAGGGGTCACCCACAAGATTGCTACCCCGTACCACCTCTAGACGAGTGGCTAGGTTGATGTGTCGAATAGGGAGGTAAAGAACATTTTAGAAAAGACTGTTAAGCCTGATAGGAAGGACTAGTCCCAAAAGCTCAATAATGCTTTATGGGCCTATCAAACAGCCTACAAAACCCCTTTGGGTACATCTCCCTTCCAGATAGTGTATGGGAAAGCATGCCATTTACCCATTGAGCTGGAACATAGGGCACTTGGGCTATCTGAAGTGTCAACATGGATTTAGAAAAGGTAGGTAAGGCACAACTTTTGGAATTAAGTGAGCTTGAGGAGCTGAGGAATGATGCTTATGACACCTCTCAAGCTTATAAATAAAAAGCTAAGGTCTTGCATGATAAGTATATCCTTAGAAAGACCTTTGAGCTCAACTAACAAGTCTGGCTTTTCAATTAAAGACTTAAGCTTTTTCCAGGGAAATTAAAATCTCGTTAGGATGGGCCATACATAATCACTAAAGTGTTTCCTCATGGGGCGGTGGAGATCAAGAGCCCCTCCTCTTCAACAATGCCCTTTACCGTCAACGGTCAATGGTTGAAACCGTACATTACTTTGGATGGCCATCTGATTGACGAAGTCACTCTCAAGGAGCCTTAGCTCCTGTCATTCTCTGCCTCAAGTAACATCTTCCTTTAGCTGTTTTGCTTCCAATGAGGACATTATTTGAACCAGGCATGGGGGGGATAGGACCTGAGGCATCTGTTTATAGCATATCTACATTTTGCATTCATGCATGCATATTGCATTCAAAAAATAAAAGCCATGTTGTTATGCTTAACCGAATGAGCTCTGCATCTTTAGGCATGAGACCAAGACTTTAGGTTTGCTTAGCTGACTCTACGTATCTAATTATAGAAGCTAGGGTTGAACTACTGACTTTAGAACTTTAGGGTCTGTTTGGACTTAAAAACTTAAGTAGGAGTTAAGTTACGGACCATTCCTCAAGAGGTTGAGGAAGGAAAGCTAGGGATTGAGTTAAAGGTTGGGTATTACCTGGTGTCTTTTTCTATCTTTTGGTTTACGGGTCCTCGTAACTTAAGCATCCACATTTCACACACACTTGGTCTTGTGAAAATAGTGATCACGTTAATTCCTTTCTTAAAGAAAATTTGGTTCTCTTAGTTCTGATTTAGGAGAAGCTTGAAATCACAACTTGATTGGATGAGTTCCTACCATAGGAGAGGTGGAGTATATACTCACCTTGATGATGCAATGATAACATGTCACCTCCTCGGTGCTTGTCTCTTAGGATATCCATCCTACTAGGGGCATGTAAGCACATTGTGCAGTTCAGGTACCATGGGCGGCCCTATCCCAAAGTGTTGATTGCCACAGGCCTAAATTCTCTTAAGAAATCCATGGGCGATACTATCTCAAAGTGTCAATTGCCAGGAGTTCTTGGGGTTGCCATGGGCGATGCTATCTCGAAACATCGAAAGCCAGGCACCCTTCAAGGTTTGGTGATGGGGACAATGAATCTGACACAGACTATGTGGATAGCTAATCCAAGGTTAGACTTAGAGGAATCAAACAAAATATATATATATATATTACAAAAAATAATCCTTCTTACTCTCTTTTTAGGTTGGCAATCATACCAACCACAAATAACTTAGACTAATGCATATGCACGGATGCTTTAATCTCTAAGACCAATAAACCCTAGGGTAGAGCTAGAAATCAAGGAAACCTGTGCCTGCAACTCACCCTTAGCTGACCTAGTCTGTAACTCAGCAACTACTTGGGTACCTTATGATCTAGAGTTAGATGGTTCAACCTAATTTCTATGGAAAGGTCAATTGAGTTAGCTTGGATAACTTGGAGTGTTAAGTCATGCTTGAATTTGCTAGGGCTAGCAAAAACTAGGCATGGGGGTATTTGATTAGCCCATATTTGTGGGCTATTTAGGTATTTGAATGCCTAGATATTAAGTTAATTTTGACATATAAATAGCATACACTAAGATGTAAATAGATTAGTCTAATTATTCACTTATTTGCATATTCCATGTATTGCATTCATATCTAAATGCATTTAGAATTAACTTAGAATTACATGCATTTAATTAGTTAACCAACTAGGTGCATTACATGCATTGTTTTAATTTAACATAGAAGTTAAGGGTTTTTGCATAAATAATCATAAAATTTTATTTTTATTTTATTCTTCTTCTTCTACAGGTAACGATTGTGCTTCCTCCTCTTGCACCCATCCACTCACAATTGCCAGCATTCATCCACCATGAAGTAGATCTGCTCTCGCCTCTTACATTTCAAATCCACCACCTACAGCTACAAAGGGAGCGGGAGTCGACCATGCTGAGGAAGGCCTTCACCCCCTTCCCTACTGTGCAGAGAACCCATATTCTCCTACGCTCCACCACCACCAGCCTCAACTGCGACGAAGCTTCGCCACCATGGGTGAGCAGGGTGACAGCTCACACCTCCATTCGCAAAGCTTCCCATTACAACTTCACCGTGACACCACCTGACCACCAACACCACACCCCCCTATCCACAGTCATCCTCACCACCACCAACATCTCCATCTTCTTCTTCCTCATTTTTTCTTCTTCCCCTGCTTTTCCTCCACCAAAAACAACCCAAACCACCAACACCACCTCCACCACCTCGTCGCACCACCTTCATCTGCCTCGCATCTCCCATGTGCACAACAGCTGCTGAAGCCACCAGTGAGCAAGCCCCACCACGCATCAAGTGCACAGCCACTAGCCACACCACCACACACACTTGCCTCCTTCCCCTCATCGCACCTCTACCCACGCGCGCGCGCATCTCCGCATGCCTAGCAGCAGCAGTAACAGCCACCTCCAACGCCTCCCCTCACGTCGCTCACGTCTTCCCTTTCTCCTCACTCCGCGCACTGCTCACCGCTGCTGCACCATCGCCGTCCATGCGCACCATTAGGGAGCAACACTCCTTCCAACTCCTGCAGCCAACAGGAAGAGCTCCACCACTACCACCCCTCTCCGCTTCGTCCGGCCAACTCTGGCCATGACGCTCCTCGTCACGACCACCATAGGATGCGGCCTGAAGCAACCCACCTCTAGTGAACTCCTTGCGGTTGACCACCACTTGCCGTGCGCGCACAAGTGACTCAAAGGAAATCCTCTGTTTTGCATTCCATTAATAATTACCATTCCATGCCATTATCAAATTTTTTTATCTCATTTAAAGATTATTTTATTATGTTGATTTTATCTGACCCGTGCAAGTTTGTAATAGACATTGCCTCCCTGTGGACATGACCTGCTCCTTCGTGAGTGGTTTATTTAATTTGTTTTGATTCACATTGTTTGCCACTTGATTTCTGTACTGCAACGATCTTGATTTACATTTTCAAAAACTAAAAGAACACGGTCACCTGGCTTTCAACACTTTGGGATAGTGCCGCACATAGCATTCTGTAGCTAAATTCAGACCTTGGCAATTGACATTTCTGGATAATGCCATCCACTGCATCTGAACCAGCACAAGGTGCTTCCATGCCTCCAGTAGGATATTTAGATATCCTAGGAGACAAGCACTGAGGAGACGGTATGTTATAACACATCTTTTAGGGGAGTATTTTGCATTCCTCCTCTTCGCACCAGGAACTCGTCCAATCAACTTGTGTCTTTGAACCGCTCCTAAGTCAACTTTTCGGGAAAACATTTTCAGAATAGACACTTTTTGGCATTATTCTTCATTATGCGCACTAAACCAGATCTGTGTGTGAATTTTGGGTGCCTAGGTTACCAAGTCCCACAAACTAAAGGGCAGGCAACAGGGCCAAATACTCCCTAAGCCTTAGACTTAATACATTAGCCTCGCAACTCCCTCAACCTCTTGAGGGATGTCCAGATCTTAACAAGTACATAAGTGTTTAATGCCTAAAGTAGCCCCAGGAGGCCTAAAGTCGGTATCCCTCACTTATCTCCTTCTCTTTAGTACTTCAGGACTTAATTCATCATCTGATCCTGGCCAGAACTTAAGTGACTCTTCCATAATCAAATGCTGGGACTAACACGATTTTTCCTTTGTCTGTCTGTGTTTACTTTTTCTTTTCCTTCCTCAATAATTTTGCACTTCAGCTCGTAAAGATTTCATCTCTCTCCTGTCTCCTTTTCTTCTCTCTCTATTTTTTTTTATGCAATAAAAAGTCCTAATTCATGCATGCAAAATATGTATAAATGCTATGTACAACCTCAGGTTATACCCCTCCATGCCCAAATCTGACAATGTCCCCATTGAAAAGCAAAAGCAAGGAAAGATATTACTTGAGTTAGAGAGTGTTTGGAGCTAAGGCTCCTCCAATCTGTAGGTGTTCAATACCTAGCCATCAGAAAGAGTAACATACGGTCTCAAACGTTGGCCATTTACCTTGAAAGTCTTACCAAATGAGGGATTCTGGATCTCAACTGCACCGTGCGGGAACACTTGAATGATAGTGTATGGCCCATCCCAACGAGACTTAATTTTCCCAGGGAATAGCTTGAGTCTAGAATTGAATAGCCAGACCCGTTGGTTGAGATTAAAGGTTTTGCGGAGGATGTGTTTATCCTGAAAGACCTTAGTGCGCTCTTTATAAGCTTGAGCAGTATCGTAAGCCTCATTCCTCAATTCTTCAAGCTCAGTCAGTTCTAATAAGTGCTCTTTGTCTGTGTTCTCGAGATCCATGTTAACATTCTTAATAACCAAATAAGCTCTATGCTCAATCTCAATAGGCAAATGGCAAGCTTTGCCATACACTATATGAAAGGGAGACAAACCCAAGGGGGTCTTATAAGTAGTTTTGTAATCCCATAGTGCATCATCAAGTTTCTTCGACCAATCTTTCCTATCGAGTCTTATAGTTTTCTCCAGAATTCATTTGATCTCCTTATTGGACACTTCAACCTGTCCACTCGTATGCAGGTGATATGGGGTGACTACCTTGTGGGTGACACCAAGACTTTTAAGTAGACGGATGAAGTGTGCATCCCTGAAATGAGGTACCCCATCACTAATGATCGTCCTTGGGTAGCCAAATCGAGAAATGATATTGGCCTTAACAAAAGTTAGGATCACGAAGTGACCGTTGGTCCTGGTCGAAATAGCCTCTATCCACTTTGACACATAATCAACTGCCACGAGGATATATTCAAACCCATGAGACGATGGGAAAGGGCCCATGAAATCTATGCCCCAGAAGTCGAATATCTCAACCAAAAGAATAGGCTACTGGGGCATCTCATCTCACTCTCCAATCGTTCCAGTCTATTGACAATAAAGTCATGCCCACACATAAGTATGTGTTTTGAAAATTGAAGGCCACTAATAAATGCCAGTTTATCATCATTCTTATGCCCCAAAACTAATCTAGCTCTTAGGATTTTAGCTCTACAAATGGATTTTTTAGGCTGCATTTAGGCATTTACCTAGGATAGGCATGAATTGAATTTTAATGTATTTTTAATGCATTTATTTGAGTGTCAGGATTCGGCAGAATGTCAGATCCCACACATCTTGGCACTCAGGAAGGCAGAAGATGAAGAAGAAGCTCCTATTAGCTGGATCCCAGCTAGATCCAGCTCATTTCAGCTGAATCCTAGCTAGATCCAGCTCATCCAAGCTGGATCCTAGCTCTTTCTAACTAGATCAACTCACCCTTAGCTCCATTCAACTCATTTTAGCTGAATGGTAGCTCTAGCTAGTTCACCTCAGCTAAGTGCCAACTCAAACTAGATAAAGATAGTTGATCCCAGCTCCATTCCAGCTACTCCAGCTTAGAAGAGTTCACTGGAAGTTTAACCTGACTAGGACTAGCTACTAACATCAACTAGCTAGACCTGGTCAGCTAAAGATGGCCTTAACCAGCTTAGGCCAGCTCAAGTTTAGCTCCCGGGGACTCCACTTAACTCAACTTAGTTGTGCTAAGCTACTTTAGCTACTCCAGCTAGCTAGGTCCTCCCCAGGAATATCAAACTCAGCTCACCTCAGCTCACATCAGCAAAAGCTAGGTCATCTTAACTTGGCTTAGTAGCTAGCAAAGAACTAGCAAGCTAAGCCAGCTAAGGTAGCTCCTTGCAGCTCTCTTCAATAGCCACCAGCTCTGGTCCAGCTCAGGATAACTACCTCTAGCTCTTCTCCCTCAAAACCCTAGCTCCAAATGCCTTCAACCCTACTCCTTACTAGCTAAGCTAGCTAAGCTAGGTTAGCTTAGCTAGGCATCTCCTTAGCAACCCAACCTAACCCTAAAACCTACAAGCTAACTCCACCAAAAAGAGGCCTAACCTAGTCCACCTAACTCCTACTCCTAAACACCTTTTTTTGGCACCAACCCATTCACCTCCCTTCAACCCACCACCATCACCAAAGGGCACCACCAAAGTGGCACCATTTTTTCCCTCCAAAAGCCTCTTCATCACCACCCTACACCTACCCCTATAACCCATCTCTACCATCCACATACCCACCTTCTAGAAATCCCCTTAGGTGGTGCCAAACCATGGCACCGCTCCATGGTTGTCGCCAACTCTAAGTGCCCTTCCATGGCCATAACCACCCACAACCACCACCCATAAAGCCCCTTCACTTGGCGCCACCCATCCTACACCCTAGATCTCCATAACTACCCCTTAACCACCCACCAAACCTAATCCTAGCCATCCACATGTCCACGCCAACTAACCCCCTCTCCAACTCTATATATACCCACCATAATCACCACTATAACATCATCTTCTCAATTAGTTAGGTTCACCATTCTTCTACCCCATCTCCACACCAAGGAAGAAGAAGAAGGGAAGAAGATCAAGGGGGCAATCTACCCACCCCCTTGGTGCCTTCTTCCTTTCTCTTCTTCTCCCTTAGCCACGCCAAGGAGGAGATCATCTTCAACATCAAGGGGTGACTAGGCAAGAGGAGGAGCAAGGTGGTTGATGCCCACCTTTGAGGATAGCTTGGAGGAGGACTACATCAAGGAAGAAGGAAGACCCTTTTCAAGTGTGGGTAACTGCACTTGGAGCAAGGGCCATCCCAACTTCAACTAGAGGATCCCCCTTTCTTCTTCTTTATCTTCCACTCTACTTTTTGATTAGCTAGTAGTTTAATGTTCTTGTAGAAGCATTCCTCTACCTGTATTTGACTTTACTAGTAATACAGAAGTTATTCGCCTTCCAATTTTCATGTTGTAGTTAGTGTGTTTTTCCATGTTATTTACGTAGTTGTAGTGCACACACTCTCCTCTTCTAATTACCCTATGCGCACTTGCCTATGGTGGGCTTAGAAGAGAGGACTCCATTCTTGTCACCTAGGGTTGGTTGTAGTATAATTAAGTCTTTGCATTCTGTTGCCTCAAACCCGATTGTTTCTGAAAAATATAAAAACAACAAAATCAAAAATCATAAAAAGAAAGTGCAGATTTGAGAGGCGAGAGAGAGACCCATTCATGTGATTAACAAATTGGCCTCCTTGGATGACCCTAGATACTCCACTATCTAGGTATTATAAATTTAAGAGTTGATTGCAAATTTACACGTCTCAACAACATTATTTCATATAATTAACAAACCACGTGTTTTTTGTATCAACCACCAGAAACTAGACTAGAGAACCTTATACACAGTTTTCTTTGCACTAAAGTGTCCTTCACAGTGTAGTGTGTGACAAAAAGTCAAGACACTCTATTGTTCCTCCTCTGGAACGCACCTACGTAATACCTAGTCATGGCCTATTCTAAAGAGCTCGGGGTCCTCCTAGTGATAATACTTAGTATCAGCAAGAAATCTATCTTGCTTGTGCTTATTCCACATATTTGGGGTTTCGCCAGTGACCAAGTAGTCGACGACATCAGCATACTAAGGTGTCGTTGGTTGTACTACCATTACCATTTCGTTAGGAAAGGTGTCATGAATGTCTCCTGATGAGGTTGAAACCTCAACTGGGATCCTGGATAAATGATTTGCAACGGCATTTTCGACCCCTTTCTTGTCACGGATATGAAAGTCAAACTCCTGCAGTAACAGAATCCAATGAATCAGCCTAGTTTTGGTGTCCTTCTTAGAGAGTAAGTGCTTTAAGGATGAATGATCTGAATACACCACAACCTTGTGTTGAACACACTGAATCGGGGTTTTAAAATCACTTCATTGTAATATAGCCGAAAATAGCGCGTCAACAAATACAATTTATACTCGAAAGAAATCTGAGGTCAAACGTTGGGAGCAAGTTTTGCAATTAATCTCAAGATCACAATTTGAATCAAATATATGAGTAATTTCAACCAAAACCTAATTCAGAATTATTAGAGAATGATATATCAAGAATTCAAGTACCAATGTGCAAAAATAATAGGGTAAAATGGTGATTTGAATCACCAATTACCCTTATACAATAATAGCAAATATCCAAATAGTATCAATTAAGCAAACAAAGTGAACAGTGCACTATCAGAACTCCTTATCAAATAGCTTAAGTTCTCATATGCTACATTGCAAAGGCACCATTCTTCTTCTCTTCTTTCTCTGCCTTTCATTGGCTCTGTCTCTTTTCTTCTTCTTGTGACTAAGTGTCGCACAAGTGCTTGCAAGAGCAAAACCCCCCTAACCCCGTGCGTTCTCTCTCTCTTCCCCTTCTCTTTCTCAATGTCCAGCCAAATGCTCGGGTAATCAGGTATTTGGGGATTCGTGTACCTAGGACCAAGGCTGCGGGCTTGGGTCACAGTCGAGGTGTGAGAGTGTAGGTAGGTCAGTGAGTGAGGGTGTGGGACCTCACCCCGTGTCCTGAGGCGATAAGCCCATAACACATTTTCAATTTGTACCGCTTCAACTGCTTGCCCACTTCCGATGTGGGACTAAAGATAGCACCCTTCTTCCCGTGGCTAGCAGTAGCCATTCCTTCATCGAATTCGTGATCAAGTTATGGTCAAACACTCCAATTGGTGATCCAAGAGCAGTCCTGGGATGATTCAACAGTAGCTGGAGTTGAAACCTGGGGCTAGCAAGACCTGACGCAAGCTTCAAGCGAGCTTGAACTCGCTCGTTAATGGTGGAGAGGACCTGAAGACCTGAAACAACCAAAATGGCCTCTCAACCCTGTTAAACAAGTTCAAAAGCTCCGCATGAAGATGGCGAATGTGTTGGTGAATGTGGCAGTGCGTGCGAGTGAGTGAAAAGGTCATATGACCTCGGTCTGTTGGTGCAGAAGGCATTGTGTTGGGTGGAGGGTTTGGAATGGCAATCGACCTAACTAAGTTAAGGCTTTTGCACCTGGGATCGAGGTGGAGGTGTAGGGATAAATGGCAGCCAATTTGGTGGAGCATGGTGGCCGTGTGAACTCACCGGAGGTACACCAGCGAGGTAGAAGACGGAGGGCATGCGAGCGAGTTGGTGGTCGAAATGAACTATGGTTGGCGTAGTTGTGAAGTAGAGATGCTAGAGAACTTATCTACGTGCTTAATAGACGACGGGGAGTAGAGGCGACGTCGATTTTGGTATGGCCGACGTCAGGGACGAAGATGCTCCGGTGGGTAGGAAGCGGTGAGGAAGATGTCGTCAGGGGCATCGGTGGGTACAGCACGACGCGGAAGAGAGAGGGAAGGATAAATCCATCACCAGTATTGCGAACGGATGAAAAATGGAGTCGGGGGAGATCACCAAATGTCGAGGAGCTATTCGGCTGGAGAGGAGGGAGGAATTGAGGGTGGTTCCAGTCGAGTTCGAGCGTATGGATCGATGTGCCATGGGGATCCGTATATAGGCCTCAGGGAGTCGATTTAAGCTTGGGAATCAAGCTTTGCGAACTTGGAAAGTTCGCCGGAGTTGGAAACCCAAATCTCTCATGCGTTCGCATGAGAGATTAGGAAGAGTTGAAGCTCAAGAATCGGTCTGATTGGAAGAGGATTTCAAGAGGGATCTCCCGTTCAAATTTAAGGAAGTTTCATCAATCAATCAAGGAGAAATCCTTGATTGATTGTCACTAGAGCTTTAGGATAAGGAGTTCTGTGTGGCGGGGACCTTTTTGAAGAAGAAGATGATAAAGTTAGGGGGTTTTGTATGAGAAATTCGAAAGTTGAGGGACCATTTGAGCTTAAGAAAATCAAACTTGGACCAAAATGCAAACTAGGTCGAAATAATCTCAGATTGGGCCCAAGTTTTGATACAAAACTAATTTGGACCTAAGGAATACAATGGTGAAATTGGATTTTGGTTTGGACCTAGTTTGACTGGATAATTTCTGAAAAAACCCAAATTAGGGTAATAGTCAGTTTGTGGCTTTGTTTTCGATCAAGATGGGTTCTAAAGGTCAAATTGAAGGTACCAAATCCTAGAGAATATTTTTCTATGAATTTTAGAGGGTTTGGGTGAATTTTATTCTAACTATAACATCAGTACATTAAGCGGGTTTATTTTTAGGGTTTCAGATGTCATTTAATTCCTAAAATGTGTGAAAACCCATTCCTATCTGCATGGACCCCCTTATTAACCATTAATGACTATGTGACCCTTAATGACCCATAAAATACCCCGTGGTTATTCTGTATTTATGGATTATTAGTAAAATTGAAGAAATAACCCAGTCTTCTTTTCTTCTCAAAATAATTCAACCTGCCCTGAGAGACCTTCTGACTGATATGTAGGAGCTTTTATCGACTTTATCAAATCAAATTAAGCTAGTTATGGCTCATGATGGTGTTCCCATCACCTTGGATCCCATAAGATAAGACCTAAACTTATCCAAAGCAAATACTATCGTAAGAAGTTCTTTTTCTGTCACAGTGTAGTTGTGCTATGGATCAATAAGGGTCTTGCTAGCATAGTATAGCATATGAGGCTTCTTATCAACCCTTTGACCAAGGATTGCTCTCATAGAAAAATCTGAGGCATCGCATATCAACTCAAATGGGATGGTCCAATCATGTGCTTGCAGGATTGGCGTAGTTATGAGGGCCTCCTTCAAGACTTTGAAGGCCTCAGCACACTTTGCATAAAAAATGAAGGCAGTATCCTTCTCCAGTAGGTTGCAAAGTGGCCTAGAAATCTAGCTAAAGTCTTTAATGAAGCCCCTATAAAAGCCAGCATGGCCCAGGAATGATCGGATTTGCTTGACATTGGTAAGTGGTGGAAGCTTCAAAATGGACTCAACCTTGGCCTTATCCACTTTTAAACCTCGCTCAGACACTACATGCCCAAGAAAAATGCACTGCTGAACCATTAAATGGCTTTTCTCCTAGCTAAGCACCAATCTTGTCTCTTCGCAGCCGGTGAGAACTTTTTCTAAATGCGAGAGACAGTGGTCAAACGACGAGCCATATATGGAAAAGTCATCCATGAAAACCTCAACAAACTCGTCAATCATGTCCGAAAAGATGTGCAAGTACCTCTGTTTTGATGCACCAAAATTATGCTTCTTGTAAGACTAATATTTTATGACTCTTTCTCACGGATCAAAGCTTCTCTCATGGTCCAAGATTAGAAGAATGCTAATCTGTGTCTTAGTGTCTTTTATCTTTATTGAGTCTAGAATATTTTTGTAAGGAACTTCAAAATATATCTCAAACAAATTTTCTCACTTCTTGCTAAAATCAAGTTTTCAAGGTTATTGATCGACCAAATAAGATTAACTGATCAACCAACCAACTTAATTAATCGATCAAACCAACCCATTTTAGAAAATTGATTAATACACTTTTGATTGACCATTTAGGTTAATTAATCAACCAATTAGTGATAGATCAAATAACTAGATTGATCGACCAAACCTCGTTTTAATCGACCAATCTACCTTAATTGATCAACCAATTTGATTTTCTTTTCAGGTCGATTTTCTAGTATAAATAAAGGTCGTACACAGCCCTTTTTACACCTCTTAAGTAGAATAATCCTCTCAAAAGCAAAGAGCTTCTTGTGCTTCTTCAAGTGCCTCTGTGCTTTGATTTTCACGCCTTTCAAAGCACATTGATTCAAACCTCTACTAAAATTATGGTTTGACTTTTATTGATGTTCCATAAGTTCTTCATTATTTTTTTACATTATTATTGTTTATTAACGGATCCTGAGTTGTTGGGAAAGATCTGTTGTTGTTGTTGTGCTTCTCTTTAGGTAGTAAAGAGAAGTGGTTTGTAAAATGGTTGTGCCACTCTTGTTCAAGTGGTATGATAGTGGATTGACTAGCTTCGACTAGTTGGGAAAATCCTAAGCTAAAAGGCTTAGGTAGTGATTTTTACTCAGTTTAGGTTTCCACTATAAATCTAGGTGTAATCTGTACTTGATTCTGTTGTGAATTTATTTTTGATTCAAATTTCTTTTAGAGCAATACTATTCACCCCTCCCCTCTAGTATACTGTTTTGATCCACAAACAACTCTCAAGATGGGCATCATACACCACTGAAATGTTCCTGGAGTATTACATAGTGTGAATGGCATCTTGTGGAAGGCAAATGTGCCATAAGGACTCATGAAAGTAGTGCACTGATGTAGACACATCTATTTAGGTTAAAATGCCTATTCATGCTTGTTCCTAGGCTTAGATTTGCATTTCGTATTATAAATATTGCATAGCATACATCATTCTGCATTTAGAGTAGTTGTGTATATTTTAGGTTAATTGTGTCCTCTTTATCGCCAGGAGGGGAGGAGATTTATTTCAGGGCCTCGGATGGATGATCTAACCATACGGATCTGATCAAGATGACAATTGGAGTCTAATGCCCCTGAAATCATCTAGATCGGAATCCCGTAGCACCATATGAAGTCCGAAGAAGATCAAGGGCCAGAGGGGCAATGCAACATCCTTTCAGGCCTCAAATGAAAAATCTGACCATATGGATGGATCTAGAGTGACGATCGTAGTCCAGCAAAGCAGAAATCATCTCGATCCAAGCACCGTGACACCCCTTGCAACAGAAAGAAGATGGATAGCCCAGACATTATTGCAGGACATTATGGATCATAAGTGATGGATACTTGATTGCATAGGAATCATAGGACTTAATTAACTTAAATTATGTTAGAATCTAGTTTAACTTGTGAATAGTGCATGCATAAATTGCATATCATGCATTGCATTTCTTTTTTTAATTGCATATGTTATAATATCATTTTTCCATGCTAATTAGGGTTTATTCTTGCTTGTAGGTTATGAGTAGATTAGAAGCTATTCTAGATGGAATAAAGCTGGATAGGAGCAAAGGCTATAACAGAGCTGGAGTTGGATTTTGTGAATAAAGAACGAAGACACCGGCTGAAGAAAGAAAGAAAGAACAAAGGACTATCTATCTAGAATAAGAGAAGAAAAGAATGCGAAGATCTAAGATAACCCTATCCCCAAAACCCTAGGACAACACTATCCTTAGACTAGCTCAGAACCAGGATTCTAAGCTCAAAAGCCAAAAACATGGATAACATTATCCATGTACCTATCCACCCTATCCGTAGCACTATCCTACTATCCATAACCCTAGTTTACTTATTCTATACCCAATCCCCAACTTAGATATCCATTTAGGTCCATACCTTATCTAATTGACTCAACCTGAGTCAATTAGATAAGGTATGCCTGAGTCAATTGGGCTAGCCTATAGTCATTTGGGTCCATGGGACTTGATTGGACTAACTCTAAGTTGATTGGACTCAATTGAGTCTAATCATGCTTGACCTAAACCTATTAGACCTAACCACATCTAATTAGGTGTGGTATAACCTAATTGGGTGCAACCAACTCTGATTAGGTTCAGTTGAAACCTAATTAGGTCAACCTAATTAGATTCAGTAAGTCTAATTGGACCTAACCCAAATCCAATTGGATGTACTTACATCTAATTGAGTTTACACCTATCTAGATTAGGCCACCATAGATCCAATTAGGTTCACATCTACACCACTTAGTTTAATTAGATCCAATTAGATTAGAACTTATCCCAACATAGGTTGAACCAACCCAAACCCACTTAGATCCACAACCTAGGTCTACAAAACCAATGCACACACACACACACACACACAAACACATCCACGCACACATTACTTAGACCCTAAGAAAGAGGTCTATCCTCTTCTTGCCGCCAACATGAGAAAGATCTTATCTCTTTGATCTTTCTTGTGGAAAGATCAAATGAGATAAGATATTTTGATACCAAAGGCCACCTTAGGATCTTATCCTAAGGTGGCCAACCAACCTACTCCTCCTCTCCATAAAACCCCACGGCTGATGACCATCTTGGCCCCTCTCTCTCCCTCCTTCCCTCCATCTACCATCTTCCATCTTTGTCGTTGCTCTAGAGCTCCATAGCCGTCCACCTCCCTCTGCCTCCTACCATCCTGCAAGGTCACCAAGGGATACTCCTTGGTGCTCTATTTCTAGCATCCATAGAATATAATCTATCGGGCGCTCACAGCCGCTCGATCGCGATCAAGTGGTCGTTACGCCTGCTCGCCTGCGCCCCCTCGCCTTTTCCTCGTGGCTCGAACCTGCGCCCATCCACAAGCAAATGTTCTATCCACTGTGCTACGTGCATGGATGGGCGGGAGGAGCGATATCTGCGTACGCAATTAGGACCGTTGGATTAAGATCCAATGGTCCGGGCTTGAGAGTGCCAAGTGGGATCCATTCTCAGCCGTTGGATCTTGATCCAACGGCAAAGATGCGTGGGCACTAGCAGCTTCGAAAGTTGAGGGCGGCCGGTTGGGCGGCCGAGATGGCACCACGTGGAGCCATCTTGTCCATCCATCTTCTGGACGATGTAGATGGTGCCACGAGTGTCTGATTGAGTCAATTTTCACGCCGTTAGGCTGCGATCGTCGATCCAAATCCATCCATGCGGTTGCATTTGTCATCTGAAGTGCGGATTCATACCATCTTAGCCCTTGATCTTATAGGGTTCCCCGATCTCTATCTGATGCTACAGATGTCAGATTAGGGTGATCATGGAGTCGTTGAACTCCAATCATCGCCCTGATCAAATCTGTACGGTTGGATCTTCGATCCGAGGCCCCGATAAATAGTTGCCCTGTCCCTGACCATAAAAAGAGACAATTAACCTCCATTTTATTCATACGAATCTAAATGCAGGATGATGCATGTTATGCAATATTTATAGTATGTAATGCAAATCTTGTAATTCCCTACTCGGAGGGGGTGAGATCAGCGTGACGTAAAAAATGCGGAATTGAAAAAATACCAATCTCAAAAAAATCAATCACACAAGGTACACAATAATTTTTAGGTGGAAACCCAAACCGAGTGAAAACCACCACCTAACCCTCTCGAGTTAGGATTTTCCGATCAACCAAGTTGATCAAATCCGCTAAACGAATCACTTTAAACGAGGGTGATTCAACCTCAATTACAACCACTCTACAAGTGCGAGGGTAGAGTTCCTCAACCCCTTCTCTTCACGAGAAGGATTTTGTCCCTCGAAGGAGACGGGAATTCGCAAAGTGAATACCCAACCAAATAACAAAGATAAAATAACAAATAATCCTATAGAGCCAACAAAGTAATTTTTAACCTAAGCTTCTATAGGAATTAGGAAACTCCCCCTTGCAAGGAGTGTGTCGGATCGATGACGCAGGTGCGTGAGCCACACGACGGCGCAACATCACTCTCGTGAACTACGGCGGGAGAGCGGGTGCGTAAATGCTTGATGCTCTCTAGATGAAGAACTAGAGCTTGGAGAGCAAGAGCTTGCTTCTTAGGATCAAGAGACACAAAATGGTGTGAAAATATATTACTTGGTGTGTCTTGGTGTATCTAAGTGTGTCCTAGTGTGCAAGAGGTTCCTCTCTATTTATAGAGGCCTTAGGAAAGCTTTGGAAGGCTTAGGAAAGCTTCCATAGCCATTGGGAGCAAAGTCCAAGAGAATCAGGCTGAAATCAGGAACAATGATTGCACTGACAGGCTTATCAGATGTCTGATCCTGGCATCAGACGTCTGGAAGATCACTTTAAGACATCTAGGAAAAATATCAGACGTCTGATTTTAGGCAGGTTTCTTCCTGACTTGAATCAGATCTAAACAGGGTTCTAGCACAAGTCCATCAGAGACATACAGGATGTCTGGCACTATGTCTGGACGTCTGGAAACCTACTTTTTCGTGGGAATGGATTTCCAAGAGAGTGCAACGGCTAGAAAATCTCTGAGAAGAGATTTTGGGTCAGCCGAGGCAAAACGGTCATCTATCAGACGTCTGGAAAGGCCTAAGGACCTCTAATAAGGCTCTAACGATCATCTCCTTGAGTGTTTGCTAAGCCAGCCAACGGTCCACTAATTGGACGTCTGGCAAAGTCATCAGACGTCTTTTAAGACGTCTGGACATAGGTCTAGACGTCTAATTTCAGCAGACAACTAACAAGTCCAGCCTAAATGTTATCAGACGTCTGAATCAACAGTCAGACGTCTTAAAACGCAGTATCAAACGTTTGGAAATGTTGTTTGAACCCTATATTGGTTTTCTAAGTTCTCTACAGAAAACCTAAGTACCCTAGGGTTGTGCAGGTGTTCCTAAGACTACTGTAAGGGTTCTTTGAGGCTCTTTAACATGATGTTCTAAGGAAATAAATGAGCAAGAAAATAAAGACAAAATTACATGAAAGGAATGAATAGAATTCTATCCTATTCTTCTTGTCATTCCATCTTCAATCTATCTCTCCTCGTGAATCTCCTCTGTTCTCCATCAAGCTCCTCCAATCCATCCTGGATGCGAGCTCGAACTCCGTCTAATCACGTATCCATTTGCAATTGACCTGAAATCTAAGACTCCAAGTGCAAATGTTAAATGACACGTGTTTTGTTATCATCAAAACAAATGATCGTGGTGCTCTAGCACCAACAAATCTATGCTTAAGAACATGCATAAATAGACATTTTATGTGATGTAAACATGTTTACATCACACCCCCATGCTTATCTTTTGCTAGTCCCTAGCAAAAACTATACGCTATTTATAAAAGAATTAGGTTGGATTATTTGGGCATAAGTTATTTTCAATCATTAAGAAAATGTTTACTTAGGATCTGAACTCTCAAAGACACAACAGTGCCCGGGTATCTGCCAAAATGCAGACCGCCTCAAGCCCTCGCCTTATTCAAAGAAAATTTTCTTTTTCTCTTTTTTCTTCTTTTCTAATTTTTTGGATTTTAGAGTTTAGGGTTTAAAAGTGGTTTTCTACAGCCATTCAACTCACCCAAGATTTGAAGAGAACCCTAAGCTCTAAGCATCTTATTGTGAATGTGATAGACTCATTGATCGACAGTTAAAAATGGACTTCGAATTTCTACGCCTCTAGGTGACCTTAAAAAGAGAATTCTGCCTAAAGGTGTATCTTTACAACCGGAAGCTTTCTCACTACTTTTATTTTTATGGGGTTAACACAAGGGTGAATCCAGTGTATATCTCCCCGATTTATTCTACTTCTCCTCTTCTTCCTAAGTGTTTTGGGAATTTACAGTGCATTTATTGAGCAGGGTTCTGGACAACCGGTCGATGAGCTGTTACCACCGACAACGTGCCAGCCATACTCGTGCGGTGAAGTGTGGCTTATTTCTTTTTTTCTTTTTTTTTCTTTTCTCCTTTTTTTCCTTTTCTTTTTGACTTTCTTTTTCTCTTTTTATTTTTAAGTAGGTGGCTTCCCTGGTCTAAGATTTACCTAAAGGCAGCAAAAAGAGAATGGTCCAGTGACTAGGCTCTAAACAACCTACCTATGGACTGTTACCCATGATAACTTGCCAGCCATATCACCCTAAAAGGTTCATTAGCTACCCAATTTCAATTAGAATCGCCGATTAACTAGTCAGTGACAAGATAGTGTGTAGATGCTTTAAGCATAAAGTTCCCTCAAATCAAAGGACGGATTGATAAGTCGTGTACTTATCACCTAAACTTACTTACTCAAATTAAATAGAATTCAGGTTGGCGAGAACTCAAAAAATAAATCCAAATTTTAGTGGATACACAGGCTGATTAAGTCCGAAGACTTGAAGGGTCTTCGTGTTCAGATCATAATGTAGTATTTCCTGAGATTGAAAATTTTCTTAAACCCAAGTTCTCTTTCCTAATTCCACCATTTTTTTTATATATGAATAAAAGAAAATAAAATGAATCTACAGAGCTGATGAATAAATTCAGAGATGAATATCCACCCCCCATGCCTATCTAATGCAATGTCCTCATTGTATTAAAAAGACATAAAACAGAGTGGAATAGAGTAGAAAGCACCTGAATTGCATGAATGTCGTGTCTGCTCCGAGATAAAACTGAAAAAAAAACTATACACGTGCTGAATCTAGTGCCTTCAACTAGGCACACTATACAAAGAAGAGAAATAAAGAATTCACAGGTGCAGATCAGAATCAGAATAAAAAGAAGAAACCTCTAACCTTCCAGCAAATGTCCACAAATGTGGACCAGATTGTGATGCAAACCCAAACCCCACAATCGAGAATATCTAAGGTTCCGGATAAAAATTACCCAAAACCAAAAATCAATATGCAATCGAGGTTGGGCCTGCAAGTTGAGGATGTAACCCAAGACCAAAGAGTTGGGTTACAGAGAATTCGATATCAAAAGGATAATCAATGAATGTGTGCTTGGGTTGAACATCCTCAGAACAAATGTCGTAAGGGTGCTGGTTTGATGGTTTCAAATGAATTGGAACCCTTAGACTCAGTCTTCTACTTCCTTCGGGGTTTGCTTCCAAATTCAAAATTTCCAAGCTCCTATCCTCCTCGTTTAGAATGTCAAATTCCAGAACCTCTTGCATATTAATCACCCCGTCTGAAATTTCCAAGTCTAAAAGATGTGGCTGAATCAGAATTGACTTGGGTCTAGTTATCTCAAAAATAGAATCGTCGATAAGCTCAATGGGGTGTAACTGACAATCAGGGCATTGGATTGAATCCTCTAGAAAATGCGATTCTGGATCCGTCATGTGAGCCCCAATAAGATCAGTTTCCTCAGTTATTGGGCTATCAAATGATCTATCAGATTCCTCAGGCCCAATCATCTCACAGAAATCGTGTTTTATAAACTCATGTGAGACTTCACAACTTGAATCTTCACCATCAAAATCAAAGAAATCAAAATCCGTATTAATGTATGTCCCAAAATCATCTGTCATTTTCTGGTCCATGGAGACATATTTTTGCTCGTACTCTGGCTCAGGGATTTTAGGTGAAGAAATCAGATCATCCTTAATTGGTTGCTCTAATTCAATCTGGTCAGCCTTGTAACACGTGTCCCCCCTGACAAGTGCCTGAGCGGGTTCTGACCTTGGCTCTCCTGAAGGGGGTTCATCCTGGGAATCATCCCACGATTGAGCCAAAGCAACCACAAATCTCATTCTCAATTTCGCTAACTTCCCAAGTAGAAACTCACCCGGGTTCTTATCCTTAACATCCTAAAGCCAATCCAACAAATACTTGTTCAAATCATCAATCATCTCAATCAAGGGCTCCAATTTTTCAATGCAAGGTATTGGCTGAACTTATAAAGATTATATGATATTCCTCAAGTTAGCCAAAACCTTATCTTGAACCTGGTTACCCTGAACCAAATGAGTTGGTTCAGGGTTGGGCGAGTTTGGGATCAGTGCAAAGGAGTTAACGAATTCAGATTCGTTAAACCCTTCCTAATAATAAGTCATTTCGGATTGTTCAAAAGGTGGTGATGACTTAAAGGCAATGTAATCAGAGGATGGGGAAGAATCAGTGTATCCTTCTTGATTGTAGATCGTATTAGGTTGACCATGAAAGGGTGTCGATCTATAATTGATGTGGCTCTGAGAAGGATAGAAATCACAATTATAGTGTTCAGGGTTAGACCCTAAACACAGAGGTCCGGAACTGTATCCCTAATTCAAATTATCCCAACTAACTGATAGTTGATTACAGTACGAGTCGGGATAATCGTCATGTTGAGGATAACTCAAAACAGGGGGGAAAGAGCGCAAATGCGTATAAAATGTGGAAGGATTAATGAGACGGGAGGAAGAAAGGTGCCCTGCAATACAAGTACTCAAACCTGTCCTTAAGTGGGCTAGCCTAAAGACCTACAAACTCCCAGAACCCATCTTGAGATAAAGAAACGATTTGATCTATTTCTATCTATTCAACCAACCAGTTAGAAGGAGGGACTAGGGAGAAGGTTCTTCCTTCGGCTTGCGCCTCCAGTTCCTAGTGTACCCGCCAACCGCGATCGTTTGATTCTGCTCCCTTAGCTAGACATCAGATTGAATAGTAGAAACAGACTAAACGAAAATAATCTCGTTCTGGGCTCCGAAGAGCAAGTCAAATCTTTAAGGCCAACGTCTACTCTATTTTATTTAGGGCTAGGTTTGAATGTGCTTTGGAATGTGATGGGCTCTTTATTTGGGTTATGCCCTTAATGATTGATTGATGTGTGTGTGCGTGCACAACCAGTGGTTTTCAAGCAAGATTATTTTTTTATGCGGTGAATTTTAGGGTTCAAATCTTGCTTAGTAGCTTTTAGGATTCAACTTTAGGTATTTTCAAACAAGTTTTGTTGGCACACCAGGTTTTGAAAGCACAGGTGAAGATGTTTTCCTTTGAAACTTAAAAGAATGTGGAGTGCCTGGTAAATCCCTAAGAGTTGAACCTAAATGGCAGCTACTTGATGAGTTGATTTTAATTGAAGTGGTGCGGCTCAATTAACTCAAACAATTAGCCTGTTGCACCACTTAATTAGTCACACAAGTGATTACTTAATCTAATTTCTACTTAATTATGTGTTTGGATGTGTGTACCGGTTCCAAAGATCGATTTACCAGTTGAGTTTGAAAATTAGATAAGGTTGTGTACCTTTGTGAGATTTTTTTATTTTTTTCTTTTTAAATGTGGAGGTTAAGGCAGGTGTAGGTGTCAAAAAAAAAAAAAAAAAAACTAACCTTGGAGTTTATAAGAACACCTAGGTTGATTGATGTTTATGTTATTACGTGGTGAAATGAAAACTAATGGGTGGGAGGTGGGGGATAACTTACAGAACCTTCAACAGCATTTTGCTCCATTCTACTGCTTTTGCTTGTCTCAAAAGAGTACTTGCAATCACAATAAGAAAGGAGAGAAGCGAGGTAAATGATTCGTAAGTTGGAAAACGCGAAAAAAAAAAATCAAAGAGTGTCGCCACCCCTGCAACGGTGCCAAAATGTTGAAGCTACGGGTTACTATGCTATCATATTTGGTTTTTGGAAACCTATCGTTGTAGTTTGAAAGTGAAGAACTCGTGTTCAACAAATAAAATTTATACCGGAATAGAAATCCCAGGTCGAACTCATGGAGGCGGACGTTTGATTAAAAATACGCATTTGTTTTATTTGTCACAAAGCAGAATAATTGATTAGAAACTATCTATCTATTTACAATAAATAGAAGAGAAAAAGAGAGAGAATATTACAAACAAAAACCAAAAAAGAGATGTAGAATGAACATGGAATTCATTATCAAAGAGATTATTCATTACACTACTCATTACGATTAGAAAGTAGAAAATGATTACACTAGAAAGTAGTAAATCTACTCTAGAAAGCATTAAAAAGAATAGAGAGAGAAATATCCTCCTCGACAGTCGCTTGGAGGATGAGCCAGACAGGACGACGCCTGGAAGACGGGGAACGGAGCAAGACAAAGGAGGACGAAGCGGGAAGAACAGGAACGGGGCAGCACGTCGTCATCGTCGTGGGATCCACTTCCGAAATGGGGGCAAAAATTTGATTTAATCTCTTGAGAAGCATCCCGGGTGTGGGACAAGCTTCTCTTGAGCTTTGGAGAGGGAGAGGAGAAAGAAGGGATGCCAACTTTGTATGAAGGGGGTCTCCTTTTATAGTTGCAAGGAGTGAGGGCAATTTGGTCTTTTTAAATTGAAAATCATTAATTCAGGACCTTTAGTGACAGATAAATCCGTCGCTAAAGGTTCGAACGTAGGCTTAGTGGGGCCAACGCGCGCGCCCGCTCATCTCCTCAAGGCACAATGCTCTCCCACGATCTTGAAATCTCGAATGTTCGATCGTGAGATTGAACGGCTGAGATGCATCCTCGCCGCACCTCCTCAAGCTGCAACGCCTGCATGAAATCCCGCATCTGCACGAGCGTGCGATAGCGCATGGGCACTATCGGGCGCTCGCAGCTGCTCGATCACGATCAAGCGATCGTTACGCCCGCTCGCCCGCACCCCCCTCGCCTTCTCCTCACGGCTCGAACCCGTGCCCATCCACGAGCGAATGCTCTATCCACTGCACTACGCGTGTGGATGGGCGGGCGAAGCGATATCTATGTGCGCAATCAGGACCGTTGGATTAAGATCCAACTGTCAAGGCTTTGTCTCAAAGTGGCCCTTCAAAGTTTGAGAGCGTCGGTTGGGATCCATTCTCAACCGTTGGATCTTGATCCAACGGCGGAGATGCGTGGGCACTAGCAGCTTTAGAAGTTGAGGGTGGCCTATTGGGCGACCGAGATGGCGCCACATGGCGTCATCTTGGCCGTCCATCTTTTGGATGATGTAATGGTGCCACGAGTGTCTGATTGAGTCGATTTTTGCGTCGTTAGGCTGTGATCGTTGATCCGAATCCATCCGTGCGGTTGGATTTGTCATCTGAAGTGTGGATTCACACCATCTTGGCCCTTAATCTTCTAGGGTTCCTCAATCTCTATCTGATGCTACAGATGTCTGATTAGGGTGATCTTGGAGTCATTGAACTCCAATCGTCTCCCTGATCAGATCTATACGGTTGGATCTTTGATCCGAGGCCCTGATAAATAGTCGCCCTGTCCCTGACCATAAAAAGAGACAATTAACCTCCATTTTATTCAGACTAATCTAAATGCAGGATGATGCATGTTATGCAATATTTATAGTATGTAATGCAATTCTATGCTTAAGAACATGCATAAATAGACGTTTTATGTGATGTATACATGTTTACATCACCTTATCCACATACCTTGACCACCATTTGACTACACCCTTACCTTCTTTTGCACCTTAGTATAGAACCTTCTACCCTTAAGTTGCACCCTAATGTAGCCCTCCTAAACCTACACCATGGGAACACCATACCCCAACCAACATTCTATAAAAGGCCCCCCATGAATAGTGCATGCCCCCCCCCTCCACTCTGCTCCCTACTCCACTCTCATGCAAAGAACTCCTCTTCTTATGAGCTCCATGGTTAACCTCTCAAACCTTGGCCAAAGGCTAGCTTGTGCCCACTTGGACTTGGTTTTCTAGGTGAAGAAGAGGTAGGCCTAATGCCAAGGATCCTCGTCCTCCTCCAATAGGCCTTGTACCTCATTCTCTTTTTAGTTTTCTTTGTTAGCTTAGTATTTTCCTTACTTGCTATTTGCTTTGCTTGCATTTTAGTCAGTTGATCTCTATATTTCTTGCTTTTTAAATCCCTTGCTAGTAGAGTAGATTTCATTTCCACGCATTTCACTACTTGCTTTTTACTTTACTTTATTTGTTTTCAAGCACATACACACACCACTCACTCACTTCACATGCCAAGCATACCCTACATCTCTATCACACACACCACCACTACACACCCACTCTAGCACTTTAGTTCACTCCCACACACTCACACACTTCCATTACCACTACCAACAAGACCAACTCCTACTCCTACTACCGCCAACACAACCCTTAGATCCCTAGGACCATGGCCCTCCCATCTCCATTCCATAGAGCCAACAACATAGACTCCATTAAGAACACAACCATAGAACAAACCTTTATCACCTCCAAATATAGGATCTTCATTTCCATCTCCCTAACCACCGCCATGGTCATCACCACCAACATTAAGACCAATGAGCACATAATCACCCACATCACTGAGCCACCACACATCAACCACCTTAGGGAGCTTAAGCACTTCATCCTCCATGAGATGGCCTTCTTCCTAGACCTTATCACCCCCATCATCACCATCACCTCAAGATTTGTCCCATCACCATTTTGGATTCCATTCCTTCAAGTGAGACCTCAAGAAATCATTCATGAAGTTGATCTTGTCATTTCCATTTTCCAAGTGTTGGAGTGAAGAGTGCTTCATGATTAGTTATCTTTTAAGAGTTTTGCACAAGTGGATCTTTCCACCTTAGTGTGATGGAGTTGTTTTCTTTTATATGTGTGTTGCATGTTGTAGTACTTTGTAGTACATTGTAGTATATTTTGTGAAATATAAGTTCAAGTTAGTTTGTTCTATTGTGTGTCTTTTTATTCCTCTCGCAAAGAAAATAAAAAAAAATGAGCATAGTTGTTAAAGTTATCTTGTCGTTATTTAGTTGGCGATTGTAAATATATCATTGTGTCTTTACTTTGGTAAAATAAAAAAACCAAATACATATATATATATATATATATCAAAAAGAAAAACACACAACATGCTTTATTGCATAGTCATGGTCACCCTCCTTACCCCTACTAATTCCCCTCATAGTCACTTTCCACATTTAACACAAAACGTTACCCACGCGTATTATTTAATCGCCATCATGACCTTCCACAATAGCATTTTGCATGCGTAGTTTGTTTTCCTTCCGCTTTGTCATCAAACTAAAAATCACAAAAAAAAATTTAGGTGCATTAGTTAGTTTTAGACTTCGTTTGTTTTCATAAGAAAAGAAAAAAAATTGGAAAAGATCAAATGCACAAAAATAGAATAAAGGGACTCACTTGAGTCAATAAAAGGTCCAAGTCCTTTCTAAGCCTCCTTGTGGGTTCGACCAGGACTCCATCAAGTTAATCTATTTCGAGTTCCATTAAAAAATTTAAGTGTATTACCGCTAAAGGAAAAACAAGCTACAATGATGTGTTTTCGTAAATGCATCAATATGCACTTTTAACTCTGGCTTCAAGCACTCTTACATTCTCACCACTAAGAGAAGTAAATAATCCCCTTAAAGATGCATTGAACGAGAGTTTCCGCTGGCAGAAATATAATGTCAGAAAATATGTCGTTGTAATGTGTAAATCATGGTGGAAAAATCCCGAACAAAACTATTTATCAGTAAAACTAACCCTGAAGAGTTAAGTCTTATCCACAGGGAGGAGCAGATGCAATAAATCCATGAATATTTTTCCCCTGTATTCGTATAACCAAGTGCAAGATCCGTGCAATGAGAGATCCGTGCTCAAATCCAATGTGAAATGCGACGAAAAGAAGAAGACACATAACAATTTCAGAATGCGAGGTTATATGCATAATTTTCCATCCCTGAAATAAATTGCAATGGCATGTAATGTAATTAAATTCCAAGATATTGGTATTTTTCCTTTAAGTTTGATGACATTTCATGCATTTATTAATAGATCTAAGCCAACATATGAGGATATGAATGCATGTAAGAAATACTTTAAACTTGTGAGGGCATGCATGCAATTTCAGATGAATAAAATAAGAAAAATCATAAATCCCATAAGTGGCAATGGCATCACATGTAAAAATAAATAGGGCCTCTACTGTAGAGAAAATAGAGGAACACATCCCCTTGTGTGCACACGGAGGGGAGGGCATGGCGGGAGGCGCGAAGCTCCAAGGAGGTTGCCGATGATGAAAGGATCACAATGGCGGTAGTGGCATCGACGGAGGTGGCTGAAGTTGTCGCCGGCAAGGAGGAAGCCGCTGGTGGTGGCGGGTGTTCACCATGCTCATGGACCGCGGTTGGCGCAGCTGAGGACTTGGTCGAGTTCACGGCGTCGAGGGGAGGTCGGTGGCATGGTTGGCGAAGAGAATCAGGGCCTCTGGTGATGGCTACATGAGAGGGTCGACGTTGGTGTTGGGTTCTTCTACTGGTGTGGTGCGAGGGCGAAGGTGTTGCTGCTGCGCGAGGGGTTGTGCTGTTGTGCATGCATGAGGGGGTGCTCGACTGCGGGCATCGAGGGCTGGTGCGCTCGGTGAGGGGCACGTGTGATGGGTGCAAGGTCAAGGGTTGATGGTGCTGGTATGGGAAGGGAGAAGGTGGTGAAGGTGGGTTTCTCTGTAGATGGAGAAAAAGGAAGAAGGGAAATGAAGAAGAGGAAAGGGTGGGTGGTGCTTGTGCTATCACCACAAGCGTGGAGTACAATGGAAAAAGTGACGATGGAGTTTGCTCAAGCCACGGTGCACGCTGGAGTTCCACAGTGCAGGCAATGCTTCACGGTGCAAGTGATGGGAGGACTGCGGTGGAGCGGCCTCTGGAGAAGATGATCTTCCTCCCTTTTGAAAACAAAGACTCTCTTGTTTGTTTCATTATCGAAAGCTTCTCAAACCACTCTACGAAGATCGCGAGTGGTTGGAACAGATGGATAAGTTCTGGCGGTTCCCATCAGACGTCTAACGTTCTCTCTAGATGTCTTAAAAAATGTAGAATCAAGTAGCTTATGATGGCAATTCCCAGACGTCCCTACTGATCTCTAGACGTCTTACAGATGTAGAAATGGACGTCTGAATTCTTGCACCTAGTCCTGCATTCATGAAATAAATTATGTAAAATTGATGCATAAAATTATATGCAAACTAAGGAAAATTCCCATTTAACTCCTACTCAATTAACTAAGAACAACTAATTAAAGACTACTTAGGCCAAATAATGGTCCACTAAAGTGGACTTATCAAATGCTCCAATGCCTAAGTTTTGCTAGTCTCTAGCAAAAGTGCAAAATGATGAAAGTGACCAAAAAAAATTTTCTTCTTTTCTTATTCCAAATATTTAGAGATCCAGACAAATGTAAAGTAATAGTAGCTTAGGTAACAAATCCAAGTGAAAAACCAACCTATATTTAAACTTCATGCTTTATCCTTGATAAAATTCTATTAGGATAGGCAACTTCTTCACTCGGGGATAAAGTAGAAAATAATCTATAGTTTGACCAGACTTTTTGGCTTAGGTAGGAGATACTGAGTTAAATGTATTCGTATCTAGTGACTCATACTCTTTTGGTGCAACATATAGTCTAGTATTGCAAATTCTAAATCTCTAGACTATCAAATGAGTCAACCCAGAGAGTGGCTGAACAAAACTGTGCTCCCTTGATGTTCCTTTTGCTCACTCTTTTCCTTCTTTTCTTTCTGAGATCATAAATCTCACTAGATTTTCTAAATCTACTTATAATTCTACACCTAAGGATTATAATTCTATCAACCAAGGTCAGTTTTAAGGATATATGTGCATTAATAATGGGCTTGGGAGCATTGCATGCATGACAAATTAAAATTGCTTATAATCAATGTTTAATGGCCATATGTACAAGTGCGTATTGAAATAGACCTCAGATGAGCAATCAGACCACACAGATGGACTCAAAGCGACGAATCGAGTCCAACAGACTCAAAATCACCCAAATCCGACATCCGGAGCTCCCTCAACTAGCCCAAGAAATTCTGGCCCACAAGCGGCCACATGGTAGCCTCCATCGCACCCTCACCAGTGCAGCGCACCCCTACCTCATCGTGCAAAGCATTTTAAGCCATCCGATCTAACGATCGAACGACTGAGAAGCCACCAGCTTCGCCCGTAACACCTCTCCATCTCACCATGATGAGATCCTGACTGTCCAATCATCCATCGGACGGCTGAGAGTTCATGCAAAACCACAACAAAGTCTGAAGCGCACCGCAGCAATCAGCGCTCTTCCACTCGCTCATAAAACGACCATTCGAATCACACTAGCCGCATCCACGCGTGCAATCAAAATTCAGCCATTGATGCACGCACGGACGGCGTGGATGGAGGCCACGTGGCCAGTGGATGCGCACGGATGCTCACGTGCGTGATAACACGAGAGGAGCGCACTGCGCAAGCGCGATCCACAGCGTGCGCTCATGCAAAATCTCAACCATCCGATCTTCGATCGAATGGCTCACAGTGTGAGCACACGGATCGTGGGCGCGGCTTGAGAAGAAGAAGAACACACGCGTGCTTAGACCGGCAGGCGGAGGGCTTCAGCGACATTTTTGGAAGGGGTTTAGCGACGTCCTGGATGTTGCTAAACTCCATTACCTCAATTAGAAGCTCCTTTCTCCTATTTAAACCCCCTTCAACCACCCCATTGGGAGCATTGAATACACACACACCTTCCACCCTACTTCTAGATCCTTCCTAGCTTCACTAAGCATACTTAACTCTCACCGAAGTTGTCAAGCCACCGATGGAGCCCTCCTCCACCGCCATGGCTGCCATGCCTTCTCCTCTCTCTCTCTCTTTACCCTAGTTTCATATTGCTTTTGTTTAAGCTTTTAGCTATTGTTGTATTTGCAAACAAACTCAAGTTGCATGCTAAATGTTAATGTTAATGTTGTTTCTTATATAGTTCCAAACTTGTTCGAATGAATGTCAAATTCTAACCCAACTCTCTCTCTCTCTCTCTTTCTCATTTTCTAGCAAGCAAACCAGACTTCATGTAACAACTAAAAGCAACAAAGTAATCTGATTTCATGCCTCCTCGTGTTCGACACTTGGACTCACCAAATACAATCTTTAATTAAAATCGATGTCACAAAGGCATGCTATAACAACACAATTGAACAATTGCGTCCCACGTACGTCATGGCCTCACATGGCATTTACACTTTAATTAAAGTCCTAATAACCCTACAACTAAGTTAGAAGTCCTTAGCCAATATTCGGACGATCAAAAATACTAAAAAGTAGGTATGGGTCATATTTGGTGGATCGCAATGGTGTTTTTGTTGCCTCAATGTTATGGACACTTGAAAAAATAGACACTTAAGACAACTATAACTCGAACATTTTTTTTATATATATCTATATATTCCTTTTCTTCTTTTTCTCTCTCTCTCTTCTTTTTTTTTCTTCTTTTTTTTCTTTTTTTTATATATAACTCTAACACAACACGACGCAAACTTTTATTCATGAGGCATTATTAGGGATGATGATGGTCAAGAGGATATTGTGTGGCTTTTTTGGTGGAGGTGCCTACTCTTGGCACCGTGAAGGAATGGATAGGATAAGCGTATTTTTAACCTTTGACATTACTACCCTCCTTCAGCCGAGGACTCTATAAAGGATGGTCGTAACCATCCACCATAGTCATAGTTTTATTAGGACTCAATCTCTGTGTATCTGCCTTATTTTGTGACTCTCAGGAATTCACACAATGTTTGCACACAAAAATAAAGAACGAAAACTATGCCTAACTCTGAGGTATCATCATCTAATTATCCAAAGCTTAAGAGTCCTTGCACTAGACTTAGCGCAACAGTAATGTCTCTACTTTCTCCTCACGAATATTAGGTGGATCTTAATAGAAGATAGTTTACCTGACTCCCTACTAACTGTCCAAGGATTCAGTAGGCTAAAAATGCTTATTGATTTTCTATAGGGATCCATTACCCAGTCTACGTGCAATTGAAGTAATTGTACTGGATTTTAAACTTAAGAAATAATTTAAGAAGAAAATCTTTAATGAAACCTCCTTGATAAAGATATTTTGCTAGGGCTAACCAATTTAGCTCAAGAAAACAAAAGAGATTTATTTCTTCTTCTTCTTTTTTGCAAATGCATAAATACTGCCTAAAAATGTAAAATGCACCCCCCGATGCCTAAATCCTACAATGTCCTCGTTGTAAAATTAAAATAGGGGGAGAAAGGAAGGAAATCACCTGATGAAGGCATTATTCTGGGCATTGGGTTGCCTCCCAACAAGCACTGCATTTTCTGTATGCAGCCAGACTTATAAGGAACCTGTAAGTCTTGTTCCAAATAGAAAGAGCTAAGCCCTAAAAATATGTGTAACAGCGTGGGCCTAAAAAACAGGTAGCCACGGATGTTGGCGAGCTGATGATGCAACGTGATTCCAAATGCTCGCTAGAAGACATGAAAATAGACCACCTCACAGGCTACCTAAAGAGGTCTAGGGAAAAGAGTAAGAGAAGGAGGGACCTCTTGAAACGGAATAAGTAGAGGATAACAAGGGTCCTCCAAAGTTTGAAGGGTTTTAAAAGATGTATGCATAATTATTTCAAACCCTTGAATGGCGAGACTAAAAGTTCAAGCATCAATCCACACTCACCATTCCACTTAGAGATGTAATGGCCTGATATGCTCCCCAGAAAGAATGTAAGTGAGCAAAAATATGAGCCAAGGATTGGTTAGGAAGTGTAAGGGTTGTTTATGGTGTTAGGAGGTAATATTTAAGTCCAAGGAGGGCTTAGCCTGTGTTATGTCCAACTCCAACAACAATTCAGATTTTATATTATTCTCCTTAATAGTTGTTGTAGAAAAATTCACGTCACCCTGCCTATCATTAATGATTTCCTCAAACATCAAAGTCATACTTTCACCTTCTAGTATATGTGAATCAATGGCGGACTCCAAATCACATTTATTTGATGGCAGGGTCGAAGCAACAGAATCATTATCATTAATTTCATCCCCAGATTCTTTTAGTTCACTTAAGTTTTTGTTAGGGTGTATATGTGATTTACCAGTAAAGAGAGGAGTTGTTTCAGTATCCTCAATTATTTTAGTTTTAATGTTTTGCAGTAAGCCTATATCACTCAATTCTTAATTCTCCTCAGGGCATAAATCCTCAATTGATGTGTATTATCCTCGAGAATCTCTCCTAGACTTCTCACTATTGTGCTCGTCCTCCTCCAACATCAACTCCCTATCTTCCCAATTTTAGGGAGGATGATTTTCAAAATCAAAAGAAGAAAGGAATCTAGATTTCACCAAATCATTTATATCCTCAGGGGGCATGTCCTTGAATAACACATAATCCCTTTGAGATTCACTCCAAATTCTAAGCCTGGGTTCCTCCATTTGGTCATCATCCTCCTCTAAAATAGACTCTTTGTATCCCTGAGACCAAACTTGATCCAATTCATCCTCCATTCCCTTAGGGTCACCTTCATTGGGCATATGTAAATCCTCAGAATGATGAATGGTAGGTGTTGGTTCCCTAAGTGGAGGGTCGAGATTAGTCTCACTAAGGGTAGAATGGGGTTCCACCACATGATTAATAGGGGAAGTGGCATGAACAATATGACCTTGACTTGGGGTATCAGGGGTAAGAAAAATACTGGCAGTGGGGTTAAGGTCCTCAAGTAGTACCATCTTCCCTTTCTTTTGACTCCAATATAGCTCGGGTGGATAATCATTAAGATAGTTCTCCTCTAGTGGTTGTGTCTCATGGGGAGAGTCTAAGTGATAGCTACTCAAAACGGGATCCCTATTATCCGTTGTTTCCTCAAAATCTTTTTGATGATCACGGTTGTACGGGTAGGGATCAAAATCAATAGTAAGAGAGTAGCTAAGCTAACAAACTTGCTTATTCAATTGTTGACTATTCCTCAACATCTCTCCCATAGACTCCATCATTTATTTTTGTTGTTTTTACATTTCTATCAAAAAAGATGAGAGGCTACTGTTAGATTGGGGAGGATAGTCAGTCTCAGGCTCTACTTGCCTAGGGGTATCGATCCAACCTTGATGAGAAAAATCATGAAGGGTGGGAGGGTTGGGTGTTTGCAAACTAGAAAATTCTACTCCTAGGCTTTGCACAAAAGTGGGAGTTATCAGGCCAGTACTCCCAGGATAGGAATATGATTAATCCCATGAATTGTCATTGTACCCATCAAAGGATGGATATGCTTAGGGCATGGGATCCTAATTAAAGATGGGAAGTATTGACTCTAATAATCTAAATGATAGGAGTAAGGGTGATCCATTTTTTTAAGCTAAATAGATTTAACTCTCTTAGGACTTAGAAGAAATTAAAATTAAAGCAGAAACTTCCTAAAGAGTTCTACCACTGTCAAAACAAACGCAAATACAGTGGGATATATTTTTAGTAGATGCTAGGTCTTAGAATTAAGTGTTCAGTTGGTGGCCAAACAAGTTTTGCAAGAATTATACTTCCTAGGTCGACCTTCATTGGTGCCTACAACCTACTCACAAGGGATGGAAGTCTTGAATCGAGCCCACATACGAGAAACCGAAGTAACTTGGTGGATAGGCTTGTTGATTTCTGACTAACTTCCCTTGTGCTGCAAAGAGGAGAGGTAGAAATTTATCTAGTGACCTTATGTGTGATGTGCACAGTGTTTCAGGTGTGCAACATACATACGCATTTTGAATTTTGAAATCTCGTAAACAAGTCCTTTCGTACACAATTAAAGTCACTAGGGTCCAACCTCTTAGCAATCCCAATTTCTTAAAGTGACCACTAACTTAATTAGATTCAAGCACTTTAGTGGTCTAACATTGAAGTCCAATGCAGATGCATGATAGGTAATTGATGCTCAAGAAAAGATGTACCTTACTCCAGCTCTCTACAATGCAGGGATGTATGCGATGCAATTAAGATAAACTAGATGCTGCTCATTCAATCCTAGATGGTCACCCTATAAATATAAAGCTTCTAGCAAGCAATCCGGATTTTTCTTTTATATATATATGCACAATCAAAAGAAACTAACTAAGAATAAACTTAAAATCTAAAGAACTAGGGACACTCCCCTAAAAACTAGCCATAAATTACAAGGACGAGAAAATGTATAATTAAACTAAATCCTAAGAGTTTACTCTAAAATGCTAAATCAGAAATCTAAGAGGGAAAATCCTCCTAGATGTTTCTCCGTGCGTCTTCAAGTGCGTGGGATCAAGGCCCACAGATTCCTATTGTCGTCCTCCAGGTAGCATCAAGGTCCACCAATCGTATTGTCTCCGCTGCATACTCCTCCTTCTCACGAATATACCTCGCACAGAAGAATAGAGAATGGTCAGATAAATGTGCACCTCAAAATAATCAAAAATAAACCAGGTGAACCTATTACATCTGTTGCCTCCTTGGCAACAGTGCCATTTGAACAGGAGTTTTTGCTTGCAGAAATATAATGTAAGAAAATGTGCCGTTGTAATGTGTAAATCATGGTGGAAAAATCCCGAACAAAATAATTTATCAGTAAAACTAATCATGAAGAGTTAGGTCGTATCCACAGGGAGAAGCCAATGCAATAAATCCATGAATATTTTTCCCTTGTATTCGTTTAACTGAGTGCGAGATCCGTGCTCAAATCCGATGTGAAATGCGACGAAAAGAAGACACACTAATTTCAGAATGTAAGGTTATATGCATAATTTTCCTTCCCTGAAATAAATCACAATGGCATGTAATGTAATTAAATTCCAAGATATTGGTCTTTCTCCTTTAAGTTTGATGACATTTCATGCATTTATGTATAGATCTAAGCCAACATATGAGGATATGAATGCATGTTAGAAATACTTTGAACTTGTGAGGGCATGCATGAAATTTTAGATGAATAAAATAAGAAAAATCATAAATCACATAAGTGGCAATGGCATCACATGTAAAAACAAATAGGGCCTCTACTGTAGAGAAACAAGGGAACTCACCCCCTTTTGCGCACGTAAAGGAGAGGGCACGGCGAGAGGCACGAAGCTCCGAGGAGGTTGCCAATGATGAGAGGATCACGATGGCAGTAGTGGCGTCAACGGAGGTGGTCGGAGTTGTCACCAGCAAGGAGGAAGCCACCGGCAATAACAGGTGTTCACCATGCTCGTGGACTGCGGTTGGCGCAGCTGAGGACTTGGTCTGGTTTGCGATGTCGAGGGGAGGTCGGTGGCATGGTTGGCAAGGAAAATCGGGGCCTATGGTGATGGCTACGTGAGAGGGGCGGCGTTGGTGTTGGGTTCTTCTACTGGTGTGGTGCGAGGGTTAAGGTGCAGCTGTGCACGCATGAGAGGGTGCGCGGCTACGGGCGTCGGGGGTTGGTGTGCTCGGTGAGGGGCAAGTGCGGTGGGTGCAAGGTTGACATGTGGTAGTGTTGGCGTGGGAAGGGAGAAGATGGTGAAGGTGAGTTGATCTACGAGTGGAAAAAAAAGGAAGAAGGGAAACGGAGAAGATGAGAGGGTGGGTGGTGCTTGTGCTATCACCACGAGCATGGAGTGCGATGGGAAAGGCGATGATGGAGTTTCCTCAAGCCACGGTGCAGGCGATGCTTCACGATGCAAGCGATGGGAGGACCACGATGGAGCGGCCTCTGGAGAAGATGATCTTCCTCCCTTTAAAAAGAAAGACCCGCTTGTTTGTTTCATCACCGAAAGCTTCTCCAACCACTTGGCAAAGATCGTGAGCGGTTGGAACAGATGGATAAGTTCTGGCGATTCCCATCAGACGTCTGATGTTCTCTCCAAATGTCTTAAAAAATGTAGAATCAAGGAGCTTGTGATGGCAATTCCCAGACATCCATACTAATCTCCAGACGTCATATAGACATAGAAATGGACGTCTGAACTCTTGCACCTAATCCTACATTCATCAAATAAATTATGTAAACTTGACACATAAAATTATATGTAGACTAAGGTAAATTTCCATTTAACTCCTACTCAATTAACAACTAAGAATAACTAATTAAAGAGTACTTAGGCCAAATAATGGTCCACTAAAGTGGACTTATCATACATTATACCATATCATCTCCTCGGTGCTTGTCTCCTAGGATATTTAAATATCCTACCAGGCGCATGTAAGCATCTTATGCTAGTTCAAGTGCCTTGGGCAGCATTATCCTGAAATGTCGATTACCAAGGCCTAGATTAGCTACAGAATGCCATGGGTGGCACTATCACAAAGTGTCAGTTGCTAGGGTTCTAGGGGTTGCCATGGGTAGTGCTATCCCAAAGTATTGATTGCCAGGGACCCTTCGAGGATTGATGATGGGGACGAGGAATCTGATGTTGAATCTAGAGGAATAACAAAAAAATTACAAAAAGAGAAAAATATAAAAAATAACTCTCTCTCTCTTTTGAAAAATACACTGGCAAGGTGAACCTGGACCTTACTGCACGAACGCACGGGTGCTCTAACTGCTGGGTTCAACGAACTAAGTGTAGATTTTGGGGCCTTAGAAGCCTTTGTTGCAGACCCAAGGGTAAGGCTGGATAGGTTCGTATCTTGGTTGGTACTTGAGAACCTTTAGGCCTAGAGTTGGTATTTCGATCTAGTCTCTAGAAGTGTGGCACGATCTGGCATCCTGACAAATAATTCTAGCCTAGAGATCTCATTTGCTCCATAGGATTTTGCTAGGGACTAGTAAAAGTTAGGCATGGGGGTATAATGGTAACACCATCATCTATCATAACTATCCTAATTTAGCCTAATTCCAAGGTTAAATGCTCCTTAATAAACAGAAGAACGGCATAATTCAATTCTGAGTTGAATTTAAGGAGAAAGGAAGTTCCATTAATTCTTTTGTTTTAATAAGAAATCAAGAATTTAGATTAACTAAGGGGTTAATCGGAGCCTAATCTGAGGTCAAATAAACTTAAATTCCCAAGCAGTGGTCTTGAACTGATTGAATCAAGTTTTCTGAGTTTTAACAATTAATTTAATAAGAAAAACCCTAATTACAACCTCACTTAAATTAAATGGGTTATGGTGGAAATAAACATAATCTAAACATCTTAAAAATCATTGAAAAATATTCTATGAGGTTCGGAACCTTCACTTTGACCAAATGAACCCTTTCTGACCAAAAATAGACTTAAGCAGGAAATCACTTCATTCTTGGGCTATAGTGTAAATTACCTAATCAAATGTCGTCAAAACACAAATTAGTGGTCACCACTAGATTCCTTGGGTCCAAATTAGGTTGCACCTAAATTTTGAACCCAATCGGAGCTTATGTTGACCTAGTTTGCATTCTAGCCCATTTGTCTTTATTTATTACACAAGACCCCTTACATTTCAATTTCTCTTACATCCAAGTCCTTCTCTTCTCCTTCATTGAACCAATTAAGGCATGTTGCTGCAACAAAGAATAACCCAAATCCACCAACCTTGTTGAAGAAAATCTTCATCAAATCTCCAAATCCCTCCAAATTTGGAGAGATTGGTAATCAGATCTTGCTCAATCAATTGCACCCAATCTCAAGCTCCAATTTGCAGCATATAGTCTCCAGTGAGCTTAAGATACGCAAATCTAAAATTACCAAATTTGCTAGGATTTCTTGCAAATTCAAGGCAATTTAGGGTCAATTCCTTCTCTATATAAGTGCTTGGGTGTTCCCAAGCACAATTTAGTCGAGAAATCACCGTGATTCTCCCCCTTCGTCGTCACGGCCACATCTTTTTCAGCTCCGGTGACCTCCTCATTCTCCTTCCTCCATGCATGCATTCGGCCAAAGAGCACCACCATCCTCTGCCTCATCTTTTTCCTACTCTAGTCGGCTAAAGCTAGGTCGTCTTGGCCCATTCCTCGTCATCAAACCCTTCACCAAACCTCTCTTCTTTCTTGCATCCGGCCGACCAATGCTGGACGTGATTCCTCCCATTTCGTCTAGTTTAGGTAGTCCTCCTCCCTTGCTCCTTGTAGATTAACTTAGGATCCTTAGGAGTAGGAATTAGCTTAGTTTCCTCGTCGTTCCTCTTCTTCTCCACAGCCTGTGAGACCTCCAGCGAGCTTGAACCACGTCACCAAGCCACCTCCCACCTTGCCAACCACTCCATAAGCTCCACAAGGACTTAGTGATCAAAAGCCCTCAAGAAATTGGGGCTTTTGACCTACCAAGTCCACTGCTGAACGCTGCCCTCATCCACCACCATCACCTCGTCCGACCGAACTCCCTAGGTCGTTTTGCACCAAATCACCACCACCTTCGTCGTGTCACAACGAAGGTCCTTGAGGGTTTAATTTGGGCCAAAAACCCATATTCTTCGTTTCAAGTGTTCACTGGCTTCATTGTCTTCTTCGACGTCATCAACCTTCATCCGATGAGTAATCGAAGCTGAACTCACATCCACCTCGCACGGAATCACTTGAAGGAGCCATCTACATCGTTGGATTCAAGATCCAACAGCTACCCTTTGCCAATCAAGCAGATCTTCCTCACTGCAGCTTGCGTCGAAGCACAAAGAAAAAATGGGACTTGATAGTTCCACGTCGGTGAAACAAAGGGCTGGAATAGGGCATTAGGTAAACGATTGCATATACATTTCACTCAAGAACTCAGAGGATCGGGTCCCCATACCACTCACATGCAGGCATGTCCACACACACGTGGGCACACCTAGGCTGAATTGGGATGGGTTTTGGTTCACTTGGGTTGGAACTTTGGACCGAACATTAGCTTGCATTAGGCAACCTTTATGCTTAGGCTTGGGCCAGGTTTTGGCTTGGCTTGAGAGGCTCTTTAGCTTGATTTGCCAAAGTGTTGAGGCTGATCTTCCTTAGGTGAAAATCATGTTTTTGCTCAAACACTTACAATTATTTTTGGAGTTTGATAGTTCAATTCATTGAGTAATATATTTTTTTTTGCATCAATCTCCTAAGCTTCATTCTATATTTCTCTGATTAGTGGTTAAATTGTGAATTATTTGCTCCCTGAGACAACCTTGGACTCACAATTTGAGTTTATAAATTAAAATGTTTTTGTAGCTTTAGTCGTTATAATACGAGGCGTATTTTAAACCCAACTTTAGCGAGTCAACATTTTGGCACTGTTGCTAGGGAGAAACGCACATTTTACCACTATTCATATCATCTTCTCTCTTGATTTGATTCTAACTTGTCTTTACTTGATTGTTTCGAGGTAAACCATGCTCGCAAGATCATCAGCTTGGAGCAATCACACCAAAGGCAGGTCGGTCATCTTCACTAATCCCCTTTCTCTCTTGGGAAGATAACAAAAGGAAATAACAGAAATTAAGAATCCAACCCTACCTTATTTTTCTAGTAATATCATTCAAGGCAAAAGATTCCTGATTATCTCAATTGATTGTGATTAGATTTGATTTGATTTAACTTAGAACACCCATTCCTTGCTACTTGCACCTATTAGGGGCATAAAGTGCCTTGGACTACTCACCTTCTTGTTTGAGTCCAAGGTGTCATATTTGGAATCAAATTGGACTTGGAATAAAGCCACTTAGGGTTTACACATTAAGGTTTGAAGTACACATTAGGCCTTCACTCCGCCTCTTCTACCGCCTTCTCTGACTTCTCCTGCACAACGGCAGCCTTCGCTACCTATCGGAGCATATGTCGATGCTCCGCATTGGCCGTGACGGCCCATTGAGTGACCAGGTCTGCCACATTACCGGGACTAGCCAAGGTAGGGAGCTCCAGGGGAACACCACCATGTGGGATGCAACACGATCCAAGCATCTCTGCCTGAAAGCCACCAGTGCATCAAAATACAAGTAGTCTTAGCGAAGACAAATGGCAACCAAAAACAAGCCTCACGAGCTTACCACGTGCATGCATTAGAAGAACATGTGGTTCTAGTCCATGCCTCAAGGCCCAGAAGTGGCCCAAGACATGGCTTCATTCAGGTGCCTCAACACCTGCCTCTCCAAGTCAAGGTCTGACGTGCGTGGAACACGGTGGTTTAATTATGTCATTGTAGCATGCATTCGCGACGTTGGTTTTAATTTAAGATTTGGATTCGGTGAGTCCAAGTGTCAATCTCAGGGAGGCGTGAAATCAAATTAATTTTAGTCTCTTTGTGTGTCATAGAATGGAAGCATGGTTTGCTTGCAAAAATGAGAGCGAAAGAGAGAGAGACAGAGAGAGTAGGGTTAGAGCTTGCATTTAAAACATGACAATCACTTTAAGGAGATGTGAACTATGATATAAGGAGCAACATTAACATATAGCATGCAATTAGAGTTTGTTTACAAATACAACGATAGATGAAAGCTTAAAATAGTGCAACATAAAGCTAGAGTAAGAGAGAGTGCAAGGAGGAGGCGAGGCGGCCACGGCGGTGGAAGAGGGCTCCTTCGGCGACTCGACAACTCCGATCCAAATATGGAATGTTTGGTGCAACTAGGAGAGGCTTAGTATTGTATGGAGAGTGTGTGTGAATTGAATGCCCTTGAATAGGGTGGTTGAGGGGGTTTATATAGTAGAAGAGGGCTTCCAAAAGAGGTACGGGCCTTTAGCGACATCCGGTATATCGTTATATCCTTTCCAGAAGTGTCGCTTAAGTCCCACGCCCGCCGTTCGTGCGCTTGTGCTTCTTCTTCTCAAGCCACACCTACATATCCTCAGCAGTTGGATCTGAGGCGCGGATCGCCATCAAACCGCTAAGGATGCGCCAGGTCACCCCCCACTGCGCCCACGAATGTTGCTTCCCCCTGTGATCCGTGTGCCCACAACAGAGGCCATCCAATCGCGCATCAACGGTTGGGATTGCGTGCGACTGGGTGCACTAGATCGCGCCTCGCATGCGGTGACCATGCGTCATCATGCGCGTTGAGCAAGCCTTCATCTGGAAGCACTGCATGGATTCCATCTGCACCGTTCACGCCCGCATCGATGGCTGTAATCGATCGCGCTCTCGGTCAAGCGTGATTTGGTAGCACGCGGAGCTTTGAATGCTCGTCGCTTGCTTACGAGTGCGAGGCTTCACCCGCTGTGCTGCCTTCACGATTAGTCACAGAGGCGAAGTTACGTGCTGGAGTCACCGACAGTTGGATAGAGATCCAATGGTCAGGATTTGAAGCTGGTTTGGTGCGCATGTCATGGGAGCATGCCCAAAACTTCTTGGGCTTGTTGAGGGAGCTTCGAATGTCGGATTTAAGCGATTTCGAGTCCATTGGACTTCGTTCATCAATCTGGATCCATCCGTGTAGTCTGATTGCCCATCTGAGGCCTGTTTCAACATGCACTTGTACACATAACCATTAAACCCTGATTATAAGAAATCTTAATTCATCATGCAGGCAATGCTCCCAAGCCCATTATGGTATGTCATTAATGCACATATATCCTCAAAACTAACTCTGGTTGATGGAATTATCATCATTGGATGTAGAGTTGTCATACCCCCATGCTCATCCCTTGCTAGTCCCTAGCAAGGTTTATCCTAGCCATTATTTTCCATCGGAATTAAGAATTGATTACTTAGACATATGTTTCTTGTCAACGGGAGGAATTATATACTAAGAGCCTAATCCATAGAGACTAAACAACACTCAGGTGTCTATCAAAATGCAAACTGCCCAAGTCCTCACTTTAAAGCATACATACAGATATATATTTTTTTTTCTTTTTCATCTTTTCTATTTTCTTTTTTTGTATTTTTGGAGTTGAGAGTGTGCAGGTAACTTTTGCGGCTACCCAACCCACCCATAACTCGAAAAAGACTCTAAGTGCTAAGCATCTTGGTGTGAAGATTGTGATAGACTCACTCAACGGTAATTAAAACAGACTTCAGGTTTCTACGCCCCTAGGTGACCGGAAAAGAAAATGCTTGCCTAAAGGTGTATCTGTCCGATCGGTAGCCTTCTCCCTACTTTTATTTTGTGTGGGGTCAACACAAGGGTGCTTCTAATGTATATCTCCCCGGATTGCTCTACTTCTTCGCTTCTTCCTTAAGTATTTTGGGCTTTTTCGTGCATTTAGTGAGCTGGGTTCTGGACAACCGGCCAATGGGATGTTACCCACAACCACGTGCCAGCCATACTCGTGCGGTGAAGTGTGGTTTATTTATCTCTTTATTTTTCTTTCTTTTTCTATTTTTCTATTTCTCCTTTTTTTTCTTTTCTTTTTCTTTTGATGTTTAGTAGGTGGCTTCCCTGATCTAAGATTTACCTAGAGGCAATAATAAAAGAGAATGGTCCTGTGGCTGAGCTCTGAACAACCAGCCAATGGGCTATTACCCATGATAACTTGCCAGCCATACCACCCTAGAAGGTTCATTAGCTACCCAATTTCTATTAGAATCTCCGAGTGAGTCAGTACAAAAATGTGTGCAGATGCTTAGACTAAAAGTTCCTCCGAGTTAAAGGGCGGGTTGATAAGTCATAAACTTATCACCCTACTTTATTGATCAGATTAATGTAAATTAAGGTTGCAAGGATTCGAGGCTAAATCCACATTTTAGTGGACACCTGGGATGATTGAGCTTGAAGACCTGAAAAGTCTAAGTGTTCAGGTTCTTCTCGTATTATTTCCTACAGTTGACAAGCTCCTGATGCCTAAGTTTTCCTTCCTAATTTTCTCCATTTATATAAATATATATATAATTTAGGCTAATAATATAAACTTAGAGAATGCGAATTACCACCCCCATGCTTAAGTTGGACAATGTCCTCATTGGAAAATAAATATATGTAAGGGGGTACAGAGAGAAATCACCTGAGCACCGCCGTGTACATGATCAGTCTGAATCTTCTGAGTTGCCTCCCAGGAAGCGCTGAGTTTATTGCCTCCAACTGAGCGAAGCTCCGTGTCAACCCTCAATGAGGGTGACTACTTCCTTTAGGAGAACCTGGGCAAGAAAATGTTTTAATCTCTGGCCATTTACTGTGAAGGTTTGCCCAGTGTTAGGATCTGCAATTTCAATCACCCCGTTGGGATAAGGTTTAACCACCTGATATGGTCCTGTCCACTTTGATCTCAGCTTCCCAGGGAAGAGTTTAAGTCTTGCATCAAAAAGCCAGATTTGCTGATTTGGCTCGAAGATTTTCCTATGAATGTGTCTATCATGGACGGCTTTCATCTTTTTTTTATAAAGTTGACTATTCTCATAAGCGTCCTGACGGATTTCCTCGAGCTCAGAGAGTTGGAGTGTCCTTTGAGCTTCGACCAACTGGGAATCCATATTGCACTGCTTAACAGCCCAGTATGCCCAGTGTTCTGACTCGACTGGAAGGTGACAAGCTTTACCAAAGACTAATCGATAATGCGACATGCCTATCGGGGTCTTAAAAGTGGTCTTGTATGCCCAAAGGGCATCATACAATCATGTGGACCAATCCTTCCGGTTAGGTCTCACAGTCTTTTGTAGAATATTCTTGATCTGCCTATTAGAGACCTCAGTTTGCCCATTTGTTTGCGGGTGATACAGGGTGGCAATGAGGTGAGTAGCCCCGTATTTTCTAAGGCATAGAATTGGGCATGAATAAAGTGGCTCCCACTATCATTGATCATGGTTTTCGGTATCCCAAACCGAGAGAAGATGTGTTGCTTAACAAAGGCCATGACAGCCTTATGGTCACATCTTTGGGTAGCTAAGGTTTCGATCCATTTCGAGACATAGTCCACTGAGACTAATATGTACTCGAAGCCGTTGGATGGTGGGAAGGGACCCATAAAATCAATGCCCCAGACATCAAAAATTTTGACGATCAGAATGGGCTATAGGGGCATCATATCCTTTCTAGTCATAGTCCCTAATGTCTGGCACCAAGAGCAAGTCTTCGCAAAGCTGTGTGCATCCTTGAATAAGGATGGCCAGTAAAAATCGGACTGCAAAACTTCTGCAACCGTCTGCTTCCCAGAGAATTGGCCACCACAGGCTTGGTCATGACAGAAGGATAGCACACTTTGGACTTCCTCTTCAAGAATACCTCCAAATGATCTGGTCAGCACAGAGTCTAAACAGCATTGGATCATCCCAGAAATAGTGCTTGACTTTAGCCAAGAACTTATCCTGTTGCTGTCTGGACCAGCCGTGCGGAGTCTGACCTACCGCCAGATACTTTACTAAGTCTGCATACCAGGGTAGCCTCCTTCCTTGCATGGCTAGAAGTTGTTCATCAGGGAAGGTGTTGGTTAAGGGTAATGAGGGTCCAATGTGGTCTGGGTGAAGTCTGGATAAATGGTCTGCTACAACATTCTTGGGCCCGCTTTGTCACGTATTTCCAGGTCAAATTCCTGCAAAAGCAAGATCCATCTGTTGAGACTAGGTTTAGGGTCCTTTTTGGCCAACAAATGCCGAATATCCTAGTGGTCGGTGTAAACTATCACGTGGGATCCTAGAAGGTATGATCTGAACTTTTCTAACCCAAAGACTATGGTGAGCAGTTCTTTTTATGTGACAGTGTAATTCCGTTGAGCCTCATCCAATGTTTTGCTTTCGTAGTAGATCACCATGGGTTTCTTCTCTCTTCTTTGTCCTAGGACTGTGCCGACAGCAAAATCTGATGCATCGTACATTATCTCAAAGTCTTGGGACCAGTCTAGGGGTTGTAAAATAGGTGCAGTGGATATTGTTTCCCTAAGGGTGTTGTAGGCCTAGATGCATTCAAGTGTCATGTGAAAAAGGGCATCATTGGCTAGAAGGTCAGTCAAGGGCTTAAAAAGTTTGGAAAAATCCTTAATGAATCTTCTATAGAAGCCAACATGCCCTAGGAAAGATTAGATTTGCTTGACAGAGCTAGGGGGTGGAAGTTTGGAAATTAAATCAACCTTAGCTCGATCAACTATGATACCCCTATGCGAGATGATGTGACCGAGGACAATCCCTTCCTGAACCATGAAATGGCTCTTTTCTCAGCTTAAAACCAGGTTGACCTCAATACATCGCTTCAGGATCTTTTCCAAGTTGCTAAGACAATGGTCAAATGAGTTCCCGAACACGAAGAAATCATTTATAAAGACCTCCAGGTATTCACCCACCATCTCTGAAGAGATGGCTAGCATGCAACGCTGAAAGGTAGCGGGTGCGTTGCATAACCTGAATGGAATACGACGGAATGCGAACGTGCCATACGGGCAAGCGAATGTGGTCTTCTCTTAAACCTCTGGTGCAATAGAAATTTGGTTGTATCCTGAATATCCATCCAGGAAGCAAAAATATTTCTACCTTGCCAATCGCTCGAGAATCTGGTCAATGAATGGCAGAGGGAAATGATCTTTCTTGGTGGCCTCATTAAGCTTCCTATAGTCGATGCACACCTGCCAAGTGGTAGCGGTGCGGGTGGGGATGGATTCACCCTGGTCATTGGTGACCATGGTGAGTCTGACTTTCTTGGGTACCACTTGAGTGGGGCTCACCCAGGGGCTATCAGAAATTGGGTAAATGATGTCTACGTTAGGCCACTTGATTATTTCTTTTTAAAGACCTCTCGCATATTCGGGTTCAATCGCCTCTGCATTTGGTGAGAAGGTCAAGCCCCATCTTCCAAATAGATCTTGTGAGTGTAATAGGTAGGGCTAATTCCCCTTAAGTCAGAAATTGTCCACCCCATGGCTACCCAATGTTCAGAGAGGGTTGCAGTCAACCTAAGTTCTTGATCCATAGTTAAATGGGCATCGATAATCACAGGGAAGGTCTGGTTAGGTCCTAGGAAGACTGCTTGAGATTATCGGGCAAAGGCTTTAGTTTGGGTGTAGGTGGGACAACATTTGACAGGTAAGGGAAAGGCGAGAGTTGATCAACATCAATCTCCTCAAATGGAGGTTGCTAAAGGTAATCAGCTCTACAAAGGTCAACCTCCACAAACTAGGATGGGTCAGGGTAGTTATCAACTTGTTGAGTCAGATGGTCTGCTAAAGAGCTAAGAGTGAGGCATTCTTCAACTAGAGGTTCCACAGGATCGTGCTCCCCAACCCAGCCACAATCAAAAGACTTAGCCACCCTGAAGATATCCAATTGCATCTTTTTGTCTCCAAAGGCAATTTCCATGCATCCCGTGTCACAATCAATGTTCGCCTTAGCCGTAGCTAAGAAGGGTCTTCTCAGGATGATGGGTGAGTTTTGTAGCTATTCGAGGACTTCCATGTCGAGGACCAAAAAGTCGACTAGGAAGTAGAAGTCCTTGACCCGAACAATTACGTCCTCGACTATCCCCTTTGGGGTTTTTACAGATCTATCAGCCAATTGGATAGTCACAAGTGTGGGTTTCAACTCCCTAAATCCAAACTGGTGATAAAGGGTAGTCGGGATTAGATTGATTGAAGCACCTAAGTCCAAGAGCGCTCTATCAAATGTCATGTCCCCGATATTACAAGATATCAGGGGTGCTCCTGGGTCAATTCGTTTGGGAGGTAGGATGCTCAATATCACTGAACTATCTTGTTCTGAGAGCACTACCTTCCTAGGTGCTTGGGTTCTCGGGATACGCTTCGGCATACAGACATCCTTCAAGAACTTAGCGTACGTCGGGATATGCTTGATTGCTTCGAGGAGAGGGATATTAATCTGAACTTGTTTGAAAATCTCTAACAACTCATTCTTAACTACATTTTTCTTTTTCTTCATTTTCTCCAAGGCCTCAGGGTATGGTGTTTGGGTTTGAATTGGTTCAGTATCTAGGTCCTTCGGTTCCTCCCGCTCATTCTCAAAGTTAGGCATCTCAAGAAGCGAGGTCACGGGAGGGGTTGGCCATTTGGGGTCCTGGGTTTTAGTGCCTCTTCTCAAGGTAACTGCGTTGGCTGAGCCGTTGGGACCATGGGTAGGTCCTAGAGAAGAAGAAGAGGAAGCACCAAACCTAGGGGGTGTCTGCGGGGCATGCTGGACCATGTGGGCATGCCAAGGATTGGCTTGGAACCCTTGAGGATTGGGGCCTCTGTTGATCACATTTCTCGGGTTCGATTGTGGCTGAGAAGGAAGAGACCCCTATTGTTTGTAATCGAATGGCTGGCTCAATTGTCCCTTCACTAATGTTATTTCCTCCTGATGTTTCTAATTCATATCAGCGTGTCCATTTGGTTTTGTGGGGGAGGAGCCACCCTATTCTGATTATAAGGTGGTCTAACCGAAGGACCTTGCTGATAGGAGGGAGGGTTTGGCCTGGGTTGGTTCTAGAATTGGTTCGATTTTTGGTTTGTCCAGGTAAAATTTGGGTGATTACACCATCCAACGTGTAGGTGTTGAAGAAGGGGTCAAGTTTGGAGTAACCTTGGATGGCCTGGGCATCTTCAAAGAGAGAAGGTGCTGAAGGGTAAGGGGGAAAGTAATCAAGGTTTGAGGGAGCAAAGGTCCCTCCCTGGAACATGGTCAGGGGTTGTTCCAAGTGCATTTGGTTCATTGGCTACACGAAATCTACATTGTGAGCTCCCTTTGCTAGGGAGAGGGTCTGTAGTGGGTTTTGGGTTTAGTTCAACAACTCATCAATCTTTTTGTCCACCAACTCAACTCGATCCAACTTTTTGGCTATAATGTCCATGTCAACCATTCCAGAATTGGCTTACACCTCATAGATCTCACCACGGGGTTGACTAGATCGATTAAATTGGGTCATGGAGGCATTGTTGAGCGAATTTTTACTCATAGATTCAAAGAGTTCAAACTCACTCTTCTCATCTTTGTTCAAAAAGTTGCCTCCACATGAGGCATCAACAAAGTTCCTAAGGTTGCTATCTAGACCATGGTAGAAGATCTGGGCCAATTGCCACCTTGGAATCTCATGGTGTGGGCATTTCCTCAACAATTCATTAAATCTTTCCCACGCCTCATTGAATTGTTCCCCACCTTATAGTGTGAATGTGGTAATGGCTCTTCTAAAGGCATTGGTTTTACCTATGGGGAAAAACTTCTTCAAGAATGCATGCCTCAGTTCCTCTCAGGTGGAGATGGGTCTCCTTAAGGTTCTAAGCCAGTGAGATGCTTTGTCTTTTAGGAGAAAGGGAACATCTTAATTAAAACAATATCCAAGCTGATGTTTCTTGGTTTCACAGTCCAGGCGATCCGGTCTAGATCCTCAAGTGTTGGAAGGGGTCCTCATTTGAGCTCCCATGAAAGTGGCTTTGAATTAAGCTTAAGACATTTGGTTTTAACTCAAAATCATCCCCCCCTTCGGGGACCCTAAGATGTGGCTCGATCTGGATAGCAAACGGATCATAAAAATCACGAAGAGGCCTTGGTTGGCCCTCGGAAGGTTATGGTGGGTTAGGTGGGTTCAATGGGGGTTTCCCTTGAGGGTTTTGTAATCGGTGTATGGCTTGCATGATTGTTTGGATATGTTGTTGTTGAAGTTGGTGGTTGGCAGAGATTTGGGCCTGAATGATGACCATAACATTGGGTTGAGGTTGATCCTCAATCTCATCACTTCTTGGGTCAACCATTTCCCTTGAAAAATCAAGTCTCCTCCTGAATTCCCTATCTAGAACAAACAGCTCAGGATGAAGTGATCGTCTCCCGTGCATACACTAGAGAATAACGGGGAGGGATGAGAAGAGAGACAAATGCGAGAAGTGTGTGCACAAACAAGCAAGCAAGTCTAGTTCTTATAGAAGTGTGTGCACAAATGTAAGGTCAAGTGCCTAGCAAACCTAATCACACCTCAAAGACTTAGACTAGTCCTGCCTAGGGCACATCTACTCCATTTTAATGAGGGCTAGGTTAGTGCTTGTGCTCAGGATATGTGATGAGGCGTTGTTTGGGATTGTGGCTCTTAGTTAGTCCAATTAAGCGTGTGCGTGCACTCAACAGAATATGGTTCTCAAGCAAGGATTTAGGATGTGGTATCTTTTAATGATTTATCCTTGCTTTAGTGCTTTTTAGGGTTGGAGTTCCTTAATGTTTTCAAACAATGTTCAAGTAGGCACACAAGGTTTTGCACACAACAAGTGAAAGTTGATTTCCTTTATAATGATGTGGCCCTAGAAAAACAATCCTAGTGTATTCACCCTAATGTTCATGCAGTTCTACCAAGTGAGTTGATTTTAATTATGGTGAGTGGTACAGCCCAAGTCAAATCATGTTGGCTTCACAAACACCACTCAAAAGAAAGGACACTCCAAAAAGATTATCTCTTCAAGAACGTTAGTGTATTTTTTTTGTTGGGTGATGAGTTTGGAATGTGGGTCAAGTAGCCATTCACCACGCCAATTTTGAATTTATATTTTTTTATATTTTTTTAAGCAAGCAAACACTCAATGGGTGGAGTAATACTCACAAAAGTCTTCGCAACACTTTACTCCATATCTATCTTCTCAGATCATGCTCCTTCGTCGCCCAAGCGCCAAGTTCCTACAATCAACAAGTAGAGAGAGGAAAGAGAGTCAGAAAATGTGAGTAGTAATGCGAGATAAAAGCAACAAAAGAAATCCATTGCCTCCCCGGCAACGGTGCCAAAAACTGACGCGTGCAGAACATGGTGGTTTACTTGTCATTGTAGCATGCATTCGCGACGTCAATTTTAATTAAGATTTGGATTCGATGAGTCCAAGTGTCGACCTCAGAGAGGCGTGAAATCATATTAGTTTTAGTTGCTTTGGGTGTCACAGACTGGTAGCGTGGTTTGCTTGGGAAAACAAGAGCGAAGGAGAGAGAGAGAGTAGGGTTAGAGCTTGCATTTAAAATATGACAATCACTTTAAGGAGATGTGAACTACAATATATGGAGCAACATTAACATATAGCATGCAATTAGAGTTTGTTTACAAATACAACAATAGATGAAAGCTTAAAATAGTGCAACATAAAGCTAGAGTAAGAGAGAGTGCAAGGAGGAGGCGAGGCGGCCATGGTGGTGGAAGGGGGCTCCATTAGCAGCTCGACAACTCCGAGGAGGATATGGAATGTTTGGTGCAGCTAGGAGAGGCTTAGTATTGTATGGTGAGTGTGTGTGAATTGAATGCCCTTGAATGGGGTGGTTGAGGGGGTTTATATAGTAGAAGAGGGCTTCCAAAAGAGGTATGGGCCTTTAGCGATGTCTAGTACATCTCTATATCCTTTCCAGAAGCGTCGCTAAAGTCCCACGCTTGCCGTCCATGCACCTGTGCTTCTTCTTCTCAAGCCGCACCTAGGCATCCTTAGCCATCTGATCTAAGGCGCGGATTGCCATTGGACCACTAAGGACGCGCCACGTCGCCCCCCCGTCGGGCCCGCGGATGCTGCTTCCCCCCGTGATCCATGTGCCTGCAACAGAGGCCGTCCGATCGCGCAACAACGGCTAGGATTGCACGCAACCGAGCACGCTGGATCGTGCCTTGTGTGCAGTGAGCACGCATTGTCACGCGCATCGGGCAGGCCTTCATCTGGAGGTGCTGCTTGGATTCCATCTACATCGTTCACGCTTGCATCGACGGCTATAATCGACCACGCTCTCAGTCGAGCGTGATTTGGCAATGCGCGAAGCTTCAAACGCTTGCTGCTTGCTTGCAAGTGCGAGGCTTCACCTGCTGTGCTACCTTTGCGATTAGTCGCGAAAGCGAAGTTACGCGTGGGCATCACCAACCGTTGGATAAAGATCCAACAGTCAGGATTTGAAGCTAGTTGGGTGTGTGCATCATGGGAGCACGGCGAATGGCGCCACGAGACCGTTTGTGAGCCATTAATCATTAGATCAATGGCCAAAACTTTTTGGGCTTGTTGAGGGAGCTCCGGATGTCAGATTTAAGTGATTTTGAGTCCGTTAGACTCTGTTCGTCGATCTGGATCCATCCGCACAGTCTGATTGCTCATCTGAGACCTATTTCAACATGCACTTATACTCATAGCCATTAAACACTGATTATAAGAAATCTTAATTCATCATGCATGTAATGCTCCCAAGCCCATTATGGTATGTCATTAACGAACATATATCCTCAAAATTAACTCTAGTTGATGGAATTATCATCATTGGATGTAGAGTTATCAGGGTCCCGGCTGGACGACCTCAACTGAACAGTCACAAGAGGCCTGGGTGCAGACCCCCTAGAGGCGCCCTCCAGCATGGATCCCACAACAAACCCGACGGTGCGTCCAATCATACCTGAACCCCCCACCCAGAGGGATCCACCAGAACCCAGACACCGGTGGAACTCCGCCGGTAGTAGGGTTGGGCGAAGGTGTCGCCCGTGCCAGCCGCTTCCCGGGCCAACAAGGCAAAGGCCCTAGGAGAAGCCACTAGAGCAACAAAATCGGTGGTACCCTCAGGATGAACTACCTCCCGAGGTGTCTCTGAAGGAGAGTCACCAAGGGAGATCACCTCCTGTGGCTCTGACCAAGCCAGAGCAGCGGAGGGCACACCCTCCCCCTTGGCCTCATCAAGACTTCGTAGCGAGCACGTTGCTAACTCCTACGAAGGCTCCATGCAGCAACCTTTCCTTAACCGCCTTAGAGGGACCTCTAGCTCCTTTGCGGCCCCCTCAAGGTTCCCTTCATCCTCCTTTCGCTTCTGCCCCTGTCGATGAGCAGAGCCAATTCCCTCCCCAATCTCCACGGCACTTTCCCTGCCGGGTCGCGAGTCATGCCGAATGACGACACTACCTCAACGCTTGGGCTCCCTCGACCGATCGAACCGCTCAAATGCTGCAATTAAAGATAACATATCAGTAATGGGCGGGCACAAGATACGACGCGAAAGTCATTCTCTACCTCCCCCCACTTACATGGCATCAGTAACTCACCCGCCACCCATGACAACGCTTTCCGAACATCCTTCCACCTGATCTCCGACAGAGCAATTGGACCAAACTTAACCAGCTTCACCACGTCTGCCTGCACGGACGGGTCAAGATCCTCCGCTCAAGGTGGCTGGTCCTTCTCAGGTGGACCTTGCCAAGTGGACGAAACATCGAGCTCTTCAACATTAGAGAGAAAAAAGAAGTGGTGGTCCTACCCTTTTAGACTATCGGGGAGGTCCACTATCTGGTATCCAGCCAGCCAGCTATACAAAGTATAAGTGCCGAATGGAGGCCTACCCTTCTTTACTTTTAAGGGCATCAACCCAAAAAGTAGGTGGAACAAAGCCAAACGGGGAACAATCCCTAAATGAAAGCAAAGAGCCGTAAAGGAATTCAGCACCAGCCAACAATTAAGGCTGAGCTACGAAGGGGCAACGTAGTAGAAGCAAAGAAAGGAGGAAATAAAGGGATTCAAGGGCACTCGCAGACCATGCTCTATAGCATATTTTCATATGAACCTGTCCCACGTCCTATCTGAACATAGATGGGTCTCAGACCCACAAGCCTCGAAAGGCACCTCGCCAAGCCCATACTCCCCCAAAAATGATGAAATGGAAGACCAGCTATGAAAGTTCGATGAAAAATCGTATAAGGACCTCGTCTTGATAGTGACCCCAGAAGAAGAGGAAGCAACAGGCTTACCCTTGCTTGCAAAACCCGACATGGTGGCTTTCACTTTTAAGAGATCCCAACACGGTGGTGCTCCGACGAAAGATGTCCCTTCACACCATTCTGCCGAGAATAAAAGCTTTGCGTAGACGTTCTTCGAGGTAAGTGGGCTATTAACCATGACCCACCACCCTATATATAGCCCCCACGAAGAGCGGTTCCTCCCTTGTGGGGCACGTCATTTGAAAAAATGAAATCCCTCCGTATCTGGCGTGGACTCCAAGTAAGCCGCCAAAAGCAAAGAAAATATCTACCATCATTACAGATAGTTAATAGCCCTACACATGTATCCGCTGCCGCAACAAAAGGGTGGTCCCATCAATGGTCGACACGTCGATTGAGGTCCCCACCTCATCATAACAATAATAAATGCCGGTCTCTTCGAACGATTAGACACCACTATCTCGGCGTAACTAGCCATTACTCGGCAAAATAGCAGACCAACGCGCCCCAAATCCGCCTCTTAAGGACGGCAACATAGCGAGCAGACAAGCCCCAAAGCCACCTCTCAAGGTTGACAACATAGCAGCCAGACTCTCCCCAAAGCTGCCTATCAAGGTCGGCAACATAGCAGGAAGACGCATTCCAAAGCCACCTCTTAAGGCCAGCAAGATAGCAGGCCAACATGACCTAAAGCCACCTCATAAGGCTGGCAAGATAGCGGGCTAACATGCCCCAGAGCTGCCTCTTAAGGCCGACATGATAGCAAGCCAACGCACCCCAAAATCGCCTCCTAAGGCCAGTAGCATAGCAAGCAGCCTCCTAAGGACGATACCGCGTTAAGCCCACACACCCCATGCAACTACGGTCCTACGCCCTAGGAAATCCTCGCTGCATATCAAATGCACCCCCACTTGCATACACAACCGGGGCAACATTTAGGGGTATCACCTATCACGGAGTTTCTACTCCAAGCGTTACTCTCTCAGCAAGCAAATGATAGCTCGAGAATAAGGGGCATATCATGAGGAGAAAAAAATGCCCTCGAACTCGAAACCCCACAATAGGCCTAAAACTAAGGATCCGGCTTGGAGAACCTCAAATGAAAGCGAATTGGGAGATCCAACCCACCTACATCCAAGAGAACCCCCTGCACAGTCGGACATGGTAGTCTAACTGGCCTACACGCAAGCAGGCGAGCACGGCCAAGCCCGAAGAGACCTAGCCATTGGAGGTTCAGCAATCGATATAGCAGGCCTGCGCCACCAATAAATGTTGACACTGGCAGCTGCCATTAATGACCTGGCAACGTATCTGTTCAGGAAATCTTACTAGAAGCACGATTCGCTCAAGAGATCCTGATAGCAGCTCAAGCCCAATCCGCTGAGAAGATATCAGCAGGAGCTCCACCCCGGCACGATGTATGTATATAGATAGGAAGGCGTGCTAGCCCTCCCCCAGGTAATCCAAGTGAAATTGAGTGATTGTATACTTTGTAATCTCTAGTGAATTCTAGTGTGGAGTTGGGAGTCTCATCCTCCCCCCTAACGTACATCTCTTAAGGTGGAACTGGGTAACCAACTCTTGTGTTCACCTTGTGCGATTGCTCTATTGGACTACCCATTCTAGGGAGTCTAATCCCCCCTTTAAGTCGGACCCTTCATCTCCATGGAGTCGATCAAAGCCAAAGTTGCAGCAGAGCTAGAGTAGAAGCCTTGGGAATAAAGGTGCTCAAGATGAAGACATAATGTAGGGAAGATGTATGCTACATTACTTATAGGATTTTAATGTTTGAGTCAGATTATGAAGAACATAGGACCTATTCCTAGCCTTAGGATAGCCCTAGACACCTTCCCAAACCCTAGTCACCCTTAGATTAGGTCACCTTAGCCTATAATACCTCAAAACCCATATTCTAGCCCATCTCTGGATGTCCAGGTAGGATGCTGGATGTCCAGGCCCCTTAGAAACTACTCGCAGAACCTAGAACTTAATCTGTTGGAATATCGGGCATCCAGACAAGGTGTCAAACGTCCAATTTCTGCAGAAATCCAAGACAGAACCTTAACTCCACCCTGATTCAACATTGGACATCTAGACTAGAGACATAGACTTCTAATTTTGAAGTATAAGTCGTCTAATCATTAAATCAAATGTCTGGAACCCCTCTCCAGTTGCTATTTTTGAAATCAAGCCTAGATCTTGAATTCTTAAGCCCCTAAACCCAATCCTACACCCTAGGAAACCTAAATTAAGGTATCCCAAGCCTAGTACACTACCTTAAGACCCTCCTAAGAACCTAATTAGGTTCTTACTAAGCCAATTGACTTGGATCTAAGTCAATTACAATACACTTAGTCAAATGGACTCATAGAGTTTAATTAAGCTCAAATCTCAACCAACACAAGTCTAATTAGACTCAGTGAGAGTCCAATTGACTCAAGCCCAACTTAATTCAGAACTCTCTCTCTCAATTACACACACATTGATCGAATTAAACTTGATTAAGTTTAATTGGATCAATCACTTTTGCCATAAGTTGTATAAGCCTATTTTTAGAAACCTATTTAGACCAACCTAGACCCAACCTAGCTATGGACCTAGGTTCATTTGATCACCTATTGACGCACACACACACCCACATATTCACGCACACACACCCACATGCACACACCTAGCCACCAACTCCAGAGAAGAATCTAGAATGGCCATACATGGTCATTCTTAGATCCACAAAAAGTGGATCTAAGAAGACTAAATATAGACCTCTTGGCCGGCCACTCTAGAAAAGTCTAGAGACTTCTCTTGAGAGCACCTTGGCTATCCAAGAGTCTATAGAAGGCTCTCCTTGGACGGCCAAGAGACCCCATCTTGGATGCCCTCTCCATATGCACAACTCTCTCCACGAGCTCCACCTTCATCTCCACTCCACCATTGAAAGTCCAAGATCCAAGAAGTTCTCCACCACCTTCCCAAGAGGTCGGCTACCTGATAAACATGCATGAATTCATGATAAAATGCTTATTTATGATAGTTCCTAGGCCTAGCATTGCATTTCATAGTATAAATATTGCATAACATTCATTGCATTGCATTTAGGATAGGTTGTGTATTCTATATATTAATTCCAACATTTTATATGGCCAGGAGGCAGTGCGACATATTTACAAGCTTTGAATGAAGAATCCGACCATACGAATGGATACGGAGAGACGATTGCAGTCCGTCAACACAAAAATCACTCCAATCAGAGCTTCGTAGCACCCTCTACAAGAAGAAGAAGAAGATGGATGACCCAAATGGTGCCACATGGCACCATCCAAGCTGCCCTACATGACTCGCAGCCCCAGCCTCGCCTCAAGGAGAAGATCCCAGCCATTGGATCTCAATCCAATGGCTGAGATGTGACAAACCTCACCCGGCCTCCTTCAAGCACCTCAAGGAAGATTTGATCTCGATCATTGGATCTTCATCCAACGAATGAGGCTGCTGCAAGCATAAATGGCCGCGTGACCATCCAGTGCCCATGCCCCATTGGTCGTGCGCCCGTTCCTCACGGGAGAGGTGAAAGTTCAAGCTCTAATCCGCTGAGGCCACAGCAGCGCCATCCAAATTGAACCTTTCGATCTTGATCGAGCAATCAGTGTTGCACACGTGCGAGGAGACGCCACTCGACAACAAGCAGATGCACATTAAAGCAAGCGCACACCATCTAGAGCGCTCATTTAAGATGACCGGGCACGTTATCTATCGTCCGATCTTCACAATCACACGATGAGCATGATTCTAATCTCGCGAAGGCACGATCCTCACGCACTCCTTAGCCATGCGATTAGGATCAAACAATGGAGATCTGCCCTTGCCAACGAAGGCACGACGCATGTGATTTGGGAGCACGCGATCCACACTCTCTCTCCACCCTTTGATGAAAATCGAATGGCTGCAAGCGTCCCCACACTATGACAGCTGCAGCACTTCACCTCATGCCAACGGAGGTGAGTGAAGGCTCTAGCAACACCCTCGGCAAGTCTTCAGCGACGTTTTAAATGTTTCTGAAGACCCATGCACGCAAAACACCTCCCTTCTACCACTATATAAACCTCAAGACCCTCTCCCTTCCAAGGCATCTCTACTTTTTCTATTCCCACCTATTCTAGAGCTCTAGAAACCCATCAAAGCTCCCAAGAGCTCATTCCCAAGCTCTAAAGGTCCCCTACTAGTGTAATGTCCCCTTGCTCCACCAAATATTCCTCTCCCCTCTCACCACCTTCATTGGGAGCCTTGAAGCCATCCTCCCACCTCCATTCCGATAGATGATCACCTCCACCTCTTCATCCCCGTTTCGAGCCTTGGTGAAGCATTCCTCTACCTAGCATCCTCCTGAATCTCACCCCCATCGTCCAAGTTCTCACCTCCTCCATCCAAGCTGCCACTAAGTGCCGTCATCATGCTAGATAGTCGATTTGGGGCATTCTTTATCACCCCTATCTCTTTCTTTATTTTCCACTTGTTGTAATAAGCATTTGAACATCATTTTGATATATCCAATTTGTTTTCTTCTATATTGTGAGCTATCCTATTTGTCTCTTTATTACAAAAGCACAAAAAAATAACAAACCCTTCAAATACCAAAAAGAAACAACACAAAGCGTGGATTTCAACGAAAACAAACGTTGCCTCCCTGTGTTCAACCCGGGACTCCCTTGGAGTTTCGGTAAAATTGTATTTGAAAACGTGTTTTGCGACTATAGCTACAGGTTTCTCCTAACCCCAACTTTCCATTCACCGAAACATGTTAATCATTTTGGTGTCATTGCCGGGGAGGCAACGGAATTTGCTTTCTTGTTTTTCGTGTTTCTTTGCATTTACTTATTACTAACCTCGCTTGCCTTTGATTTATTATTTTGCAGTTACCCTAACAAGGAGATCCAAGTACGGTAGATCGGAGTAAAGTGCAGGTAGAGTGATTTGTAAGTGCCCCCATATTCCCTCCCACTAGTTTCACTTTTGCCACATCAATAACCAAGACCTAATCTACTTACGTGTTTGCATAAACCCTAGGATAGAATCTGTTTGTCTTGTTTGCCACCTACACTCATCTCACCCCTGCATATAAAAGAAAAAAAAAATTATCTTCTGATTGTGGGACAAATCAACATACACACTACATACACCCACAATTGAGGCACGTAACCTTTTGTGATTTTATCTACTCAACTGGGATTCCGACCTGTGGAACCGGTACACATACAAATCAACACATAACAAAGTAGAAATCATACTAGGTTAATCACCTTTTGTGTGCCTTAATTGGTTGTGCATCTGGGCCAGTTGATTGAATTGTTTGGGCCACACCACCTAATCTAAAATAAATTCATCCTATAGTTGCCCCGTAGGATTCAATAGTTAGGTCAAGCCAGGCACTCCATATTTTCTTGGTCCATAAAGGAAAATACTTCAACACATGCTTTCAAACTTGGTTTGCCTCTCGAACATTTGGTTGAATATACCTAATACTTGAATCCTAAAAGCTACTTAGTAAGATCTAAACCCTAAAACTCACTTCATCCTCAATAATCTTGCTTGAAAACTTTTTGGTTGTCCACATACACACATTCTCAAACGAATCATTAAGGGCACAACCCATTAAGGGCCATCACATTCCAGAAGCACTAATATCCCAAGCCTAACTAAAATTTATTAGACGTTGGCATTAAGGATTGATTCGCTCTTCGGGGCCCAGATTGAGATTATTCTCAATTAACCTGCTTATACTAGTCAATCTAATGTCTAGCTAGGGAGTAGCATCAAACAACCGTGGTTGGGGGTATCAAAGGAACCGAAGGTGCAAGCCAAAGGAAGAACCTTCTCCCCAGCCCCTCCTAACTGGTTGGATTGACCGAATAAAAGTAGAGTAAATCGTTTATAATCTTAAGATGAATTTTGAGAGTCTGCAGATCTTTTGGCTACCCAACCTAAGGATAGGCTTGCATTTTTGTGTTGCATGGTTCCTTCTTTTCCCTGTCCTTCTGACTTCCTTCTAGTGTATGCTTGGAAGGAGGTCATTGAACCCTTGTTTGGAATGACCTTTAGACCATTCCTGGAGGCGGAGGTTCAGTTATAACCAAGCAGATCCCATGGCTAATCAACAACCACCTCGTCTGCCCTTGAACCAGCAGGAGCTAGTTTAGAGGTAGTCAGAAGAATTGCAACAGATGCAGCAATGGTTCCAACAAATGAATGGTCAGGGCACTCAACCCTTGAAGGATTTTTATTATCCTTCAAATTACGGGGAATGTCTCGTCATCATGATTCTCGCCGGAGACGTAGAAATCAAACCCCAAGTCTTAAGTTTGATTAAGCATTTCCATGGGCTTGGCTTGGAGGACCCATTCTAGCACTTGGAGGATCTGACCACTTTGGTTCAGACCACCAAAGCGAGGAATGTGAACGAAGAGCAGAAGATCATGAGGCTCTTTCCCCACTCTCTCAGGGATAATGCCACACATTGGTATCGGACCATTGGAAGGCCGATAGAAACATGGGCTGTTCTTAAGTCGGCTTTCCTGAAGAAATTCTTCCCAATTGGATAGACCAATGCCTTGCGATGGGTGATTGCCACTTTTGCCCAGTGGCTGGGGGAACCATTTCATGGTGCTTGAGAGCAATTCCAGGATCTTTTGAGGAAGTGTCCACACCACGAGGTGCCAAAATGGCAACTTGTGCAGATATTCTATCACGGGTTGGTCAAACAACTTCATAATCACGTGGATGACTCCTGCGGAGGTAATTTCCTCAACAAGGATGCAGATAGTGCATACGACCCGTTTAAGAAAATTAGCGAGAATTCAATAAATCATGCCTCCATGGATACCTTCGGTCGGTCCCAACAACCCAGGTCAAATGCTAATGATATCTAGAATTCTCATTCATTTGACATGGAATTGATTCGCAAAAAACTAGATAAGGTGGACTTGGTTGCGAAAAGGATGGAAGAGTGGATGGATGGAAACTCAAGAAACACTTCTACACCCAGTCAATCCCAAAATGCAGGATTCCATTCTTCACTAGCTTCCACGGGGTTGGAGTTCGTGAACCCACTCGAATTGGCTCAACCTATGAGCCAAGACTTCTTGGAACCTTATGGGTTCCAAACTGGGGCCTTTGATCCCAGTTTTTCTGATCCTTCTTTCTCTCCATCCTCACCCTATGAGGATGTATATGTGATATAGGAGAATGTTAGGTCCAACCTATATTCTAACACTTATAACCCGAGTTGGAGGAACCACACTAACTTCTCCTGGACCAAACATGACCCGGCAACTATTCATCTCCAAGGCCTATGGATCAGGGTCAAGTATACACCCAGTTGCCCTCGAGACCGGTTACTTAGCCACCTTGGAATGCCCAATAATCTGCAGGGCAGGCTGATTTAAACAGGAAAATGGTAGAAATTCAAGGGTCCATGCTTCAGCTTTTGCAGCAAATGAAGACATCATTAGACAACTTGCAATCCGAGTTTATTGCTAACACCCGACAACCCGGATCTCTACCATCCCAACCCTTACCCAACTCATGCAATGTGCAAAATCAGGGCAATAGAGCCCAAGGGTGCGGAAATCAAAGGAACCCACACACACATGCTCAGGTGGTTGAGCAGGATCCCTTCTCTTCTTCTACTCCTAGAAATTTTACCAATCCAAGCCCTCCAATCTTTCCTAACTTGCCTCAAGACCCGAACCCATACGCTCTGCAAACTCCATCACCTTGAGGAGCGGGAAGCTGACCCAGGACCCCAAATTACCTTCTAGAAACCTAGGCCCTGGGGAGCCCAAGGGAGAGAAGGAGGAGATTAAAGAAGACAACAAAGCCCAGGGACTTGAAATTGAGGACACCACCCACATCCCGTTCCCTGAAGCCTTATTGAAAACCAGGAAGAAGAAAACCCTTGATAGTAACGAGGAGCTCCTGAATTTATTCAAGAGTGTAGAGATCAATATCCCGCTCCTCGATGCTATTAAGCACATCCCTACTTACTCTAAATTTCTGAAAGATCTATGTACCCAAAATTGTAAGCCAAAATAACACACCCCGAGGAAGGTGATTCTCTCTAAGCAGGCAAGTTCTGTCATCCTACACCACCTTCCACATAAGAAGAGAGATCCAGGTGCCCCCTTGATTTCATGCATCATTAAAGATTACACTTTTGATAGGGCACTATTGGATCTAGGTGCATCCATCAATCTAACCCCGACCTCCCTTTATGAAAGGTTTGGGTTGGGTGAACTTAGGCCAACCTCAGTAACGCTATAGTTAGTGGACCATTCGGTCACCACACCAAAAGGCGTTATTGAGGATGTTATTGTCAAGGTCAAGGACTTCTATTTTCCCATAGATTTTCTGATCCTTGACATGGATGTACCTAAAGACTTGAGGAACATGCCCATCATTCTGGGGCATCCGTTCCTAGCTACCGCCAAGGCCAACATAAATTGTGAGAGCAGTAGTCTGGAGATCACCTTTGGGGATAGGAAGTTGACTCTTGATATTTTCAAGGCAATAAAAGGATTTGAGGATTGTGGATTCATTGAGGAGCTTGAGGATCATGATTTTAATGTTGAGACTTATATGATGATCAGTGTACTTGAGGACTCCACCAACTTTAGCAAACACAACCCACAACCCTCTGTGGTAGACTCGCCACACCTGGAAGAGGTTGTTGATTTTGTTCATTCCCAACCTCTTCCACTGGACTGTCCTAATGAATCTCCACCAGCATCCTCCTTACCCTCTATACTGAACTCACCTCAGCTGGAATTGAAACCATTGCCGAAACGTTTAAAATAAAGTTCTTAGAACCTAAGAATAGCTCCCTATGATTATTAGTGTTGATTTGACTAAGGAGCAAGAATTGAGATTGATTAAGGTCCTTAAGAACAATAAAGAGGCAATTGGTTGGATTATCCATGACCTTAGGGCGATTGAGCCATCTTACTGTAATCATCATATTTTCAGGGAAGATGATCCCGCCCTTCTCGTGAAATGCAAAGGAGACTAAACCCGAATATGCAAGAAGTGGTCAAAAAGGAGATAATAAAGTGGTTCGATGCAAGCATTATTTACCTGTTCTTGGATAGTCCGTGGGTTAGCCCCGTTCAAATTGTACCCAAAAAGGCAGGAATAACCGTTACGACTAACGAGAAAGGGAATCCTTTACCACCCGTTCAGCTTCTGCTTGGAGAGTTTGTATTGACTGTAGGAAGTTGAACACAGCCATCAAAAAGGATCATTTCCCCTTGCCATTCATTGATCAAATCCTAGAGAGGTTAGCTGGGCAAAAGTACTTTTGCTTCCTGGATGGTTATTCGGGATATAACCAAGTCCCTATCCATCCCAAAGACTAAGAAAAGACAACTTTCACATGCTCCTAGGGAACCTTTGCATTCCGTAGAATGTCATTTGGGCTTTGCAATGCACCCGCGACTTTTCAAAGGTGCATGCTGGCCATCTTTTCAGACATGGTGGGAGACTATCTTGAGGTGTTCATGGATGATTTCTCCATTTTCGGAGATTCCTTAAAGTCATGCCTAGCTAACTTGGAATTCATCCTCCAGAGATGCATCAAGACACGATTGGTCATTAGCTGGGAGAAGAACCACTTCATGACCCAAGAAGGCCTTGTCTTGGGTCATGTGGTTTCTAATCGGGGTATTGAAGTTGATAAAGCTAAGGTGGATTCTATCTCTAGACTTCCTCCACCCACATCCATGAAACAGATTCGATCATTCCTTGGGCATGTGGGTTTTTATCAAAGATTTATCAAGGACTTCTCAAAGGTTGCTCGACCCTTGAGTAACCTTCTGGCCAAAGACATGTCGTTCATGTTTGATGAATCGTGCCGTAAGGCATTTGATTTATTGAAAACGGCAGTCACGTGTGCCCCGGTGTTGCAACCACTGGTCTAGACAACCCCATTTGATATCATGGCTGACACATCTGATTATGCTGTTGGGGCTATCTTGGGTTAAAAAGTAGATAAGATGCCCTCTGTGATCTACTACGCTAGCAAGACTCTGGATGAGGGCCAGAGAAACGACACCGTTACTGAAAAGGAGTTGCTAGCCGTAGTCTTCACCTTAGAAAAATTCAGAGCTTATCTTTTAGGTTCTCTTGTTATCATTTACATCGATCACTTGACCTTGAAACATCTCTTGGCCAAAAAGGATGCCAAGCCCCGGCTTATTTGCTAGATTCTGTTACTTCAAGAATTTGACCTTGAAATCAGGGACAAAGCCGAGGCACAAAATGTAGTGGCAAATCACCTGTCGAGAATCATAATTGATTCTCCTCATCCAGATATCCCTATCTTTGACACTTTTTCGAATGAGACTATCCTTACAGTCTCGGGTATCCGAACCCCCTAGTTTGCGAATATCGTCAATTATTTGGTCGTTAGTTAAATCCCCCAGGATTAGACCAAACAACAACGGCGGACACTTATGTCTGAGGTGAAATATTATTTTTGGGACGATCCTGAGCTATACCGTATCAGTGCCGACCAGATTATTCGCCAATGCATCTTGGAAAATGAGTTCCATAGTATACTTGAGCTCTACCATGCATCTGCATGTGATGGAACTTTTCCGAGAAAAAGACGGTGGCAAAAATTTTGCAATCCAAATTCTATTGGTTGTCGCTATTTAAGGATGCCCAGGAATTCTCAAGGTCGTGCACCCGATGCCAGACACTCAGGAACATGGCCAAGAGAGACATGATGCCCCTAAACTTGATACTTCCCATCGAAATTTTTGACATTTGGGGCATCGTTTTCATAGGACCCTTCCCTCCTTCATTTGGACACCAGTATATTCTAGTCGTTGTTGATTATGTGTCCAAATGGATTGAGGCAATTCCCACCTGGACCAATGACCACAAGGTGGTCATCGATTTTGTGAAGAGAAATATCTTCAGTCGGTTCGGGATTCCTATGAGAATGCCAGAATCTATAAGGCAAGGACCAAAGCTCTTCATGACCAGATGATTTCACGTAAGAGCTTTGAGCAAAACCAAAGGGTTTGGGTTTTTGATTCTCGACTAAAGCTCTTCCCCGGTAAGCTTACGTCTAAGTGGAACAACCCGTTCATTATCAAGTGAATTTTTCTAATGGGGCCGTCGAAATCTCTGACCCAAAGATGGGTAATTCCTTCAAGGTCAACAGACAATGTCTCAAACCCTATGTTGACCATGTGCTTCCTGAACCCATCTCGGACAAGGTTGCTCTCACCTTGCCCTAACCATCGCTGGTCGAATATCGCCTAGCTGAAGGCACTAAACTCAGCACGTGTAAAGACTGTTTAGAGCTAACCAAAATCTCACAGAAATCAAGTGCTATTCTTCCAACTCTACCCTCCTATATGCTTTTATTTTAACAATGAGGACATTGCATTAGCTAAGCATGGGGGGTGGATATTTTGTGAAATGATTATTTTGTCTGCCTATAACAGTAATTTCCTAGCTTGTTATTTGAGAAAAAAACACTAGAATCGGGAAAAGTGAACTTAGGCCTTAGGTGTTGCGAACTTTAGGAATTGATACTTTCGAACCTGAACACTTAGACTCTTCGGGTTTTCGGGCTTAATCAGCCCGAGTGTCCACTCAAATATGGACTTAGTCTCAAGTCCTCGCCAAATAATTTTATTCTAATTTAACCAATAAATTGGGGTGATAAGTACACAACTTATCAACCTGCCCTCTGATTTGAGGAGACTTTAAGTCTAAGCATCTACACACTATTTACACTAACTCACTTTTCGGCGGTTTTTACAGAAATTAGGTAGCTAATGAACTTTCTAGGGTAGTATGGCTAACAAGTTGTTGTGGGTAACAGTCCATTAGCTGGTTGTCTAGAGCCCAGCTACATGACCATACTCATTGTACTGCTTTCAGGTAAATCTTAGAGCAAGAAAGCTACCTACTTAGAAAAAAAAATGATACTCAAAAAAAAGAAAAAAGAAAAAAGGGGAAAAAATACAAAAATAAACCACACTTCACCGCACGAGTATGGCTGGCAAGTTACTGTGGGTAACAGCCCATTGGCCGATTGTCCAGAGCCCAGCTCACAAAAATGCACAAATAATTCCCAAAACACTTAGGGAAGAAGTGGGGAAGTAGAATAAACTGGAGAAATATACACTGGGTTCACCCTTGTGTTGACCATAAAAAATAAAAAAGGTAGGGAGAAAGCTACCGATCGGAAAGATAAACCTTTAGGCAGAAACTCTTAAGGTCACCTAGGGTCGTAGAAACCTAAAGTCTGTTTTAATGGCCGCTCAATGAGTCTATCACTCTTTCACAAAATGCTTAGCACTTAGAGTCCTTTTCGAGTCTTGGGCGGGTTGGGTAGCTGTAGAAAGCTGCCCTAAAATCCTAAACTCAAAAATCAAAAAAAAAGAATAGAAAAGAAGAAAAATACAAAAAAAAAATGTGTATCTTCCCTTTTCAAATAAGGCGAGGACTTGGGCGGTCTGCATTCTGATAAACACCTGAGCACTGTCGAGTTTTTGTAACCAGGTCCTGGGTTGAATTTTTCTAAAGCAACCAACAAATCTCGCCTAAGTAATCAAACCCTGATTCTACTTTTACACAGCATTTAAGTTAACTTTGCTAGGGACTAGCAAAAAGTAAGCATGGGGGTATGATAAACACACATGAATTTATGATAAAATATTTATTTATGATAGTTCCTAGGTTTAGCATTGCTTTTCATAGTATAAATATTGCATAACATTCATTGCATTGCATTTAGGATAGGTTGTGTATTCTGTATATTAATTCCAACATTTTAAATGGCCAGGAGGTAGTGTAACATCTTTATGAGCTTTGGATGAAGAATCCGACCATACGGATGGATTCGAAGTGGCAATCGCGATTCGTCAACGCAAAAATCACTCCAATCAGAGCTTCGTAGCACCCTCTACAAGAAGAAGATGGACGGCCCAGATGGTGCCATGTGGCACCATCCAAGCCGCCCTACATGAGCCATAGCCCCAGCCTCGCCTCAAGGAGAAGATCCTAGCCGTTGGATCTCAATCCAACGGCTGAGATGCGCCCAACTTCACCTGGCCTCCTTCAAGTACCTCAAGGAAGATCTAATCTCGACCGTTAGATCTTCATCCAACGGTCAAGGCCACTGCATGCACTAAACGACCGCATGACCATTTGGTGCCCATGCCCCATTGGTTGCATGCCCGTTCCTCAAGGGTGAGGCGTAAGTTCGAGCTCTAATTTTCTGAGCCACAATAGTGCCATCCAAATTGAACCACTCGATCTTGATTGAGCGGTCATCGTTGCACATGCGCGAGGAGACACCGCTCGACGACACGCAAACGCACGCCAAAGCAGACACATGCCATCTGGAGAAATCATTTAAGATGACCGGGCGTGTTATTCGTCGTTCAATCTTCGCGATCGTGTGATGAGTGCGTTTCTAATCTCGTGAGGGCACGATCCACGCGACACCTTAGCCGTGCAATCAGGATCAAACAATGGAGATCTGCCCTCGCCATTGAAGGCGTGATGCACACTATTTAGGAGCGCGCGATCCGCACTCTCCACCCTTTGATGAAAATCTAGCGGCTATAAGTGTCCCCACACTGTGACAGCTCCAACGCTTCACATCACACCAGCGGAGGCAAATGAAGGCTCTAGCAACACCCCCGGTAGGTCTTCAGCGATGTTTTAAATGTCACTGAAGACCCATGCATGCAAAACACCTCCCTTCCACCACTATATAAACCCCATGACCCTCCTCCTTCCAAGGCATCTCTACCTTTGCTATTCCTACCTATTCTGGAGCTCTAAAAGCCCATCAAAGCTCCCAAGAGCTCATTCCCAAGCTCCAAAGGTGTTAACAGAGCGAAATCGAGGTTTTAAATGCTGTGTTGTAGTATAGGTCGAAATCACTTGAAAACAAATAATATTTATTACTCGAATGAAAGTCCAAGGTCAAACACAGGGAGCAATTGGCAAAAATACTTCTCAAGATCGCAATTCAACACAAATATATAATCAATAGAATTCCAAGTAAATATGAATGAAAGTGAATGTCAGATAGTGCAAAAAGAGTGGGGTAAAATGGTGATTTAAATCACCAACTACCCCTAACAATTATCTCAAATATTTCAACAATACTAAGCAATTCAATTCCACATATAATAAGTACACAGTGCACTTCAAATGATGCTCAGACGGCTTATCCTGCTCTCTATTACAGTGCCAAGAAAGCACCCTTTTTTCTTCTCTTCTTCTGCAGCTCCTTCTCTTCTTCTTCCTCTAGCTGCTCTTCTTTTCTTCCTCTGCGACTGTGCCTTCTCTTTTCTTCTTCCTTCTTCACGCGTAAGGGGGAGGTTCCTCAAACGGCTAAGTGTTGACCGTTGGTCCTGAGAGTAAAACCCCCCTACCCCCACGCTCTCTCCTTCTCTCCCTAGGATCCACCCTCCCAGGGCCATAGTCAGGATAGTTGGGTTATCGGGTACATGCGCTCCCAGGAGCAGGGCTGCCTGCAATGGGTAGTAGCTGAGGTATGAGAGCTTAGGTGGGTAAACGGATCAGACCAGGCCTGTGGGATACGTGTCACAGGTGAGGCAGTGTCAAGTGAGAGGGGACCTCGCCCTCGTGTGTTGAGGTGAATAGCCTACAACACAAATTCAATTTATGCACTGTTTGGAGCTTTGCCGCACCCGATGTGGCACTAAAGATAGTGCCTCTTCTTCACGCAGCTAGTAGTAGCCATTCCTTTTTCAAATTCGCGGTCAAGCTGTGGTCAACCGCTCCAATAGATGACCCAAGAGTGGTCCTAAGATGATTCTGCAGCAGCTGGAGTCAAGACATGGGGAATGCGAGAACTGAAGCAAGCTTCAAGCGAGCTTGAACTCGCTTGTTAATGGAAAAGAGGAGAGAAGACCTAAAACAAACAAAATGGCCTCTCGACTCTGTTAAACAAGCTCAGGTGCTTCGTATGAGTACGGCAAATGTGATGGTGGCGGTGGTATGCTGCGAGGGGGGTCGGAGATGGCTAGCAAAGGTGGATTACGTCAGAGAGCAGTGGGTTGTTTGACGGCGGACTTGGGTGGATGAGAAAGTGAATGGAGAGAGGAGTTTTGAAGAGTGGAGTATGGCAGAGGTTGTGAGGCAGGCAATGAAGTGTTTGGAGCAGTGGAGTGAGCGGATGACTTCGCCGGAGTGATCGCCGGAGATGGAGACGAAGGTGGCTTGCGACGGTGTCGAGGGGTTGAAACGGGGATAAGGAGAAGGAATTCAAACCTAGACGTAGAGAGGAACTAAGCTAACCTAAGATAATCAGACAAAAGGCGAGGATTTTCCTTACCGGGGGCACGTCGGTTCTAGAGAAGATGAAGGCTCCAGTGAGTGGGAGACGATGACGAAGATGTAGATTGGAGCGGCTACATGTATTGCGACGTGCGGAGGAAGAAGAGAAATGTAGATCCGTCGTCGGTATTGCGAACAGACGAGGAATGGAGTCAGAGGAGGTCGCCGGACGTCGTGGAGCTTCTTGGCCGGAAAGGATGGAGGAAGGAGGGGTATTCCAGGCCGAGAACGTGTAAGAAGTTCGGTATGGTCTGGAGGTCTTTTTATAGGCCTTTGGAGGGAGTTTTTAGCCTGGGAATCAAGCTTCCCAAGCTTCAAATGCTCACCGAAGATAGGAATTCTAGGATACCCTAAACTCTCATGCGTTTGCATGAGAGATTGGGAAAGTTTTAGGGCACATGGACAGATTCAATGGGAAGACTCATCAAGAAATCTCCCTTCCAATTTTTGAAAAGATTGATTGAGCAGGAGTTCTCTTCAAATCAAAGGTCGCCAGAGTTGTAGGAATAGGATTCATGGCAGCAGGGACCTTTTTGTGAAAATAATGACAAAGTTAGGGGGCCATTTGTAAGGAATTCAAAAAGCTAAGGGTCAGAATGAGATAGAAAGAGTTTGACTGGACCAAAATGCAAACTTGGTCAAGATCTCAGATTGGGCCTAAATTTTGCTAAAAACCTAATTTGGACCCAAGGAAGCCAATGGTGAAGTTATATTTATGTTTTGACCTCCTTTGACTGGGTAATTTATGCAAAAACCTAAACTAGGGCAAATGTCTATTTAGGACTCTGTTTTGGGTTAAGACAAGTTCGATGGTCAAATTGAAGATACCAAACCCTAGAGAATATTTTTCTATGATTTTTAAAGGGTTTATGTGAATTTTATCCTGACCAGAACCTTAGTTAATTAAGCGGGTCTATTTTTAGGATTTCAAAAGTCATTTAATTCTCAAAACATGCGAAAATCCTTTTCTATTTGTTCTAACCCACTTGTTAGATTTTTAAGACCATTTGACCCTTAATTACCCCCTGGGAAAACCTGTGGTTGTTCTGTATTCAAGATATGATGGTAAAATTGTAGTTTTAACCTTGGTTTCCTATCTTTCTCTCTGAATGATTATGCAATAAATTATAGCTCTTTGGCAGTTATGTAAGAGCATTTATTCCTTAATAATAATTAAATTGAGCTAGTTATAACTCATGATGGTGTTCCCATCAAAAGGTCCCCTACTAGTGTAATGTCCCCTTGCTCCACCAAATATTCCTCTCCCCTCTCACCATCTTCATAGGGAGCCTTGAAGCCATCCTCCCACCTCCATTTCGATAGAAGATCACCTCCACCTCCTCATCCCCATTCTGAGCCTTGGTGAGGCATTCCTCTACCCGGAATCCTCCTGCATCTCTCCCCCGTCGTCCAGCTTCTCACCTCCTCCATCCAAGCTGCCGCCAAGCGTCGTCGTCTCGCTAGACAGCTGATTTGGGAGATTCCTTCTCACCCCTATCTCTTTCTTTATTTTCCACTTGTTGTAATAAGCATTTGAACATCATTTTGATATATCCAATTTGTTTTCTTCTATATTGTGAGCTATCCTATTTGTCTCCTTATTACAAAAACACAAAAAAGTAACAAAACCTTAAAATACCAAAAAGAAACAACACGAAGCACGGATTTCAATGAAAACAAACATCACCTCCCTGTGTTCGACCCGAGACTCCATTGGAGTTTCGGTAAAATTGTATTTGATAACGTGTTTGTGACTACAACAACGAGTTTCTCCTAACCCTAACTTTTTGTTCGCCGAAACACGTTAATCACCACCCACCTTGGCCATCCATCTTTCCCTTCCCACCTCCTCCAGGCACACAACCATTGGAGACCACCTCTAATGGCCTACTTTCTTTTTAGCTAGTTTAATGTTCTTTGTGTTTTGATTCTTGTAGTAATATCTTGCTAGTAATAGTAGTAATCCTCTATCCCTAAGAATGCATGCATAATCTACCTTCGATCCATGCATGCATATCTTTTCTATTAGCTAGGATAGCATTTTCAAGTTCCATGTATAACTTTCCTCTAGTAGTGTAATGACAATATTTTGAAAGGAATAAAAATCATCAGTTGCGTGTTTCATCTATATATAGTGCAATAAAATGTTGATTCCTGAGGATGTGAATGATTTAGTAATAGATTCATTTTCTGCTAGTCGCTAGCGCATAATAGAGGTCATGCGAACACAAACACACACATTCACCTTTGTGATTTATCTGATGCATGCACATGTTTTACATGTTAACAATGCAATCGGTGCATCTCTTACTTGCACTATTGAAACTAGAGTCCGATTCTAAGTAAGTAAAGAACGAATAATCAAATTCAATTTCATTTTCATATGCCTCCCTGAGATTGATCGGGACTCACCATCTCGATATTATATTTTTGTTCAAATTGTGATTCATGATATACTATGACGCTTTTCTAACCAAATATGCATTTTACAAATCAAACAATTACCTCATGCAGTGGCCCCCACATCTATCCCATGCATGTTCCCTACAACAATCCACTCCACCAATCTACCACATTAAATCCCATGCAAATCACCTCCCATGTAATCTCCTTCAGTGCTACCTCCATCCTTGCCACCCGACCAACCCACATCCAGCTTACATGGAGAGCACGACTGGTCGTTTCTTACCTCAACTCAGTTAATTAAGTTAATTTTACTTAATTATGAGTAGAGAAAAGTCACTTAAGTTAACTCGAAATTGTGTCATTTAGTAGTATAGGGTCGAATTAACCTAACATTTTAGAAATTATTTACTAGTTGAGTCCAGGTCGTTCACTAGGAGGTATAATTCATTCTAAATTCACTAGTTATCTTTTATTTTTCTTTATAAGTATAGGAGATATATTTAAGTTAATTATAAAAACATGAATTTTGTCAAAAGTTGATTTAAATGAAATAACATGCAAAATCCCATATAAACTCTCATTTTCAATATTAAAAACACGTAAATTCTCTATTCATTTCAAATGATTTAAGGCAAAGAAGAGTTTATTTAGTCAATACATGCCTTAATACAACAATTAAGAGCAAAAAGAAATTAAAATATGATAAGAAAATCAATTTCTTTTCATTTATTCTTCAGCCTCTTTTCTTTCTTTTCTTCTGTTAATCTTCTTTTCCTTTTATTTCTTAATCCTTTATTCTTTCTTTCTTTCTCTTTCTATTTTCCACTTATTCTCTTTTTCTCTCGATCTCTTTCTTTCTTCTCTTATGCTTTCTCTTCTCTTCCTACCTTCTTCTCCCTTATTCTTCTTAAGCATTTCCTTAGCGCCTGTCTGTTCTCTTCTTCTTTCCTTTATTACGAGCTTTCTCTCTTACTTAGCCTTTCATTCCTTCTCTTTTCCTTAATCTTCTCCAGCATCTGCTTCCTTCAGCCCTTATTTCCTTCGACACTTAGCCTTCACAGTTTCTTCATTCTCTTTTCTTTCTCTTTCAGCTGAACCGGGTTAATTTTCTTCTCAACCAAAAATTTATTTTTGATTTGTGACGAGATCCTTTCGAGGATACACAGCACCCTGAGATCAGGGTGGGACCAGACCCTACTCGGTCCTCACCTAATTTCATTAGGGTTCATTTTTGTTTTTTTTTTTCTTGAGCCAAACCGACCCTCTCTCGAGCCAAACCAGCTCAACCGCCTCCCTGGCCTCACCCTTCCAAGGCCATCTCACACTCACGCCCACTCGGGCGCACACCCGCAGGCGCACTCGCCCACACACACACACACTATGCTCAAAGGTTCAGATGTTCTTTTCGTGTCGAGCACTGACAACTGAATCGGTTACTTAACAAATTAGTTTTATACTAAGGCACACGCTCAAAAGTTTCTAATGTGGGACTAAGTTCTCCCCCTCCAGACTCGACTTCAAGTGAAGGTTACTCCCTACTCAGAGCTCCAAATCAAGAGAAATAAAGCCTGATGGAAAGCTCTAAGATAGCTCTACATGATTCCAGGGTCAATTTGAGGTTTAGAGGATGATTTCCTCTTCGATTTGAAAGGTGAAATTAGGGGGTTCCTACGGGTAATATAATGCCTGGAAATGGAATTAAGGTTACTGTGTCTTCAGGGTAGATGTTTTAGCTTATCTACGGGTCTGAATAGGTTATACAGGTGATTCCGTAGCTGCTTGTGTGGGTTTTAAGCTCTCAAAAGCTTCAGGAAGCACTCAAAAGCTCAAAGCTTCTCTGAAAGCTTCAGAGAATGAAATTTCTAACTCTGATATGTGCAACAGACTGCTAAAGACTTTTCTGATTGATTGGGATAGCTTCTAAGGATTGTTATAAGCATGTCTGGGTAGGATTCATCTTCAAATCTCATCCAAAATCTACTGTCGTCAGTTTGGGTTCAAAAATAACCCAAACTGACAGTAATTGAATTCCAACTGAATTACTCCATAGAGCTCATCCAAATCACTTAAGAATCATTCAAAAACATCTCAGAGATAATTCAAACTCATCTAATCATCAGATTGAGCTCAGAATCACGGTATCAAGCTCGGGTTTGACTATATGACCTAAAAAATTAACTTTCTTATTAAAGCCTTTTCTCAAGAAATTGAAACCTAGAATCTCTTCTCCTCAACCTCAGAAACATGCTTAGACCCTAAAATAGATGTTTTGGCCTTGAAAACTAGGGTTCCAGGCTCATCGCCTGGACTCTAAGAATGCTTTGTTTGTCAGAAGGTTTAGGAAGTTACAATCAATTGAGGTCAGAATCAGCTTCAGTGCACTGCACTGAAGCTTCTAGGCTCTTTAAATGCTTCTTTAAAACCTCTGTGTAGGCTTCTCCAACTCTGCCAAAGTTGGAGAAGACAAAGTCCTATCTCAAGCTCCAGACATAAAAATCTCAATTTAAATGTCTCAACATGATCAGTAAACCTCAAATTATCGATCTGGAGCTTCACACTCTATTCTACAGGCTGAAGATTAGTTTTGACTCACTGGAGCTCCGGTGAGTCCATAAAAAGGCAAAAGTGTATTCAAAATGAAAAAGTGTGCCATTTTCGATCTAAAAATGATCCTAAGGTTGCAGAACCTCAAGAACTCATTAAATTCTTTAATTGATCATTAAGATTTAGATTTAGCAATGAATTCCATTTTTGAAGATTATGGATTGGTTGAGGCTTAGGACTTAGTCTCCTACTCAAATAAGTGGTTGAGACTAGTCTAAAGAAGATTGCAATGGTAAATATTTAGTTAATTTAAGGTTTAAACTGCTCCTGAGCCGCCATTGACAGCGAGCTCAAAAGCTTCAATAAAATTAAGTTTTTAAGTTATGTGTGATATTTATTCAAATTAAAGTGTTAATTAGGATCCTTAGATTGTGAATAGGTGGTGGAGGACCCTATGGAGGTGGATCTAAGCTCAGTTCTGCCACCATGGACAGTGACAGTAACTATTGAAGGTGAAGGTGAATTAGGCGAATCAGTGCTAGCATTAGTGTTTTAATGGATTAGAAATGATCATGAGTGATAGAGGAAGGTGGACAATGGCTTAAAAAGACAAGATCAAATCTCCAGCAAGCTCAAGGAACTCGTCGAAGTCGAAGAAGATGAAGTCTGGAATCTGAAATTAAGCTAAGCTAACTAACTAACTACCTAAACTACTACTACTCCTACTCCTACCTACTGTTACCTGGATGAAGGGGTCAAAGGGATTCCGCCGATGGCTCATGGTGGAGGACGAAATCAGAGGGAATGAGAAGAATCTCTGGTGGGCGAATTTGGATGGAGCAGAGGATCTCCTTGGTTGTCGCCTTTGTCCAGAGACGTGGCTGACCTCGGCAAAGCTCTTCAGCTGATCAAGATGGACAGAGGAAGTCAGAGAATGGTGTGGAAGATTGCCCGAGTTACAGACAAATAGCCTATTGGGTCGGCTCAGTGTTAGAAGAAGGAAGGGAGCCAACTTACAGAAATTGAGGGGGTGGGGGTCTATTTATAGCTGACGGTGATGAAGAGGGCGGTGGAGTCTAGACGAAGAAGAAGCTAGGAGAGCTTAACCTCCGATATCGTATCCAATAATGGTGAGGTTAACTCCCACCTAAAATTAGGATTTCATAGTGATCCAGACCGATGGATGAAGGTGGGATGGTGAGCGCAACCTCCAGGAGCTTGGAGAAGGAAGAATGATGTTAGCAGGGCAGTGATCGAGCGGTGGAATCACCCTCTATCGTCAGCCATTCAATCAGCTGAAGAAGATGATGATGAAAGGGACCTATGTGCAATGAAACCTAAGGACCTATATGAAAATTAAGCACCCAATTGCAATGAATAGTAAGGACCTAAATGTAAACCCTAATTTTAAAGGTTTATTTTAACTTAGATCTTTTTCAACTTTTTATATATGATTATAAATATGGTAATTATTATGTTTTCACCTTGAATTTACATTTTTGACCTTTTTAGGTTAATTTATTAAATTAAGTAAAGTTACTTAAGTTATTATATACTTATGTATACATTATGTTTAAGTTACTTAACTTATTAATTAAGGGAATGACTAATAAGATCTCGAGTCTAATTATTAATTAGATTGTTAATAATATTAATTAAATGATAAAATATCATTTTTAACTTATTTTAAGGTCCTTTACTATATATCCCTTATTTTATAATTAACCCTTATATATTCATATCCTTAGCTAATTAACTAGGAAGACTAGTTAATTAAGGGTAATTAGAGTTCATGATGAGTCTCTCATCAACGATGTACCCCTTTCTTACTCTTACAAACCCCTCAACCACTCCATCCTTGTGATCCCAACTGAGCAGCCTATGCCAACTTGCCATGCATAGCGCAAGACCTTACGCCACCGTATGCATGATCTTTATGCATGCAAAAATCATGTTTCGTCATTTTCCTCCCATTCACCTATTTAAAAAGAACCCCAATGAGACATGGCTTCCTTGCTACATCTTCCTCCTGGATCTCTCTGTTGGTGTAAAGGAACCACGATCGTTGATTTTGATGATAACAAAACACTTGTGATTTAACATTTGCATTTGAGTTTATAAGTTTTAGAATAAATGCAAATGGATACAAATGTGAAGGAGTTCAAGCTCGCATCCATGATATATTGGAGAAGCTTGATGGAGGAGAAGGAGCTTCGCTTGGAGCGAGAGCTTGAAGAAGGAAGGAGATGAACAATAGGATAGAAATATTCTTTCTTATATTTTGTATTCTTATATTTATCTGTCTTGTACTTTGCCCTTTTATTCTTTAGATTCCTGTAATGAGCCCAAAGTATCCTACCTTAGTCCTAGGAAACCTTACACCATACTAGGACACTTAGACAAACACTTAGATAGATCAGAAAACCAAAATCGACTTCAGATAGCCAAATCAGACATCCAATCTGGACCTCAAACATCTAATCATGTAGTTTAAGATGTCTGACCTTTTGTCTAGATGTCCAAACACTTAGGCTGGACTTAATATGTTATGTCAATTAGTTGCAAACGACTAGCCCATAGTTCAGACGTCTTACAAGATGTCCGAAGACCTTGCCAAACATCCAACTAGAGGACCGTTGGCTTGTCGCACATAATCTTAGAACATTAACTCTTAATCAGCTTACATTCACTTTCAAACATCTATAGAACATCCTATACATTTGATAAATAGACGCTACACTAGGATCTGACCCAAATCACCTTTTGTCAGACCTAATAGTCGTTTAAGCCTCAGGAAAGCAATTCCCGCAAAAGATTACATCTCCAAACAACCAGACACTATGCCAAACAACTGACCTGTCATCTGACCATCTTCTAGAACCCTATTTTGATCTTGTCAAAATAGGAAGCAATCCATCTTTATATTAGACGTCTAGTTAGATGCCCAGATGACTTAAAACACTTTGTTAGACATCTGTCTAGATCCAACCCAGTCTAGGAACATCAACCTTTCTAGAGCAGACATTTGACCATCAGGTCAAATGATGACCCAGACATCTGACCATAAAACCAGATGTCTGATAACCCTATCAGAATCATAAATGTTTGTGATTTCGGTGGGATTTTGGACCACTCTCTTAAGCCTTGTTCCCAATGGCTACAAGAGGTTTCCAAGGCCTTCCAAAGCCTTCTTAGGACCTCTATAAATAGAGGAGCACCCTTCCTAAGCAAAACACACAAAGAGAAACTACTTCCACTCATATTGTGTTCAAAAGAAGAAAGGAATCACCTAGAAGTGTTGTTGCTCTCCAAACCTTTGTCCACACTCTTGAGAACACCATCTTCGCTGCACACCCGCTCTCCCGTCTTCACATACGAGAGCGTCGTTTATGCCCTTGTGTGGTTCACGCACTCCACGTCACTAGCCGACGCACTTCCATCAAAGGGAAGTTTCTATTGTCTATAATAGCTAGGTTTGTTACTTACTTTGTGGCTCTATAAGATATATTGTAATTATCTTTGTTTAGGTATTCGCTTTGCGAATTCCCATCTCCCTCTCGAGACAAAATACTCCTCATGAAGAGGAGGGGTTTGAGGTACGTTACCCTCGTACATAGTAGCGTGGTTGTAAGAGGTTAAGTCGCCCTCATTTAAGTGACTTGATTAGTGGATTTGATCAACTAGGTCAATCGGAAAATCTTAAACCAAGAGGTTTAGGTGGTAGTTTTTACTCGGGTTTGGGTTTCCACCTACAGATCCTTTGTCTGCTTGTAAGATTGGTTATTTTGTGATTGTGATATTTTATTCGGCATTATTTTGTTTATCACTCTCGATCTCACACCCTTCCATCTTGGGAATTACAATTGGTATCAGAGCAGGTTTAGCATCATTGGCGTCACACACCAGCGAGCGATCATGGAGGTAAGGTTGTGGACGAGGGTCTTTTATAGGCCATTGGTTAAAGCATCAAGCGTGGAAACCAAGCTTGAAAGCTCAGAAATCATGGAATAGGACTCACGAATTCAAGGAGTTCACATGGGCATATCAACTCAAATCTGAGCTCGAGATTGCAATCAGATCGAAGAGGAAGGTCTCAAGATCCTCCCTTCCAATTTTGGAAGGGATTGGTCGTGAAATCAGGGAGCTCTTCCTAATTGAAGGTCGGTGCAAGGTGGGTTTAGGAGTTCTGTAGGTATGGAGGCAGCAGGGACCGTTTGGTGAAGAAGATGATGAAATTAGCGGGGTCCTTGCAAAGATTTCAAAAGTTAGGGGCATATGTGTAAGGAAAAGAGTCGAAAAGGATTGAAATGCAAACTAGGTCAAGATGATCTTTAATTGGGCCCAAATTTTGGTACAAGCCTAATTTGGACCCAAGAAATCTAATGGTGAAGTTGGACTTAGGTTTTGACCAAGTTTAACTAGGTAATTTGCATAGAAACCAAAATTAGGACAACTATTTGTCTGAGACTCTATTTTAGGTCAAAATGAATTACAATGGTTAAATCAAAGGTACCAAACTTTATAGAATATTTTTATATGATTTTTAGAAGATTTAGTTGAATTTTATCTTAACCATAACCTCAGTTAATTAAGCAGGTCTATTTTTAGGGTTTCAGATGTCCATTAATTCTCGAAATGCGTGAAAACCTGTTTCTTTTTACACGGACCCTCTTATTAGACATTTATGAACATTTAACCTTTAATTAACCCCTAGGAAATCCTGTGATTGTTCTGCAATTAGGATATTCTGTTAAAACTGTAAATTTACCCCTATTTTATGCATTTCTCTCAAAATGGATATGTAATGAATTACGACTCTTTGGCGGTTATGTAGGAGCATTTATCAATGAATTATGACTAAATAAAGCTAAATGTGGTTGATGATGCCGTTATCATCAGCTTTGACCCACTCTTTATAGATTCGCAAGTTCTCGTACGCATCATTGTGTAGTTCCTCGATCTCACTCATTTGCAACTGGTGATGGATTCCAGCCTTCATAAGATCCAAATTGCGCTTCCATACTTCCTAGTAGGCTTTATGCTCCATTTATATGGGGAGGTGACATGTCTTCTCATACACGAGTCTGAAAGGAGACATTCCTAATGAAAGAGCCAAATTTCCACTTTGCTTTATAGTATTTAAGTGGTGGAAAAATCGACTAATCAAAAAAAATGAAAATAACCACTCACAGAAGAGCGGGTCGTGTCCACAGGGAGGCAATTATGTAATAAACTCTTAATTATTTTATATTCTTTCGGATAAGTGCGAAATCCTTATTCAAATCTGACATAAAACGCGAAGGAAAGTAGATTCGCAATAACTTAAAAAGATAAGGGTATATGTGCAGTTTTCCCTCACTGAAATCTTCAATAAATATATGATGATTTTGTGTAATTTTCACGTGTCATATACTAGAGAGAATCGGTGCACGTGTTGATCCCAAAATCAATCTTAAAACTAGTGAATATCAATAACATGCAATTATAAGGAAATATGAGTGTCCATGCATAATTCTGCCATAATAAAATAACAATAAATAAATAATCAAATTCTATGGCAATGGCAGTGAATATAAACTTTAATTAACTTCAAAATAGAGCATTTGCTCTCTCCCCTCCTCACGAGAGAGAGAGAGCACCGGCGGTCGTTGGAGAGGCTAGGGAGGTCGGCGAGGATGAGGGCTCTCCGATGGAGGCTGCAGCGTCGCCGGAGGTGGCCGGAGGTGGTCGGCCGATGAAAGAGGAGTGGTCGAAAAAGGTTGCCTGCTGTAGCCACGCGCCTGCTGTGAAGGTGCTGGAGGTTGAGGCGCACGCTTGCGGTGGCGTGGCGATGGTCGGTGAGCGCGTAGGGTGCTGGCGCTGGAGATTGAGGCACGCCTGGCAACCTAAAGGAGAGAGCGTGGGTGAGGCGGTCTGCAGATGCGCCTGCAAGATGGATGCGAAGGCGGGCGCTAGAGTGTCTGCAGGTGCGTGCAGAGGGCGTCAGCGCACTGCAGTAGGGCGTGGGTGAGGGCGGGGCGATGCAGGAGCGGGCGCCAGGTAGTGCACCTGAAGGCAGTGAGGCTGAGGCGCGCCTGCGGGCGAGAGGGTGCGCGCCTGCAGGAAGAAGGGGGCACGCCTGCAGATAGCATGGGCATCTGGTGGTGTGGGGGGTGCATTGCAGGAGCGGGAAAGAGGAGGCACTGGAAGGGAGATGGGCGCTTGAGATGGTGCTGGCAGATGCAGGCTTGGTGCGGCGCGGCTGCAAGCGTGCGCAAGGTGAGGCGATGCAGATGCACCTGCAAGATGGGCGCGAAGGCGGGCGATGGAGGGGTGTGCCTGCGGGCACTTGCAGGCAGTGCGGTGCAAAAGCGGGCACCAGGTGGTGCTGGGGAGAGAGGCACGCGGAGGTGTGCGCCTGCAGGCTGGCTGGAGATGAGCATGCCTGCGGGCACGCAAGGTGGAGAAGAAGGATGCGCGGTGCAGGCTTGGAGGTGGGTTAGGGCAGAGGTGTCGACAGTGTACGCTGGGGTAGTTCCCTGCAAGGGGGAAGATGGCCCCCCACAGTGCACCCCACCTCCTCTCTTTAACTCTCTCTCCCCACGTGCGCCAATCAAGGGATTTTCAAATCCCTTTTCTAATTTTGGCAAGAGACTGTTGGGGAGGCATTCTTTGGGCCGGCGGCTGTTGAGAGTGGTCGATGGAAAGGGAAAAGATGCCGTCGGTTGTTGGGGAAATTTGCTCCCCAACCCTTGCTCTTTCTAAATATAATTCCTGCACATAAAAACAACAAAATCATTACATATTAAGTTATAGAATGTTATAAACTTAAATCATGATGCATACAAATATTCTACAGCTTAATTGCAATTATTAACCCACCTAAATGGTACGATTAAAGTTACTTAGGCGTAATATTAGTCCATTAAAATGGACTCATCAAATACCCCCATGCCTAAGATTTGCTAGTCCCTAGCAAAAATGAAAAATAATAGAAGTAATCAGAAGATTTCTTCTTTTCTTACTTCAAAACTTTAGAAATCCAGACAAATGTGAAGTGCTAATAGCCTAAATAATGGATCCAAGTGAAAAAGCCAATTCGCATTGGGAGTTCGTACTTCACCCTTGGCAAATATTACGCCGGGATAGGCAACTACTTCCCTCGAGGATAAAGCAGACAGTAATCTGTAATTTGACCCCGACGTTTGGCTTAGGTAGGAGATATCGAGTTGAATGGATTTATATTTGGTGGCACACACTCATCTGGTGCTACAAATAGTCTAGTACTACAGACTCTAGATCTCTAGACTATTAGACAAGTCAACTTTGAGAGAGGCTACACAATTGTGCTTTCTTGGTGTTCCTAGACACTCCCTCTTTTCTTTCTTTCTGAGATCACGAATCTCGCCAGATTTAGAAATTATACTCACTATTTGGTGGCCTCACATGGCATCCACACTTTAATTAAAGTCCTAATAACTCTACAACTAAGTTACAGTCCTCAACCAGTATTCAAGCGATCAGAAATACTAGAAGGTAGGTATGGGTCATATTTGGTGGAACGCAATAGGTGTTTTGTTGCCTCAGAAATAGTGTTACATCATAAACTTGGACTTTTTTTTTGTAATATAACTATTTCTTCTTTTTGTTCTTTCTGTTTCTTCTTTTTTTTTCTTCTTTTCTCCCTTCCCCTTTTTTTTATTTCTTCTTGTTTTTGTTTCTTTTTCAATCAACACAACATGATACGAACTTTTATTTACGAGGCATTATTAGGGATGATGATGGTCAAGAGGAACTTGTGTGGCTTATTTGGTGGAAGTGCCTATTCTCAGCACCGGGAAGGAATGGATAGGACAAGCGTATTTCTGACCTTTGACACTATTACCCTCCTTCAGTCGATGACTCTATGAAGGACGGTCATAACCATCCATCATAGTTATAGCTTTATTAAGACTCAATCTCCATGTATCTGCCTTATTTGGTGATTCTCACACACAGGAACAGAGAGTGAAAACTATGCCTAACTCTAAAGTATCATCATCTAATTATCCAAAACTTAAGAGTCCTTGCACTAGACTTAGTGCACCAGTAATCTCTCTACTTTCTTCTCACAAATATGAGGTGGATCTACTGGAAGATAGTATGCCTGACTCCCTATGAACTATCCAAGGGTTCAATGGACTACAAATGCTTATTGGTTTTCCTCGATGATCCATTACCCAGTCTACGTGCACGTAAAATAAATGTACTGGATTCTAAACTTAAGAAATAATTCTGAAAGAAAAACCTCCAATGACATAGGATTTTTGCTAGAGCTAACCCAATTAGCTCAAGAAAAGAGAATCTTTTTTTTATGCTAACCTAAATGCATGAATACTTCCTAAAATGCAAATGCACACCCCCATGCCTAAATCCTACAATGTCCCCATTGTAAAATTAAAACAGGATGAGAAAGGAAAAACATTACCTAACACGGTCCGCTGGGTTGCCTCCCAACAAGCGCTGCATTTTCTGTCAGCAGCCAGACTTAGAAGGAACCTATAAGTCTGGTTCCAAACAGACAAGGTTAGGCCCTAAGAATATGCGTAACAGTGCAGGCCTAGAAAACAGGTAGCCACGGATGTTGGCGAGCTGATGATGCAATGTAATTCCCAATGCTCGCCAGAAGAAATGAAAACAGAAAATCTCGTTGGCTACCTGGGGCGGTCTAGGAATAAGAAAGGGAATATGAAAAGAGGCCTCCCGAAACAGAATAAGTGGAGGATAACAAGGATCCTCCAAAGCAGGATGGGTTTTAAAAGATATAATCATTATTAGTTCAAACCCTTGAATGGTAAGAGTAAAAGTACAAACATCAATCCACACTCGCCATTCTACTCTAAGATGTACTGGCCTGATATATTCTCCAGAAAGAATGTACATGAGCAGAGATCTGAGCCAAGGATCGGTTAGGGAGTATAAGGGTTGTTTGTAGTGTTGGAAGGTAATGGTTAAGTCCAATGAGGGCTTAGTTGGTGTTAGGTCCAATTCCAACAATGATTCATATTGTGTACACTCCCTAACAGTTGTAGACAACTTCAAGTTATCCTGCCTAGCATTAATGATCGGAGTCATGTTTGAATCAAGGGTAGACTCCAAATTACAACTTTTTGATGGTAGGGTCAAAATGTAAGAATCATTATCATTCAGCTCATCCCCAGATTCGTTTGGTTCACTCAAATATTTGCTGGGTGTATATGTGATTCATTAGGAGTTTGATCAGTATCCTCAATTATTTCTAAAGGAGGATCAGTCTTAATATTTTGGAGGAAGCCTATATCATTGAATTCGTCATTCTTCTCGGGGCATAAATCCTCAATTGATGTATTTTGTTCTCGAGAGTCTCCCATGACTTCTCACTATTTTGTTTGTCCTCCTCTAATATCAACTCCTGTTTTGATGGAGGATGACTCTCAAAAGAAGGAAGGAATCTAGATTTAATCATATTATTTCTATCTTCTGGAGGTAAATCCTCAAAATAATTCCCCTGTGGTTCATTCCAGATTTTCAGTCCAGGTTCCTCTATTAGGCATCCTTATTTTCTGAATTAGACTCTTCATATCCCTGAGACCAGAATTGATCATCCTCTATTCCCTTAGGGTCACCTTCATTAGGTGCATTTGAATCCTTAGGATATTGAATGGTAGGTGTTGATTCCTAAGTGGAGGGTCAGGAGTAGGCTCACTAAGAGTAGAATGGGATTCCACCAAATAATCAAGAGGGGAAGTGATAGAAACAATATAACCTTGACCCGGGTTGGTAGGGGTAAGGAAAATACTGTCATTGGGGTCAAGGTCCTCAAGAGGTACCATCTTCCCTTGCTTTTGACTCCAATGTAGTTCAGGTGGATAATCACTATGATCGTTGTCCTCTAGTGGCCATGTCTCATTGGGAGAGTCTAAGTGATAGCTACATAAAATTGGATCCCTATTATCATTAGGTTCCTCAGAATTATTTTCAAGATCATGGTATATTGGGTAGGGATCAGGATTATTGGGAAGCGTGTAGCTAAATTGTCTTATTTCTTCATTTAACTGTTGACTATTCATCAACATCTCTCCCAGTGATTCCATCATTTCCTTTTGCTATTTTTGCATTTCCATCATAAAAGAGGAGAGGCTACTATTATTAGGTTGGGGAGGATAGTCAATTTCAGGCTCTGGTTGCCTAGGGGTATTGGTCCAACCTCGATACGGAAAATCATGAAGGGTGGGAGGGTTGGGTGTTTGCATGGAAGTAGGGATTTCAGGGTTGGGAAATCCTGCTCCTAGGTTCTGCTCAAAAGTGGGAGTTATCGGGCCAGCACTCCCAGGATAAGAATGATCCCATGAATTGTCAATGTACCTATCAAAGGATGGATACGCTCGGGACATGGGATCCTGATTAAAAGATGGGAAGTATTGACTCTGGTAATCTGAATGATAGGAGTAAGAGTAATCCATTTCTTTAAGCAAAACAATTTTAACTCTCTTAGGATTTAGCAAAATTCAGAATATAAGCAGAAAACTTCCTAGAGAGTTCTATTGTCAAAGCAAACGCAAATTCAAAGGGATCTATTTTTAGTAGATTGTAGGTCTTAGAGTTATATGTTTAGTTGGTGGCCAAACAAGTTTTGCAAAAAATTACGCTTCCTAGGCCAACCTTCGCTGGTGCCTATAACCTACTCGCAAGGGATGGAAGTCTCGAATCGAGCCCACACACGAGGAACCGAAGTAACTTGGTGGATAGGCTTGTTGATTTTCAACTAACTTCCCTTATGGTGCAAAAGAGGAGAGGTAGAAATTTATCTAGTGACCTTATGTGTGAGGTGCATAGTGTCTCAAGTGTACATGCATACGATCGTGTTTTGATTTTTGAAATTCTGCAAACAGGATCCTTTTGCACACAATTTTCAGTCAGATTTTAAAGTCCAACCTCTTAACAGTCCCAATTTTTTTAAAGTGACCACTGAATTAATTTGATTCAAACACTTTAGTAGTCTTAGATTTAGGTTCAATGCATATGCATGACAAGTAATTGATGCTCAAGAAAAGGCGTACCTTACTCCAGCTTTCTTCGTGCAATATATGAATGCAATGCAATAAAAATAAACTAGATGCTGCTCATTTAGTCCTAGATGGTCCTCCTATAGATATGCAGCTTCTATCTGGCAATTCGATTTTTTTTTTTAATAATAATAACAAACAAACCTAATCTAACTAACTAACCGAAATGCAGTTCAAAATAGTTCAAATAATCCTATAATCTAAATAAATGGGAACACGCTCCAGAAAATATGCTCCCGCATACAAGAGCGATAAGAAATAAAGTGGCACTGGGAACACGTTCCCAAAAATACCCGACAAGGGTCCAAAAGACAGAAATTAAATTCTAATGCCTATCTAACTAAATCTAACTAAAACCAACTGACTAGAACAGAAATAGGCTTCTCCATAAGCCTATGTGCGTGGGATCAAGGCCCACGTGTTCCTGTTGACATCCTCCAGGTGGCGTCAAGGTCCACCAAAAAGATCGTCTCCGCCGTGCACGTCGTTCAGGTTCAATGTCGTCGCTCTACTACGCCTCGTTGCCATGTCAGATTCCTCGCACAATAATAAAAATGATTAGATGATTGCGCAACTCATAATATTCAAAAAAATAATAACGTGAATCTATTGCGTCTATTGCCTCCCCGACAACGGTGCCAATTTGAAAGAGCCGACTTTCCGCTTTGCGTTGTAGTATTTAAGTGGTGGAAAAATCGACTAATCAAAAAAAATGAAAATAACCACTCACAGAAGAGCAGGTCATGTCCACAGGGAGGCAATTATGCAATAAACTCTTAATTATTTTATATTCTTTTGGATAAGTGCGAAATCCCTATTCAAATCTGACATAAAATGAGAAGGAAAGTAGATTCGCAATAACTTAAAAAGATAAGGGTATATGTTCAGTTTTCCCTCACTGAAATCTTCAATAAATATATGATGATTTTGTGTAATTTTCACGTGTCATATACTAGAGAGAATTGGTGCACGTGTTGATCCCAAAATCAATCTTAAAACTAGTGAATATCAATAACATGTAATTATAAGGAAATATGAGTGTGCATAGGCAATTATGCCACAATAAAATAATAATAAATAAAACATCAAATTCTGTGGCAATGGCAGTGAATGTAAATTTTAATTAACTTCAAAACAAAGCATTTGCTCTCTCTCCTCCTCGCGAGAGAGCACCGACGGTCGTTGGAGAGGCTAGGGAGGTCGGTGAGGATGAGGGCTCTCCGATGGAGGCTACGGCATTGACGGAGGTGGCCGGCCGGTGAAGGAGTGGCCGGAGGAGGCTTCCTGCTGTAGCCGCGCACCTGCTATGAAGGTGCTGGAGGTTGAGGCGCGCGCCTGCGGTGGCGTGGCGGTGGCCGGTGAGCGCGTAGGGTGCTGGCACTGGAGATTGAGGCGCGCCCGGCTGCCTGAAGGAGAGAGCACGGGTGAGGCGGTTTGCAGATGCGCCAGCAAGATGGATGCAAAAGAGGGCGCTGAAGTGTCTGCGGGTGCGTGCAAAGGGCATCAGCGCACAGCAATAGGGCGTGGGTGAGGGCGGTGCGGTGTAGGAGCGGGCGCCAGGTAGTGCGCCTGAAAGCGGTGAGGCTGAGGCGTGCCTGCGGGCATGCGGGTGAGAGGGTGCATGCCTGCAAGAAGGAGGGGGAGCTCCTGCAAATGGCGTGGGCGTCTGGTGGTGTGGGCAGTGCATTGCAGGAGCGAGAAAGAGGAGGCACTGGAAGGGAGATGGGCACTTGAGATGGTGCTGGCAGATGCAGGCTTGGTGCGGTGCGGCTGCAAGCGCGCGCAAGGTGAGGCGCGCCTGCAGGATGGGTACGAAGGCGGGCACTGGAGGGGTGTGCCTGCAGGCACTTGCAGGCAGTGCGGTGCAGGAGCGGGCACCAGGTGGTGCTAGGGAGAGAGGCACGCGGAGGTGTGCGCCTGTAGGCTAGCTGGAGATGAGCGCGCGCCTGCAGGCGCGCAAGGTGGAGAAGGAGGATGAGCAGTGCAGGCTTGGAGGCGGGTGAGGGTAGAGGTGTCGACAGTGCACGCTGGAGTAGTTTCCCGCAAGGGGGAAGATGGCCCTCCACAGTGCACCCCACCTCCTCTCTTTAACTCCTTTCTCTCCCTGTGTGCGCCAATCAAGGGATTTTCAATTCCCTTTTCTAATTTTGGCAGGAAACTGTTGGGGAGGCATTCTTCAGGCTGGCGGCTATTGAGAGTGGCCGATGGAAAGGGAAAAGATGCCACCGGTTGTTGGGGAAATTTGCTCCCCAACCCTTTCTCTTTCTAAATATAATTCTTGCACATAAAAACAACAAAATCATTATATATTAAGTTATAGAATGTTATAAACTTAAATCATGATGCATACAAATATTCTACAACTTAATTGCAGTTATTAACCCACCCAAACGGTACGATTAAAGTTACCTAGGCGTAATATTAGTCCATTAAAATGGACTCATCACCTAACTGAGTCTTATGGGCTATCCTATAAGCCCACAAGGCTTCCGGAAGGTGGGCAAACCAATCCTTCCTATCAGGCCGAACAGTGACCTAAAGGATCTTCTTGATCTTCCGATTTGACAGTTCAGCTAATCCATTCGTCTAGGGATGATATGGACTCGAAATACGATGCGATACCCCATACTTTTTCATCAAGGACTGGAAGTGCACATTCGTAAAGTGGGTCCCTCCATCAGAGATGATAGCTTATGGAATACCAAACCAAGAAAAGATGTGTTGATGAATGAATTTTATCACGACTTTATGATCATTGGTTCAGGTTGGGATGGCTTCGATCCATTTGAACACGTAGTCCACAGCTAGGAAAATGTACTCAAAACCATCGGATTTTGGGAAGGGACCCATGAAATCAATCTCCCAGATGTCAAAGATTTTGCACACGAGAATCGACTGTAAAGGCATCATGTCATGATAGCTCATGTTGCCTAAGGTATGGCAACGAGTGCATGCCTTACAATAGTCGTGTCATCTTTGAAAATCGTGGGCCAATAGAATCCGCACTAAAGGACTTATGCTGTGATTTTGTGTCCAGAGAAGTAACCACCGCAGGCCTGGTAATGGCAGAAGGACAAAATGTCATTGATCTCTAATTCCCGAACGCATCTTCTGATGATTTGATCAGCACCAATGCAAAATAGGTACGGATCTTCCCAAATAAAGTATTTGGCATCTGAAAGTAATTTGTCTTTCTTGGCCCTAGCCAATCAGACGGAATTTGATGAGATGCCAAATAGTTCACCATATCAGCATACCAAGTTCCGTATCGATTGTCAGGAGGTGCTCATCCGGAAAATGCTTCGTGATAGGTCCAGAAGGGTCAATAATTGAAGAAGGAAGACGTGATGAATGGTCAGCTACCACATTTTGCTTTCCCGCCTTGTCGCAAATTTCAAGATTGAATTTTTGCAACAACATGACCCAACGAATTAATCTAAGCTTTGCATCCTTCTTCATGAGCAAGTGCCTCACTGTTGTGTGATCCGAGTAAATGATGACGTGGGAACCCAGGAGGTATGACTTGAAATTCTCCAGGCCAAATACTACAGCCAACAACACTTTCTCTATAATGGTGTAATTACGCTGAGCCTGGTATAATGTCTTGCTGGCGTAATATATTACTACCGATTTCCTGTCAATTTTCTGACCCAGCACTACTCCTACTGCGTAGTCAGACGCATCGCACATGATCTTGAAGGGTTAAGACCAGTCAGGAGATTGCAGGTGGTCCGACGTTTCACGGTGTTTTAAAGTTATGTTCATTGCAGTATATTGCGAAAAGCGATTACCAGTTTATTTCAATTTATTACTCGGAATTTAAAATATCCTGAGGTCGAACTCAGGGAGCACACTTTGATTCTAGAAGCATACAAATTCACAATTTACTATGAAATACAAAAATTTAAGAGAGAGAGAACAAAAGAATCCTTTTCTTCTCTTCTTTCTTTCTTCTCTTTCCCTTCTCTTCTTCTCTTTTCCTTCTCTTCTTTTTCTGCCTTTCCTTTTTCGGACGTCTGATTCAAAGAATCAGATGCCTTATCAGCCCCGTTTCTACAGTGCCTCCTTCTTCTTTCTTCAGTTGTCTTCTCGGCCTTCCTGTCTTCTTTCTCCTTCGGCTGCTGCGGCTCTTCTCCTTCTCTTTCTTTTCTCTGCAGCTTTCCTCCTTCCTGGCTTCAGCTCCTTCCTTCTTCTTCTCAGCTCCTTCTTTTGCTGCAGCTCCTCCTTGGCTTCTTCTTTTCTTCTTGAGCTACTACATCTCCTCCGCCTTCTTCTTTCTTCTTCTCTGCTGCAGGTGCTTTGAGGCTGAGTCCTCGCTGCTCCTCTTCTTCTTCTTCCCCACCTGTTCCCTGCACACAAGAGCGCAAAACCTACCCCTACCCTTCCCCGCGTGTGCTCTCTCTCTATTTCTCTCTTCGCTCTCCCAGAGCCAGCCAATCGGGGTATTCGAGTAGGGTTACGCGCACCCGAGTCCAGGCGCACCGACGTGGGTGGTGCGCGAGGAGTGCACAAGCAGGGTATTCGAATCGCGGGCCAGGTCCGCGTGGGCAGTGCCGAGGACAAGATCGGGTGAGTGAGGGGGAGGGACCTCACCCCTGTGTGACTTGAGGCGATAAGCCTAAGTCACTTTTCCCTCTTATGCAGGTGCTGGTGTGCCTTCACTTCCGAGGTGGGACTAAAGTCTCACCTACTTCTTCGTGCGCCTGCAGGAGGAAGGCGTGAGAAATTGCGGCTGCAGCTGAGGCCTTCGACTCCAATTGAGGGCCTGAGTGTGTGCGTGAGAGTGTTTCGCACACCTAAGGCTGTTGTACCTGGGCTGGACGGACCTGGAGCTTCAGCACGCTTGCTTCAAGCAAGCTTCTACTCCTGCGCTAATGGCAGAAGATGCCCTGCACCTGAAAACACGAGCGCGGCCTCGCGGCCCTGTCAGATTCCTTGGGGGGCTTCGCCAAGATGTGGCGACTGTGAAGAGGTGGTCAGCGAGGTATGGGAACGTCTATGGCCATGCACCTAGGGCACACTGTAGAGGTGCAGGTGGGTGTGTTCGGGGACAGTGTGTGGAGGGTGTGGTGGTCGATGGAAAAAGGGAAAATGATCAGGGAGTGATGGTGGAGCTTCGGAGGGATTTGGCAAGGTGGATGGAGGCGTGGAGTGGCGGGGTCACCTCGCCAGTGGTCTGCCGGAGGTGTGGATGATGGTGGTGGTTGGCGACTGTCGAAGGGTTGAAAATAACAATTGATAAGGGGGAAATAAAGAGGGGAGAAAGTGGAAGAGCTTTTACCTAGCTAAGCAGACGAAGGGGGGCAGGAGGCGGACAGCTCAATTCTGCCGTCACCCGAGACGACGCCCTATGGGGAAGATGACGATGACGAGGAAGAGAGACTGGAGGGTGCTTGCTCGTCCGGTAAGGCACCACGAATGACGGCGGAGCTAACCCTGCCACTGGTATGGTGGCAAGGCGATGAGAGAGGAGGAGAAGGGTCGCCGAAGCCTGTGGGCAAATGGCTAGAGGAGGAAGAGACGAAATTCGAGGGTTTTCTTCGGCCACAACAGGCTTGCCCCAACCAGCAGCCCCAGCCGCTTCTTAAATAGGTGTTGGCGAAGGGAAGGTCTCTGATAGCGAAATACGCGTGATTTGTAAAAGCAGTTTTTTTAACGTCGTTGTAACACGCGAATCCGCTTTCGCTTTTAAAATTTATATCCTAGATAGGGGAGTATCTAGGGTCGTCCAAGGAGGCAAAGATTGCAATAATGATTCTCTTGCTTGGGATACAATCTCAACTTTCTTTTTAATATTTTTCAATATGTAATTTTTTTGTATTTTGAAAAGACGAGGGCAAATGGCAGATTGTAGCGAAAAGAACTAACACCTACAAATGATTAAAAATCTAAAAGATAGAAATATCTTCTTCCTAAGCTCACTCTAGGCAAGTGTAGGCCTAGGGTAATTAGGAAGAAGAGGTGAAATAAGTGCTAGAACCAAAACAAACAACTGCAATAAAAAGCTTAAAAGAAGGCAATTTTTGATTGAGTAGAATGAGTGTTCTTTTCAAGGACAAGTAGAGGAAAGCTTCTACTAGAATTGAACAATTTAAAAGCAAGAAAAGAAACACAAATCCTCTTGTAACAATGGTGAAGAAGGTTGTCTTCTTGCTCCAAGCCTAGCTGCTCCTTGGCTTGAAAAGAGGGCCTCCTTCTTCTACTTCCTTGAGAGCTCCTCCAAGGTGGAAGCTACCACCTTTAATGCTCTCTCCAAAGGGGTGGGCGTGCACCACCCTTAAAACTCCTCCAAGGTGGCGTGACCACCTTCAAGATCTCCTCCAAGATCTTCCTTGCCTGGCTTCTCCTTTGGCTGGCGTGACCCAAGAGAGAAGGGAAGAGGGGAAGGCACCAAGGGGACAGAATATCCCCTTATTCTTCTTCTTCTTCTTCTCTCTTGGACGTGGGATTCTTGGTGGAATATGAGAGTGAAATGGCTAGCCAAGGATGGCTTGAATGGTGGTGGGTAGTGGTCTTTTTATAGGGTAGGATGGGGGGTTAAGGTACCCCTTGAAATGGAGGGCTAGGATGGAAGGATGAGGGTTGTTGGTGATCCTATGGCTAGGGTTAGTTGGCGCCACCCCAAGGGGTGTTAAAGGGGGTGGTTATGGTGGTGTTGGTGTCTTTTGGTGGTGGAGAGACACCCCCATGTTGGCGCCAACATGGGGTCTTCTAGAAGGAGGGTTAGGTGGATGGTGGAGATGGATTCAAGGAGGATTGTGTGGTGGAGATGAGGGGGGGATTTTGGAGGGAAAAGTGGCGCCATTAAGGGGTGGTTATGGGTAGTTTTTGGCGCCAATTTTAGGTGTCTTTTGGAGGTGGTGGGTAGGTTAGGTTGGTGCCAAGTAGGTTAGCTTATGTGGAGCTTAGGTGGAGCTAGTTGGGTAGAGTTGGTAGGTGGGTTTTTGGGGTAGTACAAGCCAAGGAAGTTGGAGCATAGCTAAGCTAAGCTAAGCTAAGCTAGCTTAGCTAATGGAGGAGTAGAGGAGAAGGTGTTGGAGCTAGGGTTTGGAGGAGGGAGCTGAGGAGAAGAAGTCTGGAGCTGGAGCTGGAGCTGGCTGCTGCTGAAGAGGCTGGCATGGGGCTACTCTAGCTGGCTTAGCTTGCTAGTTCTTTGCTAGTTGCTAAGCCAAGCTAAAGTGAGCTAGCTTCTACCAAAATGAGCTAAGGTGAGCTAGGTCTGGTGCTATCGGGGAGAATCAAGCTGGTTGAGGCAGCTAAGGTAGCTTAGCTCAACTGAGATGAGCTAAGCTGAATCCCCGGGAGCTGGACTTGAGCTTCCTGAGCTGAGATGAATTCTTTTTCAGCTGGCTGGAGTTGAGTGGAGCTGGATGTAGCTGGATCTGAGCTGGGGTGAACTCCTGTCAACTCAGCTGAGCTAGCTAGAGCTCCCTGTGAACTAGTGGGAGCTGAGGTGAGCTAGACTCAGCTAAGTTGAGCTGGATCTGAGCTGACTTGAGCTAGGGTGAGCTAAGGTGAACTCTCTTGAGCTGCCATCAGGCTGAGATTAGCTGAATGGAGCTGGGATGAGCTAACCCTAGTTCAAGTAAGCTAGGTTCCAGCTATGGTGAGCTGGATCAAGCTGGGTTCCAACTAGTCTGGGCTTCTCCTTCACCAATTGCCTTCTTGAGTGCTAGGGTTTTAGGTATCTGTGAATCTGTACATCCCTAACACTAACAAAAACACATTAAAACAACAATAAAAAATACAATGCATGCCTATCCTAATTTATGCCTAAATGCAGCCCAAAAACCCGTTTGCGGAGTAAAACCCTAAGAGCTAGGTTAGTTTTAAAGCATAAAAATGATGATAAACTGGTGTTTATCTGTCTCGAGGAGGAAGCATGGGCAGCTCGCCAGAGAATGGCCGGAGAAGAGACCCATGCCACTTGCGCATTCGCACGAGAGGTATGGGCATCGGCAGGGCATGGGAGGGGGTCCATGCGGAAGAGGACAACGTAGGCGACCCCCCTCTCGTTTATGGTGCCGGTCCCCATACCCTGCGTAGTGCCATCCTCCGCGTGGAGTCATCGAAGGCATGGGCAGCTGCTGGGGTGGCAGAGGGACCGACCTACAAAGAACGAAGGAAAAGTTGAGGGGCAAAATGCAAAGGTTCAAAAAGTTAAGGGTCAAAAAGTAATTCTTGAGGACCAATTTGTAAAGTAGGTCAAAATGGCCTTCCTTAGGTCCAAATTTTGGTAAAAACCTAATTTGGACCTAAGGAATTCAATGGTGAGGTTTGATTTTAGGTTTGACCACGTTTGACTAGTCAATTTGCACAAAAAGCCAAGTTAGGTCAAAAATTGTGTATGGTTCTCAATCTAGGTCAAGATAGGTTCCAATGGCTAAATTGAAGATTCTAAACCCTAGGGGATGTCTTTTCATGAATTTTAGAGGGTTTAATTGATTTTTATCTTTCCTGGAACTTCGTGAATTAAAGCATATTTGTTTTAGGGTTATCGAATGTCATTTAATTCCTAGAAGTTGTTGTAACCCTTTTCAGATCAAATCATCCCACTTTCTTTCTTATTAAGCCTATTTAATCTGTGTTTAGACCCTTAGACATCTCGTTTGTGTACTGCATTGGTAAAATTGTAGTTTTACCCCTTGTGAGTTACTTTATGCTCAAATTTATAGCTCTTTGATTCAGGCTTTCCCTTAGGTTTTGTAGGAGCTTTTGTATACTTATTTAGGTCAAAATGTGCTAGTTAGGATTCATGATGAGGCTCTCATCATACCCCCATGCCTAGCTTTTGCTAGTCCCTTAGCAAAACTTTAAGGTTTTAGCCTTTGTTCTAGACCTTGAATTTCTTCCATCAAGTTCTGATAAGTGCTTTTCCTCTTGTATCCTTGATTAAGTCAAAATGCCAATTATAGGCCTAAAAGGTACTCTAGTACCAACCAAGATCCAGATCTGTCTAGCTTTAGCCTCAGTCTTTAGCAAAGGTTTTTAAGGCCTACAAGAACTAACCTAAAGTTTATTGGACTCTGTGGTTAAAGCACCCATGCTTGAGATATTTTTAATCTTGGTTCAGTCTGTAGTGCATTTTGTAAGAGAGAGACAGAAGATTTTTTCATTTGGAGAGTTTTCTCTCTCTTTTCTTTTTAGTTCTAGCTTAGGATTGGCTTCACAACACGATCTGCATCGGATTCCTTGTCCCCATCATCAATCCTCAAGGGTCCCTGGCAGTCGATGCTCCGAGATAGCACCGCCCATGGTAACCCCCAGAACCCTGGCTTTCGAGATTTCGAGATAATCCCGTCCATGGTGTTCCGTGGCCAAATTCAGACCCTGGCAATTGACACTTCGTGACAATGCCATCCATTGAATCTGAACCAGCAGAGTGCTTACATGCCCCCAGTAGGATATGTAAATATCCTAAGAGACAAGCACCGAGGAGATGATATATTGTTATGCATCTTCGAGGGAAATTTCCCACCTCTTCGCGTCAGGAACTCGTCCAAATCAACTTGTGTTGATCGACTGCTCCTAATCTAGGTGACATTTTCAGAATATTTGAAATGCTTCCGCGTGATTTTGATACTTATGCTCGCTAAACCAGACTGTGTGTGAATTTGGGTGCTTAGGTTACTGAGTCCAGTAAATCGAAAGTCAGTTGATGAGGCCGAATACTCCCTAAGCCTTGGACCTAATACTTAAGCTTTTCTTTTTCCTCAACCTCTTGAGGAATATCTAGATCTTAATGGGTACTAAGAGTCTATCCAAGAATGCCTAAGGTTTGCGTTCTTACTAATCTTGTTGTGCACTTTCTTTTTTCTTTTCCTTAATGTGGTCTAAAACTTAGGTTAATTCCTTAATTTCTTACTAATGACTATCCTCCTTTCTTTCATTTTGTGCTCCTTTTTATCATTTTATTCTTTTTCTCCTCCTTCCATAAAGTTTTTCAGCACTTTCTTCCTCCTTCAAAGTTTTTTTTTTCCGTATATGCAGATTTCTTTTGTTGAAACCTTTTCCTTGTTATTGCACTTTCATACCCCCCCATGCCTAAGATTTACAATGTCCTCATTGTACATTAGGTGGGTTTTTATTTAGCTTGGTTCATACATTAGGACAGGTATTTGGTGAGTGGATGGGTCGAGGGGACTGTTGCGGACGATTTCTAATCTCAGGTACGGGTACCTGAGGTGGAGTTGGCTGTCCTAAAATTTAAACCTAAAGTGCAAAGAAATGTCAGAAAAGGTTTTGGGTTTTTCAAAAAACATGATGGACTGCCTCCCGTTAAGTGCTAATTTTTATGCCATCGACTGGGCGTAATAACCTTAGGGAGAATGGAGGATAAATGATGACTCAGCCAAATCTATACTGGTTACGTCAATGAACGGTTTGAGTCTCTGACCATTCACGACGAAAGGTTCAGAATCGTGGCTGAGAGGACTGATTTCAACGGCTCCATTCCCAAAAATTTATCGAACAAGATATGGTCCAACCCACTTAGATCGCAGTTTCCTAGGGAAGAGTTTGAGTCAGGCATTGAAGAGTAGGATCGTCTGACCAGGGTGGAAGATCTTTCTAGATATGTGCTTGTCATGAAAGGCTTTAACCCGCTCCTTATAGATTCACGAGTTCTCATATGCATCAAGGCGTAATTCTTCAATCTCGCTTATCTAAAGCTTTCTGTGAGTTCCAGCCTTAGAAAGATCTAAGTTGCAGCTCCGTACTACCCAATAGTCTTTGTGCTCTAGCTCGACGGGAAGGAGACATGCCTTACCATACACCAGTCTAAAAGGAGACATGCCTAATTGGGTCTTGTGGGCGGTCCTATAAGCCCACAAAGCTTTCGGAAGTCGGGCCGACCAGTCCTTCCTATCAGGTCGAATAGTAACCTGTAAGATTTTCTTGATCTCCCGGTTTGATAGCTCAGCTAGACCATTATTCTGGGGGTGGTAAGGAGTAGAGATTTGGTGAGACACCTCATATTTGGTCATCAGTGACCTGAACTAAGCATTAGTCAAATGGGTCCCTCCATCAGAGATGATTGCACGAGGAATCCCGAACCGTGAAAGGATATTCTAATGAATGAATTTGATGACAATCTTGTGATCACAAGTTCAGGTCGGAATGGCTTTGATCCAATTGGACACGTAGTCCACAATGAGTAAAATGTACTCGAAGCCATCCGAAATAGAAAAGGGGCCCATAAAATCAATCCCCCAAATATTGAAAATCTCGCATACGAGAATCGGCTGCAAAGGCATCATGTCGCGGTGGCTCATGTTGCCCAAAATTTGGCAACGACTACATGCCTTACAGTGACTGTATGCGTCCTTGAAGATAGTGGACCAATAAAAGCCACACTGGAGGATTTTTGATGCGATTTTGTTCCCAGAGAAGTGGCCACCACATGCCTAGTCATGGCAGAAGAAGAGAATGTCATTGATTTCGCCTTCCGAAACACATCATCGGATGACTTGGTCAGCACCTATGCGGAAAAGGTATAGGTCTTCCCAGATGTAGTACTTGGCATCGGAGTGCAACTTGTCTTTCTTGGCCTTCGGCCATTCAGACGGGATCTGATGAGATGCCAAGTAGTTTACTATATCAGCAAACCATGGAAGCCTAGTACCAATAGTCAATAGGTGCTCATCAGGAAAATGCTCTGTGATGGGTCTAGAAGGGTTGATGATCTCAGAAGGAAGGCGAGACAAGTGGTCAGCTACCACATTCTATCTTCCTGCCTTATCATAAATCTCGAGGTTGAACTCTTGCAACAGCAAGATCCATCGGATTAATCGAGGCTTCGCGTCCTTCTTAGCAAGGAGATGCCTCACAGCTATGTAATCCGAGTAGATTATGACGTGGGAACCCAAGAGATAAGATCGGAATTTTTCGAGGGCAAATACTACGGTTAGCAGCTCTTTCTCCGAACTGTGTAGTTACGCTGAGCCTCGTCAAGTGTCTTACTAGCGTAGTAGATGACCACGGGCTTCCCATCAATCTTCTGCCCCAGAACCGCTCCTACAGCAAAGTCAGATGCATCACACATTATCTCAAAGGGTTGAGACCAATCAGGGGACTGTAGGATCAGAGCTTGGGTGACTCGGTCACGAAGGTTCTCAAAAGCTTGAGTGCATTCCTTGGAAATCTCAAAGGGTACATCCTTGGAGAGAAGAGTAGTCAGCGGGCGCACGATTTTCGAGAAATCAGGGATGAAGCAATGGTAAAAATCGGCGTGCCCCAAAAAAGATCTGAAGTCCCTGATCGAGCTAGGCATAGGAAGTTTAGAAATTAGATCAACCTCTACTCGATCCACCTGGATGCCTTTCTCAGAAATTAAATGTCCCAAGACGATCCCCTCAGGCACCATAAAGTGGCTCTTTTCCCAGGAAAGAACCAGATTTACGTCGATGCAACACCTGAGTATATGAACCAAGTGCTGGAGGCAATCATCAAATGATGCCCCAAAAATTGAGAAGTCATCCATGAAGATTTCCAGATAATCACCTACCATATCAGAGAATATGGCAAGCATGCACCGCTGAAAAGTCGTGGGTGAATGGCAGAGACCGAAAGGCATCCTTCAGAATGCGTACGTCTCAAAGGGGCAGGTGAATGTGGTCTTCTCTTGGTCCTCTGGATGAATCGCCACTTGGTTATAACCGAAGTACCCGTCAAGAAAGCAGAAGAATCTATTTCCCACTAATTTCTCGAGAATCTGATCAATGAATGGTAGTGGGAAATGATCCTTCTTCGTGGAGGAATTGAGTCTTCGATGATCTATGCAGACTCTCCACGAGTTGGTTATACGGGTAGGTATGACCTCTCCAATTTCAGTCGTGATGGTGGTGAGCCCTACCTTCTTAGGCACAACCTGGATTAGGCTCACCCAACAACTATCGGAGATCGGGTAGATGATCCCTGCATCTAACCACTTAATGATCTCCTTTTTCACGACCTCCTGCAAATTGGGATTCAAACATCTCTGCATTTCATGGGAAGGTCCTGCACCCTCTTCAGAATAGATACAATGTGTGCAATAAGAGGGACTTATTCCAGTCAAATCATCGAGAGTCCAACTAATGGCTCTGCGATGTTGCTGGAGAACAGTAATCAAACGGGATTCCTGATCAGGTGTGAGTTTGTAGTTTATAGTCACAGGAAATGTCTGATTAGAACCCAAAAAAACATATTTTAAATGGTCGGGAAGGAGTTTGAGTTCAAGAATGGGGTTATCAGGAGCAGCGGGTGGTTCAAAGTGAGTGTGAGGTACAAAGGTAGGAGTTATAGGTTTGTCTATCTCAAGGTCTGACTCCTCTAATTACAATACAAGATCCTCTTGTGGTTGATGAGGAATAATCGTGTTATCCTCCAGTTGTGGTTCATCAACCACAGCTCTAATATCACATATTTGTTCAATGACACCGCAATTGATCCCTTGTTGGGCCTTAAAGATATCAATTTTGAGAGTCTGGTTCCCAAATTTCAGTTCTATTTAGCCCTCTTCACAACTTATATTGACCCTTGCAGTGGCCAGAAAAGGTCTCCCTGGTATGATTGGTGTATCCCTTGGGTTTTCAAGTGCATCCATATCTAAAACTATGAAATCTACAGGGAAATAGAAATCCCGCACCCTCACAATAACATCCTCAAGAATCCCTTTAGGTGACTTGATAGATCGATCTGCTAATGGCAATGTCACCTCAGTCGGTTTTAGCTCAAATTCTTCTAGATGGTTAAGTAGGGATGTGGGTATCAAGTTTATGGAGGCACCTAGGTCCAACAATGCTCTATCGAACTGGGTTTCACTGATCTTACATGAAATCAGGGGAGTACCTGGGTCTTTTGCCTTGGGTGGGAGTCTACTCAAGATTACAAAGCTGGCTTGCTCTGACAGTACAATTGGACTCCCACTATTGGTTCTCGGCTTACGCTGAGGTTTACACACGTTCTTCAAAAATCATGCGTAAGCTGATACGTGGCGGATCGCATCCATCAAGGGGATGTTTATTTGGACCTGCTCAAAGAGCTTGACCAGGTCCTCCTCAGGAGCCACGAGTTTGGTTATCTTCTTTCCCTTGGCCAAGGCCTCGGAAATGGAACCTTGGTTGGTTCTTCTAGGATAGGTCTAGGTTTTTGATCTGGGACAAGGATAGGAACATCCTGGATGACTGCCCTAGGGTTTGGGTCACTACCAGGCTTGGAGTGGCCTGGATAAGGTGGATCTTGGGTCGCCTTACCACTACGGGTTGTTACGGAATTTAGCCCTACCTGGTTCTGGTTAGGGTTGGTAGAATGGGCTGCTGTTGTTGGTAACCTGCATAGGAGGTTGAAGCTTCCATCCCTTCAAGTGAAGGAATAGAAGGGGCTTGATAGACCATGTGTTCTTGGCCCGGGTTTGGGTTCATAACGCGCCGCTGGGTCGGCACGCTATTAGGGTTAGGAAGAGGCTGTGAAGGAAGTGTGCCTGGTTGGCGGGAATTTGTCAACTGGGCAAGTTGATTTCGGACCTCAGTGATTTCTTCCTTATGTTGCTTTTGAATAGCCACATTCGTTCTATGAATGTCAGCCAAAGTCTGGAGGATGAGGGGCATTTGATCTTGGTTTGGCCAAGATGGATAAATGGGGTTGGGCCGAGGCTGAGGCAGCTGATAAGGGCGAGGTGCTTGTGGACGGGACTGAAAGGGTGGTCATGGATTCTGAGAATTTCCTACCCACTGGAAATTGGGATGGTTCCACCATCCAGGATTGTACGTGTTGGAAAAAGGGTCATTCTGGATGGCGTTGAGGTCTGAGGAGCCTTAGATAAGTCAGGGAATGGGGGAGTAGAGTTCCCCCGGCAAGAATAGAAAGGATCGAAGGTCCCTCCAGTCCTGGAGTCAAATGGGGGTGGATATGAGTCCATCCCTGGAGAAGGTTGTTGGAAAATGTGCTGCATAGTTTCCCGTGTGGGAGGGGGCTGTGCAAAGGATTTCTACGCAGAGGTGGCTCGCTGCAAATGCTGAGTCAGCTCATCCACCTTCTTTTCAATAATAGAGACCTTGTCCAATCGACTGGCCATTAATTCCAAGTCGATTGATGCAAATAGGCCCTGCGTCTCGTGTGCTCCCCTAAAGTTCGTCGCTGCGCGTGTATTCGTCCAGTTGAATAGTCCCATGGAGTCATTGTTGATGGAGTTCTCGCACATATTCTCGAGAATCTCCCACACGGTGTCTTCAGGTTGACCCATGATATTCCCTCCGCAAGTTGCATTGACGAACAGTCTAATATCCTCACAGAGTCCTTGGTAAAAAGACTAGACTTGTTCCTATTTAGGAACTCCGTGATGGGGGCACTTTCTCATGAGATCCTAAAAATGATCCCATGCCTCATGAAGAGGTTCGCCCATCTGTTGCGTGAAGTGAGTAATCTGATGGCGTAAGGCATTGGTCTGACCAACAGGGAAGAACTTTTTCAAGAACTCAGACTGAAGTTCCTCCCAAGTGTTGATCGGGCGAGTCAGAGTCTGATACCAATGGGCTGCCTTGTCCATAAGGGAGAAAGAGAACATCTTCATAAGTAGGATATCCCGATTCTGCACATCTGACCCGAAGGTCTGGGCCAGATGCTTAAGTTGTTTGATGTGCTGGAAGGGGTCTTCAGAGTTAAGCCCATAGAATTTAGGTATGGTGTGGATCATGTTAGGCTTTAACTCAGAATCAGGTCCTCCAGTCGGGATTCTGATTCGAGGCTCAATTGCCATCGCAGCGGGATTATAGTGATTTCGCATCATGGGACGCTGCGGTGGGTTCATGAAGTTCTGGAAGAGATCATTGAGTCGTTGGAGCTGGTGCTCAAGATTATTGTCTTCCTCAACATGCTGAGCCATTATGGAAGAAGAGGGCGAATTGGGTTCAGAATCAGAAGAGAGGTCTATGTGAAGAGGTTGTTGCCCAAACAAGGGTGCCAAGGCTTGGCCTCGGGGAGAGTGAATTTCTAGAGGAGGTTTCAAGGACCTCCTACCAAACATACACCGATGGATTGGACGAGGTTAGCAGGTGCTAGACCCAATCAAGACACCCAAAATGTTGGGTGACTATAGAGGTTCGGAGCGGATGATACCCCTTAATCAGAAGGTCGTCCACCTGAGAATTACCTGGCCAGCCAGAGAGGGTGAGTCCCGCGAAGACCCCTACACGGTAGAGCGCCCCCAAGGGTTACAGGCTTGTCACTGAGATTCCAGGTAGACCAGAATGGGGACCTTGACCTCTTAAGTCTACCTCTTTTAATTAGGATCAAAGTGCTTAGGGTTTCACTTGAACTTTATCCTTTTCAGTGCAAAGAGTGACCTAATTTAAAGGTTGGTTGATCCAAGGGATCAACTTCACCTATTAGTTCCTGTGAGAGCTTATTAGGTCTTGTCATTTAAGGTTCAAGTGCTTAAGAGCCGGATTGCTTAGGGTTTCTCTTAATAGATGTTTTCAAGCAATGGCTTGGGTACACTTCTTTTGGGAATTTTCAATTCTTGATTAGAAAGTGTCTCTAAAACCCTAGCTTTTGAGTCTTAAGTTGGCTCTAATTGGTCCAGTTAGTTGCCTCAAGACTAGGTAATTAGGGCTCAAGCAAGAAGGTTTTAGCCCTAATTACCTTTAGTGGATGTACAGATAGAATGTGTTGAAATTAAAAAATAGGTAATCTCTTGCGATTTACTATGCATGAAAGATAGGTACTTCCTAGATTGTTTTTCTTTTTTTCTTCCTCTTTAGAATTTTAGGGGCTTAAAAGAGAGAGGATAGAAAATTACCTGTCCCTCGATGTGGTTGTTGTGCGGCTGCTTGTTCCTTGTGCCTGCACAACAAAAGAGAGGAGATTAAACCAATGGTGGAAATTGTGAATTAATAGCTTCTAGAATGCCTGTTGCTCCCCGACAACGGCGCCAAAAACTGGTCCGACGTTTCGCGATGTTTTAAAGTTATGTTCGTTGCAGTATATTGCAAAAAGCGATTACCAGTTTATTTCAATTTATTACTTACAATTTAAAATATCTCGAGGTCAAACTCAAGGAGCACACTTTGATTCTAGAAGCATACAAATTCACAATTTAATATGAAATACAAAAATTTAAGAGAGAGAGAACAAAAGAATCCTTTTCTTCTCTTCTTTCTTTCTTCTCTTTCCCTTCTCTTCTTCACTTTTCCTTCTCTTCTTTTTCTGCCTTTCCTTTTTCGGACGTCTAATTCTCTGAATCAGACGCCTTATCAGCCCCGTTTCTACAGTGCCTCCTTTCTTCAGTTGTCTTCTCGGCCTTCCTGTCATCTTCTTTCTCCTTCAGCTGCTGCGGCTCTTCTCCTCTTTCTTTTCTCTGCAACTTTCCTCCTTCCTGGCTTCAGCTCCTTCCTTCTTCTCAGCTCCTTCTGCTACAGCTCCTCCTTGGCTTCTTCTTCTTTTCTTCTTGAGCTGCTGCGTCTCCTCCGCCTTCTTCTTTCTTCTTCTCTGCTGTGGGTGCTTTGCGGCTGAGTCCTCACCGCTCCTCTTCTTCTTCTTCCCCGCCTGTTCCCTACGCACACGAGCGTAAAACCTACCCCTACCCTTCCCAGCGTGTGCTCTCTCTCTATTTCTCTCTTCGCTCTCCCAGAGCCAGCCAATCAGGGTATTCGGGTCGAGCTACGCGCACCCGAGTCCAAGCGCACCGGTGTGGGTGGTGCACGAGGAGTGCACAGGCAGGGTATCCAGGTCGTGGGCCAGGTCCGCGTGGGCAGTGCCGCGGACGAGACCGGGTGAGTGAGGGCGAGGGACCTCACCCCTGTGTGACTTGAGGCGATAAGCCTAAGTCACTTTTTCCTCTTATGCAAGTGCAGGTGCGCCTTCACTTCCGAGGTGGGACTAAAGTCCCACATGCTACTTCGTGTGCCTGCAGGAGGAAGGCACGAGCAATTACGGCTGCAGCTGAGGCCTTCGACTCCAACTGAGGGCCTGAGTGTGTGCGTGAGAGTGTTCCGCACACCTGAGGCTGCTGTACCTAGGCTGGGCGAACCTGGAGCTTCAGCACGCTTGCTCAAGCAAGCTTCTGCTCCTACCCTAATGGCGGAAGACGCCCTGCACCTGAAAACACAAGCGTGGCCTCGCAGCCCTGTTAGATGCCTTGGGGGGCTTTGCCAAGACATGGCGAATGTGTAGAGGTGGTCGGCGAGGCGTGGGAACGTCTATGGCCGTGCGCCTAGGGCACACTATAGAGGTGTAGGTGGGTGTGTTCGGGGACAGTGTGTGGAGGGTGTGGTGGTCGATGGAAAAAGGGAAAATGATCAGGGAGTGATGGTGGAGCTTCCGAGGGGTTTGGCGAGGTGGATGGAGGCGTGGAGTGGCAGGGTCACCTCGCCGGTGGTCTGCCGGAGGTGTGGATGATGGTGGTGGTTGGCGACTGTCGAGGGGTTGAAAATAACAATTGATAAGGGGGAAATAAAGAGGGGAGAAAGCGGAAGAGCTTTTACCTAGCTAAGCGGACGAAGGGGGGCAGGAGGCGGATGGCTCAATTCTGCCGTCGCCGGAGACGACACCCTATGGGGAAGATGACGACGACGAGGAAGAGAGACTGGAGGGTGCCTGCTCGTACGGCAAGGCACGACGAACGACGACGGAGCTAACCCTTCCACTGGTATGGTGGCAGGGCGACGAGAGAGGAGGAGAAGGGTCGCCGGAGCTTGCAGGCGAATGGCTGGAGGAGGAAGAGATGAAATTCGAGGGTTTTCTTCGGCCAAAGTAGGCTTGCCCCAACCAGCAGCCCCAGCCGCTTCTTAAATAGGTGTTGGCGAGGAGAAGATCTCGAGGAGGAAGCGTGGGCAGCTCGCCAGAGAATGGTCGGAGAAGTGACCCATGCCTCTCCCGCGTTCGCATGGGAGGTATGGGCATCGACAGGGCATGGGAGGGGGTCACTACGGAAGAGGACAACGCAGGGGACCCCCCTCTCGTTTCTGGGGCCAGTCCCCATACCCTGCACGGCGCCATCCTCTGCGTGGAGTCGCCGGAGGCATGGGCAGTTGCTGCGGGTGGCAGAGGGACCAGCCTACAAAGAACGAAGGGAAAGTTGAGGGGCAAAATGCAAAGGTTCAAAAAGTTAAGGGTCAAAAAGTAATTTTTGAGGACCAATTTGTAAAGTAGGTCAAAATGGTCTTCCCTTAGGTCCAAATTTTGGTATAAACCTAATTTGGACCTAAGAAATTCAATGGTGAGGTTTTATTTTAGGTTTGACCACGTTTGACCAGTCAATTTGCACAAAAATCCAAGATAGGTTAAAAATTGGGTATAATTCTCAATCTAGGTCAAGATAGGTTCAAATGGCTAAATTGAAGGTTCTAAACCCTAGGGGATGTCTTTTCATGAATTTTAGAGGGTTTAATTGATTTTTATCTTGCCTGAAACTTCATGAATTAAAGCGAGTTTGTTTTAGAGTTACAGAATGTCTTTTAATTCCTAGAAGTTGCTATAACCCTTTTAAGATCAAATCATCCCACTTTCTTTCTTATTAAGCCCATTTGACCTATGTTTAGACCCTTAGACATCCTGTTTGTGTACTGCATTGGTAAAATTGTAGTTTTACCCCTTGTGAGTTGCTTTATGCTCAAATTTATAGTTCTTTGATTCAGGCTTCCCTTAGGTTTTGTAGGAGCTTTTGTATACTTATTTAGGTCAAAATGTGCTAGTTAGGGTTCATGATGAGGCTCTCATCAGTAGGATTGGCGCTTATGTGACTTGGTCACGCATGATCTCAAATGCATTAATGCACTCACTAGATATCTCAAATGGTTTGTCCTTCGAAAGGAGATTCGTCAAGGGGCACACAATCTTAGAGAAATCAGGTATGAATCAACGATAAAATCCAACATGCCCTAGGAATGATCTGATCTCTTTGACCAAGTTAGGCACAGGTAGCTTGGAAATCAGATATACCTTAACCTAGTCGACCTGGATACCTCTCTCAAAGACGAGGTGTCCAAGTACGATGCCCTCAAGGACCATGAAGTGGCTCGTTTCCCAGGTGAGAACCAAGTTCACTTCGATGCATCTTTTAAGGATCTGGATCAAATCTAGGAGGCATTCATCAAAAGATTCATTAAATACCATGAAGTCATCCATGAAGACCTCAAGGTAATTAGCTACCATATCTGAGAATATGGCTATAATGCACCGCTGAAAGGTGGCGGGTGCATTGCATAGCCCAAAAGGCATCCTATGGAACGTATACGTACCATAGGGGCAGGTAAAGGTGATCTTTTCTTGATCCTGGGGATGAATCGCCACTGATTATATCCGAAGTAACCATTCATGAAACAAAAAAATTGATTTCCCGCCAGTTTCTCGAGAATCTGGTTAATGAATGGAAGTGGGAAATGATCTTTCTTCGTAGAGGCATTCAATTTCCGATAGTCTATGCAAACTCTCTATGAATTCGCAATATGTGTTGGGATAGTCTCTCCAGATTCAATCGTAATCACGGTGAGCCCTACCTTCTTAGGCACAACTTGGATCAGGCTCACCCAGTGGCTGTCAGAGATCGGGCAAATGATACCAGCATCTAACTACTTGATGATCTCTTTCTTCACGACTTCCTACAGATTCAGATTGAGTCTTCTCTGCATCTCTTGAGATGGTCGTGAACCCTCTTCAGTGTAGATATAGTGTGTGCAATACGAGGGGCTTATACCAATCAAATCATCAAGAGTCCATCTAATGGCTCTTCGATGCTGCTGGAGAATAGAAATCAGCTTCGTTTCCTGATCAGATGTGAGTCAGGAGTTGATGATTACAGGAAACGTTTGATTGGAACCCAAGAAGACGTACTTCAGATGATCTGGGAGGGGCTTCAGTTCCATAACCTGCTTATCAGCAGCAAGTGGGGGTTCAAGGTGGGCCTCATAAGATAAAGTGGGAGCTACAGGTGAATTAGGATTAGCTCCGGGCTCCTCTATCTATGGGTCAAGATCTTCTTGAGGTTGAGGATCAAGGATAATCAGGTTTTCTTCTGTAATTGGGTCCTCAACCACAAAACTGATGTCACATACTTCTTCTATTGCCCTACAGTTTATTCCTTTTTAGGCCTTAAAGTTATCAATCTATAATGTCTTATTCTCAAATTTTAACTCGCTCTGGCCCTCTTCACAGTTGATGTTTACCCTAGCTGTGGCTAAGAATGGTTTCCCTAAGATGATCGGTGTGTTCCTCAAATTTTCAAGAGTATCCATATCTAAGACAATGAAGTCCACCGGGAAATAAAAATCTCGGATCCGTACTAGAACATCCTCAAGAATTCCTCTAGGTGACTTGATTGATCTGTCTGCTAACTGCAAGGTCACCTCAGTTGGTTTGAGCTCAGTTTCCTCAAAGTGGTCTAGTAGGAATGTAGGGATTAGGTTTATGGAGACTCCTAAATCTAATAATGCTCGATCAAATTCTAAATCACCGATCCTATAGGAGATCAAAGGGGTGCTAGGATCTTTTTCTTTTTACGGGAGTTTACTCAAAATGATTGAGCTGACTTGCTCAGATAAAATGATTGGACTCCCATCTTTATTTCGCGGCTTACACTTTGGTGTACATAAATCCTTCAGAAATCTCGCGTAAGTTGGTACGTGGCAGATCGCATCCATCAAGGGGATGTTTATCTAGACTTGCTCAAAGAGCTTGACTAGATCTTCCTCAAGTGCCATGGGTTTGGGTTTCCTCTTCCCTTTGGTCAAGGCCTTAGGAAATGGAACCTTTGTAGGTTCCTCTAGAATTGATTCAGGCTTAGGATCTGGGATAGGAGTGTCCTGGATAACTATCCTAGGGTTCAGATATGAACTACCAGGCGTCGGGTGGCTAGGATAAGGTGGATCCTCGGTTGATTTGCCACCACAGGTGGTAACAGAATTAAGACCCACCTAGTTTTGGTTCGGAGTTGGCAAAATAGGTGATTACTGCTGATATCCCAAATACAATGTCGAAGCCTCCATCCTATCGGGTGATGGAGCAGAAGGGGCCTAATAAACATAATGAGCTTGGCCCTGATTCGGGTTCATAATTCACCTCTGGTTTGGCACATTATTTGAATTCGGCGGAGGTTGAGATGGAAGTACACTAGGTTGGAGAGATCTCGCCATCTATGCGAGTTGATTTCGAACCTCTGTGATCTCGTCTTTCTGTTGTTTCTACATAGCCGCATTAGTCTTTTGGATGTCAACCAAGGTTTGTATAATCAAAGTCATGTGATCTTCCCTTGGTGGCCCGGATTGGTAATTTAGGTTAGGCCTAAGCTAAGTGGGCTGATATGGGTGCGAGGCCTGTGGTCAGAGTTGAAATTGAGATCTGGTGTTCTGATTATTTCCCGACCACGTGAAATTAGGATGATTACACCATCCAAGGTTGTAGGTATTGGAGAATGGATCATTCTGGATGGTGTGGAGATCCTCGCAGGTCTGAGGAACTCCAAAAAAGTTAGAGTGCGAGGGTTCAGAGCTCCCCCAACTAAAGTAGGTGGGTCCGGAGTGTCCTCCAAAATTGGGATCAGACAGGGGTGGATATGGATCCATCCCTTGGTGAGAGTGGTGGTAAATGTTATGCACGGCTTCCCTGCTTGAGGGCAGTTGCGTATGCGTGTTTTGCTGTGCAGCGGTGGCTCTCTACAAATGTCAAGTCAACTCATCCACCTTTTTCTCGATGAATGAGACCTTATCCAAGCGACTGGCCACCAACTCCAGATCGACAGATGCAAATAGGCCTCGAGTCTCATGCGCCCCCCGCATATTTGTCAACGCACGGGTGGTCGTCTGGTTGAACACACCCAACGATTCACTGTTTATGGAGTTCTCACACATGCTCTCGAGAATCTCACAAACTGTATCTTCATGTTGACCCACGATGCTTCCACCACAGGTTGCATTGACAAAGAGCTTGATATCCTCATGGAGCCCATGGTAAAATGACTGGACTTGTTCCCACTTAGGAACTCCATGATGGGGGCATTTTCTCATGAGATCGAAAAAGCGATCCCATGCTTATGAAGTGGTTCTCTCAGATTTTGTGAGAAGTGCGTGATTTGGTGCCTTAGAGCATTTGTCCGTCCAACGGGGAAGAATTTCTGTAAGAATTCAGTTTGGAGTTCCCCCCATGTGTTGATTGGACGGGTAAGACTCTGAAACCAATCAGCGGCTTTATCCATGAGAGAGAAGGAGAACATCTTCATGAGTAGGATGTCTCGATTTTGTATTGCAAGCCCAAAGGTCTAGGCCAGATGTTTCAGCTACTTGATGTGTTGGAAGGGATCTTCGAAGTTCAAGCCATGGAATTTAGGGATAGCATGGATCTTATTCGGCTTGAGTTCAACATCAGGCCCTCTAGTTGGGATTTGTACCATGGGCTCGATCTCCAATGCAGTAAGATTGTAGTGATCTCGCATCTGAGGATGCAGCGGTGGATTGATGTGTGCATGGAAAAGATCATTGAGGCGGTGTAGCTGATTCTGGAAATCGAGTTCTTCTTTGTGATTCTCCATGGATGTGTATGAAGGAGATCTGGGCTCAGAAGCAGATGAGTCAAAAGAGATATCAATCTGGTCGAATGGTAGCACAAACAAGTAGGTCGAGGCTTGGCCTCAACGAGAATGGACTGCTAATGGAGGTCTCAAGGGTGGTCTTAAGGACCTCCTACCAAACATGCACTACAGAGCCAGATAAGGGACAGAATGTGTAATTGACCCAATCGAGGCACCCGAAAATCTTTGGATGACTATGGAGGTTCGAGGCAGATGATACCTCTTGATCAGAAAGTCACTCACCCGAGAAATACTTAGGCAGCCGGGAAGGGAGAGCCCCGCAAAGATCCTTACACAATAGAGCATCCCTATGGGTTACAGGGTTTCCCCCACCCAACCTTTCTTATCACTGAGAATCCAAGTAGACTGGAATGAGCAACATAACCCTGTAAGCCTAACAATTTTAGTCCTAAATTATGGTGTTTTGAATTTCACTTGAACTTTAGAATTGATTGTGAATTGTGACCTAATGTGAAGGTTGGTTAACCCAAAAGGTGGGTCAACTTCACCTAACCTTCCCTAAAGTTTAGGATAAATTGGGTAATGAACCCAAAATCACCCTGAGTGGTTTGCAAGCGGGTTATTAAGTCTCGAGTTTTAAGGATTCATGTGAATGTTAGAGCCTTCTTTTAGAGTCCTCTTGATTAGATCAATTTAATCAAAGCTTGGGTGACACACAATGTGGGAAATCAATTTTAAATTAGGCAAGTATGTTTTCCTCAAACCCTAAAGTAGAAACCCTAATTTGCTCTTTTCCAGGTCCAATTATTTCCAAGTTTGGCACCTAAGGCTCAATCAAGAAGGTGAATAACCCTAGGCACCTTAAGTCCCTAGTAGGTGTAGATATTTGGATGGGGATGTCTAAATAAATCAAATCAGGCAACTCAAGTGATTAAGTCTAAGAAAGAATGCGAGTTGATCCTAATTTATTCTTCTTTTTAACTCCTTCCATAAATGAGGGGGTTAAGAAGAAGGAAGCGAGATTACTTGCCCCTGGAGTGGTTGTCATGTGACTAATCTTCTCCCGTGTACCTCGCATAATCACAACAAATCAGGTAAAGCAAGTTAGAATCAAATCAAAATTGTAACCAGTGAAATGAAACTACGCATTGCTCCCCGGCAACGACGTCGCAATGTTTATGTGAAATCGTCATTGTTTAAAAAATGCGTCGTAGTATAGTTGCCAAAATCACACAAAAGACTTAAATTTATAAAGCTCAAAATCAAATTGGAGTCCGAGGTCATTTACAAGAAGCAATTATGACAATTCAATTCACTAATCACAATATAAGAAATGATATGCAATTGAGATTAATAAAATGCTCAAGGTAATATTTCAATAAAGAAATAGAGAGTCAGTGCAAAAAAATTAGGTTAAAAATGGTGATTTGAATCACCAAATTAACCCTTAAGTTTAAGCTCACAAATTTCTCAAATAAATGAACAGTACTTCAACCACTTATCACAATTAAATATTTCCACAGCAAATCAAAACCAAACACCAGCAAGGATAAGACGTCAGTATAAGGCCTCAGACGCATTAACTCAAACCCTTAGAGAACCAATAGAAGCACAACAGCAAATCACCAACAAAGGTGCAAGGGCCTTAGAAGCCAAGTGTTGAGAGAGGGAAGACACGAATCCCAAAGCAGAGCAAAACCCATCCCCTTCTCTCTTATTCTCTTTCTCTTTTCTCAACTCAAACGGACCACACCCGGGCATCTGGGTAAACGGATCCACCACCCAAACTCGCAAGGCATGAGCACGGGCGAGGGCGTGGACAAGCACATGTGAACACGGGTGCGTTTGGGCATGGGTGTGTAGGGACCTCACCCCTATGCTCTCGGAGGCGATAAGCCTAGAGCATAAAATTCTCTTATATGCCTCCGTGAGTTACTGATTCCATGATGTGGGAATAAGGTCCCACTTCTTCTCTTCGCGGAGCAGCAGCCGATGTTGCCTCTAATTGAGGCCAATGAAGGCTCTGGCAGCTACAATTGAGGAACTGGGAGGGCTCCTAGATGTATTTCGCAATGCCTGGGGATGGCAGCGCTAAAGAACACAGCTGGGAGATGGCGGACGAAGCCGGAGAAGGAGGTGGCAGCAATGAAGCTCCAATGTTCACCTGAAATGCAAAGGAGGTGGCCTCTCGGCCTCATCAAAACAGCTTAGGAGGATCGCTTAGAAGAGGCGAGTGTGCTAGTGGTGGTGGTGTGAAGGTGTGTGAGTGCATGGTGATGGCGGAGAAGGTGCATGAAGGTGAGGGTGTTCGGCAGGGGCGTGGAGCGGTCAATAGCCCTAATAAGGTTAGGGCTTTTGATCGGGAGGATGTGACGATGCTTCTAGGAGCGATGGCGAGGCGGTTGACGCAGTGGAGAGGGCATGCAAGGTCGTCAGAGGTATACCGACACTAACGAAGGCGGAACATGCGTATGGGTGAGCGAACCTAAAGTCTAAAGGCATAAAGAGTATCAAGGGAAAAAGAGGAGTCAAAGAGGGGTAGTGGCGGACGAAGAGAGAGCGGAGGCGACGTCGACTATGATTGGCTGGCACCAGAGACAAAGACGCTCCGGAGATGAGGACGGCGACGAGGAAGGGGCCAGAGAGCTCCTCGCAGGTATGGCAAGGCATAGACTGAAGAGAGGAAGTGTTTCCCGTTGCCTATTGTACATGGCAGCAAGCAAGGAAGTCGGAGGAAGAGGCTCGTCGGAGACGAGCTCGGAGCTGGCCGGAGGTAGAGGAAGAAGGGGTTTTCTAGGCCAAAAACTCGCTAAGGAGCACGGCCTTGCGAGGGGGCTCCTTTTAAAGGCCTTAGAGCAAGCTCTAAGCATGGGAAAAAGCTCGAAGAGTTCAAGATTTTAGGGAAAAGAATCCCTAAAAATCTTGAGCTCACCTAAGCTTAGGAGCTTGATTTGGAGGTTGGTATGCGGTTTGGCAAATCGGGAAACTCCTCGCGGAACTTCCCTCCAAATTTGGAGGTGATTGGATCTGATTTGAGGAAGAAAAGCTCCCTCAATCTTCGCTATGGATGTGTTCCCACCGCCAATGGTGGTAGGGACTAAAGTAAAGAAAATGATGAGAAGTTAAGGGCCTTTTTGCAAATAATTCAAAACCTGCGGGGTGAATGTGAGAAATAGAGTTTTAAAGAGCTAAATTGCAAACTAGGTCAAGATGGACTCTGATTGAGCCCAAATTTTGGTAGAAGACACAAGAAATCTAGTGGTGAACTCAAATTTGAGTTTTGACCAAGTTTGATTGAAAATTTTGCATAGAAACCCAAATTAGGGTAGAATTCTATCTAAGACTCTATTCAAGGTAAAAATAGGTTCAAATGGTCAAACAAAGGGTACCAAACGTCTTAGAATATTTTTCTATGAATTTTAGGAGGTTTAGATGAATTCTATCCTAAACATAACTGACGTGCCTTCGTGCGTGTGTGTTAAGAGGTGTCGTTATAGTTGCACTTGATACGTCGGTTTTAAAAGAAGTAAACGGAGGTGAGTCCGAGTGTCGATCTCAGGGAGGCATGGAAATCGGATTTTGTTTACCACTTGTTGTCACGAAAAAGGCGGAGTTTTGCTTGCGAAAGAGACGGTTTTGAAAAGCGAGAGATAGAGAGAGAGTTTAGGGTTAGAAAGCTCTTGGTTTTGATCATGCACTTTAAATAGAAATTAAAATGGCAACTAAATGGAAAATAATTTCATTAAACATGCATTCATAGTTTATGATTTACAACATTAAATACATGCTTCAACAAAAGTAAGTGAAAGCTTAAAAGAGAGAGAGAGAGGTAGAGAGAGAGTGGAGAGCGACGAGGCAGTCACGGCGGTGGAGGAGGCTCCGTCAGCGGCTCGTCGTCTCCGGCGATTACAAGAGTGCCTAAGACTAGCTAGGAGAGGAGTGGAGTAGTTGCAAGTGGGAGAGGATGCCTTGAATGGTGGTAGAAGGGGGTTTAAATAGAGTTAAGGGCCTCCTAGAAGAAGAATGTGCTTTAGCGACATCCAGAACGTCGCTAAAACCGCTTCCAGATACGTCAGTGAAGGCCTTCTGCCGCCGGTCAGCCGCCCGCCCCCTCTCTCTCTCCAAGCGCGATCCGTGGATGATGAACGAGAGCTGTCCGATCGAAGATCGGACGGCTGAGATCCTCCTGCGCCCGTGCTGAGATCGCACTTCGGGCGCGCGTGCGCGCGTTTCCGCCCGGGGTGCGCGTGCACGTGGGCGCTCGGGCGCTGTCGTCGCGCCGCGTGGCGCAATCCTGACCGCCCGCTTCTGATCGGGCGGCTCAATTTCGCCGCGCCCTTCGCTCGCACTTGATTTCTGCTCCGCGCGATTCGAACGCGCGTCGCTGCGACGCGGGCGTGCGCGCTAACCGTTGCGCCACGCCCGGGCTTTGTCGCGGCGACCGCGGGCGAGCGCGCGGATCTCGGCCGTTCGATCGAAGATCAACGGCCGAGATTCGTTCTTGACTGGCTTGAGGGCGAGCGAGCGGCGGGGGCGGGGCGACGTGGCGCGTTCTGGGCCGTTGATCTCCAGATCAACGGTCATGTTTTCTTGGGCCCATTGTGGGAGCTCCGGATGTCTGATTTGGCTGATCTTGAGTCCGTTGGACTCCGTTCGTCGTCCTGAATCCATCCGTGCGGTCCGATTGCTCATCTGAGGCCTGCTTTGACAAATACTTTACACAAATGGCCATTAATACGGTTTATAAGAAATCTTGGTACTTGATGCATGCAACGCTCCTATTCTACTTTATGTTGTGCCTTTTATTCTAAAGATGGGCCATATTCAACCTAATTACTACCCCCTTGCGTGGTGTTATCAATAACCTCTTTAATTCAAGCAGGTCTGAACTTAGGGTTTTGTGTTATGATTTGGTTCTCGAAATGTGTGAAATCTCGTTTCTGTCTGTATGGACCTACTTATTAGACTTTAATGCTCATTTTACCTTCAATTTACCCCTAACAAACCCTGTGGTTATTCTGTGTTCATGATATGCTGTTAAATTTGCAAAATTAACCATGATTTCCTATTTTCTTCTCAGATCAGAAAATTATGGAATTATGACTCTCAGATAATTATGTGGGAGCATTTATCCATCAAACCTTACTAAAAGTGGCTAGTTAGGGCCTATGATGGTGTTCCTATCAGAAACCTAATGAATCTTTGAGTGAGATGAATACTAGGTTCACTCTTATAATAAACAACCTTAAAGCTTTAGGTAAGACCTTTATCAAGTGGGAGCTTCAAGGAAAGCTTCTTCGTTCCCTTGGACAGAAATGGGAACAAAATGTCACTACCATTGAAGAGGCAAATGAAGTAGAAGAGCTCAACATAAAGGATCTCTTAGGCAATCTCATGGCCTATGAGACGAAGATAAAGCAAAAGAAGAAGGGCACACCAAAGCTGAAGCCAAGGAAGATCCTTTCCTTCAAAGTCACTTCGCATAGTGAGGTAAGTTCCGATGACGAAGACCTTAGAATTTTATTTAAGAAAGTTTCCAAGTTTTGTAGGGCCTCAAAGAAGGAAAAGAAGGAAAAGAAGGAGAAGAAGGAGGAAGAATCACCAACTCGTTGCTATCATTGCAACAAGAAAGAGCATATTCGACCCAAATGCCCTCTTCTAAAGAAAGAAAAGAAGGAGAAGGAGAAGAAGTACAAGAAGAAATCATTCCAAGCTACTTGGGATGACTCGACCTCGGAGGAGGAGGAAGGAGAGGATCCCGAGAACAAAAACAAAGTTGCTTGCATGGGTTTCATGGCCATTACGAGTGATAGCGAGGATGAAGATGACAATTAGGAGGTAAGTTCTATTAATGAATTACAAGATGCATTTGATGAACTATATGAGCTTAGTAAGTCATTGAAAATAGAAAACAAGAGCATGAAAAAGAATCTTAGTTTTCTTAAATCTGAAAATGAAATATTAGAAATTAAAGTTAGAGATCTAGAAATTAGTCCTAGCAACTCTAACAAGGATGACTTGTTATTGGAAAATAATAACCTAATCAATGAAAATAGCAAATTTATTGAGAATACTAGCTTGAAAACTGAAATCTTTAGTTTAAAATTTATGATATATATTGTGGAAAAAGAACTTGCATGTCTTAGGGAAACTTCTAATTGTTTAATGAATAAATTAGATAATTTCTCTAATGAAAGAGTTAGCACTAGTCATAAGGTTAAGAAAGGATCTCCATCAAGGAAACCAACTAACAAATCTAGATCCAAATTAACTTGGATACCGAAGAGAGAACTTGACTCTTGTTTTGTAGGTTGCAAAGATTTCAACATAAAGGAATGGACCTACAAGTTGAAAGATGGTCAACTCGAATTGGGAGGACTAAGGAGTAGACCAAAGAGGAAGATAAGAAGACCAACGAGACGACCGGCGGGTGATTGAATCGTCTTACGTCAACTGCTCGATTAGAGATTCACTCCAATGCCTGGACCTCCAAGTAAGGATTGGAGCCCCATCTATTTTGGCATCAATCTCCATTTGGGCCATGCTATTGGCCTTGGAAAGTGAGGTAAATTCCTTACCCTATCTTTTTATTAATAGCATTTAGATAGGGGGAATTAAAATTTAATAAAGCTATATGTCAATCATTAAGGGGGAGAAAGATTTCCTTCTTTTAGATAAGGGGAGATCTTAAAAATATAACTATATTTCCATTAGAAAGGGGGAGTTAAAGGGGGAGAATTCTATTATTGTCAAAAAAAGAGGAATTAAACCAAAATTAGAAGAGCATGTTTTAAGGGGGAGCATAGGATAAAATAACTAAAATCAATCAAACCCTTTTGATAATGTCAAAAGGGGGGAGAATTTTTTTATTAATATTTGTGGTTTTGTCATCATCAAAAATGGGGAGATTGTGGGTGCAAGGGCACCACGATCATTGATTTTGATGATAACAAAACACTTGTGATTTAACATTTGCATTTAAGTTTATAAGTTTTAGAATAAATGAAAATGGGTACAAGTGTGAAGGAGTTCAAGCTCACGTCCATAGTGGATTGGAGGAGCTTGAATGAGGAGAAGGAGCTTCACTTAAAGTGAGAGCTTGAAAAGGGAAGGAGATGAAGAATAGGATAGAAACATTCTTTCTTGTATTTTGTATTTATCTATCTTATACTTTACTCTTTTATTCTTTAGATTCTTGTAAAAAGCTCAAAGTACCCTACCTTAGTCCTAGAAAACCTTACACCTTACTAGGTGTCACGACCCGATCCCAGATTCCTACAGGACCCGAGATCGGCTCGCCTCGACTAATCCCAAGACACAGTCGTTCAACGAGAAATAACAAAAAGTAGAAAATATTTCCACAACCACACATGCAATATAACTAAGCAAAAAATAAATAAGTCGACAGTAAAGAAAATAGAATGAAATGTCTCACAATATTACATTCCATCACAACTACAACAGCGGAAAGTAAACTGAAAACATAACAGAAACAGTAATACATGCTAGAGTATTCACTACAACAACAGAAGCTCAAAAACAAGAGAAAGGGAACAATAGCTAAGGTTGGGCTCGACTGGGCCCAGCTCCCTCTGCAGCCGGTGGTGCTGGTTGCTCAACTCCCTAACCTAAACAAGATTATAAAATCCGTAGTCAACCAATGCTGAGTAGAGTGGTGGCTAAGCCATTTATATGCAATTAACATAAGACAAGCAACTAATTAATTATTCAATTTCATTTAGCTCAACTAAGTAGTTCTGATTTGTTTATTCTCTTAAGAATCTGGTCATTTATTGGTCTTGGCTGTCCCTGAAGGGAATGATCTTGATTGCTGTCTTTCCTATGATGTAGGATGTACACGTGGTGCTCACCTGACCGAGAAAGTCTTCCGTGGTAGTCCTACACCTGGTCAACCACCCCGAGGTCACAGTCACGACATAGCGATGACTACGGCACGAGCGATAAATGCATGGGTAGCTACCCCACACTGGCACACGGTCAGTCATTTCCGCTAGCGGGTATGCCTAAAAGTACAACACGGAACAGCACAGGGCCTTGCCCTCTTAGAACAGGGGTCTTACCCCTCAGAACAGAACAGGGGTCTCGCCCCTCCACAGTCCGCGTACGCTCGTCCAACTATCCCGGTTTACCCAGTGGGCCTAACAAGAGTCGGTGTAGGGTGGCTAGTCCTAACCTAATGCCCCGTGGGGCGGCTAGCTCCCTCCCTACACTAAGTAGCTCACCTCGGTACCACGTACACGAGGCCAAGTAAGAGTCGACATAGAGTGGCCAAACCCACCCCGAGTCTCAACCCAAAGGGCGACAAGCTCCCCTCTACTCTAAGTAGCTCACCTTAGTACCACGTACACGAGGCTAAGCAGGAGTCAACGTAGAGTGGCCAAACCCACCCCAAGTCTCAACCTAAGGGGCAACAAGCTCCCCTCTACTCTAAAGGAACAATTGCTCTCCTTGGTACTATGTACACAAAGGCCAGCTCACTTCCCGTCTACTTACAAGGTTCGTTTCGTATACTGGAGTTCTTCTCCTAATTCCTCGTAGGGTTCATACTTGTATTCCTTTCATTCCATTTCTCAACATTCAAATCTCACTGTTCACGTCGCAGGTTTCATTTTTATAATAGGAAGCTCATGTTTTAATAACTGAGAAAGAATCACATCAAGTAATTAATACACTTGCTAGCAATTAGGGTTTAACATGCATCTCAAAGTAAATAGTGTAGTTCAAGCAATATTCATTTTCTTCTGCCCTAAGGTTCATTTCACATCCTAAGTTTCAATCAAGTTATTCTAAACATGCACTTTATTTATTTAAATATTAATATTAAAGTAAGCCACTCTACCAGGAAACACGGGAGGAATGGGAGTTAGAACCGCAGGTCCTGTCATCTCCGCGGGTCCCGAACACACTACAGGCTGGAGACCTATACCAGTGACTAAGTCACATCAAACGAGTTCAAAGTAGTATATAATTGACATTAATACGTAGAGAAACTCAAGCAGGAAATAATGGTATTTTGTTTACGTAAATCCAACTTCGTTTGGGCTCTAAACGGGACAAAAATGTGCTTACTGTCTAAAATCAGACGTCTAGGGCTAGATCCAGACATCTTAAACGATCTCAGAACCTCACCTTGCTTCCCTGTGTTGCTGGCGAATGTCTGGAACCCCTTTACAGTCGTTCTGGGTCTTTTTAGATGTCTATCAGTGCACCCAAACATCTGATAGGTCTATCAGATGTCTGTGGAGACGTCCAGACGTCCTATAGCACCTCAAAGAGCATGCTTGCTCACCTTCCCAAGGCCTGTACCTACACATGCGTTCGAAATCTTAAAACGACAATACATAGCGCTAACATACTTCACATATGCGCATGTAGGACGCATACCTCGACACTTTGAGTAATTTCATACATCCGGCTTCAACTCTGGACGTCCGCTGCTGCTCCAGACGTCTGGTAGATGCTCTAGACACCTGATACTGGAAAAGTCTAGTATGCAGAACTCCTCGCGAGCCTCCACCTGCAGCGCCCGCAGCAGCTGCAGGAGGTCGAGAAACTCTTCTCCACGAGCTCCTCCTCCTCGTGCACATCCTCGTCTCCTCCTGCACGAGCTCCCGTAGCTCCTCCGACCGCGGTTCCTCCCCTCGCAACTCCGAGTGCTTGCTACTGCACCCGCAGCAAGGGCGCTCCTCGCGCGTGACCTCTCCTGCTCGAGCTCCTCCGACTGTGCACGCTCAAGCTCCCCTGAGCTCTCTCTTCTCCCTTCCACGCCCTCCCTCTTCCTTGCTCACACTCTCTCCCTCTCTTCTTCTCCTCCTCTCGCTAGCTCCTCTCCTCCACGTGTGGTTGCAAGCGGGGACGGAAAGGCAGCTGGTGCTCGCCAGTAGCAAGGGAAGGAGGTGGAGGTGGTGGTAAGGGGGTGAAGGTGAAGAGGGGTGGCATGGGGTTTAAGTAGAGGGAGGTTAGGGTTTTTGGGGAGGAAAGGGGTGGTGAGTGTGTGTGCGTGAGTGTGTGCTTGGGTGAGTGTGGTAAGGGAGAAGAGAAAGAGGGAAAAATTGTGGAAACTTCCCCGCCATCCTCTCTTCTTCCCGTAAAGCCCACAAACTCAACTCAAAGGGTCAAAATTTTCGCTCACGCCCCTAACTTTTCGGAGAAACTCCAAACTATCCTTCAAAAGGGTTATTTCACTAGAACACTTAGATAAACACTTAGATAGATCAAAAAACCAAAATAAGCTTCAAACTGCATGATCAAACGTTCAATCTAGACCTCAAACGTTTGATCTTATACTTTAAGGCGTCTGACCTTTTGTCCAGACATCCGAACACTTAAGCTGGACTTAGTATGTTCTGTCAATTACTTTCAGACGACCAGCCCATAGTCCAGACATCTAAAGACCTTTCCAGACATCCAACTAGAGGACCGTTGGCTTGTCGCACATAATCTTAGAACACTAACTCTTAATCAGCTTACATTCACTTTCAAGCATTCGTAGAACATCCTAGACGTTTGATAAATAGATGATAAGCTAAAATCTAACAAAAATCACCTTTTCTCAAACCTAATAGCCGTTTAAGCCTCGGGAAATCAATTCTCGCAGAAGATTACATCTCTAGACGTCTAGATACTATGCCAAACGACCGACCTATCGTCTGACCAACATCTTCTAAAACCCTGTTTCGATCTTATCAAAATAGAAAGCAATCCATCTTTATATTAGACTTTTGATTAGATGCCCAGACAACTTAAAACACTCTGTTAGACGTCCGTCTATATCCAACCCAGTCCAGGAACATCAACCTTTATAGAGTAGACGTTCGACCATCAGGTTAGACAATGACCCAGACGTCTAACCATAAAACCAGATGTCTGATAACCCTGTCAGAATCATAAATGACCTTGATTTCGGTGGGATTTTGGACCACTCTCTTGAGCCTTGTTCCCAACAGCTATAAGAGGCTTCCAAGACCTTCCAAAGCCTTCTTAGGTCCTTTATAAATAGAGGAGCACCATTCCTAAGCAAAACAAACCAAGAGAAATTACTTCCACTCATATTGTGTTCAAAAGAAGAAAGGAATTACCTAGAAGTGTTGTAACTCTCCAAATCTTTGTCCATACTCTTGAGAGCATCATCTTCGTTGCACACCCTTTCTCCCGTCTTTGCATACGAGAGCATCGTTCATGCCCTTGCATGGTTCACACACTTCGTGTCACTAGCCAACGCACTTCCATCAGAGAGAGGTTTCTATTGCCTATAGTAGCTAGGTTTATTACTTGCTTTGTAGCTCTATAAGATATATTATAATTGTCTTTGTTTGGGTATTCGCTTTGCGAATTCCCATCTCCCTCGTGACACAAAATACTCCTCGTGAAGGTGAGGGGTTTGAGATACGCTACCCTCGTACATAGTAGCGTAGTTGTAAGAGGTTAAGTCACCCTCGTTTAAGTGACTTGGTTAGTAGATTTGATCAACTAGGTTAATCAGGAAATCGTAAACCAAGAGGTTTAGGTGGTGATTTTTACCCGGATTTGGGTTTCCACCTAAAAATCCTTGTGTGCTTGTGAGATTGGTTATTTTGTAATTTTGATATTTTATTCCGCATTATTTCATTTATCACGCTTGATCTTACCCCCCTCCGTATAGGGAATTACACTCTCCTCCTCCTCTGGTGTCATCTTCCTCCTCTAAAAAGCTCCCTCTTCCCAAGATTCCCAAACTCCCACTGTCGACACTACAACAAAATTGATAATTAGTGATAATAAACATAGTGACACATAATAGCTGTCACTCTTAAGTAGATTTAGTAACAAATATATAATATTTATCGCAACATTAATTTGTTAAGTATCAATTATCTTTAGTAACAAAATCATTTGCCACTATTGAAACCTATTTAATGACAAATGTAAATAATTGCCACTAAAATAATTTGTCGAATGATAGTTACTTTTAGTGACAAATATATTTGTCACTGTTAGTATAATTTAGCGACAAAAATATAAATCTTCTGCACATTAATTTTGTAATTGATGATTAATTTTAGCAACATACATAATTGTCACTATTACTTTAATTCAATCATATAATATATAAAAGTAATTACATCATTTGTTAATTAAGAAATAATTTTGGTAAAAAATTAGTATATTGCTATCATAACAAATTTACCAACATAAATCTTGTCACTATATTAATACAATCAAATACAAGATTATCAGCTTTATTTGGATATCAATCAATTTTATAAATTTGGTTTTCATAATAAATTCTCAACATTTTTTTAAAAGGATAATCTAGTTGCTCTCATGGATTTGTATGTTGTGAATTAGAAACTTGTACGTTGATTATATTACTGTCAAATGATTATTATCCAAGAATGTATTTTAAAAGTTCTCATCATTGTTAGAATAAGCTAATAATAATATAGAATAATGAAGGTAATTAAGTATCAATTTATTTTCCTCATTTTCTTTATTAGATAAAAATAAATAATTATTTTTAATTTAGAGCATTAATTTGTTTCCCTTTCAAAAACATGTATGATCTTATAAACAATTACATAAAAAAAGGAGAAAAATAAAAATTGAATTCCCTCTTTAAAAAAAAAAATCCCTCATCGATTCTACTCCTTATTAGCATCCCAACTTAATTTTCCTACCAAAAATAAAATAAAAAGAAAAGGGATCATGCACCCACCTTAGACATTGTTTGTTTGCAGGGATACTATTGTGAGATAATCTTGAGATTATAGTTGTTTTGTGTTTACTTACATTTTTAGGTCAAATAAGAGATTGAAGAAATTAATTCTATGTTTGATTAGTTAAAATATTTGTTGATGGGATAATGTGGAGAATGCTCAATTCTGAAAGGGATAAAATTGAGGGAATATACAATTCCACTCCTCGCACCAAATTGAACAATTCTGAATTAGTAAACTCAATCATGAAATGACTCACTTGGGATTATGGAAGACAAACGGACGTAGAGTCCAATCCCGTGAAACAAAGGGGACTTTAATCCCTGCTCCAATACTCCCCTGCATCCCTACCCACCCCTTCCCCACCTGCCCGCAGCACCCAATCCAAATCCACAATCCTTCTACCCGTCTGGTCCTTGCCGACCGCCGAGCATACGTCTCCTAAATCGGTCCTCTGCCCACCCGAATGCAAGAGAGCAGCAGAGATTAGCCGTGGGGTTAGTGCGACGGCGAAGGTGGGGAGGAAGAAGGGGGCGACGACGTTCACGATCGACTGCTCAAAGCCAGTGGAGGACAAGATCATGGACATCGCCTCCCTCGAGAAGGTCCTACAGGAGCACATCAAGGTCAACGGCGGGAAGCCCGGCGCCCTTGGCGACTCCGTCACCATCACCCGCGACAAGACCAAGATCACCGTCACCTCCGACGGCCCCTTCTCCGAAAGGTTCCCCCTTTTATTTCTGCACTTAAAAAGGATGCCATCTTTTTAGCTCAAAGCATGCACATTTGTTGTGCAAAGCATGATGACATGATGCTATGACCTAAAGATGAGTTTTTTTTTGTGATATTTTAATCCTAGTCGATCTGCTTATTTCTTCTTTCGTGGAAAAATTGTTTTTTTGGTGATTATATTTGCTTTGTTGTAAGTAAGAAGCCGCATTGGTTGATTGAATTGGTTGGCCTTGACGTTGAAACAAGATTTGGAATCCACCACCAGCTATGTTTTAGGGATACAAAAGGTTTGGAATTCGTGGTGGATCTGATATGCTAATTGGATTGAGATGCATTCTTAAAGCTCTCATTCAAATGACTTCTGGGTAGAGTTGTCTTTGAGCTACTACTCAATTTGATTGATGATTCTGACATGATACGTGCTAATGGGTGGTTAGATTGCCTCTTCTTTCGACTGCAAGAGAAGGGTTAAGCCTCTACAGTTCTTGTTCTTGTTCTGGGGGAATATATATTTTTGCCCAGAGATACTAGCCGGAGTTGCTTGTGTTACTCTTGGTTTTCCTACTTTGGCTAACTTAAGTGTTACAATGAAGTCCATGCATTCTGGAGTACTTTTGGTTGGTACTGCACATTGTAATGGTGAGCGAGAAATTACATGAATCATGATTATATCTAATTTGACCAATGATCTCACATCTAAGACATGATAGATTCTCACACCTGGTTATATTGCCTCCTCTTTTGGTTGCAAGAGGGAGGTTTAGACCGAACCTCTATACTTGCTGGTCTTGTTCTGGGGGCATATGTATTTTTTTCCAGAGATACTAGTCAGAGTTACTTATGTTACTCTTGGTTTTCTTACTCTTATGAACTTAACTGAATACATCACAAAGTACTTCACTTAATATTGCAAATTTTGATGATGAGGATAAAATCACATGAATCATGATATGCTCCAATATCTGACTTGATCCCATATCTAAGACACATTTGTTTATATTGGCTCTTCTTTCGGCTGCAAGAGGGAGGGTTAGACTAAGCCTCTGCACTTGTTTGTCTTGTTCTGGGGGCATGCATATTTTTGGCCAGCGATACTAGCCGAAGCTACTTGTGTTACTCTTAGTTTTCTTACTCTGGTAAATTTTCCTGTTATAACAAAAGGCCATTTATCACCTAGTATTTCCTTTACTATTTCTAATTGTAACTACAAGGGTAGAACCACAAAAACGGTGAGATGATTACATATCAGATTTGGCTGGTGACTCGTATTGAGGACACAATACACACTCCCACTTGGTCATATTGCACCTTCTTTCGGCTACAAGAGAGAGGGTTATGCTGAGCCTCTATACTTGTTGGTCTTGTTCTGGGGGCATACATATTCTTTGCCAAAGATACTAGCCAAAGTGGCTTGTGTTACTCTTTGCTTTGCTACTCTAGTAAACTGTTATGTTATAATAAAAGTCAATACATGACCTAGTATTTCCCTTACTGTTGCAAATTGTAATTATGAGGGTAAAATTGCAAAAAATGTGAGATGATTCCAAATCTGATTTGACTGTGATTTGTATCTAAGACACAATATACACTCCCACTTGGTCATATTGCCTCTTGTTTTAGCTACAAGAGAGAGGGTTATACTAAAACTCTGTACTTGTTGGTCTTGTTCTGGGGGCATACATATTTTTTGCCAGAGATACTAGCTAGAGTTTCATGTGTTACTCTTGGTTTTCCTACTCTAGCAAACATTTTCTTGTAAAAGGACCATACAATATGGATGGAGTATTTCCTTTAGTATTGCAAATAGTAATTTTGAGGGCAAAATCACAAGAATAATGTTATGATCCTCAAAGCTCAATTAAGACCAAATCAGGCTTCATAAATGCCATAACCACTGAAGTCATAATTCAAGGTCCAAACCATTATGAGTGCTATAAATTGAAGGTTGGTCTGGAAGAATCACGCACCTTTACACCAATCATTATCCTATTGACTCGAGCAACAGCTGGCTTTGATGTTCTTAATATTTTATTTAGAAATTACTATTCGTAATATTTAATAGATTTAAATATAACTCACTTTAATATTGGAATTCATCTACATTACAGTTTTATTGAGATGAAGAAGAAAATATGGATATGTATATATATTCATATTGAAAAATTCAAAAATTGATGTTACAAAAATGCCAGGCCTGAGTGTTGGCTGAATATCCATATTCCTTTTCATCATGTGACCACATATAATTACTTGGCCTAGTAAACAGATTTTTAAAAGGTTGATTCTAGGATAGGGATTGGGACATAAGGTCTAGGGATGGGGGAAATTTTCAAGTTGAGGGAGGGGGGGGAGGAGGTTTGTGGGAGGAGAGTTTATTTGAACATGCCTCACTCACCCAAAAGCTATACTATGGATTCAATAAGATGCATGTTCTCTGCCTCGGCTTCATTACCCCAAGACATCCATTGCCCATAGCTTCATCGACTCTAATCATCTTGCCAATGCTGACCTCCCATGACTACATCATTGGGTTGCTTGATCCAAGACAACCTCTTGTTTTCCTAAATGTTTAAGTTTAAACATCTAGAATATAATTGCAGCTCACTTTTTCATAACTAACATTGTCATTGCTAACCTCTGTGTTCAATACTGAAATCCAGGTATACTGCCTCTTCTTTTGGTTGCAATAGAGGGTGATGCTGAGCTTCTCCACTTCTTGGCCTTGTTCTGGGGCATATACATTATTGTCCAGACATACTAACCAGAATTAGATTTGTTATGCTCGAGTTTTCTACTCTAGTAGATTTTATTGTTACAATAGAAGACCATATATCATGGACTATTTAATTTAGCATTGCAAATAGTAATGATGAGGGTGAAAACACAAGATTTATGAAGCTCTATTAAAGCCAAATCAGGATTCATAATGGTTGGAATTACTGAGGTGCTACCTTGGACATTGCAATCCTTAAAAGATTTCGGTCTGAATTCATGAGTGGCATATAGGATGGAAATCTTGGAGGTTATTCTAGCCTCTAGTGGAGGGGTAGATGCTCATGGTGTTGGGAGATCTCCCCAAAAAATTTGTACAAGGAGAAACGATCAGCCTCCCCCATGGTGATATTTATACTTTAGTTTCTATGAGATGCACAATGTGCTGTCCTCGGCCATAGCTTCCATCTGTACGGTAGTGGTTAGCTTCTATGACCTGTCACCTCGAGAAATCCATGGCCCATAGCTTCTTCCACTTCAGTCATCTCACCAGTGTCGGCCTTTCATGATTGCATTGCCTGGCTGAATGATCCTAGGCAAGGTCTTGTAGCAAGGTGAAGGTTGAAGCAGAGATAGAAAGTGGAGGGTTTTCTGGCAGCAATATTGGAGTGATAGATGGAGTTGGTAAGGCAGCCAAGTTTATATGTTGACAAGGAAGAAAGAGCATATGTGTGAGTTACCATCTATCTTGTGTTGACCCTCCCTTACTTGAGGTTCCCCCTGGAATCTGGCTTTGTCTTTACTGTGTAAGGAAAAAGTTGGATCTAAGGATTTACTCCATATCTGAAGGAATTGATTCTATTTGGGATTCTAAATTTTGCTGAAGTATCACATGATTCTGGTTTGCAAAAAGAGAAGCAGTACCTAGTTAAGTATGCAGGACTTGCTCATGTTCATAATTGTTGGGTTTCAAAGAAAAGCTCTTTCTGAAGCTCGTGAACTGGTTTCCAAATATAATGAAAGATGGCAGAATGATAAGAATGAATTGTGGAGGCAAGAATGGTGTAAGCCTCAGTGTTTGCTGCAGAAGAGACTAATAATGCCTCCAGAGTTGATTGATGAGTACTTTTATTGTGATGGTATTGCTGCTTTGCCATAGTGCTATTATGAGTGGTTTATCAAATGGACAGGCTTAGGTTATGAACATGCAACATGGGAGTTGGAGAACTCTTCATTTTTTAATACCCATGAGGCCGAGACGCTTATAAAGGAGTATGAAGCTCGCCGTAATGCAGCAAAGGAAGCCTATGACCCCGCAAAATCTGACAAGGTCAAACAGATAAGGAAAAAGTAATTTATTAAGCTGTCAACTTTGCCTGATGGATTTCCAGTTGGATTTGACATCAATTATTTGAATTCTATTAACAAACTTCATGAGTGTTGGCACAAAAAAAAAAACATAGAACATATAATTTTTTTTTTCACCAATAAGTAACATGTCATACATAACATAATAAGAATAGATACATAATATAAAGTGGGTACATGCATCAGGTTATTTACTAATCTAATAGAAATTTTTGTACATGAAAAACTGGATATTGCACAGATTGTATATCCTTTTTTACCAGAAAACTTTTTTTTTAGAGTAAGTGGTAAACATTGAGTAATATGGTATGGAATCCAAGTTCTCTTCAATGTGAACATTGGATGAGCTTCATAATTTCTTAACCCATTCGAGTTGGTTATAGTTATTATTATGTCTTATTCAAGACATTAATTTCATGTTCATCTCTGAGTTAAAATTGTTTCATCTCTACCTTCAGGTACTTTATTTTGTTCCTTTTCAAAAAAAAATCTCTACCTTCATTTACTTTATTTTATTGAAGATAGATTTAAAGAACGCATAAGAGTAATTATTGGTCTTTAGATTTTGTTAATAGATTCTTTATATTTTAGTTCTTACATCCCCTGACCTCCCTTTATTACACTGCATATATGTCTAGCGATAAAATCTGCCATCTCTACTTCATTTCATATCTTACGTTTGAGGAAGATCATGGTTGCCAACAGCAGACCTAATTTGCAAACAAGACCAGAGATGATTGGGATTGACCATCAGGCTCTCGTATTGCTCCATTAGTTGGCACTTGGTCATAGATCATATCAAGCCTACTGACCGGAGGTTGTTAGACTAGTTCCCTGCTTCTAGACCTTAAGAAGCACAAATGGCTTGTCTATGATGTGATCCCTTGGAGTATGCAAAAATCAAAGCTCTATGCTTATATAGTTAGAGATACAATATGAGGTATGCACACCCATTTAGCTATATTATGGTCACATTATACATTTTTTACAGTGAAATGGAGTTTTATTATTCATAATTGGAATTATAATACTAGCTACAACTATAATGAGTATTGGGGTTTTTTTTCTTTTTTTATTTTATACTTAATTTTCCAATGAAACAGTTGTGCCAAAAAAAATTAACAGGTGGGACAAAAAGATTAATCTTATTGATTTAAATAACTATTTTTTTATTTGTTGGCTTAGCATTGATGAGAATTCCTTTCGAACATTATTCTATGGCAGTTGATGATCTTTCAACTTGGGAGCTTTTTTCCACCACACTTTTGAAATGGAGGAGGTCATAGTGTAGGTATTTTTATATCTAGCGTGACCATTTAACTTTTTGCTTTGTTATCTTAAGGATGGAAATAGAGTTTCTAGTTTGTTCTTTTTCTTAGTTATATGCATTTTGAAATCATTTTAGATAATCTTATCTACATCATGGTAATTCTGGCACTCACCTTTTGGCCTAATTCATTTTGAGACTCTATTAATGACTCCTCATCCATGATAATTTGTCATACTACTACCATAAGATACCAATTAGCTCTTGTTGGATTGGAGAGAGAATGACAGAGAAAAACAATGTGGTTAGAGAGCTATTGATAGAAATTTTTTTGAATGGTTGTGTTGTCACATGGTGCTTGCCAGGACTTGGTGGTGGCTATTGTGTTCCTGTTCTAAGGAGAAGGATCGATGAGAGTGTGGGCTTTAGATATGCTGTGTTTGAAGGTCAGCAGGCATATGATGTGGAGCTATTGGTGACTTGGTTGGTTCTACTTTGTTTGAGATCTCACTTCATTGTTGATTATCACTTTTGTACCCGGAAATGTCATTGTTACATAAACTTTTTTGTTTTGCTTTTTTTTTTTTACCACTAGTTCCCTTGTAATAGAATTTGCTGATTTTTGTAATGTAGTTAAGGGGTTTTTATTTGGGATCTCACTTTCATTTGATCAACCTTATTTGTATCATAATCATGTGGGTTATCATTTTCTAAAATTTCATTTAACTATAAATATTTTTTCTATTGATCATTCTCAAGTGAAAAGTGATGTACGTTTAATATCGAAAGTATGTTAACATAGTGTTACGGTATAATGACAAAAAAATTGTTGTGCTTCATCAAACAAATATATAATAATTACAAAATGATTGTAACAACAAAATTTGCGACATTTATGTAAATATCATAATGGTAGAACAATATATTAGAATCGTCTCATAGATTACATTCGCAAATTACTTTTACTTAAAATTATTCTCTTTGCCTTACCAACTCCATATGCTCTTTCTTCCCTGGCAGCATATAAACTTGGATGCCTTACCAACTCCATCTATCACTCCTCCAACATTACTGCTAGAAAACCCTCCAACTTTCTATCTCTGCTTCAACCTTCACCTTGTTACAAGATGTTGCCTAGGATCATTCAGTCAGGCAATGCATTCATGAAAGGCCAGCACTGCTGAGATGACTGAAGTGGAAGAAGCTATGGGCCATGGATTTCTCAAGGTGACAGGTCATAGAAGCTAACCACTACCATATAGATGGAAGCTATAGCCAAGGACAACACATTGTGCATCTCATAGAAACTAAAGTATAAATATCACTGTGTCATCGACCAATCTCCCAAAAATTCACTGTGTAACTGATGCGTGAGGCTAATCGTTACTCCCATGTACAAATTTTTCATGGAGGTCTCACAATACCACAAGCACCTACCCCTCCACTAGAGGCTAAAATAACATCCAAGATTTCCATCTTATATACCACTCATGAATTGAGACCCAAATCTTTTAAGGATTGCAATGTCCAAGGTAGCACCTCAATAATTCCAACCATTATGAAGCCTGATTTGGCCTTTATAGAGCTTCATAAATCTTGTGTTTTCACCCTCATCATTACTATTTGCAATGCTAAATTAAATAGTCCAAGATATATGGTCTTCTATTGTAACAGTAAAATCTACTAGAAGTAGAAAACTCAAGCATAACAAATCTAGTTCTGGTTAGTATGTCTGCACAATAATGTATATGCCTCAGAATAAGGTCGAGAAGCAGAGAAGCTCAGCATCACCCTCTATTGCAACCAAAAGAAGAGGCAATATACCTAGATTTTAGTATTGTGCACAGAGGTTAGCAATGACACTGTGTTAGTTATGAAAAAGAGAGTTGCAATTATATTCTAGATGTTTAAAATTAAACATTCAGGAAAACAAGAGGTTGTATTTGATCAAGCAACCCAATGATGCAATCATGGGAGGTCAGCATTTGCAAGATGATTAGAGTCGATAAAGCTACGGGCAATGGATCTCTTGGGGTAATGGAAGCTGAGGTAGAGAACATGCATCTTATTGAATCCATAGTATAGCTTTTGGGTGAGTGAGGCACGTTCAAATAAACTTTCCTCACCCAAACCTCCACAACCCCCCCTCCCCTCCCCCGTTGTCACCCAAAATTTGAAAATTTCCCCCATCTCTAGACCTCAAGTTCCAATCCCTCTCCTAGAATCAACCTTTTAAAAATCTATTTACTAGGCCAAGTAATCGAATGTGGTCACATGATCAAAAGAAATATGGATATTCAACCAACACTCAGGTTGTGCATTTTTATAACAACAATTTTGAATTTTCCAATATGAATATATATACATATCTATATTTTCTTCTTCATCTCGATAAAACTTGTAATGCAGATGAATTCACATATTAAAGTGAGTTAATTAAATATTATGAATAGTAATTACTAAATAAAATATTAAGAACATCAAAATCAATTGTTGCTCGAGTTAATAGCATAATGATTGCAATAAAGGTGCTTGATTCTTCCAGACCAACCTCCAATTCATAACACTCATAATGGTTTGGACCCTAAACTATGACTTTAGTGGTTATGGCATTTATGTAGCTTGATTTGGTCTTAATTGAGCTTTGAGGATCATAGCATTATTCTTGTGATTTTGCCCTCATAATTACTATTTGCAATACTAAAGGAAATACTCCATCCATATTATATGGTCCTTTTACAAGAAAAAGTCTACCAGAGTAGGAAAACCAAGAGTAGCACATGAAACTCTAACTAGTATGTCTGGCAAAAAATATGTATAACCCCAGAACAAGACCAACAAGTACAGAGTTTATGGAATCAAATATGGAATCATGATATGAAAAATATGCATTTTGTTAAATATGAGAATTAAGTCATTGAGACGTGTATCTTTGCAATCGCTTTTGAAATTTATAACTTAGATAGGATGAATATCTATGGTCGTCTAAGGAGGTCAATTTGTTAGTCAAATAGTTCTCTCTCTCACCTACTCAAATTGACACTTGTATTTTTTTATATTTTTTATTTTATTATTTTGAGGGTTTTGAAATATCAGGCAATAGAAATGCGAATACATGAAAGAAAATTACACCTAAAGACTAGAGCCTAAGTGACAAAATGATCTTCTCTCTAAGCTCACCCTAGGTATATGGAGACCTAGGATAATCAGAGAGAGTGTATGCACTAAGAGATAAAAGAAAACAGCTTGGAACTAATTAACACATCAAATCAAAAGGCAACTTGCTTTTTGTATTGCTAATAAAATAAAGTCACATGTAGAGGAATGTTTCTACAAAATCAAGACAATAGCTAATACAAAAAAAAAAAAAGATAGGAGATAAAAGTCCTCCCGATGAAGCTTGGAGTGATCTTTGCTCCAAGCTCGGTAGTGTAATTTCTTAGACAGAGGGTGTGAGATCAAGCATGATACGAAAGTAATACGGAAATAATATAACAATCAAATAAAATGCAATCTCACAAGTGCACAAAGTATGTTTAGGTGGAAACCCAAACATGGGTAAAAATCACCACCTAAGCTTCTCGACTTAGGATTTTCCAATCGATAGAGTCGATCAAATCCACTAATCGAGTTACTTAAATGAGGGTGGCTCAACCTCAATACAATCATGCTACTTTGAACAAGGGTTGCATACCTCAAAACCCCTCCTCTTCACGAGTATTTTGTCTCTCGAAGAAAATGGGAATTCGCAAACTGAATACCCAACCACAAAAGAAAATTACAAATATCCTATAGAGCCCAAAATAGGTGAAGATCTAACTAGCTCCTATAGACAAAAAGACACTTCCCTAAGATGGAAGTCGGAGTGTGTAAACCACGCAAAGTATGACAACGCTCTCGTATGCAAAGGCGGGAGGGTGGGTGTGCAGTGAAGACGATGCTCTTAGATGTATGCTTAGAAGTTGGACAGCAGAGTGACTTTCCTTTTTGATTCTCTTCTCTTTTGGATAATATGAGTGGAAGTAGTATTGCTTTGGTGTGTTTAGCTTAGGAAGGGTGCTCCTCTATTTATAAAGGTCCTAAAAAGGGTTTAGAAGGCTTTGGAAGGCTTCTATAGCCGTTGGAAATAAATCACAAGAGATCAAGCCAAAATCCCAACGAAATCAGGGTTATTTAAGATTCTGACAGGGTTATCAAACGTCTAGATCTAATGTCAAACATCTGGGTCTTCGTCTAATTTGAAGGTCGGACGTCTGCTCTAGAAGGGTTGATGTTCCTAAACTAGGTTGGATTTAGACAGACGTCTAATAGATCAATCATAAGACGTCTGGAAAGATTATCGGACGTCTAACTCTAAGATGAGTTTCTTCCTATTTTCAGACGAGCAAAACAGGGATTTAGAGTGTGCTGCACAGACGACAGGTTGGATGTCTGGCAATGTGTCTAGACGTCTGGAAAGAGGATTCCCTACAGGAATTGATTTCCCAAGGCTTAAATGGCTATGTGGTTTGAAAAAAGTGATTTCAATTAGATCTTAGCCTAACGTCTATTTATCAGATGCCTGGGATGCTCTACGAACATTTGAAAGTAGATGTAAGTCTTATTATGAATTAATCTTCTAAGATAATGGTCTGATAGTCCAACGGTCTTAGTGTTGGACATCTGGTAAGGTCCTCAGATGTCTTGTAAGTTGTTTGGACTATGGGCTGGACGTCTGAAGGTGGTAGACAGAGAGTCGCTTTCCAGCCTAAGTGTTTTGGACGTCTGGACAAAAGGTCAAACTTCTTAAAAGTCAAGATCAGACGTCTGAAATTCAGATTGGATGTTTGATCAGGCTGTCTGATTTCTATATTGATTTACTGAGCTTGTCAAAGATTGTCTAAGTATCCTAGGGTTGTGTAAGTGATCCTACGACTATCGTATGTTACTTTGAGGCTCTTTAACAATCATCTAAGAAATAAAAAGTAAAAAACATGAAGAGACAAATACATGAACAAGATGGACATTCAAAATAAATCTAAGTCATATTCTTCATTTTCATGAATCTTCAAGCTCTCGCTCCAAGCGATGCTCCATTTCCTCTATCAAGCTTCTTCAATCTGCCATGGACACGAGCTTGAACTCCTTTAAACTTAAATCCATTTGCATTTATCCTGAAATCTTAAACTCAATACAAATGTTAAATAACAACTGTTTTGTTATCATCAAAATCAATGATCGAAGTGCTCTTGCACCAGCAGGTAGCTCTTGTGATTGAAGAAGATGCTCCCTTGCTCCTTTGTTCCTCCTCTCTAAATCCTCCAAGGGTGGACGTCCACCCTTGCTTTGGCTCCTCTTCCTAGTCGTCTCCCTTGGTTTTGCTCCTTGGCCTTGGCACAAGAAAGAAGGGAAGAGGAAAAAGGCACCAAGGAGGCTAGGCTTGCCTCCATAATCTTCTTCTCTTCTTCTTCTTCTTCTTGGCCAAATTATATGGTAGATGTAGGTGGAAATAATGTAAGCCAAAGAATAGTTAATGTGGTGGTTAGATAGGATATTTATAGGAAGGACATGGGGGGTGTTGGCGTGAATATAGATGGAGGATTAGGATGGTATGATGGGGTGGTTATGGGAATCCTAAGGTGGAGACTAATTGGTGCCAACAAGGAGGTGTGGAGGGGGAGGTAGTTAAGGGTTTAGGGCACCCCTTGGTGGTCGTCCATGGTGGAAGGTTGCCACCATTTTGGTGAGAAGGGGGGTGGCTTCTAGAAGGGAGAAAATGGAGGGAAAAAATGGATGGTTGGATGTGGTTTTAAGGGTAGGTGTATGGTTGAGATGGAGGGATTTTTGGAGGGAATTGGTGGTGCCAAAACAACAGTGGTTATGGGGGTTTTGGTGCCACCTTTTTGGTGGCTTTTGCAGGTGGTGATGGGCTGAAGGGGTGCATGTTGGTTGACGCCAACATGGATAGGAGTAGGTGGAGCTAGGTGGACTTAAGTAGGGTTGAAGTGGAGGCTTAGGTAGGTGGAGTTTAGGGTTGGCCATGGTGGGGAGTAGAAAAAGCTAAGCTAAGCTAGCTTAGCTAATTGATGAGTGGAGGGGGAAGTAGGAAGATTAGGGTTTGTTGATGAGGAGCTGAAATGGAGCTGCATCGGAGCTTGTCGGAGTTGACTGCTGCTAAAGATAGCTAAAGTAGAGCTCAGTAGCTAGCTAAGCTAGTTAGTTTTTTGCTAGCTGCCAAGCTAAGCTTGGTTGAGCTGGTTTTCTTCTATCTTGAGTTAAGGTGAGTTAGAGCTGGTCTTCCCAAAGACAACCCAGCTAGCTAAGGTAGCTAGCTTAGGTCAAGTAGCTTAGCTCAACCAAGTTGACCTGATTTGAGTCTTCAGGAGCTGGAGTTGAGCTGACCCGAGTTGGTTGAGGGCTTCTTCAGCTAACTGGGCTTAGCTAGTTAATGGCAGTAGCTAACCCTAGTTAGGTACAACTTCTTGGAGCTGGATGGAGCTGAGAGGAGCTAAATGGAGCTGGGATCAGCTAAGTTGAGCTAGCGCAAGCTGCCATTTAGCTGAGGTAAGCTAAATGGAGCTATAATGAGCTAGCCTAAGCTACCATACAGCTGAGATGAGCTAATCCCAACTAAGTTGAGCTGGAATCTAGTTGTAATGAGTTGGATTTAGCTAGGATCCAGCTAAATTTAGGCTTCCTCCATCTTTTGCCTTCCATGGTGTCAGGGTTTGTGGGATTTGACTTTCTGTTTAACCCTGACATTAAGGTAAAGATATTAAAATAACAAAAAAAATGCAATGCATGCTTAACCTAAGAGAATACCTAAATGCAACCTAAAAACCTGATTGCGGAGTTAAAAGCCTAAGAGCTAGGTGAGTTTGAAGGCATAACAATGATGATAAACTAACGTTTATAACACCCCCATGCTTATCTTTTACTAGTCTCTTAGCAAAATCGAAATTTGTAAAAATGATTTTTGGGAAGAACTAGTTTTTTTTTAACTTTTGAGGAAATTATAACCACGGGACTTTGGCTGATTGAACACAAGGAAGGTACAGGATTTGTTAAAGATAAAACATCAGGATCTGTCTTTGGATCCAAGGGTTAAAAAAATCAGGATCAATGTATCCTTCAAAATTTCACTAATTAACTCTTTTCTAATTCAAATGACCTGAAATCGTTTTTGCAGTTAGGATTTCCTTGGCTCATGAATATGATTTGCAACTTGCATCACTACGAAAAACTAGGTGTCAATGCTTATGATATGCCAACTTTATTGGGATGTTTATAAGGTCGTTTATTAAAGCCTTTTTTTTATTCCCCCATGCTTAGCTTTAGATCAATCCTAATACAAACGTGTTGGGATCATCATTCCTGTTACCAATCCTTAAGGGGGCTCTGGCGTCGGTACTTCGAGACAGCACCATCCATGACACACCCCAGAAGCTCACAACCCCAAAACACAAAGTAGTGTAAATGGGCACTCTAAGAGAACTCAGGCTCTTGCTCCAATGCTATGGGTAAAGTACCATTCAAGACACCTGAGCTGCAAAATTGTGCTTTAATGCTCTGTCTAAAGATATAAAATAGAGATATGGAGTAGCACTAAGGCAGTCTAAAGATATAAAATAGAGATATGGAGCAGCACCAAGGTAGTAGCATGTTGACATCGCATCCTAAAAGGAGATAATTTCCTCCTCGGCGGTGAGGACTCACACCAATCATCTACCTCGGATTTTTACTAAAACTAAAACAAGGGGCTTTTTAAATATTAGATGTTTTCGGGCTTGGTTGTGTTGGCTTTGTGTGTGAAGTGTTTGACACATGGTTTCCAAAAGGGATGCAAGTTTTTGGATCGAAAACTAAGCCAAGTACTCTCTAGGTTGCTAAATAAAATCAGGTCACCTGAATCATCAAGAGTTCAAGAGAAATTTTTCGAGGGATACTTGATCTAGCCTAAGATAGACCCAAAATTTTTAACAAATGGATCCACATCATTATCCCTAGTTTGTTAAAGATTAAATCCCAAATGTACCTTTGAAATAAGTTTTCAACCTTAGTCCCAGGGTTTTCAAAATTTCCTAAAAGTGTTTTATGATTTTTAGAAATTGAAAATGCATGCAAAAATATTTTTTTTGTATGTTTTTAAGTTTTGAAAACCCTGAAATGATCGTCAAAATTTAAAAATAACCGCCCATGCTAATGATATACAATGCCCTCATGCATTAGGAAGAGAGAAGATATCACCTGAGTAAAAGGAAGGTCAGATTCAAGATGGTTAAAACTTGGGAAAAGAAAAAGAAGAAAAAGGAAAGCTGTTGAATGCGCTTTGGTCGAATGGTAAGGAATGCGTGTTGTGGTAACTCAACAAAAACACAACAGAATTTAAAATTTGTAAAGTGCTTGAAAATAAAGCATTGATTCTGTGGTCATTCGTAAGAAGCAAATTGGCAAATTCACACACTAATCTCAATATAAAAATAATGAGCACGATAATAAGATATTCAATGAATAAAAAGTATACCCAGAAATGTATTCAATTGTAGCATAAGTTATTAGGATAAAAAGAAATCAGGAACTCTAAAAAGAATGGTGATTTAAATCACCACTTAATCCCTCAAATTAGGCATATATCCTACAACTCAAGTTTAACTCAAATCAATATCTCAATAGTGGTCTTGAAACACTAATCCATGTCAGCATAGAGCCAATATATCCACAGTGTTCAGAACCAAGCCCAAGCCAAGCATAAAGCCTCAACAGACGTCGCCAAGGGAGATCAAACCACTTAAATATCACCAACCATAGCACAAAGCCTCAGAGATGGCTAAGTATACAACACATAGTCACACATCTTGAGGCATGAACAGTGCAAAACCTACGCCTCACCTCCTTAGATATTCTCCCTATTTCCTTTATTCAGAGCCAGGTAAACGGGTTTATAAGTAATCGGATCCAGGTAGGGTCCAGATTCACCAGGCATGGTGGTAAGCAAGGAGTGAGAAGGTCGGGTGAGTGGGGACCTCATCCCCAATGTCTGAGGCAGTATGCCTTTGTCACAATTTGCTTTTATGTGGCGTTGGTTGCTTTCCCACGCACGAGGTGGGACTAAAAGTCCCCCTATCTTATCTTCTTCGCGCGAAGCAGCATTGCAATCCCTCTAAATCAACACAGCTATTGGCTCGTCTTCATCCAATTGGGGCTGCAGTTGGGTTCGTGGATATAGTCCGCAGCGCCTAGAGGCAGAAGTAGGCTTGGAGGGTGGTAGAAGGCAGCGGACGTGGTCGATGACAAGCAGTGATGCGGCGAAGACCTAAAAGCATAAAAATGGGCTAAACGCCCAGATTAGTACGTTCATAAGGGTCGTCGGAGTGAAAGGAACACGGTGATGGTCTTGATTTGGTGAACGGAGGTCGAACATGATTGGACGACTACGTGGACGGCGGTTGTGGATGGGTTCGTCTGGTGAGGGCTTGGAGAGGCCAATAGCCTCAATAATCAGAGGGCTTTTGCTCTGTGAAGTGTAGGGAAGGAGTGGTGGCAGTGGCATGTGTTTTGGTGAAGTGTGGCATGTGTGTGACCACGCTAGAGGCATCGCCGGAGGTAGAGAAGACAAAGGGGGAGAGCTTAGATAGTGGCCGAATTGAGGATCTAAGGGATTAGAACTGACCTAGGGAGAAAAAGAGAGAGAGTGAACCTATTTTAACGAACGAATGGGGAGGGATGGCATCGGCTGTGATTGGCCGACGTCGGAGATGGTGAATTCTCCGGTGGGAGAGAGAGCAAGGAAGAAGAGGTCGAGGCAGCTCCTACTTTGACCGACGAGGAGTGGAGGAAGCTAAGAAGTTCGCTCTGCCTATTTTACGTGGCAGAGGGCGACGACAGAGATTTGAGGTGCTCACCGGAGTCTCAATGGAGGTCACTGGAGGGAGAGAAAGAAGAAGAATTTTGGGCTAAACCGGACTAAATCAAACATTAGGACCTTCAGGAGCTTTTATAGAGCTCAAAATCAAGCTCTATTTGAGGAAAGAAGCTTAATTGGGCTACGATTTAGAATCAAGAAACCCACGGATTTCGTGAGCTTCACTACGGCTTTCTATAGCGAATCAAGGTCCAAGATGTTGATTAGATGATTCTCTGCAATGTGAACACCAATCTCAGCAAATTTGGTGGGATTTGGAGTTGATTTGATGAGGTTTTGATCAAGTCAAAGCTCGCCCAAAGGTCAGTTGACCTAACAATGGTGGAAGGGACTAACACGTGAAGAAGACGAGAAACTAGGGGCCTTTTTGTAAGGAATTTCAAAAGCTAGAGGTCTGTTTGAGAGAAATAGAGATTTAAGGGACTGAAATGCAAATTAAGTCAAGATGAACTCTGATTAGGCCCAAGTTTTGGCCTTAGCCTAATTTAGACCCAAGGAATCTAATAGTGAAGTTGGATTTGAGTTTTGACCACATTTGACTGGATTATTTGCACAGAAGCCCAAATTAGGGCAAAATCCCACCTGATGCTCTATTCTGGGTCAAAATAGGTTCATATGGTCAAACCAAGGGTACCAAATGTCTTAGAATATTTTTATATGAACTTTAGGAGGTTTAGATGAATTTTATCCTAACTAGAACCTCTTCGATTTAAGTGGGTTTGAAGTTAGGGTTTTGGTGTGCTGTTTTGATTTTCGGAATGCGTGAAACCCCGTTTCTGTCAGTGTTGACCCACCTTTTAGACTTTAATGCTTGGCTGACCTTTATTAACCCCTGGGTGACCCCGTGGTTTCTCTGCATTTGTGATGTGATGCTAAAACTGTAAAATTAACCCTAATTTAATATTTTCTTCTCAATAGATTTGATTGGAATTACAGTCCTTAGGTAGTTATTCAGGGGTATTTATCTCTTGATTTCAACTAAATTAACCTAGTTATGACGAATGATGGAATTACCATCATACCCCCATGCCTAACTTTTGCTAGTCCCTAGCAAAATCTTATGGAAAGAACTAGATCTCTAGACCATGCTTTGATATTCAGATGCCTGATTGTGCCTCTCTCTAGAAATCAGATAAGAATGCCAATAGTAGCCTAGAGGTACTCAAGTACTAGCCATGATCCAGACCTGACCAGCTTCAACATGGGTCTGCTGCAAAGGTTTCCAAGGCTCGCAAAAATTGTCGAGAGGTTCGTTGACCCCAGCAATTAAAGCATCCGTACATAGACGTATTATGTCCAGGTTCAGTTTGCCAGTGCATTTTGATAAGAGAAAGATAGAGAAGCACTTTTCATCTTGAGAGTTTTCTCTCTTGCCATTTTATATTTCCCTAAATCCAGCATCGGATTGGCCTTAAACATAATCTGTATCAGATCCCTTATCTCCACCATCAATCCTCGAAGGATCCCTGGCTTTCAATGCTTCAAGATAGCACCGCCCATGGCAATCCCCAGAACTCCTGATTTTCGACACTTCGAGATAGTGCTGCCCATGGCATTCTATAGCTAAATTCAGGCCCTAGCAATCGACATTTTGGGATAATCTCGCCCATGGCACCTGAATCAGCACAAGGTGCTTATATGCCCCCAGTAGGATATTTAGATATCCTAGGAGACAAGCACTGAGGAGACAGTATGTTAATACACATCTTCAAGGGGAATATTCCACCTCTCCACATCGAGAACTCGTCCAATCAATTTGTGTTTTCGAGCCGCTCCTAAGCTAGATCTTCGAGATGACTTTTTAGAGTAGAACGCTTTTGGCATTATTTCTTCATTAAGCGCACTGAACCAGACTAGTGTGTGATTTTGGGAGCTTAGATTATTAAGTCCCGCAAACTACAAGGCAGGCAATGAGACTGAATAATCCCTAAGCCTTAGACCTACTACATTAGCTTCGCACTTTCCTTAACCTCTTGAGGACTAATTCGGATCTTAACGAATATGTGTGTGTTTAAGCCCTAAAATAAGTCCAAGAGAACTACGATTAGCACTCGTTACTAATCTTCTTGTCTCTAGCACTTAAGACTTAATCCTTGTTTTGATTTGGTCTAGAATTTAAGTAGATCCCATAATTAATTGTTAGGACTATCGATTTTCTCTTGATTTTTGCTCCTTTTTGACATTTTGTATCTCATCTTTTTCTTCTCAAGAAAGATTTTCAATCATTCCACAAAATTTCCTCCCCTTTCTCCTTTTTTTTAATATGTATTTTTTTGTAGGAACCCCTCAGAGAATTGAATTTCCATTTGTTTGTACTTTAACACACCCCATACCTAAGTTTTGTAATAGCTTCATTGTAAACTAGGTGGGTAAGAATTTAGCTTGGTTCAAGGATTAGAACAGGGCCAAAGGGTGGGTGAACGAGTCAAAATGACTATTATGGATGATTTAAAGCTTTGATACACGTATCAAAGGTGAAATCGGCTGTTCAAAAGTTGAACCCAAAAGTGCAATAGGAGTGTAGCTCAAAGATGGATCAGAAGGGTCTCGAGTTTTTTGGAATGACGGGTTCCCTCCCGTTAAGCACTAAATTCAATGCCTTTAGCTAAGCAGAAAGTGGTCAAGGAAAAGGGGCGGTCAAATCAGAGGAATTTTGTAGAACAAGCACCTTGATGAGTAGCCTGGTTGGTTCAACCAGGTGCTTGTTCAAGTCAACAGGTTGATGATGTAGACCAAACCCAATCAGTCTGGTGGGTTGATGGATATAAATCAATAGGTATAGAGCCCACTAGATACTTGGTGGCTCAAAAAGATAATAAAGTGTGAATCTAGGGTTTGGCTGAATTGGCTCAGCCTGGTCATAGTAGGGGTCCTCAAATGAAAATGGATCTGTGGAAAATGTAGGAACCCTACTAGTGGGATCAGAGAAGGATAAGATGTGATTATTGGTCTGATTAGTGTCCGATTCCCGATCAAAAGATGGAGGTAAATCATATGCAACCGGATCAGAGAAAGGTGAGTCAGAGTAAAAATTGATTCTGGTAGCGGGTCAGGGTTGGGATTGGGCTTTGAAAGGCTCTGAGATAGATGTGGCAGCTTCAAAATATGGGTGCAGTATGGGTTCCTATAGAAATGATTCAAAGATTGGTTCATCCAAAGAGTCTTCATGATGCTCATCCCAATCAAATTTAAATGCCTGGAGAGTGTTTATAGGATCATGGAAATCTGAGTCAGTGAAAAATTCGAACTTTGAATTGTGGACACTCTCAGTACTTACTAATTCTGATTCCTGTAGATCATAACAAAATGATTCTAGTTCAATGGAATAGGAATTTGAATCAATGATCTCAAGATAGGGACCTCAGAGTCAGAATCAAAGAATGGGTCATGGATACTGAGGTCGTAAACTGGCTCATAAACATCTGGAAACAAAGGTTCTCTGAAATCAAAGTATGATTTGAAATCATCGGAGAATCTGTGAAAATTTGTTTCTGAACCTAATTCAAGATCTACATTTCCACCACAGGACAAGTCAAGATTCATGGAATTAACAACCTAACTTTGGTCTAACTTAGTCTTAAATTCCAAGCTCAAAGGGGTATCCTTATTAGGCATAGGCTCGGATTTTGGGTACCTAGGGTAGATCCATTCAAATCCCAACTCTTCCAACTCCTCTATTTCTGTATCGTAAATCGGTGTGACTACCGAAAAATCAATTTGTACCTCTGAGGAATCTGGAGAGGTGTAACCATCAAATACAGGCCCAAAATCGCAATTTAAATCTGAAATCTGATTTCCGTCATATTGAGCATCATGATCATCTTAAATAGGCTCAGATCTAGATTCTATGTTAAAGGTAGAAATTGGGTCACTAGAATCTGGACGTGGTTCTATTGGGATGTCAGAATCACTTTCGAGGATTACCTTAATAGGATAAGGTGCGGGAATTACATCCTTGAGAGATTCTAACTCAAGCTCATCACAGGGGTTTGGAAAATCAAGGCATGATGGACCAGCTTCATGGCCCTTAATGGTTGGTTCATAATCGGGAACACCTGCAAATGGATCCACCCAACCCATATTTTGATTAGGTATGTCATTCTGCACAAAGTTTGAATCTGATTCCATTTGGGTTGAGGATCCATAACAACATCGATTTTCGAACCCGAGCTCTGGGAAATCATATTGATCCTCAACGTTGCTCCAAGATATCTCATCAATTTCTGAATATGGGTATCTCTGATCAATGACTTAGTGTAACATATTTAGCATATACCCACATTTCTCAATGAGACCCTGGTGTATCTCCCAAAGTTGTGGATTTGACAAACATTGTAAATACTTAGTATTGTGTAGTCTCCACAATTCACTATATTCTGATAAAAGATCATCCCAGCTTGAATCATGTATCATTTGTGTTAACTTCATTTTAGCACGATTCATAAGGTCTGTTGTTTTGGGTACATTAACCTGAATGTTCCTAGATGAATCAGAGGTCTTGTAATACTCTTTCCTATGTCTAAGGGCAGCCTCGATCATTTTCTCTTTCATGCTCATTCGGAATTCAGGTTTATTGAAAATCTTTCCCATGTTGTTAGGTTGCATTTTCAAATCAAGTGGTGGATTAAGATGTAGAATCAAATTTAGGTCCAGATTGAATTGATCAGATCATATCAGAATTCCCATAAGATTAACTCTAATGGAGGCCTCTAGGTCAGACCTAGGGACCTTTCCTGTGCATGTGCTCTAGAGTAGATGAGGGACTGGATGTTTATTGGACCTAATCAAGGCACTAAAAAATTTTTAGATAACTACGGCTATTTTGATGCAGATGATACCTGTGAATCAGAAATCCACACACCTGAGAATTACTTGGGCAGCCAGGAAGTGAGTCCCACAAAGACCCTACACGGTAGAACGTCCCCATAGGTTATAGGGTTCCCCCATCCAACCTTCCTTGTCACCATAGTTCCAAGTAGACCGGAATATACAAATTGAGACCTAAGCCTACAAATTTTAGCTCTAATTTGTACCTTGAATTTCACTTAATTAGCAGTTAATTTTAATTCAAATGGTGACCTAATTTGTAGGTTGATTGGCCCACAAAGTGGACCAACTTCACCTGACCTGCCTTAAAGTTTAGGATGAAATTTGGATCAAGATCTAATTCACCTTAAATTGACTCTCAGGTTATTAGGTCCAAATTTTAGTGTTCAAGTGAATTTTAGAGCCTTGATTTTAGGGTTTTCTTGAATAGATCAATTCAGACAAGAGCTTGGGTGGCACACAAATGCAACAGGATTAGTTTCCTTTACTGCATGCAAGTGTATACTAATACTTCAGAACCCTAATGTAGAAACCCTAATTTACTCTATTCTCAAGTCCAATTTGATCTCAAAATATGGCACCTTACACTCAAATAAAAATGTGAGTAGTCCAAGATGTCAAGAATTTAAGTGTAAATCCCTAATAGGTACAGGAAACCAAGATGGGGATCTTCTAATCAAATCGTCTCAATCTTCAATCAGATATAAATTTCTTTTCGCAAATCAGGAAGCTTTTGCCTTTAAGTGATATTACTAGGAAAATATGGCAAGTGGATACTAATTGATTTTTGTTTCCTTTTTCCCTTTCCCAAAATTAGGAGCTGATTAAGGAAGAAGAGAAATTTTACCTGCCCCTGGAGTGGTTGATTGCGTGGAAGATTTCTTCGTGATGTGTCTTGCAAAAACACAGCAAAACAGATAGGGCAAGTTAGTAATAAACTCAATCAAATATGACTAGTGGTGAATTGTGCGTTGCTCCATGGCAACGATGCCAAAATGTTGAATGCACATTGGTTGAATGTTAAGGAATGCACGTTGTAGTACACTTAACAAAAACACAACAGCAATTAAAATTTGTTAAGTGCTTGAAAACAAAGAATTGAGTCTGGGATCATTCACAAGGAGCAAATTGGCAAATCCACACACTAATCGCAATATAGAAATAATGAGCACAATAATAAGATATTCAATGAATAAAAAGTATACTCAGAAATGTATTCAATTGTAGCACAAGTTATTGGGATAAAAAGAAATCAGGAACTCTAAAAAGAATGGTGATTTAAATCACCACCTAATCCCTTAAATTAAGCATATATCCCACAGCTCAGGTTTAACTCAAATCAATATCTCAACAGTGGTCTTGAACCGCTAATCCACGTCAGCATAGAGCCAGTATATCCACAGTGTTCAAACCCGAGCCCAAGCCAAGCACAAGGCCTCAATAAACGTCGCCAAGGGAGATTAGATGACTTAAATATCACCAACCACAGCAAAAATCCTCAAAGATGGCTATGTATAGAACACATAGGCACACATCTCGAGGCATGAACAGTGCAAAACCTACCCCTACCCTCCTCAAATATTCTCCCTATTTCCTTTATTTAGAGCTAGGTAAATGGGTTTATAAGCAAGTAATCGGATCAGGGTAGGGTCCAGACTCATCGGGCATGGTGGTGAGCGAGGAGTGAAGGTTAGGTGAGCGGGGACCTCACCCCCATTGTCTGAGGCGATAAGCCTTTGGCACGATTTGCTTTTATGTGGCGTTGGTTGCTTTCCCATGCATGAGGTGGGGCTAAAAGTCCCCCTCTCTTCTTCATGCCTTCTTCTCATGAAGCAGCGTTGTAGTCCTTCCAAATCAATGCAATTGCTAGCTCGTCTTCGTCCAATTGGGGCTGCAACTGGGTTTGTGGATGTAGTCCGCAGCGCTTGGAGGTAGAAGCAGGCTCAGAGAGTGGCGGAAGGCGGCGGACGTCGTCGAGGACGAGCAGTGATTCAGCGAAGACCTAAAAGCATAAAAATGGGATAAATGCCCATATTAGAACTTTCATAAGGGTCGCTGGAGTGTAAAGAACATGGTGATGGTCTTGATTTGGTGAACGAAGGCTGGACGTGGTCGGATGATTATGTGTATGGCTGCTGTGGATGGGTTCGTCCAGTGAGGGTTTGGAGAGGCGAATAGCCTTAATAATCAAAGGGATTTTGCTCTCTGATGTGTAGGGAAGGTAGTGGTGGCAGTGGTTTGTGTTTTCGTGAAGTGTGGCATGCGTGCGACCACGCCGAAGGCATTGCCAGAGGTGGAGAAGATGGAGGGGGAGAGCTTGGATAGCGGTCAAATTGAGGATCTAAGGGATTAGAACTAACCTAAGGAGAAAGAGAGAAAGAGAGAGAGTGTGAACTTATTTTAATTGATGAAAGGGGAGGAATGGCGCCGGCTGTAATTGGTCAGCGTCGGAGGTGGTGAATTCTTCGATGGGAGAGACGACGTGGAAGAAGAGGTTGAGGCAGCTCCTGCTTTGACTAGCGAGGAGCGGGGGAAGCTAAGGAAGAAGTTCCCTCTACCTATTGTACATAGCACAGGGCGACAATAGAGATTTGAGGTGCTCACCAGAGTCACAGCGATGGTGGTCGAAGGGAGAGAAGAATTTTGGGCCAAATCGGACTAAATCAAACGGTGGGACCTTCATGAGCTTTTATAGAGCTCAAAACCAAGCTCTATTTGAGGAATGAGGCTCAATTGGGCTGCGATTTAGAATCAAGAAACCCATAGATTTTGTAAGCTTCGTTGGGGCTTTCTATAGCAAATCAAGGTCCAAGATGCTAATCAGATGAATCTCTGCAATGTAAACACCAATCCCACCAAATTTGGTGGGATTTGGAGTTGATTTAATGAGGTTTGATCAAGTCAAAGCTCGTCTAAAGGTCGATTGACCTAACAATGGCGGCAAGGACTAACACGTGAAGAAGACGATAAACTAGGGGCCTTTTTGCAAGGAATTTCGAAAGCTAGGGGTTTGATTAAGAGAAATAAAGATTTAAAGGATTGAAATGCAAATTAGGTTAAGATGAACTCTGATTGAGCCTAAATTTTGGCCTTAACCTAATTTTGACTCAAGAAATCTAATGGTGAAGTTGGATTTGAGTTTTGATCACGTTTGACTAGAAAATTTGCATAAAAGCCCAAATTATGGTAAAACCCCGTCTAAAGCTCTATTCTAGGTCAAAACAAGGCTAACAAGCCTCTTAGAATATTTTTCTATGAATTTTAGGAGGTTTAAATGAATTTCATCTGACTAGAACCTCTTCTATTTAAGTGGGTCTAAAATTAGGGTTTTAGTGTGCTGTTTTGGTTCTCGGAATGCGTGAAACCCCGTTTCTATCAATGTTGGCCCACTTTTTGGACTTTAATGCTCATTTGACCTTTAATTAACCACTGAGTGACCCTGTGGTTACTCTGCATTTATAATGTGATGTTAAAACTGTAGAATTAACCCTAATTTAATGTTTTCTTCTTAAAATAGATTTGAGTGGAATTACGGTCCTTAAGAAATTATTCGGTAGCATTTATCTCTTGATTTCAACTAATTTAAGCTAGTTATGACGGATGATGGCGTTACCATCAAAAGTCAAAAAAAATGATGGGTTACCTCCCATCCAGTACCATCTTTTACGCCACTCAGCCGGGCATGAAACGTTACACGTAAGATGCTCAATCATGTAGATGATTGGACACTTGAATGCCCTCCAAAATGAGATCTTCCTCTTGGTCCTCACAAAGATAAGAAGTAGAATGAAGAGGACTAAAATGAGCTGGAAAAGTGGAGAAAATGCCCGAGTTTGGCCAAGGTGTTAGTTTAGGATGGAGGCCAAAGTTAGGGGGATCAGGTGGTAGGTCCAAGGAAAAGGGAGTGGGGTAAAAATTAGTGGTATGAAGGGTGGGTGAAGTTAGGTGGGAGGGTGAGATGAAATCAAAGTGGATGGGTCTGGTGATGAATCAGGAAGGGGGTTTGATGTAAGGCAAGTCTCCAAGTCATTGATATCGTCGGCCACTAATCCAGAGTCAGAATTTTCAAAGAAATTATTGTCTGGAGAAGAATCCACAAACATTGTTTCCTCCACCAAATTATTTATTTCAGTATTTAAGTCCTCAAAGAAATCATCATCATGGAATCTCTTGGAAGATTTGAAAATATCCAAAGTAATTGTTTGGCCAACGCAAGTAATGCCCATTTTACCAGTATGGCAATTAATATTTGCTTTTGCGGTGGCCAAAAAGGTTCTTCCAAGGATGATAGGGGGATTGATCAGAGTCTCAGGTACGTCAATGTCAAGGACCAGAAAGTCAACTAGGAAGACACAATTCTGGACCTTGATAAGCACATCCTCAATAATCCCCCTAGGTTTGATTGAAGATAGGTCTGCTAATTGCAAGTGACCTCAATAGGCTTTAGATCACCGATCTTAAATTTCTCAAATAAAATAGTAGGGTTGATATTAATAGAGGCACCAAGATCAAGAAGGGTGCAATTAAAGGTAGTGTCATCAATGATCACAAGAATCAGAGGCGTACCCGAGTCTTTCATCTTAAGAGGCAGCTTGCTTTATATGACAAAGATTATTGTCTTCGAAAGATGCACTCTTCCTAGATTTTTGGTCTACCTTTTTAGAGTACAAATATCTTTAAAAAACTTGGCATAAGCAAGGATATATTTGATTGCATCTAGGAGAGGAATGTTGATTTGAACTTGCCCAAATAATTCCATGAGTTCCTCAACTATGGGCTCAGATTTCTTTCTTCTGGGATTGGTGAAGTGTAAGGCTTGAGGGAAAGGAATAGGATTCGTGCCTTGAAAATCAGTTTGGTCTTTTTCTTTTTCTTCCTGATTTATGGTGTTAGGAGAGTTAACTTACACAAGTGTAGGGTTGGTTTCCTATGAAGATTGGGAAGGCATAGGATCTATAGTAATTTTCCCACTCCTCAATTGTACTACATTGGCAGTATGGTTGTTCCTGGGAGGAGGTTGGAGGACCTGGTGTTGATAGAAACCCGGTGGGTACTGCAGAGCTGGCTGGATAGGAGGCTGATAATGATTAGAATTTGAACCCTGGTTGTTGTTCCTCTGATTGTTTGGAATAGGCATGGACTGGGAAGGCAAATGATTTGCAGGTCTTTGGTCTGGAGTAACCCCAACTTGATTTTTCAAGAAAGTCACTATGCGGGTTACTTCCAAACAAGGCATCAACGAAATGCTTAAGTTGATCTTCTAATCCATGATAGAAGATCTGCATGAGTTGCCATGATGGAACCTTGTAGTGCGAGCAACTTCTTAAGAAATCTTGGAATCTTTCCCAAGAATCATGTAAAGTCTCACCAGGTTTTTGTTGGAAGGTCGTAATAGATCTTCTTAAGGAATTTGTACAACCAATGGACAAGAATTTCTTAAGGAAAGCACTTTTTAACTGAAACCAGATGTTAATGGGTCTACCAATGATTCTGAACCAATAAGCGGCCTTATCCTTGAGAGAAAGAGGGAATAACCACATTAGCCATAAGTCTTCTCGCACATTACAAGAACAGCTAGTTTGTGCGAGGACTGTGAGTTCCTTAAGGTGGCTAAACGAGTCTTCCCTTAGAAAGCCATGGAAATGCTTGATTAGGTTCAGAACAACCGGTTTGATCTCGAAATTCCCTTATGGAATGACCACCCTCAATCTGTCCTCGTAATTAGAAGGATCATAGAAATCCTTAAGAGGAATGATAGGGTGCTGAGGAGGTGGTTGGCTTTTCCCTTGGTTGGCTAGGTTCGTGACAGTCCCGGTCAACTGTTGTTGATTGGCTTAAAGTTGAGCCAGTTGCTAAACCATTCTAAATAAGGGATTGGACTGGGGATCTTGATTTTGATTATTTGGAAACTCTGAATTTTCAAAATTTTGAGGTAGCTCCTAACCGGGAAAGTGAGGGATAGAAATGTTAGCATGCAGGTTAGCTAATGGATTTTGTACAGGAGGGTTAGGGTCGGGTTGAGAGGTGGAAGCGGAAGCGGTAGGATTTCTGGACCTAGTTTGAATGTTTTCCATTTTTTTATTAGAGGAAGAATGCAAAGAAGAAGAAGATTTTTTTGTGCAAGGGGTGTAATTAAATGGTCCCTCCAAGTGCGGATTATGGGGCCTTCACCCATGCATACACTAGAAGACAGAAGGAGAAGAGAAGGGAAAAGGAGAGGGAAATTATATGCAAAACAAGCAACAAAATTCTAAGCCTATCTTAGGGTTGACTCCTTAAGAAAGCCTAAGACTTGGGAACTCGAAAAATCAAGAAATCACTAAGTGAGCCTGCTTCCCAAAAATAACCCGGTTAGACTATAGAGGTGGCTTGGGCCCAAGCATGTCCTGGGAAAATCACTAGGGGCTTGTGTAAACCCGTTGATTGCACAACAATCATAAGACCTAATATACCTGAATTAAGTTAGAATCTAGCATAACTTAGGAACAGGGCATACATAAGCATCATAATTTGCATAATAGTTAGTTTAGTAGCCTGAGAGATAATATTACCATTTTACGCTCTAAAAGAGACATGAAATTGATTACAGATGATCCGAGGTCATAAATGATAGATCAAACCGTATGGATCAGATCAAGACGACAACGGGAATCCAATACTTTCGAAATCGTCTTGATCAGACACCTATAGCATCAATGCAGCCTATAGAAGGTTAGAAGCCAAGGAGCAAAAAGACAGAAATCCAAACCTCAGATGCCAAATTCGACCACATAGATGGCTCCGGATCGACGATCGTAGTCCAACGGTGCAAAAATCAACCAGATCAAAGGCCTACATCACCAGTTACAAAGAAGAGAAGATGGACGGCCACGATGATGCCACGTGGTGCCATCACAACCGCCCCTCGCCATACCCCCAATCTCTGAAGAAGCCCTCCTCATGCATCCAATGGCCACCATGCACCCACGTCGCCCCTGCCTCCACGCCTCATCAGCCAAGAGAAGATCTCAGCCATTGATCTCTATCCAACGGCTGAGAGCGGAGTTGCCTAAAACATAAATGCAACACAAAATGCGCCTTAGCGTGTTGGTTAGCACACTTGCACACAAGCGCGAGACGCATGCTTGAGCCTTGCCACGCACCAAATTAGGAAGGCGGTGCACTCGAATGCAATTGGACCGTTGGATGTTGAGCGAAGGGTGACGATGCGGGTGCGTGGTGCGACGAGAGCCATTGGATGGACACGTGCGGAAGTACCCCAACAGAACACACGATCTCATGTGCTCTCTTTAACGAAGGCGGTGCGAGTGCGAGTTAAGCCGTCCGATTGCGAGATCGGATGATTGAAATCAAATCACGCAATTTGAATTTGAAGTGCACGATGAAAGGAAGCGGTAGGCACGCGAAGAAGCGGAAGGCGCTCGAGGATCGCGCGATTGCGATCGGGCGACTCACAAGCTGCCACATGGTGCCACTAAAGTGCATCCGCACATATAAGGCACGTTAGAGGTTGGATTGAGGTGCAATCAGAGCCGTTGATCTCCCGATTGATAGATCTGATCAAACCTGAGTTGCATGAGTTCGAGGGCTAAAATGCCCTCTTTGCCCCTCATCAAAGCTATAAAAGAAGACCAGGCCCCCCTGTTGAACAGATCTTCCACTAGAACTCCCCCCAAATACAACTCCAGCCTCTTTCCCTCTTTGCAACTCCTCTCCTAACTTCATCTCGATGCTCTGGATCTGAAGTATTGCCGCACCTCCCACAAGAATCCCACAAGCGATGTCGTTGTCATCTACTCTCTATCTATCTATCTCTCTCTCTCTCTAGCATAGTTATTTCTATTCATAGTTGAAAAGCTATTTCCAAATAGCAATAAAGTTTTAATTATCTGGATATCTGATGCCTATATATATATATACACACATAAATAAATAACTGTTTAGAACGACTCTTTGAAAGGCTTTTGCATAGAAATCGTGTTTGCCTCCCTACGAACGACTCGATATTCAGTGAACTTTATAAATATTATTTGTTTCGTTGCGATTCGCACTACAATGATAGACTTAATCTTTTACACATCTCATGAGCGAACACCCATACCCATAGTTTGACTTCCCTCTTAGTCCGACACCGCATTTATTAAGAGAATTAGGAACGATTAGAGATAACTTGAAGCCCAGACATCAAGCCTAGAATATAATGAAGTCATTAGTGGTCAGGTGACTACCAATTTTAATTTAGGCTTAGGAACTTAAAGTGCATCGGAATGTGATGGGCGTTGATTGAGGTAATGCCCAATTATTTCTTTTTATGTGTGTGCAAATTGGGTGGGAAACTGGGACGGCTAAGCCAAAACAGTTGGATTTGTAGACAAGGATTAGAATTGAAGATTTTAGGGTTTGATCAAGATTTTAGTGATTTTTAAGATTCTCACTTTTTAAGTATTCAAATAAGTTTGAAATTAATCACACAAGATAAGGAAACCAAGTTGTAATTGGTGAAGGTTTGTTTCCTTTAATATATGTGTGACTAAGAGAGAATGAAACCAAAATCCTAAATTTGAAATCCTAAGTATGCAACTCCTGAATGAATCACTTTTTGTCAAGTCTTTTTAGGTGGTGGTCCAAACAAGACAAACAACACCACCACCTAATGGGAAATAAAACAAGAAATCTAAAAATGATTTTTTTGATACTTTAGAAACTTTTTTGATAATTTTTTGGAATTTTTCTTTCTGCTGGTGTCAAAAGACCGAAAATATAGATTTGGAAAAATGATTCTGTAGAAACCTTAATCAGCCTCAAAAATTTTTGAAAAATTTATATGCTATAGAGAATATCTCAAGGTTTCTAGAAATATAAAGTTTGTTCAAGTCTGATAAGTAGAAAATTTTGTACAATTCATGGACAGTAAGAAAACAGGCTTCCTTGGATGAAGTTTGGTGATTTTAGGAAGCCTCTAAGTGCCTAAACCTAATTGTTGAAAATTGAAGCAGAAGTTTGGATTTTCAAAAATCAGACACCAATAAGGAGGTGGTGGAGAATTGAAGCAAACAAGCAAACAATTGATTTTTAGGATTCCACCACCCGAAATTTTTCTTGTTTTTATGAATTTTGATAATTTAAGATTTTTTTTGAGATTTTTTATAAGATTCAAAGGAAATTTGGCTTGAGCACTTACCTGGAGATCGTAGGAAGAAAAGATAACTTGAACCTTCCACTCCAAGTGAATCCAATTCCCACTCTTGCTCCTATTTTGCACCTAAGTCAAATCAAAACAAAATTTGTGAAGACCTAAATAAGAAAGAGAGATCAATAAAGATTAAGTCGTGCTTCCCTAACAACGATCCCAAAAAATGAAGCAGAAAATACATGTTTTGTTAAATATGAGAATTAAGTCGTTGATACGTGCATCGTTGCAATCGCTTTCGAAATTTATAACCTAGATAGAATGAGTATCTAGGATCCTCCAAGGAAGTCAATTTGTTAGTTAAAAAGTTGTTCTCTCTCTCGCCTACTCAAATCGACACTTGTATTTTTTTGTATTTTTTATTTTGTTGTTTTTAGGGTTTTAAAATATCGGACAATAGAAATGCGAATACACGAAAGAAAATTATGCCTAAAGAATAGAGCCTAAGTGACAAAATGAACTTCTCTCTAAGCTCATCCTAAGTACATAGAAACCTAGGATAATTAGAGAGAGTATATGTGCACTAAGAGATAAAAGAAAAAGGCTTGAAACTAATCAACACATGAAACAGAAAGGCAACTTGTTTTTTGCATTGCTAATAAAAATAAAGTCACATGTAGAGGAATGCTTCTACAAAATCAAGACAATAGCTAAGACAAAAAAAAAAGATAGAAGATACAAGTCCTCCAAATGAAGCTCAAAATGATCTTCGCTCCAAGCTCGGTGGCTCCCGGGCTTGAAGAAGATGCTCCCTTGCTCCTTTCTTCCTCTTCTCTGAATCCTCCAAGGGTGGACATCCACCCTAGCTTTTGCTCGGGTGACTAGCCCCCTCCCTTGGTGTTGCTCCTTGACCTTGGCACAAGAAATAAGGGAAGAGGAAAAAGGCACCAAGGAGGCTAGGTTTGCCTCAATCTTCTTCTCTTCTTCTTCTTCTTCTTCTTCTTCTTATTGGCTGAATTATATGGTAGATGTAGGTTGAAATAATGTAAGCCAAAGGATAGTTAATGTGGTGGTTAGATAGGGTATTTATAGGAGGGACATGGGGGGTGTTGGCGTGGATATAGATGTAGGATTAGGATGGTATGATGGAGTGGTTATGGGAATCCTAAGGTAGAGACTAATTGGTGCCAACAAGGAGTGGAGGGGGAGGTAGTTAAGGGTTTAGGGCACCCCTTGGTGGCCGTCCATGGTGGAAGGTTGCCACCATTTTGGCACCAAGGGGGGTGGCTTCTAGAAGGGAGAAAATGGAGGGAGAAAATGGATGGTTGGATGTGGCTTTAAGGGTAGGTGTAGGGTTGAGATGGAGGGATTTTTGGAAGGAATTGGTGGTGCCAAAACAAGAGTGGTTATGGGGGTTTTGGTGCCACCTTTTTGGTGGCTTTTGGAGGTGGTGATGGGCTGAAGGGGTGCATGTTGGTTGATGCCAACATGGGTAGGAGTAGGTGGAGCTAGGTGGACTTAAGTAGGGTTGAAGTGGAGGCTTAGGTAGGTGGAGTTTAGGGTTGGCCATGGTGGGGAGTAGAAAAAGCTAAGCTAAGCTAGCTTAGCTAATAGATGAGTGGAGGGGGAAGTAGGAAGATTAGGGTTTGTTGATGAGGAGATGAAATGGAGCTGCATCGGAGCTTGCCAGAGTTGACAACTGTTGAAGATAGCTAAAGTAGAGCTCAATAGCTAGCTAAACTAGCTAGTTCCTTGCTAGCTGCCAAGCTAAGCTAGGTTGAGCTGGTTTTCTTTTGTCTTGAGCTAAGGTGAGCTGGAGTTGGTCATCCTAAAGACTACCTAGCTAGCTAAGGTAGCTAGCTTAGGTCATGTAGCTTAGCTCAACTTGGTTGAGGGTTGGAGTTGAGCTGGAGTTGAGCTAACCAGTTGGTTGAGGGCTTCTTCAGCTGACTGGGCTTAGTTAGTTGATGGCAATAGCTAACTCTAATCAAGTAGAGCTTCTCGGAGTTGGATGGAGCTGAGAGGAGCTAAATGGAGTTGGGATTAGCTGAGTTAAGCTAACTTGAGCTGTCATTTAGCTAAGGTGAGCTAAATGGAGTTATGATGAGCTAGCTTAAGCTACCATCTAGCTGAGATGAGCTAAATGGAGATGAGATTAGCTAATCCCAACTAAGTTGAGCTAGACTCCAGTTGTGATGAGCTGGATTCAGCTAGGATCCAGTTGAATTTAGGCTTCCTCTTCATCTTTTGCCTTCCATGATGCCAAGGTTTGTGGGATCTGACTTTCTGTTTCACCTTGACACTAAGGTAAAGATATTAAAATAACAAAAAAAATGTAATGCATGCCTAACCTAAGAGAATACCTAAATGCAACCCAAAAACCTGATTGCGGAGTTAAAAACCTAAGAGCTAGGTAAGTTTTAAAGCATAAGAATGATGGTAACTGACGTTTATCAAATCATCTCACATTTTCTGCAATTTTACCCTCATAATTACAATTTGCAATGGTAAGGGAAATGCTAAGTCATGTTGGTTAGCGTTATTTTCACGATGGAAATCAGGGTTTTAAAGAACCCGTCGTCGTAGTCGTAAAATATCACTACCAAATAAATTTACACTGAAACTCGAAGTGAGTCCCAGGTCGAACATAGGGAGGCAAATGTTTGGTTTTGAAATCCATGCTTCGATTTTATTTGTTTTTGTTGTTTTTATCTTTTGTAATTTTTTGGGTATTTTAATAGGCAAGTGATCAGATCAAAAAAATATTTATCTAACTAATCTACTTGCAAAGAGAGAGTGCGAGAGAGAAACAAATATTATAGCCGTGATCCAAATTGTTTATTACAACTAATTGCGAGAAGTAAAACTACACTACAAAAGCAATAAAAAGAATAAGATGAGGAAATCCCGCTCGACGATTGCTTGGAGGACGACTCGCTCTGACGGTGCCTGGAAGAAGGTGGTGGGAAGTTGGAGGAAGGAGAACGACGATGGAGGAAGGAGGATGAGGTAGGGCGGCATCGCGATGAGGATCTACTTCCCAAAGGTGGTGAGAGGACGACCACGGGATGCTCCACGAAGGGGGTGAGAAACGGGAAAAATATTTGTTTTTCTACTCTAGATGAGCATCTCAAGCTTGGGACAAGCTTTCTCTAGAGCCTTGGAGGTAGTAAGGGACAGAAAGGAAGAGATGAAGAAAAATGGGAGGGGTAGGGGTCCTTTTATAATGGAGAGAAGACATTTCATGCATGGGACATTTAATGGCATCAAAGACATCGCTAAAGATTTTCCCTAAACATCGCTATAGCACTAGCTCACACTCGCGCACACGCGTGTAGAGCGCTTGTAGCTGTCATCGTGCAAGGCTGCTCTCCACTATTGGATCCAAGATGAGCGGCCACAATCGTGCAATGATCGTGCCCTTCAGATTGTGTCAGATGGCCTGTTGATTCGTGCATTTGTCCGTGCGTTACCACCGCATTCAAATTGCGCGGCGCTAATCACGCCATGTCGCCACCTTGGCTGCTGCCGATCTTTGATCAGGCGATCGAATTTGACTGTGGCATGCGCTCGCAGATTTGGAGCACAGATGCCTTTCGAACCAGTGCCCGGGGATTGCGAGTGGCACCCTCGACTACCGTGCTGTGGCCGCAGATTGTCAAGTGGGCATCTTGATGGTTGCACACTCATGGCCGTTGGATCTTCATCCAACGGTCGAAGCTTGATGAGGCGGGGCGCCTTCCTCGCCGTTGGATCCCCATCCGATGATGGAGAGGCAGAGTTGAGGGGGCCTTCAGCGGATGAGGGGGGGCTGCAGTCGGCTATGGGTGGCTTGGATGATGCCACGTGGCATCATTTTGGTCGTCCATCTTCAAATGCTCCTCAAAGTCACTATGGATATTGGATTGGATCGATTTTCACGTCATTGGGCAGCGATTGTTGATTCTGATCCATCCGTGTGGTTGGATTTGTCGTTCGAAGCTCCAAATTGCGTCACCTAGCCCTTTGGCTGTTGATCTTCCTCAGACTGCATAATGTGTTACAGGACTCCGATCAAGACGATTTCGGAGGCATTGGACTCTGATCGTCGTCTAGATCAGTCTGTACAGCCGGATCGTCAATCCGAAACCCAAAATAAATCTCATTTTCTCCTAGCCATAAAAGGACACAAATTAACCTAAAATTTATACAAACTATTTTAAATGTAGAATGATGCATGCTATGCAATATTTATAATATAAAATGCATCTCTAAGCTTAAAAACATGCATAAATAGGTATTTTAACCTAAATGGATGTGTATACATCATACCCTCATGCCTATCTTTTGCTAGTCCCTAGCAAAATCAAACTAAATGCTATGTATAAGAGTAGAATTATGATTCAATCACTTAGGCCTATGTTGTTTATAAACAATAGAAAATTTCAACTAAGGTCCTAAACTACGTAGACTCAATAGTGCCCAGGTGTCTGCCAAAATGTAAATCGCTCAAGTCCTCACCTTATTTTGAAAAGGGAAGATAAATTTTTTTCTGATTTTTTTCTTCTTTTCTAATTTTTTTAGATTTTTGAGTTTAAAGTTTCAAGACAGCTTTCTACGGCTACCTAACCCACCCAAGACTCGAAAACAACTTCAAATTCTAAGCATCTTAACGTGAAAAAGTGATATACTCACTAGGTCACCGTTAAAATGGACTTCAGGTTTCTATGACCCTAGGTGACCTTAAGAGTTTCTGTCTAATGGTTTATTTGTTCAACCAGTAGCTTTCTCGTTACTTTTTTTATTTTTTTATGGGGTCAACACAAGGGCGAATCAAGTGTATATCACCCCGATTTATTCTACTTTTATGCTTCTTCCCTAAGTGTTTTGGGAATTATTTATGTATTTTTGTGAACTGGGCTCTAGACAAATGGCCAATATGCTGTTACGCACGGTAACTTGCCAACCATGCTCGTGCGGTGAAGTGTGTTTTATTTATTTTTCTCTTTTCTCTATTTATTTTATTATTTGTTTTTCTCTTCTTTTTTTTTTGAGTATATATATATTCTTTCTTTTTCTGAGTAGGTGGCTTCCCTGATCTAAGATTTACCTAAAGGCAACAGAACGACAATGGTCATGTAGCTAGGCTCTGGACAACCAGCCAATGGGCTGTTACCCACAACAACTTGCCAGCCATACTATCCTAGAAAGTTCGTTAGCTACCTAATTTCCATAAAAATTGCTAAAAAATGAGGCAATGCAAATAGTGTGTAAATGCAAATAGTGCAAATGGTGGGTAGGACTCAAGAACAGGTCCACATTTTAGTGGACACCCGGGCTAATTAAGTCCGAAAACTTGAAAAGTCTAAGTGTTCAGCTCCTAAAGTATCATTTCCTAAAGTTAACAACTTTTAATGCCTGAGTTCTCTTCTCTTAATTCTAAATTTTTTATCTTTTTGAATTTTAATTTTTTTTAAGAAAATAAAAGAAATTCCACAAAGCTAACAAAATATTCTCAGTATTAAATGTCCACCCCCTACCTAAATGTTGCAATATCCTCATTGTAAAAATAAGGATATGAAAAGGAAGGAATAAACAGAATACCTCCTGAATTTTGTAAAAATACAGTCGACTCCAAAGAGAAAGTGGAGTATACACACGTGCTAAGTTTATTGCCTTTAGCTAGCCATAATATACAAATAAGGAAGAAATAAAGAATTCACAGGTGCAGGTCAAAATCAAAATAAAAATATTGATCTCAGGACATGCCAGTAAGAGATGTCCACATATGTGGATCAGATTGTGATGCAGGCCCAAGCCCTAGGGTCGGGAAGTTCTAAGGTTCTGGATGAAAATCACCTAGAACCGGAGATTGTTGCGCTTGCGAGGTCGAGCCTATAATTTTGTGGTGTGCAACCCAACTCTAAAATGGCAGATAATAGATAAATTTGGTTCAATAGGTTTGGATGTCCACTTAGAATTCATCTCAGAAAGATAATCAACTATGCTGTACTTGTGTTGCACATCTTCAGAATTAAAAATGTCATAAGGGTCCTGGTAAAAGGTTGGTGGTTTCAGACACAAAGGAACCCATAGATCAAGAACTCTATTTCCCTCGGAATTCACTTCCCATAATTTAACTTCCAAACTCCTCTCCTCTAAAATCAATGTTTCTGGGACCTCCAGATCGTTGTACACCCCATCAAAGATATCCAAGTCAAACAATTGTCGTTGAATCAGAATTGCCTTGGATTTAATGATTTCTAAATCAAAATCATTCATCTTTTTGGGGTGTATTTGAAGATTAGGGCTACCGATTGGATCATCTATTATAATAGGATCTAAATCCTCCATGTCAGCCCCAATCGAATCATAGTCCTCAATTACAGGGCCATCAAATAATTCATCAGATTCCTTAGGCTCATTTATCTCACTAAAATCATTTTCTTTGAGCTTAAGTGAGACTTTACCTAGGGATTCTTCACTCTCAAAATCAAAGAATTCTTGATCCTCATTTATATATGTCTCAAAATTGTATGTCATTTCCTGGTCCATGGAGACATTTTTCCTCACTTCCTGGCTCGGGGATCTCGGGTGAGAAAATCAGTTCATCCTCAATGGGTTGCTCTAAACCAACGTGGTTATCCCCAGTCTCATAAATGTGTCCCTCCTGGCAGGTGCCTGAACTGGTTCTGACATTGGCTCTCCTGAAGGGGGTTCATCTTGAGAATCATCCCATGATTGGACTAGGGCAACCAGAAATTTCATCCTCAATATTGATAATTTCCCAAGTAAAAACTCACCTAGGCCCTTATCCTCAATATCTTTGAGCCAATTCAATAATGAACTATTTAGATCCTCAATCATTTGAATCAAGGGCTCCAATTCTTCATTGCAGGGTGTTGGCTAGGTTTCTAAAGATCGTATAGTTTAGGGTTAGGTGGGTTTGGGTTTAGTTCAGGGGAGTCAAGGAATTGAGGTTCTTGGAGCCCTCCCTAATAATAGGTCAATTCAAGTTGTTCAAAGAGGGGTGGTGACCTATATTCAGTAAAATCCTGGGAAAGGTAGGTGTTATAATCATCATATCCTTCCTGATTGTAGATCAGGTTGGTGTGTTCATAAAAGGGCTTATGATGAGAACCTCATCATAAGCCATAACTAGCTCATTTTGACCTAATACAGAGACTAAAAGCTCCTACATAACCTTAGAAAGGCTTGGCTCAGAGAGATTCTGAGTTTGTAAAGAAAACATAAACTGAGGGTAAAAATGCAATTTCACCAATCCAATCTGAAAACAGGGTAACTCAGGGTCCAAATATAGGTCAAAACAACCTAATAAGAAGAAAAGTAGGATGAAATGACTCAACAAGGGCTACAGCAACTCCGAAGAATTAAATGACATCCTGTAACCCTAAAAACAAACTCACTTAAATACACGAGGTTCGAGGAAAAGTAAAAATAGAATAAACCCTCTAAAATTCATAGAAAAATAATCTCTAGGGTTTAGAACCTTCAATTTGGCCTTAGGAACCCATTTTGACCTACATTGAGAACCATGCCCAATTAACAACTTAATTTGGGTTTTTACGTAAATTGACCGGTCAAACAAGGTTTAATCTAGAAATAAAATTCACCATCAGAATCCTTAGGTCCTAATTAGTCATGTATAAAAACTCGAGCCTAAGAAGAAACCTTCTTGACCAACTTTACACTTTGGTCCTCATACATTTACTTTCTGGCCCTCAACTTTTGAACCCTCACATTTTGACCCCTAACTCTCCTTCGTTCTTTGCATTTAGGTCCCTCCTGCAAAACCTGAGCAGCACCATGCTCCGGCGACCTTGCGCGGAGCATGGCGCCGCGTAGGGTAAGGGAGGGAGCCTGCCAAGTCAAATGGGGGTGCCCTGCGTCGTCAGCCACCGCAGGAGCACCCCCTGAGTGCTGCGACCGCCCATATCGCCCGTGCGAACGCATGGACGGTATGGGTCTCCTTCCTCCGGTGTCCTCCGGCGAGGGAGACACGTCGTCTCCCTCCGCCCTCCTCTCTAATTCTGCCCCTATAAATACCCCCGTCGCTCCGCCGTTCTTCCCAACTCGGATCTGACGGAGATACCCCCTCACTTTCCTCTCTTCCCACTCCGACAGACGCCCCCTTGCTCCGGCGGCTTCTCCTCCTCCTCCCCTTCGCTCTGCCACAATACCAGCAGCAGAGACTTCTTCCTGATTCTCCTCCGTGTCGCGCAATACCGGCGCGCGCTGCCTCTACCCCGTCGTCGCCGCCGTCCTCCCCCACTGGGCATTTCTTCTCCAGCTCCGGTAGGTACGAGCCGACAGCCCCTTCGTCCCCTTCGTCACTTTAGCTAGGTTAGAAATAGGTCTTCTCTGTCCCCTTTTTCTTTCCCCCTGCTATTTTTATCTAATTACCCCTCGACCGCGCCTAATCAGCCTCACCTTCTCCACCTCCGGCCACACTCCGACGACCCGCTCCCATCACTCCAGCAACCCACACGGCTCGCCGACCACCGCAGAACCTCCGCCTCCTCACCCTGATCCTCTTCCGCCCTTCCACTTCCCACCAAACGCCCTCTGCAGATCCACTGAACACACCCACTTCTCTGCCTGCAGTTTGACCTAGGGCGGCCCTCATGCTCCACCTCGCCGCCTGCTAGACCCCCCACCACCTTCGCCGTGCCACGGCGAAGGTTCTCCGCGTATCTGATTAGGCCGAGAGGCCATTCCTCTGTGGACAGGTATGTCGACCGTCGCCACCATTGCTGCGCTGAAGAAGCACCTTCAACCTGCAGCTCCAGGTGCGTTTCGCCCAGGTCCGACTCCCACGCTGCGTGGGGCATCTCCGCGAAGAGTCCCAGGCTCGCAGCTGGGGCGAAGGCCTCACGTGAAGCCGCGATTGCCAGCTGCCTCCTCCGCTGCAGGCGCTCAATTGGGATGGGACATTTAGTCCCACTTCGGAAACTTTGAGAGGCACGCGGGCGCTTAAAGGCAAAAAGTGCCTTAAGCTGTTCGCCTCCTGATCACGGGGTGAGGTCCCTCTCACCCGCCCGACTACCCAACCTCGTCCGCGCTCACGCCCCGCGGACCTGACCCGACCCGATTAGCCCGACCTGAACTCCTCACCCACCACCGCACCCCGGTGGGCCTGGACCCGGGCGCGACCCGCGTACCCGATTAACCGGTTGCTCTGAGAGAGCTTTCCTAAGAGTGAATTCTGAGAGAGAGAGACGCGGGGGGAGGGTAGAGTAGGTTTTGCCCTCTGACTTAAACCGTGAGTGTGCAGGCACAGGTGAAGAAGGAGAAGGAGACACACTGTAGCAGCAGCAGTTTAAGTCGTCTGATTGAAAAATCAGACGACGTCCTGAAGACAAAGAAGAAGAAGAAAAGAAGGACAGAACCGCAACCAAGAAGAAAAAAAGAAGAGGAAAGCAGCGAGCACTTAGCAGCTGCAGAACGGGAAGAGAAGGCAAGAAGCAGAGAAGCAAGAAGAAAAGAACACGAGGACAAAGAAGAAAAAGAAGATCTGAAGAACAAGAAGGAAGACCAAGAAGAAAAAGAAAGAGAAGAGAAGAAAGCACAGGTGAAGAACAACCAAAAAGACAAGAAGAAGAAAGAAGAGAAGAAGAAGAAGCAAAATTTTCCCCTCTCTCTCTCTCTCTTTATTTTTGTAATAGAAACTTTGTACCTCTTATAATACGACTTGCTCCCTGAGTTCGACCTCGGGAACTCTTTTATTTTCCGAGTAAAAAAAATATATCTGTAATGATGGCAATAACTAGCTGTACTACAACGTAATTTCTATAACAAAAGCTAGTCATAACGCCGTCATCAGCGATGATCTATAAACAGTGTAGCTCTGGGAAGGATAATAATCATAATCATGATGTCCAGGGTTAGGTCTTGGACATTGAGGTCCAAAATCATATCCCCAATCAAAGTTATCCCAACTAGCGGATGGGTAGTCATAAGTCGGGTTGGGATAGTAATCATCTTGGGGATAAGTGGTGGTAAGAGGGTAGGATTGGAATTATGTGTAGGATGAGGAAGGATACACGGCAACGTAGGAGGGAAAACAGAGAGAAAGGTGCCCTGCAGTACAATTAATCAAATTTGTCCTTAGGTGGGTTATCTCAAAATTCATCTTAAGATTATAAACGATTTAGTTTACTTTTATCCAATCAATCCAACCAGTTAGAGGGAGGGATTGGGGAGAAGGTCCTTCCCTTAGCTTTCGCTTCAGATTCCTTTGATACCCCCTAATTGCAGTCATTTAACACTATTCCCCTAGCTAGACATCAGATAGACTGGAATAAGTAGATTAATCGAGAATAATCTCAATCTGGGTCTCGAAGGGTGAATCAATCCTTAAGGCCAACGTCTACTCAATTTTAATTAGGCTTGATATGATTGTGCTCTTGGAATGTGATGTGCCCTTTAAATGGGTTGTGCCCTTAAAGATCAGTTGATATGTATGTGCGTGCACAACTAGGGTTTTCAAACAAGGTTATTTTATGATGTGTCTTTTAGGGCTTAATCTTGTTTAGTAGCTTTTAGGATTCAACTTTAGGTTTGTTCAATCAGGTTCAATAGAACACTCCAAGTTTTGAAATGGCAGGTGATGATGTATTCCTTTAAAACTCAAAAAGAATGTGAAGTACTTGGTTAGTTCCTAAATATTGAATCCTAAGTGGCAAGCTACTTGATGAATCGATTTTAAATTGAGTGGTGCAACCCAAGCAGCTCAAACAATTGACCCTAATGCACCACTTGATTAAAGCACACAAGAATGTTTAACCTATTCAAATTTTCTACTCATTTGTGTGTTGGGTTAAGGCATACCGGATCCACAGGTCAGATCTAGGTTAAGTGGTAGAATCAAAGTGACTGTACGCCTTAGGATGAGAATTTGTGGGTGTTAAGTGTGTCTCTTTTAATTAAATCCCACAAGAGAAGTATTTTTTTATTTTTTTAATTTATGCAGGTGGGTGAGGTGAGATGAAGTGGCAATCAAACAACTAAGACTAACCTAGGGTTTATGCAAGCACCTAAGTCGATTTGGGTTTGATTTATTACTGTGGCGAAATGAAATCTAGGGTGGGGGTGGTGAGGACACACTTACAGAACCTTCATCCGCACCTTTCTCCAATCTAACCGCTCTAGCCCACCCCAGAAGAGTACTTGCAATCACAGTAAGATCAGAGAAAAAGTGAGATAAAAGTTAAGGCGGAAAACTCCAAAAACCAAAGCGTTGCCTCCCTGACAACAGCGCCAAAATGATGAGCATATTTTTTGCGAGTAAAATCAAGGTTTTGGAGAATCCATTGTCGTAATCGCAAAAATCGGTATCAAATAAAATTTACCAAAACTCAAAAGGGAGCCCCAAGTTGAACACGAGGAGGCGACGTTTGTTTCTTTGAAAATCAGCATTTCTCTTTATTTCTTTTTGGTATTTTGAAGGTTTTGTTATTTTTTTGGTATTTTATGAGTATGATAACAGAATATCAGAACAAGGAGCAATCTAAGCTAGTCTAAAACTAAATGTAGAGAAATGAAACTAATATATCGAGAATGAAGTTTATTACAATTACACTACATAGAAATATGGTAAGAAAGATAAAGGAAATGAAGGTGAGAAGAAATCTCCCAAAGTGAATGTTTGGCGAGACGACGGTGCTTGGCGGCAACTTGGATGGAGGAGATGAGGTGCTAGACATTAGGGATGAGGAACAGGAGGAATCCAGGTAGATGGCCACTTGACCGAGCTATAAGAATGGTGATGAGGAGATGGAGGTGATCGTCTACCTGAATGGTGGTGAGGGGATGGCTCTAAGGTTCCCTATGAAGGGGATGTGAGGAGGGAGGAATATTTGGTGGTGGTTTAGGATTCTACACTAGTAGGGAGCCCTTGGGGCTTGGGAATAGAGCTTATGGGAGCTTGGAAGGCTTCTTCGAGCCCTTGAGTAGTTGGGAATAGCATAGGTAGAGATGCATTGGAAGGGAAAGGGTTTATATAGTGGTAGGAGGGGGGTGTATTGCGTGCATGGGTTTAATGGGGATGCATGGGACATGCATGCATGTCCCATGCACCCGCTGACCAAGCACCGGAGGCTACAACTGGTGAGGAATGAAGGAAGCAATTGGATGGCAGGGGAAGCGTTTGCAGCCACTGGATCCTCATCAAAGGGTGGAGAGAGAGTGCAAATCCAGTGCTCCCAAATCGCACGCAGCGTGCCTTCACTAGCGAGGGCGAATGCCAGCCATTCGATTCACATCATCTGGCTAGGGAGAGCACGTGGATCATGCCTTTGAATCATTTAGGTGCACGCGTATCGTGCCTCTCCTAAGTTGAGACGACAGAGAGTGCGCACAGCCATCTTAAGTAAGCACACCGGATCGCACGATGGGCGTGCATGCGATTCGGTGTGTCTGCACGTTATCGCGCGCGTGCAGATCACACGGCACTCAAAGCGCCACATCATCATCTTAGCTGCCGTCCATCTTCAATCGAGCAGTCAAATTTCACCGTGCTCACCTCAACGTAGATTCAATCCGCAGAGCACGAGTCGATCGTGCGTCCCATGGATGCGAGTTCCTCTTTAGACCACTGCCCCAAGTGGTCGGGTGTGTCGCATTTATTAATTTCCCACAGCCGCTGGTCGTGTGATCTTAGCCGTTGCATTTTCATCCAACAGCTAGGATCTCACGTGGGAGGTGCCTTTGAGGAAGAAGGGTGGGCTACGCTGGGCGATCCGGATGGTGCCATAGAACGTCCATCTTCTTTTGCTTGCAGAGGATGCCACGGTGCTCAAATCGCGATGATTTTCGTGTTGCCAGATTGCAATCGTCGCTCTAGATCCACCCGTACGGTTGGATTTTTCATTTGAAGCTTCAAAATGTATCACCCTATCTCCTGGCCACAATAATGAATGAATAACTATATAATTTATACAAATCATCCTAAAGTTTACCAAAGTAGCAAAGCCAAGAGTAACACAAGCAACTCTAGCTAGTATCTCTGGCAAAGAATATGTATGCCCCCAGAACAAGACCAACAAGTGCAGAGGTATAGCAGAACCCTATCTCTTGTAGCCAAAAGAAGAGGCAATATGACCAAGTGGGAGTGTGTATCGTGTCCTCAATATGAGTCACCAGCCAAATCTGATATGGAATTATCACACAATTTTTGTGATCCTACCCTTGTAGTTACAATTAGCAATATAAGGGAAATACTAGGTGACAAATGGCCTTTTGTTATAATAGGAAATTTTACCAAGGTAAGAAAATTAAGAGTAACACAAGTAGCTCCGGCTAGTCTCTGGCCAAAAATATGCATGATGGTAACGTCATCATGAGCCATAACTACACCTTTAATTAGTCATAATCAAGTGACAAATGCTCTTACATACTTGCCTGAGAGCCATAATTCCATGCAAATCCATTTTGAAAAGAAAACATTAAATCAGGGTTAATTCTACAGTTTTAACAATACATCATGAATGTAGAGAAACCACGAAATTTTCTAAATATTACTCTAAAATCAAATGAGCACTAAAGTCCAATGAGTGGGTCCACAAAGACAAAAATGGGGTTTCACGCATTTCAAGAACCACAACAGCACCTAAATCCCTAATTTCAAATCCGCTTGAATTGAAGAGGTTCTGGCCAAAATAAAATTCATCTAAATCTCCTAAATTTCATAGAAAAATATTCCTAGAGGTTTGGTATCATTGGTTTGACCATCTGAACCCATTTTGACCTTGAATAAAGAATCAGACGAAATTCTACCCCAATTTGGGTTTCTACACAAATTTCCTAGTCAAACTTCATCAAAACACAAATACGACCTCACCATTAGGTTCCTTGGGTCCAAATTAGGTTTGTACCAAAATTTTAGCCCAATCAAGTCTCATCTCAACCTAGTTTGCATTTTAAACTCTATTCCTCTCAATTAAGCCCCTAACTTTCAAAATATTTATGATCAGGTCCCTAACTTTATCATCATTTTTGCAAAAAGGTCCCTTTCGCCATTGGTGTGAATGGAGCTTTCTCACCGAGATTCGAGCGAGGTTTTCTCGCTCGATACTCAGCCAAATCCTCCCAAAATTGGAAGGAACAATCCTCAGGAGATCCTCTTTCGATTGAACCAAGTCTTGGACCTCAATTTGCACCAGAAAGCTCGTGCAAACTCCACGAATTCAAGGATCCTCTTCCCTAAAATTTTGAGCTTTCTGAGCTTCCTTCCTTGCTTAGAGCACACCCTATGGCCTTTAAAAGGATCCCTCGCGCGAGGCCTAGCTCCTCTTTAGTCAAGTTCAGGCCAAAATCAAGTCTTCTTCTCCAACTCCGGACACCTTCGACCTTGACTCCGGCGACCCTCTCCCCCATCTTCCTATGTCCTCCTAACCATCAAATTGGGAGTGCCAAACTCTTCCTCAAACTCGTCCATGCCAGGTGGGCCAAAGCTAGGGCTTCCAACCCGTTTCATTGCGCCGTTTACCCCCACTGGAGGAGTTCGTCTCCCTCGCATCTAGCAAGGCACACCGACGCAAGTTTCTCCCTATTTCGTCCAATAGATAGGCCCTCTACCTTCCTCTCTCTCCTTAGCTTCGATTCACTCCTTTCCCACTACAAATCGACCGCCATTCACCCTTCTTCCCCTCCGCCTTCTCCGACTCCAACCACTCCTCCGGTGTGGTCACTACGCTGCTACACACCTCCAAACGCCACACTGCCACTCCCAGAAGCTTCCTCACCCTCCACTGACCAAAAGCCCTCTACAAATTGGAAGCTTCACCCACTCCTTTGCTCCTCCAAGCAATCCACCTTCTGGTTACCTCCACCATCACCGTCAGGCCACTACAACGCTATAATCACCAAATTATCATCGCCACAACCTCCCTCACACCACGGAGAAGCTTCTAAGCTAGTCTAATTGGGTCGAGAGGCCATATTTATGCTTTTAGGTGTCGCCGCCGCCGATTGTCGTCTTCGTCATTGACCATGCTCCTCCAGCCATAAATATGCCTCACTATCATCTCCAGGTGCCGCGAAAATGCTCCGTGAAGTCACTCGCAGCTTTAATTGAGGGAAGAAACCACAGCAGTAGCCGTAATCAGAGAAGCAACCACGGCTGCAACGTGCGAAGAAGAGGGCATCCACTTAGTCCCACATCGTGGGTATCTAGAGTAGACGCAGCACATAAGTTGTTTTGCTGCCTTCAATTGCTTGCCTCGAACATGGGGTTGAGGTCCCCTCGCCCACTCACTCTCACACCCCCTCACACCTCACTCACTACCCACGCCGGTGACCCTAGTCCCCTATATTTGACCTGAATACCCGATTGAGGATCCGATTACGGCTTAGAAAGGAATTTCTAAGGAAGGGGGAGGGTTTTGTTGTGGCTTGATCTACCTCAAGGTACATGCTGAAGGAAACACTTAGCCTCTGAGGTGCTTGTGTAAGCCTTATGTTGTGCCTGAGAAGAAGCTCTTGTGCTTAAGAAGTCCCCTTGTGCACCTTATTATGGTACTATGCTTTGATGGTTAAGGAGTCCAGCTTTCATATCCGACGTCTGATTGGGTTCAAAGATACTGTGGTAGTATTTGAGTTGATGCTTGGTATTTGATCTAATATGAAATTTGAGATTAGTGGTTTAAGACCACTGTTGAGATATTTGATTAAATTGCTATACTTGGGATACATGCTTAATTAAGAGAATTAAGTGGTGATTTAAATCACCATTATTTTGCTTCTTTCTTTTTATCCCGTGAATTCTTGAGATATTATTGATTATTATTGAATATTATCTTGATCAGTTTATTCATTGAATATCTTTTATCTGGTGCTTGATTTATTGTGCTCATTAATTCTGAATATGATTGGTGCATCAATTCCATCATTGCTCCTTGCGAACGACCTCAAACTTCAACTAGATTCTGAGCTTTTTAAATTTAAATATTTGTTGTGAGATTTGGGGAGTGTACTACGACGACCATTTCATAAATCTCCTCATTCACACGCAAACATTTTGGCGCCATTGCGGGGGAACAATGCGCAATTCACCATTAGTCTTATCTTTCTTGATTGATTTAAGCAGTAACTTTCCCTATATGTTTTACTTGTAATCTTGTGAGGTACATCATGAAAAGATCTTCCATGCAATCAACCATTCAAGGGGCAAGTAAAATCTCTCTTCTTCCCTAATCAACTTCCTAATATGGGGAAAGAGAAAAAGGAAACAAACAATTAGGATCCACTTACCTTACTTTTCTAGTAATCATCATTCAAAGGCAAAAATTTCCTGATTTACGAACTTGCTTGCTATCTGATTGAAGATTGAGATGATTTAACTAGAGATCCCTATCCTGATTTCCTGTACCTATTAGGGATTTACACTTAAATTTTAAACATCTTGGACTGCTCACTCTCTTGTTTGAGTGCAAGGTGTTACATTTGAGATCAAATTGGACTTGGAAATAGAGCTAATTAGGGTTTTTACTTTAGGGTTTTTAAAGTGTTAGTACACATTTGTCTGGACTAAAGAAAATTAATCTTCCTGCATTTGTGTGCCATCCAAGCCCTTGTTTAAAAAGATCTATTCAAAAGAACCCTAAAAATCAGGCTCTAAATTTACTTGAACCCTAAAATTTTTTGACTTAAAAACCTGAGAGTCAATTCAGGGTGATCTTTGGGCCTTGACCCAAATTTCATCCTTCATCTTTAGGGCTGGTCAGGTGAAGTTGGTTGGTAAAACTCGAATAGGTTGTACTAATATGGTGAAATTATCGTTGAAGTTATTAGAGTAGTTAACCTAAATCGAGTCTAGCCATCTTTCACAAATTTTTTTTTTTACCGGGCCTACTTAATTTTATCTTGGTCACTTTTAGGCCCAGGGTCGATCTCAGGGAGGCGAAAATTAAAGGTGGAGAAGTTTCTACGCCTTTCCTAAAACGTATCTCTTCTGTGCGTTTATTATATTTTTTTTTGTTAATAATATTATCCTTGAGGCACACCCTCAAAATCGAGTTCTTGGCTTTGAGCCAAATTGTTCTTAGCTTTAAGCCAACTTAGGGTTTCCAAAAACTGGTCCTGCTATTCGCAAGGCCGAGTACCTGCAAGACAAGAATTATCTTTTCTCTTTTACTCTTTTTTTTATCTTTTTAACAGTAGGAAACAAAAGAGAAATAAAAATAAAGTAGGTTGCTTGTAGAGGAAGGAATACTTAGCTTAATATAATAAATACAGTCTCTATATATATAGATATGTATATATTATAAATATAGGGGTAGAGGTGGAGGTGGAAATGGAGTGTAGCACAGTGTTAAGTTGGTCTACGTCTAGTAAGACGCAACCAACAAGACGAAGTGTCGGATGTGTGGGGGTGTGTGCGGAGGTGCTTACTTTGCGCGGATATCGGGGGAATATCAGTAACTGGTGCAGATATTCCCGCGATATAATGCGTGGTGGAGTGACTAGTGCACGGGCATATAGATACAGGTAGGTGATGTGTATGTAAAATAGATATATATATATATATAGAGCTTTAACTATATTTGTGTAGTTGTGTGTGTGTGTGTATATATATATATATATATATATATATATATATATATATATATATATATATATATATTTATAAGTATATATATATGTAGTTGTATATGTATATAGGTATGAATATATATATGTATGTATGTATGTATATATATATGTATGTATATGTAGGTATGAGTGTGTACAAGTGAGTGTGTGTGTGTGTACGAGTGTGAGTGTGTACGCTGGAGAGGAGTGTGAGAGAGAGGGCAGTTAAGCCGTCTGGAGAGTGCATGCGACGTCTGGCGGGCAAGACGTGCGTAGGCGCACAAGGGGCGCACGCGGGCGCGCATGCGCAGACAAGTGCGGGCGCGGGTGAGAGAGTGTTGCGCAACGCATTGCGTAGCGCAGCGCACAGCGCTGCAAAAGGGAGCGGGAACGGGCGAGTGCAGGCGCGGACGCAGACGTGGGCAAGTGCTAGCGCGGGTGCAAACGCGACCAATCGACTGGCGTGGGTAGCGGGCGAGGAGAGAGAACGCACTGCCACCGGCTAAGTGAGAAGTGAGCCGGTGGCTACAGTGTCTCGCAGACCGCACGCTACAGTGCGCTACAGTGCACGCCCAATTTGCAGACCGGTAGCGGCCGGTTTCGCGTGTGCGGGCTTGCTGGAAGGTGCCTGCACATGCGAAAAGAGCTCGCTGAGGTTTGCTAGTGTGCGCGCGGTGGCCGACGCTGCTTCAAGCAGACGCTGCTGCTGGAGCTTCTGACCTTGGAGCTCTGGCAATGGTGGAAATGGCGTTCAGCGATGAAATCAAATGGTGAAACCACCACGCCCACCTGCTCACAGAAGAGCTGGGCGGTGGTGGAACTCACAGTGGTGCTTGCGGGACCACTGTGAGTTTTCTCCTGCCCACAGTGTGTCTCTTCAGAGAGAAGAGCTACTGCGTATGGAGAGGGAGAGGGGAGGAGTTTGGCCTGATGGTGGAGGAAAGTGTCTGAAGGTCAGTGTGTTCGCGCCCCTGCGCAACGGAGAGGGCAAGGCCTTTTAAAGAAGAAGAAGCATGCCATAGCCATGCTGCTGGCATCGCATGTCCAGCCATGCTGCTGGCAGAGGAGTGGCACGAAGAGGTGCATGCCCCATGCCCTGTAGCCGCGCGAGAGAGAAGAATTCAAAGTCAAAATGAAAAATGAAAATGGTGAATTTGCAATGCAGCTCTTTATGAAGATGTTAATTAGATAGCCAATTATTCGCATTCTCCTCCCCTCTCAATACATGCATGCATGTGTTTATTTACAAATGCAACTATAGCTACATAAGATGCAATGGCAGTGCTAGGAAATAACACAAGATGGCATAATTACTGGTGTATTTTTGCTGTGCAATCATTGATCTACTTTATTTGTCAATCAACCTCCAAATTAAGTCACAAATTGAATCAACTTTTAATCAAGTGAAATACAAGGCACAAAATTAGGACTAAAATTGGTAGACTTAAGGTCTCAATTCATACATTTTGGCCTACTTAGAACTGCAGCGACAAGGAAGGTCAGGTGGGGGAAACCCATAACTCATTGGGACACTCTACCGTGTAGGGGTCTTTGCGGGGCTGTCCTTTCCTGGCCGCCTGAGTACTTCTCGGGTGTGTGGATTTTTTATTCAGAGGTATCATCCACCACGAAACATCCTTAGTCCTCCAAAAATCTTTAGGTGCCCTGATTGGGTCCAATTCATATATAGTCCCTCTTCAATTCTTTAGCGCACATACACAAAAAAGGTCCCTAGGTTTGTTTTGACCTAAAGGCCTCATTAGAGTTTATCTTCTAGGGGATTTCTGAACTAATTTGATCGATTCAATCTGAACCTGAATTTGATTCTACATCTTGATCCACCACCTGATTTGAAAATGCAACTTGATAATTTAGAAAGAATATTTAGGAAACCTGAATCCCAAAAGAACATGAAACAAAAGATGATTGAAGCTGCTCTTAGACATCATGATGAGTATTACAAAACCTCATATCCATCTAGGCACATTCAGGTTAATATACTAGAAACAACCCACATTATGAATCGTGCTGGAATAATATTTACACAAATGATACATGGTTCAAAACGGGATGAGCTTTTATTAGAATACAGTGAATTGTGGAGATTACACAATATTGAGTATATACAATGTTTGTTAAATCCACAACTTTGGGAAATACACCAAGGCCTCATGGAGAAATGTGAGTATATGCTAAATACATTACAAGCCATTGATCAAAAATACTCATACCAACATTCAGAAACTGATGAGACATCTTAGAACAACATTGAGGATCAACATGATTTCCCAGAGCCTAGGTTCGAAAATAGAGGTTGTTGTGGACCCCCAACCCAAATGGAATCATATTCAAAATCTGTGCAGATTGACATACCTGATCTTAATGTGGGTTGGGAGGATCCAATTGCAGGTGTTCTTGATTTTGAACTATCCTTAAAGAGCCATGAAGCTAGTTTATCATGCCTTGATTTCCCAAACACCTGTAGTAAGCTTGAATCAGAACCTCTCGAGGATGTAATTCTCGAACCTTATCCTGTTAAGGTAATCCTCAAGAGTAATTTTGACATCCCAATAGAATCAAGTCCAGATTCTAGTGACTCAATTCCTACCTTTAACCAAGAATCTAGATCTAAACCTATTTGGGAGGATCAAGAGGCCCAATTTAATGAGAATCAAATTTTAGATCTAGACTATGATTCTGGGCCTGTATTTGATGATTACACCTCTCTAAACTCCTTAGAGGTACAAATTGATTTTTTGGAAGTCACACTGATTTACGATACAGAAACAGAAGAGTTGGAAGAATTGGGATTTGATTGGGTCTACCCTAGGAGCCAAGAACCTGAGCCTATGCCTAATAACGACACCTCTTTGAGCTCGAAATTTGAGATTAGGTTAGATCCAAGTCAGGTTGTTGATTCTATGCATCATGATTTGTTCTGTGGTAGAAATCCCAATCTAGAATCAGGTTCAGAAACTAATTTTCACAGATTCTCCGATGATTTTGAATCATACTTTGATTTTGGTGAAGCTTTGTTTCCTGACAATTACAAGCTAATCTACAACCTCAGTATCCATGACCCATTCTTTGACTCTAATTCTGAGGTCCCTGATCCCGAGATCATTGATTCAAACTCATGTTCCATTGAGTTGGAATCATTCTTTTATGATATGCAAGAATCAGAAACAGTAAGTGCCGAGAGTGTCCACAATCCAGAGTTTCAATCTTTCACTAACTTAGAATTTCATGATCCTTTAAATACTCTCCAGGCATTTACATTTGATTTGAATGAGCACCATGAAGACTCTCTAGGTGAACCTATCTTTGAATCATTTCTAGAAGAGCCCTCACCACACCCAGATTTTGAAGAAGCCACATCTTCCATCATAAAGTCAAAGCTTTCCAAAATCCAATCCCAACCATGACTCGCCATTGGAATCAATTTCTAATCTGATTCACCTCTCTCTAATCTGGTTGCATATGACTCACCTTTATCTTTTGATCGGGAATCGAACATTGATCAAACCATTAATCACTTCTAATCATTCTCTGATCTCAACAGTAGGGTTCCTACATCCTCCATAGATCCATTTTCTTCTGAGGATCCCTACTCTGATCAAGCTGAGATGATTCAACCAAACCCTGGATTTTCATTTTCACATCTTTTTGAGCCTTAAAATATCTAGTGGGCTCCACACCTATTGATTCATATCCATCAAGCCACCAGACTGATTGGGTTTGGTCTGCATTATCAGCCTGTTGACCTGAACAAGCACTTGGTTGGGCCAACCAGCCTACTTATTAAGTTGATTGTTCTACAAAATCCCTCTGATTTGACCACCCCTTCTCCTTGACCACCTTCTGCTCAGCTAAAGGCATTGAATTTAGCACTAAACCGAAGGCAACCCGTCATTCCAAAAACCCTAGACCCTTCTGATCATCTTTTTAAGCTACACTCCTACTGCACTGTTGGGTTCAACTTTAGAACAACCGACTCCACCTTTGGTACTTGTATCAAAACTTAAAATCGTTCGCAACAGTCATCTCGACCCATTCACCCACCCTTAGACCCTGTTCTAAACTTTAAACCAACCTGAATTGTACCCTCTTGGTTTACAATGAGGACATTGCAAAACTTAGGCATGGTGGGTGTTAAAGTGCAAACATATGAAAATTTAATTCTCTGAGAGGTTCTCACAAAAAAATACATATTCAAAAATAACAAATCAAAAATCAAAAATGGAAAAAAAATGGAGAAAGGGGAGGAAATTTTGTGAAATGATTACGAAATCTTTCTTGAGGAAAAGAGGAGGGAATTCAAATGTCAAAAATGAGCAAAAATCAGAAACAAAAATGATAGTCATAGCAATTAATCATGGGATTTACTTAAGTTATAGACCTAATCAAAAAGAAAGATTAAGTCCTGAAATGATAGAGACAAGGAGATTAGTATGAGTGCTGATCTTAGGTCTCTTAGGCCTGTCTAGTTTAGTGCTTTTAATAAAGAAAATCATGCCAAAAGTATTTTGTTCTGAAAAGCCATCTCAAAGATCTAGCTTAGGAGCGGCTCAACAACATAAGTTGATTGGACGAGTTTCGAGCACGGAGAGGTGGGAAATTCCCCTCGAACATGCGTAATAACATATCGTCTCTTCGATGCTTGTCTCCTAGGATAACTAAATATCCTACCAAGGACATGTAAGCACCTCATGCTAGTTCAGGTGACATGGGTGGAATTATCCCGAAATGTCGATTGTTAGGGCCTGCATTTAGCTACAAAATGCCATGAGCGGCACTATCCCGAAGTGTCAAAAGCCAAGGTTCTAAGGGTTGCCATGGGCGATGTTATCTCGAAACATCAAAGGCCAGGGATCCTTCGAGGATTGATGATGGGGAGAAGGAATCCAACACAAATCATGTTTAGGGCCAATCTGAGGCTGGATTTAGGGAAAAATAAAAAGAAAAAAGAGAAAACCCTCCAAATGAAAAATCCTTCTATTTCTCTCTTATAAAAATGTACTGCCAAACTGAACATAGACATGTTACGTCTTTACACAGGTGCTTTAACCACTAGGGTCAACGAACCTCTAGGTAGTTTTTGCGGGTCTTAGAAACCTTTGCGACAGACTTAGGCTGAAGCTGGTCAGGTCTGGATCTTGATTGATACTTGAGTACCTCTAAGCCTATTGTTAGCATTCAAACCTAATTTCTAGAGAGGCACAAATCAGACATCTGAACTTCAAAGCATGGTCTAGAGATTTAGTTCCTTCCATAAGATTTTTGCTAAGGGACTAGCAAAAATTAGACATGGGAGTATGATGGTAACCCTATCATGAGCCATAAATAGCTTTAATTAGTCATAATCAAGTGACAAATTCTCCTACATAATCACCTGAGAGCCATAATTCCATACAAATCCATTTTGAGAAGAAAACATTAAATCAAGGTTAATTTTGTAGTTTTAACATTACATCATAAATGCAGAGTAACCACGGGGTTTCCCAAAGGTTAATTTAAGGTCAAATGAGCACTAACGTCCAATGAGTGGGTCCACATAGATAGAAACGGGGTTTCATGCGTTTCAAGAACCCAACAGTACCTAAAACCCTAATTTCAGGCCCACTTGAATTGAAGAGGTTCTGATCAGGATAAAATTTATCTAAACCTCCTAAAATTCATAGAAAAATATCCCTAAAGGTTTGGTATCCTTGGTTTAACCATCTAAACCTATTTTGACCTTGAACAGAGTCTAAGACGAAATTCTACCCCAATTTATGTTTCTACGCAAATTGCCTAGTCAAACATCGTCAAAACCCAAATCTGACTTCACCACTATATTCTTTGGGTTCAAATTAGGTTTGTACCAAAATTTGGGTTCAATTAGAGTCCGTCTTGACCTAGTTTGCATTTTAGTCAATTTAAACTCTGTTCCTCTCAATTAAGCCCCTAACTTTTGAAATATTTACGATCAAGTCCTTGAATTTATCATCATTTTTGCAAAAAGGTCCCTACCGCCATTGGTGTGAATGGAGCTTTCTCGCCAAGATTTGAGCGAGATTTTCTCACTCGATACTCAGCCAAATTCTCCCAAAATTAGAAGGAACAATCCTTAGGAGATCCTCTTTTGATTGAACCAAGTCTTGAACCTCGATTTGCACCAGAAATCTCATGCAAACTCCGTAAATTTAGGGATCCTATTCCTTGAAATATCAGGCTTTCCAAGCTTCCTTCCTTGCTTAGAGCACGCCTTATGGCCTTTAAAAGGATCCCTCGCGCGAGGCCTAGCTCCTCAGTCAGGTTTAGGCCAAAATCAAGTCTTCTCCTCCAACTCCGGCCACCACCGACCTCGACTCCAGCGACCCTCACCCTCGTCTTCCTACGGTCTCCCAACTATCAAATTAGGAGTGTTAAACTCTTCCTCGCACTCGTCCGCGCTTGGTAGGCCAAGGCCAGGGTTTCCAACCCCTTTCCTCGCGTCGTTTACCCCCCATCGGAGGAGTTCGTCTCCCTCGAATCCAGCAAGGCACGCCGCGTGAGTTTCTCATTATTTTGTCCAATAGATAGACCCTCTACCTTCCTCTCTCTCCTTAGCTTCGATTCACTCCTTTCCCACTACAAATCGACCGCCGTTCACCCTTCTTCCCCTTCGTCTTCTCTGACTCCAGCCATGCCTCTGGTGTGGTTGCTATGATGCTACACGCCTCCAAACGCCACACCACCACTCCCAGAAGCTTCCTCACCCTCCACCGACCAAAAGCCCTCTACAAATTGGAAGCTTCGCCCACTCCTTCGCCCCTCCAAGCAACCCACCTTCTGGTCACCTCCACCATCATCATCCGGCCACTACAACGCTCCAATCACCAATCATTACCGCCACCGCCTCCCTCACACTACGGCAATGCTTCTGAGCTAGTCTAATTGGGCCTAGAGGACGTATTTATGCTTTCAGGTGCTGCGGCCATCGGTCATTGCCTTCGTGACTAACCATGCTCCTCCAGCCATCAATACGCCTCACCATCATCTCCAGGCGCTGTGGAAATGCTCCGTGAAGTCACTCGCAACTTCAATTGAGGGAAGAAACCACAGCAATAGTTGTAATCAGAGAAGCAACCACGACTGCAATGTGCGAAGAAGAGGGTGTCCACTTAGTCCCACATCGTGGGTATCCAGAGTAGACGCAGCACACAAGTTGTTTCGCTACCTTCAGTTGCTTGCCTCGAACATGGGGGTGAGGTCCCCTCACCCACACACTCTCTCACACCCTCTCACACCTTGCTCACACGCCGGTGAGCTTGGTCCCCTATATTCGACCCGATTACCTGATTGAGGATTCGATTAGGGCTTAGAAAGGAATTTCTAAGGAGGAAGGGGGAGGGTTTTGTTGTGGCTTGATCTGCCTCGAGGTACATGCTGAAGGCAACACATAGCCTCTGAGGTGCTTGTGCGAGCCTTGTGTTGTGCCTGAGAAGAAGCTCTTGTGCTTGAGAGGCACCCTTATGTGCCTTATTGTGGTACTATGCTTTGATGGTTAAGGCATTTGGCTTTCATATCCGACGTCTGATTTGGTTCAAAGATACTGTGGTAGTATTTGAGTTGATACTTGGTTTTTGATCTGATGTGGAATTTGAGATTAGCGGTTCAAGACCGCTGTTGAGACATTTGATTAAATTGCTATACTTGGGATACATGCTTAATTAAGAGAATTAAGTGGTGATTTAAATCGCCATTATTTTGCTTATCTCTTTCTTTTTATCCCATGAATTCTTGAGATATTATTGATTATTATTGAATATTATTCTTGCTCAGTTTATTCATTGAATATCTTTTATCTAGCGCTTGATTTATTGTGCTCATTAATTCTGAATACGATTGGTGTGTCAATTCCATCATTGCTTCCTACGAACGACCTCGGACTCCAATTAGATTCTGAGCTTTATAAATTTAAATGTTTGTTGTGCAATTTGGAGAGTGTACTACAACGACCATTTCATAAATCTCCTCATTCGCCCGCAAACAATGCATGCCTCCAAAACAAGACCAACAAGTGCAAAGGCTTAGTCTAACCCTCCCTCTTGCATCCGAAAGAAGAGGCAATATAACCAAAATGTGTCTGAGATATGGGATCAAGTCAAATATTGGAACATATCATGATTCATGTGATTCTATCCTCATCATTACAATTTGCAATATTAAGTAAAGTACTTTGTGATGTATTCAATTAAGTTCACAAGAGTAGGAAAACCAAGAGTAGCATAAGTAACTACAGCTAGTATCTCTTGCAAAAAATACGTATGCCCCCAGAACAAGACAATCAAGTATAGAGGTTCAGTCTAAACCTCCCTCTTGCAACCAAAAGAGGAGGCAATATAACTAAGTGTGAAAATGTATCATTTCTTAAATGTGTGATCATTGGTCAAATCAGATATAATCATGATTCATGCAATTTCTCACTCACCATTATAATGTGCAATACTAACCAAAACTACTCCAGAATGCATGGACTTCATTGTAACACTTAAGTTAACCAAAGTAGGAAAACCAAGAGTAACACAAGCAACTCCAGCTAGTATCTCTGGGAAAAAATATATGTTCCCCCAAAACAAGAACAAGTACATAGGCTTAACCCTTCTCTTGCAGTCGAAAGAGGAGGCAACATAACCACGCATCAGTGTGTATCATGTCAAAATCATCAATCAAATTGAGTAGTAGCTCAAAGATAACTCTACCCAAAAGTCATTTGAATGAGAGCTTTAAGAATGCATCTCAATTCAATTAGCATCATCAAATCCATCACGAATTCCAAACCTTTTGCATCCCAAAAACATAGCTGGTGGTGGATTCCAAATCTTGTTTCAACATCAAGACCAACCAATTCAATCAACCAATGCAGCTTCTTACTTACAACAAAGCAAATATAATCACTAAAAAAATAAATTTTCCACGAAAGAAGAAATAAGTAGATCAACTAGGAGTGAAATATCACAAAAAAAAACCCTGTTCTTTAGGTCATAGCATCATGTCACCATGTTTTCCACAACAAATGTGCATGCTTTGAGCTAAAAAGATGGCATCTTTTTTAAGTGAAGCAACAAAAGGGGCAATCATTTGGAGAAGGGACCGTCGAAGGTGTCAATGATCTCTTGGTCTTGTCGCAAGTGACGGTAACAGAGTCATCGAGGGCACCGGGCTTCCCTCCATTGACCTTGATGCGCTCCTGCAGGACCTTCTAAAGGGAAGCGACATTCATGATCTTGTCCTCCACTGGCTTTGAGCAGTCGATCGTAAACGTTGTCGCCCACTTCTTCGTCCTTGCCTTCGCCGTCACACTCACCCCACGACTCATCTCTGCTGCTCTCTTACTTTGTGCATTTGGGTGGGTAGGGGACCGATTAAGGAGATGTATGCTCAGCTGTCAGCAAGGACCAGACAAGTAGAAGGATTGTGGATTTGGATGGGGGCAGGTGCTGCGAGCGAGTGGGGAAGGGGTGGGTAGGTTTGTAGGGGAGTGATCAAGTAGCGATTAAGGAGGGTGCATGGTCCCTTTTCTTTCTTTCTTTTTTCTTACTAGGCAAATTAAGTTAGGATGCTAATAAGGAATAGAACTAGGGAGAGAATTTTTTTCTATAAAAAGAAAATTGAGGGAATTAAATTGTTATTTCCCTCTATTTTTTTATGTGGTTGTTTATAAGATAATACATGTTTTTGAAAGGGAAACAAATTAATGCACTAATTTGGAAATAATTATTTTTTTTTATCTAATAAAGAAAATGAGGAAAATAAATTGGTAATTAATTACCTTCATTATTCTATATTTTTTTTATAAGACCTTCATTATTCTATATTATTGATTAGCTTATTCTAATAATGATAAGAACTTTTAAAAAACATTCTTGGATAATAATCATTTAATAGCAATATAATCAATGTATCACAAGCTTCTAATTTGCAACATATGAATTCATGAGTAATTAGAATATCCTTTAAAAAAATGTTGAGAATTTATTATGAAAAATCAAATTTATAAAATTAATTGCTATCCAAATAAAGCTAATAATCCTATATTTGATTGTATTAATATAGTGGCTAGATTTATGTTGGTAAATTTGTTATGATAGCAATGTACATATTTGTTATTAAAATTATTTTTTAATTAACAAATGAGTATAATTACTTTTGTATATTGTACAATCGAGTAGAAGTAATAGTGACAACTATGTATGTCGCTAAAATTAATCAACAATTACAAAATTAATGTGCAGAATATTTATATTTTTATCACTAAATTATACTACCAGTGACAAATATATTTATCACTAAATATAACTATCACTCGATAAATTATTTTAATGACAATTATTTACATTTATCACTAAATAGATTTCAATAGTGACAAATGATTTTGTCACTAAAGATAATTGATACTCGACAAATTAATGTTGCAACAAATATTATATATTTGTCATTAAATCTAATTAATAGCAACAAAGTTATTATGTGTCACTATGCTTATTGTCGCTAATTATCAATTTTGTTATAGTGAACTCCAATTTTGCGAAATACATATCTTTAGAATCATTACGAAACAAAGAATCCAATAAAATTCACTGATTCCAAAATTGAGGTCATTTGCATAGAGTGATTCCCAAGGTAGAGGTGTGCAAGTTTGCACGTGTTTCGTGTATTCGAGGTTTGATCCCTACGTGAAACATACTGTTGGGATCCTCATGACATCAAGAAAAAACTATTTTTTCAAATCATTAATCTGAGATTCGGATAACAAAAACGAAAAAGATGTGGGTTTCCACTGTACTCATTTTTAATCACACAAGCTTTGATTTATGTATGGTTAGCGGCATCGGGTTCATTTTGAGGTCTAGCATCCAATTACATACTCAAATTTTCTACTCAAGTCATTAAATACTCATCACCTAGTTGGGAAGTTCTTACAATTGCATCGAGACTATAGGAGGCATAACAAGTGGGGTGTTGTGCTACATCTTCTTAGACGTAATATTGATACTCGTGGGGACCTTGGGATAGGAAGAAACTAGTTCATCCCAAGTGGTTCCAATATTAGGTGTTTTGATTCTTGGTTTATTCAATTTTTAAACATCAATCTATTTATTAAATCAAGAATTTTAAATGTCATTTATTCACCCTTCCACATTGCCATAAGGAGGGGTGAATTGCTCATCTCCAACTTTTCAGCTAACTTATTTCCGTGGAAATTATTGCAAGAAATAATCTAAGCCCAGGGTAGGACCCCAGTTGGATTTTGCTCTAGAAAATTAATATGGATAGATTAAGTCTAGGAGAGTGAGAAACATAAATCTAACGTAGAGCCTAAACCTTAAAAATATCCAACTAACTTCCTCCACCCTAAGCATTTTTATGATATAGTCAATCTTGCATTCATTTATGTGTAGTTTACCTTTTTATTGCTCGAATTTTTATTCCTTCATTAAAAAGGTTTGTATTTTAGGGTTACTCACACAGAAGCCTAATCAATGGATCAATTATCCAAAATAGTTAGTGGATACAAGAAGTGGATTTGTACATAATCACTATTGCTAACTCATTACCTTTATCATAGTTCCCAATCTCGAAAGAGAAGGAAATCTTCCGAGATTATCATATAAGACTGACACCTGATCAAATTCCTAATGGAAGGAGTTCTATAGGAAATGGAGATTCTGAAATTGTCACATAAGCATGATCAAAGCATTGATCAACATAATTGAGATCAATCAATATAAGATTTCTTAATTAGAGAATTGGGAAATGATTATTAGAATCAAAATAGATCAATATTTGATCTAAGCCCTTGATCCAAGGTGATCCTAATCATAGATGGACTTCAAAGTGCCTACAAGATCTCTATGCAAGACGATACAACAACTAGTAACACAAGAATGGGAGGAAATTAATTATATGCTTTAAATAGTTGAAATATATAATTAATATGTGGTTAGAAAAGCACCAAGGGCACATTGGTAATTATTAAAGTGTTGAAACTCTCTGGAAAGCACCAAGGACTTCGAATAGACACGTGGAATTGCTTCCACGTACTATCATATTCTCGTGATAGTCAATCATGGAGATAATATCCCTAACTTGTATGATTGATGTTTTCAATGTTTTAATCCAATTCGATCAAATATGGGATCATGTTTTCATGTTTTTGAAAATTTCTAAATAAGCCCCTACACTTCTGTAATGCACCACTTACTTCATGAAGAGCCACTAAGCAAGTAAGGCTCCTGGTTATATCATTATTCCTTGCATTTTTATTGCTAATTCTTGCTAATTCTTGTCATTTAATTTGTAAATATGTTATTTTAACTATGCATTATAGTCTATACAATAATGAGCTCCTCTTATCATATTTCTTTGCAAGTTGAGAAGATAAGGATAACAAAGTGTATTCAATGTATGGAGGCCATAAAGCAATTTCAATGACATTTGAAGCTCAAATCTTGGTGGAGAGAACATCTTTGTGAATGGAGTCAAAAGGAGGCCTTTGGTGCATTCACAACCCACATAATAACTTCCGTGCAAAATAGATAAGAAAAAGAAAAAAATAATTTAAAGCACCTCACAAAGGAGCTTGAGATGATGAACGTTGGTCAAAGATTTTGCACATCTAAGCACACGTGAGAAGTGTGCATCATCAAATGTGCTAAGTTTAAAAACCAACTCGCATTAACTATTAAGAAGAATACGAAGAGTTGGGTCAAATCCATAGAGAGAGTTCTCAATATGAGTTTATTGGTGTATTAAGAAATGACAGGAATTATTTTAGGATTTTTGAGATTATTTTGACATTTTTTGGTATTTTTTTTAGCAATAGAGAATCTTCCCTATTTGGCACTTCATTTAAGGCAAAATTAATTAACCTATCTACAGTGCACAAAAAATTCAATAATTTTATTCTACATTCATAACTAACTAACCAAAACTCACACAAAATTTCATTGTAATTAAACAAGTAGAAAATTCTATAAAAAAATGCCAAGGCACGACACCAAGGAAAAACATTGATTATGACCCTAACACCTTGTGTGAATTTTAACTCAAAAAGTATTAAAGTTTTTTTGCATGAAATTTTAGGTGAAAGCATTAGACTTTATAAACTACTATGAATTTTTTTGGAATTAATAAAGAAATGGAAATAGTATTTTTGGATTTTTCTTTTAAGAGAAATAAATATGAAATTAGTGCAAAAGATAAATCTAAACTAATTTATCTATTGGATAACTTTTGCAGGAAGATATAAATCACCACTATTTGTAGAATTCAAATGATTTTCTGGTTGATTTAAAAACATAAGAAATTTATTTCGATCAAGACTACATCTTTCCCTTAGGCTTAATCTATCCAAAGCATTGTCACATAGGATTATAATCTAACTTTGGTGCAATGCCCTAGGCTTACCCTATCCCAACATGATCCAACCTCGGGCATAAACTAACTTGAGTTTCAAGAGAGCCCAAGTTGACCCTTAATAATAATCTATCAATTGAAACACTTAACTAATAAACATTGATTCTATTTCATTAAATCTCATCAACACAATAGAACAATTTGTGATCAACACATCAAAACTCACATAAAAATAGATCCATGTGATTTTCAATTAATTCAATTGAGATATTACAATAGGATTATAGGATCACAACCAAAAAGCATAGAAAGAGCTTTTTTCTTCTCATAAAGATGATGCACCGAAAAGCAAGAAGTCAAGATAGTTGTCCTCTTTCTTCAAGCTTGGTCATCCACTCCACCTCCTCCTTGATGATTGGCATGGGATGATGGTGGTGGTAGTATTCTCCTCCTTGTTGGTGTGTGAATGGTGAGATGAAGATGATGGAGAGGTTTTAAGAGGAGAGATAGAGAGAAAAGGAAGACTAGGAGATGTTGGCATGGAGCACTTCTCCTTGCTTGGAAAATGAGATAGGATGCAAGGGAGAGGGGGTCGGCGGCTAAGGATGGAGGAGAGGAGGCCCTTTTGTTTTCCTTTGATTCCTTCTTTTGCAATGTAATTAGATTGCATTGATACTCATTGCTTTCCTTCCAATAATGCTCTCCTCAATTGATTTGCATTCTTCTACCTTACCCTCCATGTATGACGAGGCACTAGAGATACTCTTTTGTTGGCTACTTTGGTCATCGGATGTGGGTGGAGGGAAAGGTTGCTTGCCATGCAAGCCATACTCATGCTTTCAATTGTTTTCTTCTTTGAAGTGATTTTCTATGCATGGAAATTCCTCCTTTTTATCTTCTCTTAGACATAAGATTTGGTTGATATTTGTCCACATGAGCTTGTGTGCTTGGTGCATGCACATGTAGCGTTGGTGGTTCCACGTTGTAACTCCTTTCATTTTGTATTGTCTTCCTCAATCAGATCAACTTGAAAAAATTATCAAACATGAATATACATTTACATTATTTAATCTTAGATATTAATATCCATTATTCATATTTATAATTACTTAACTAAGGTAATTATTACTTAATACAAATTTCTTAGATAATCTCATTATTTATTAGATAATGCATTAAGAACAGGAAAAATTAACCATACTTTTTGTATATAATTATGATTACATCAGTGAGCAAGCCTCAGAGGTGTGAATAGGCACAAGTATACAAGTAAATGGGTTTCTTATGCATGCCATTGGGCACGAGGGCACTCAATTTGCGTAAAAGTGCAAGCAATATATATATATATATATATATATATATATATATATATATATAGAAGCAACTCAGAAGGCCAATGTGTGGCAAAGACGTTCAGGAAATGGGCCATGGGCATATGAACTTGCACCTAGTGTGATTTTAGCCTAAAAATTTCATTACAAGTCCAATAAAATCTTAATTTACTATTTCAAAACTCCTTACTTCTAATCCCAAATTAGGGCCTCTAAACCTCTCCAAAGACTTCGGACTAAAGAAGTTATCTTTCCTATTGCATATACTGTCTAAAGGCTTCACATCCCCATCAAAGTGGGCAACGCCTACTTTCTAAGCATCCCAACACACCAAGGACGAACTAAATTCGAGGTGTTCTCTTAGGTGGAAGACTAGTATCTCTACGTCGATCATGTGCATTAGAGTGACAAGAAGAAGCTCTACCACATACAAAGGATATCAAAATAGTTGAAGAGGCATCAAGGAGTTTTGGTTCTCTTTCTTCATCCTTTTACTTTTGTTATTTTTTGTTGAAATTAATGTGTTATCTTCTAATGCAAATTAGCACATCGTGCTTTTATGATTCCCTTTCTTTGAATACATGAAATGCTTGATGTTTATGTGCATGCTCAATAAAAAGAGATAAGGCATAGTTAGCATCAATTTCTTAATCCACCTATCGGTTGAATCTATGTTTGTCGTTGGCTAGTTCAAATCTAAGTTGTTGCATTGTCACGAAAGGTACCATGCACTAGTGCTCTAACAAGCCTAGGAGAAAATAGACGATTAGAAGAACTGACCCTTCTTTGAAAAATTAATTGCTTTTCATGGATTTATCTTAAGCTATTTACCATTTTACAAATTTTTTTCATGTTAGTTTTTCGAATAGGTTCAAATTACATTCAAATTACATTAATTTTTTATCTAGAAATTTTGTTCTCATACTAATTAAAAATCAAGATGTTTTATTTTTAGTTTCGTATTATTTCATGTGTATTTTCTTTGGATTACTTTTTGATAATTTTATATTAATTATGAATTAAGTCCAACGTTATGTCCAAATGGGAATCATTCTTGTAAAATTAATAAGTGCATTTTCAAATCACTAAATTTTGATTTTGATCAATAGCATTTGTTCCAAGAGGGACGTTTTAATTTCAACTTCTTTGTGGGATCGACGACCGCTTACCCTATCTACTAAGTAATGGTTTATTTATAAAGTAAAAGCAATAAGACAAGCAATATCAACTCCATCTTTTCTAACACCTGATATTACATCATTTACTTCCATCTTCTGACTTGTAACTTCTTTCCACAATGTTCAACATGTAGTCATTCGATCTAACCATTTGACAAAAGCCTCAAGGGTGGAGCCAAGGAGGGAGGGCTTACTTAGCGGCACTGTCCTAAGATTACTCAACAACACCTCTTAAATCATCTCCTCCACAACACCCCTAATCACACAAGCACCTGAATCGTTCCCCTCTTCTTCAATTAGACTCTCTCCACATTACTCACGCCAAGCATTTGTTTAGACATCATATATTATTAGCTTATGTTGTGGCCTTTCTTATTTCTCTTCTTATTGTAAGGGCTTTGTATGTTTTGTCCCTCAAGGATATTTCTGTACTTTTGACCTTACGGTCTCTCTCTATATAAGAGAGTCTTAAGGTTTCTAATGAAACTATGTCATTACAACCAATTTGGTATCAGAGTACCGATCTTAGACCATGGCTCTACATATCCCACCGCCAAAGCCTACAAACCCTTACCACCAAATCCCTCTTCCTCTCTTTCTCTCTTTGATAAGAGGCAGCACCTCACTGGAGGTACTCCAGCGGTTGCACGCGACTGCCCCACGAGTCTGAGGCAGTATGACAGCAGAGCTCTCGCGAGGCGGTGCTCTAGCAAGTCACACGACGGTTGTGCGTGCCTGAGGCGACGCTCTAGCACTCCTGAGGCAAGACAGCACCTCACTGGAGGTGCACCAGTGGTGCATGCCTGAGGCGACGCTCCAGAGCTCCTGAGGCGACGCAGCACCTCATAACGGCACTCCAGCTGGTCGCACGACAATCGCACGCTCCTGATACGATGCTCCAGCACTCTTGAGGCGGCACAACACCTCACTGGAGGTGCACCAGTGGCACGCAACTATTCAAAGCAACGTGGAGGAGCTTTGCGTGGCTGAGGCAACGCCGACGACATTCAGAGCGGCAGATCAACATGTTGTTACACGTGTGAGGTGACTATAGCCCCTTTTTAGGGCTATTTTCCTCCCTTACAACAGGGAGAAAGAGACCTAGGTCTCTTTGGGGCCTTCTCGGGTGATCTCCTTACAACCAGGCTAGACCAACACTAGTCTAAGGGGATTTCTTATGAAGATACAAATTTGATTTTTCATGTTTCAGATTTGATTGATGATCTATTGGATATAAAAGTCTAATTGTGGCTCAAAGATTGTAAAGATGGCTTCAGATGATCAACCCGATGTGAATTTGGGCACTTCTTAGGACACTGGGGTACCAAAGAATCCGTTTTTTGGTCCTATCGTCAAGTTGCATGAGACCAACTATCCACGGTCGTCTCAAACTTTCCTCATGACTATCAGGGGTCATGGGAAGAGCCACATCCTTACGGATCTGGAGCCCGAGAGCAAGACTAGTGCCAACACCACCTGGGATAGAGACAATGCCATGGTCTCTGCGTGGCATATGCAGATAATTATTCCCCATATAGGAGATGATATCATGTATTACGACACCGCAAAGAAGATGTGGGAGTCCTTGCACGAGAACTATTCTCATGCCAAGAACTATGCACAAGTCTTTCAAGTCTTCTACGACCTTTTCCATTTGCGTCAAGAAGGGCACACTCTGCCACAATACTACTCCCTCTTTAAGGGAATGCTGGAGAGGCATCACTCTTATTTGCTGAGGTGTGCCTGTGATTCCTGGAGGGATTTTCGGAGGCAGTTGGCCATCTCTCTCTTCCTGCCAAGTCTTGGGCCTGAATATACAACTGTCAGAGATCAGATTCTCATTGCTCTTAAGCTTCATACCCTGGAGGAGGCTTATAGCAAACTCAGCAGAGTTGCAGTTCATACTCTGGCTCCAGATATTGGTACTCAAATGTATGCACTAGCAGTGATCCCTGGACGTGGCAGGGGTACTCCCTCCCCTGCACGTGGTCGTGGACGTGGACACTCGTCTGGTACATGTACTAAGACACCGTGTACTTACTGTGATAGACTTGGTCATCAAGAGGCTACATGCTGGTAGAAGCACAGTAGGCCACGCATGGCCAATCAGGCAACTAAGGTTATAGATGGCGTGCCTACCGATCCTAATGTGAGCTCCCTGAATACAAAGATTGAGATTCCGCGACAGTAGATTGCGCAGTTGACACAGGCTTTATCCTCCTTTCAGATTCCAGACACTGCAGCTATGGCCTCCTCATCAGAGACACCTGCGACTGGTACGTTGTCACTTTTGTCTTCTGATAAGTGGTTGATTGATTCTGGTGCATCCAAGCACCTGTGTGGCGACCAGGGCTCTTTCACCTAGTTAGCATCTATTACACCCACCAGGATAGTACAGGTGGCTGATGGGAGACACTCGCCACTTGTTGGCAAGGGAGATATGTCATTATCTCCTACTTTGAGAATTGCAGATGTCAATTATATGCTTGATTTTCCTTTGAGCTTATTGTCTATTAGTAGCATCACTAGAGATCTGAACTGTCGAGCTATCTTTGATGCATCTTTTTATCTCTTATAGGACAAATTCACTAGAGAGACGATTGGTAGAGGTGTAAGGAACATGGGGTGTATCGCCTAAAACGTAGCTTTTGCTGCTTCTACTACCCAGGACCTTGCTTCTGCTGGATCTCCTCTCCAGTGGTACCACCGCCTTGGCCATCTACCCATTCATCGCCTCAAACGTGTTATACCACGCATCCCCTCCACTACTGCTCTCACCTATGATGCTTGTCAACTTGGCAAGCACCACAGGACTAATTTTTCTAGTTCTTTTATTTCGTTTGTTGAGAACTTTGTCAAAGAAATAAAAACTCAGCAGTTTTGTTTGGTGAAGTGCTTTTGTTCTGATAATGCCTTGAAATTTTATACTTTACGTTTTCGCAATTTCTTTTCTAGTTGTGGCATTATCCATGAGACAACACATCCTCATCTCTCAACAAAATGGTGTTGCTGAGAGGAAACATCACCATATTCTTGATGTTGCTCGCACTTTATTGATTCACTACTCTGTCCCCTCTCTCTATTAGGGTGACGCTGTTTTGACTGCTTGTTTTTTAATTAACCGGATGCCTAATGCTACATTGTATGAACAAATTCTTATTCAGGTCATGTATCCTGATCGTCCCTTATTTCACATCACCCTTTGGGCTTTTGGTTGTGTTTCCTTTATCCATTTGTTGGGACCAGGTCGGGATAAACTAGCACCGAGAGCAATCAAGTGTGTCTTTCTTGGGTACACCCAGACTCAAGAGGGGTATCGGTGTTTTGATCCGCTTACTTCCCGGTACTATGTTTCAGCAGATGTTACCTTTCATGAAGCTGTACCTTTCTTTTCTGTGACAGCTGCTGAGATGCCTCCCAAGGGTGATGTGGCACTTATGCTATAATCTCTCATTCGCTTTAGGAACTTTCCTGAGATTCATGTCCCCACCACATCGCCACCACCTCCTTCTATGCATCCCTTTCCACACCTGACTAGGCTCCTCCAGACATATGTCCGCCCTAATGCTACCTATTAGGGACCCCCATCCTCGCCTTCACCATCGGCTTCTCAGGTGAGTCCTTTAGATACTGACGTATGTTTGTCATGTAATGGTCACAGGGACAGGACAGATGATGTATCAGGCGATGACCTTGACCTTCCGATAGCCATTCGAAAGCGACCACAGACTTGCACTACTTATCCCACGATGTGGACACTTGCTACTGATAGTCTAGCTCCTATATTTGTTGCATTTACTCAAGCATTAGCTACTACGCAGATTCCAGATACTCACCATGAGGCCATGCTTAATCCAAAATAGCGGACAACCATGGAGGATGAGATGGTCGCCCTTAAAGGTTGTGGGACTTGGGAGCTTACACCACTTCCTGATGGTGCTGCACTCGTTGGCTGTCGATGGGTAATCACTATGAAGTTCAATCCTGATGGTGTTGTTGCTAGGTACAAAGCTCGCCTCGTGGCAAAGGGGTTCATGCAGACTTATGGGGTGAACTTCTTTAACACCTTCTCTCTAGTTGCTAGACTTCCCACAATCCGGGTATTGATTACAGTGGCAGTTCAATTAGATTGGCCCTTGCACCAATTAGATGTGAAAAATGCATTCATTTATGATGATCTCGAAGAGGAAGTCTATATGCAGCAACCACTTGGCTTTGAAAGTTAGGGGAAGTGTGTATGCCAATTACGGAAGGCGATATGTTGCCTCAAACAGATCCAAGAGCTTGGTTTCAAAGATTGTCACAGGTTGTAGAGGCAGCTAGATTTAGGAGATCAACAACTGATTTTTCACTTTTGTCAGCAGGACTAGACGAGGTACTGTGCTACTTCTTATTTATGTTGATGATTTGATCATCACAGGGGATGATGTGTAGGGTATTACTGAGGTTATGCACATCCTAGCAGAGTAGTTTGTCATGAAAGACCTAGGGGCTTTACAATATTTCCTTGGTATTGAGGTTGCTCACTGTAAGGAGGGTGTGGTCTTGTCTTAGCGGAAATATGTTTAGAAATCTTGTAAGAGGTTGGTATGCTTGGGGCCAAGCAGGCCAATATTCCTATAGACCCCAAGATGCTACTCTATGATGAGCACGCACAGGTGGTGGACAGCAGATAATACAAACAGCTTGTGAGCAAGCTGCTGTATCTTACTATCACGAGGCTAGACATATCCTTTATAGTTGGGAGACTGAATCAATTTATGGCCAAGCCAACACATCAACATTGGGATGCAACATTGATGGTGCTTAGATATGTCAAGAAGGCTCCTGGGAAGAGCCTTTTCTTCTCAAAGAGGTCCTCTATGACGCTGGTTGGCTACTCAGATGCAAACTAAGTTGGATGCCATGTGGATCACAAATCCACTACTGAGTTCTGCACCTTCTTAGTAGGAAATTTGATCACATGCAGATGCAAGAAACAGGCCACAGTTGCATGATCCAGTGTCGAGTCTGAATACAGAGCTATGGCTCATACGACTGCTGAGATGATGTGGATCAAATCCTTTCTTATTGACCTACAGGTACAGTTTTCTAGTCCCATAAAGATGCAATGTAATAATGAGTAGCTACCTTTATTGCCAACAACCCAACATTTCACGAGAGGACGAAGCATGTTGAGGTTGACTGTCACTATATCAGGGACATTATCCAGAAGAGGTTGCTATATACCACTTCTATTGCATCTGAGGAGCAGACTGCTGATATTTTCACCAAACCCTTGGCCAGATCTTCATTTGATTCTTGTATATCCAAGATGAGCATGATAGATATCTATACTCCAGCTTAAGAGAGAGTGTTAGCTTATGTTGTGGCCTTTTTTATTTCCCTTCTTATTGTAAGGGTTTTGTGTGTTTTGTTCCTCAGGGATATTCCTGTACTTTTGACCCTACAGTCTCTCTCTATATAAGAGATCCCTAAGATTTCTAATGAAACTATGTAATTACAACTAATTTATACAATATCACTCTCGGGTTGATGTTTTCATGGCCTCGTTAGATTCTCAACTCCTAGAATTAAATATGAGATTTAACAAGGACAACATTAAACTTCTTGTTTGTAGTTCTTACTTAGATCTTAAAAATGACAAGTATGTGTCTTAGTTTAAAAATTTTTATACAGAACATTTCAGCATACAAGAAAAGGTATATTTGTAGCATTACTTGCAAGGTTATTATTTAGATGTATCAGCAATGAAAACTTCAAAAGCTTGAACTACATTTCCAAATTTTGTCATCTATTGAATAAACTAGAAGTCAACCTTTTTTCATCTTGTAGATAGATTGATTCATTTGATCTTGATAGTTCCTGTTTCAACTGGTATTTCAGAACGAGCACTCTTAACCATGAAGATCATCAAAAGTAAACTTCGAAGGAAGATGGAAGATGACTACTTGCATGGTTATTTATATAAAGGAGGAAATAACTAATAGATTTCCTACTAATCAAATTATAAGCAACTTTTATTTTGAAAAAGGGGAACCCTATTAAAGCAGAAATTTAGTTTATGTGCAACTATGATAACGTCAATCTCTTTTTTTTCTTTTGTTTCTAAAGTGTAAAATGTTTTAGAAAACTATCTTGGCATATTATCTTGACATGTAAGGGTCCTTTATATGGTCTTCATTGTTGACTTCATTATTCTAAGAGCTTTGAGCATCTTAGTATTGCCCCTCCTTAACATTTTTTCCTAGCTTAACCTCTGGAAGGCCTCCCTACCATTGGCCTTATTAATGGAGTGGACCTATATGGCAAGCACCCATACCCTTCATAGAGGACTTACATGGAAAGCACCCATACCCTCCCAAGCAATCAATGTTGTTGTCAGGAATGCCCTTAACACTGCCTGCCCCTCAAAGAGGACATCGCAAGCTCCTTTGATACTCTTGTCAAGACCCTTTTCTCCAAGAGTGAGGCAAACATGGGATGGAAGAGTCTCCCCCTCAAGGGAAGGAGGTGGATGATGACCTAACCTATGAGGTAATCACTCGTCCTACGTAAAGGCTCAAACCCCACAATCCAATTTATTCCTTATCAAGTCAAATGGTTATTGCAATTAGGTCTAGTTCAAGACATGATTAATACCATGGATTCATTTACTTATTTTTAGAGTTAAAAATTTTTATATGTTTGTCTTTAAAATTATTGAAAGGTTTTGGAGTGTATATACTAGCTATTAGTTATTTATAAGCATTTTAACATAATTCTTCATAAATAAAAACAACAATAATCAAGTCCTTTCATACACTAAGTGGAGTCAGCTATATGGATTATTTACTTCAACACAAATCGATTTTGAGTCATTTCAGGACTAAAACTAAAATAATTGAGGTCATACTTAATAATCTCCTTCCAACATTTGTTTAGTCTTCCTCACTCCCTCTTAGGAGATTCCGCTTTCAACTTCTCGCATCTCCTGATTGAAGCATCTAGTGACCTTTGCAAATGTCTAGACCATCTTAGGCATGTCTCTCTCATTTTATCTGCTATTGGTGTCACCCTAACCTTTTCTCAAATAATCTCATTTGAAATATAGTTATTTCTTGTATGACCATACATTCATCTTAATATCTTCATTTCTACCACAAATATCTTCTGCACATGCCTATAGTTGATAGCCCAACATTCAGAACCATACAACATGATTGATCTTACCGCATCTCGATAGTACTTTCCCTTGACTTTTAAATGAACCCTCTTATCACAGAGAACACCAGATGCATCCCTCCATTTCAACCACCCTTTATTAATTTTATGTGTAACATCATCAATTCCACCATCTTGTTGGAAAGTAGATCCCAAGTATTTAAAAACATCTTTCATTGGAATGCACTATTCTCCGATTTTTACATCCATCCCTTTACTGTTCCCTCTACTACTAAACTTGCATTCCATATACTCAGTCTTTGTCCTACTTAAGCGTAGTCCTTTAACTTCTAAGGCTTCCCTCCACAGCTCAAGTTTTCTTTTTATTCCATCTCTTATCTCATCAACCAACATAATGTCATTAGTAAAAAACATACACCATAACACCTTAACTTAGATATGCTTCATCAACTCATCCATGACTAAGGCAAAGAGATAAAGGTTTAAAGCTGATCCTTGATGCAAACCAATGGTAATATCAAAGTAATTCGTCAAATTATCCTTTAGTCCTTACACAAGTTGCAACTCTATAGTACCTCTCTTCTTCAAAATTCTCCACAAGATATCCCTTGGGACAGAATCATAGACCTTCTCCAAATCAATAAAAACTATATTTAAATCCTTCTTCTTGACTTTGTAGGCCTCCATCATACGTCTCAAGAGATGTATTGCCTCAATAATAGACCAACTTGGTATAAAGCCAAACAGATTATCAATTACTACAGAGACTTACCTCACCCTTCTTTCAATTATTCTTTCCCAAAGTTTCATCGTATGACTCATCAATTTAATACCTCTATAATTGGAATAATTTTGTATATCTCCCCTATTCTTGTATAAAGGTATCACAAAACTTTTCCTCCATTCCTCTAACATCTTCTTGCCTCTTCAAATAGTATTAAATAATTTTATAAATCAAGTTATACCACTTTCTCCCATCACTCTCCAAACGCTTATAGGAATATCATTAGACCCAACAACTCTCCTACTTTTTATCATTTTCAAAGTCTCAACTACTTTCTTTTGTATCATTCGATAACTTATCCGATGCACATAATCTTCTGAATTGGCTAACTCCCCCAAGATGATATCATTTTATTTTTCATTAAAAAACTAGTGAAAATATCTTTTCCATCTTATATTTATATCATCACTAACTATAAGCATCCTTCCTTCTTCATCCTTGATGCACCTTACATGTGCAATATCCTTTGCTTTTTACTCTCTTTAATTAACTTGAAGATATCTTTTTTACCTTCTTTAGAATCAAGTTTCTTATAAAATACTCCAACGCTTTCACTTTTCTTCACTAACTACTTTCTTTACTTCTCTTTACTCTTTTATAATTTTCCATATTTTCATCGATCTTATCTCGATATAAAACTTTAAAACAAACTCTTAACATATTTATGTTATATTTAGTATAAAAATATATTAAACTTTAGTATATTGATAAATAGTGTGAAACTCTTAACACATCTATACCTTCAACCAATTTTCATTTGATATTCATCACATATTGTGTTTACAAGCAATCAGGTATTCATATCAACTCTTTCTAAGCTCATAAAAAATTATCTCATCTACAAAGAAATCCAAATCCATATTCTACTTTTTGAAAATGAATGAGAAAATGGAAATACCTATATTGGCACTGTATCCAATATGATTCACCCTAAGCTAAAGCCCATCTGCCTCACCATCAAAGAGGAACATTTCTTACGTATTGAAATGTGAAATCACATCAAACTAAACGGTTGAACGTACTGACATCATTTAATTCTTTAGCACAAAAGCACCATCACCATTTCCTCAAGGACAGAAGAACAACGTTCTTGTCGTATTAGAAATGACAGTCAATCTCCACAACCTATAGGGCATTTAACCAATACCAAAAAACAAAAGAAGGAAAGGATATAGCTTACTAGTTATTCATGGCATACCCCGGCAAAGAAATCTTGTCCACATAGATCCAGGTGCATGGTAATGCAAAGTTAGGTTGTTGACATTACAGTAAACCATGTAGACTTTGTTAAAGATCAGAGATATAACTGAACAAGCTTGATTAATTGGCAACCAAATTTCTACATGGTTGTTACATTGGACATAATGACAGTTTCTTAGCAGGAAGAGGAGATCACACAGCTGACACCTGATGGGAGCAACTTTGAAGGATCACAAGGTTGGCATCAAATACACCATCTACAAAGCCACAAGCATCAAACAGAAAATATTAAATGAAAAGCAGAGCTTTTTTTTTGCTGCACTTGTCACCGGTGTCAAGATAAACCTACCTGTATTAAATTTATTCTTGCAACTCAAATCTAATAGAATTCTAACAGCACAAAGCAGTTCTGTGTCCTGTCAATTTTTTATAATTATTTCTGCCTAAAGATTTCCAGACAAGCATATCTTTCGCTGTTGAAAGGAAAAAAGCAAAATTTTACATATTCCTAGTATCCAAAACAACCTTCATAAGTCGCCTGCTAAACTGTAACAATCAAGTAAAGTTAACCAAGAATTGAACATGTAAATTAGAGATGGATGATTGTACCTGAATAGAGGTCTGTGGTTAAGCAGTAGGCATGCACCCGATAAGGCATATCCTAGCTTTATGGATGTGCAAGAATTTCTTTTTGAAGAATACTGTTGAAGTAACCAACTGATATCCATATCCTGCCACTTCAATAGGTACCCATTCAGAAGAACCAATGGCCATGTATTTTTGGCATCCAAGTGACATGCATCACCGGCTACTATCTAGACATTGCCACTACTTGCTGCTTCGGATATTTGAAAGCAAGGCCCTCGGCCACACACAACACCCTCTCATGACCAAACAGTTTATTCACAATTGCCAGGGAGAAATCTATAACTGTTCTGCAGCCCTTGCCAGTGATTAGTTTTCCATCAATTACAACCCCAGTGTCATCAGCTAATGGACATTTAAGCTTATCGATAATGGCAGCATTTGCTGTCACTCTTTTGTCCTGTTTGATGGGGTAAACAAAATCCATGTAAAGGTGTTGATCGTTATCCATGTGATGAACATTAGAAAAAGTACAAATTTATTGTATGTTACCTCAAGAAGACCATGTTGTTGTAATACTGCTAGAGATGGGCCAATTGCACCATAGACTCTGCCATCAGCTTCTTGTTTCTTAAGCAATTTCTTCAAAACTTCAGATTTATGGAGTCTCTCAGACCCAGCAGTTCCACCCTGCCAAAAAAAGAAATTCGATCAGTTTTTCCCCAAGGAAAATCTCTTTGTTGGAGAATTCTAAAACTGGATGTTTATTAGAATGAGAATCATGAAAAGAAAATTCCCTAACGCCTCTTTATATAAAGGGGATTACAAGCAATCAAAATCCTCATCGTACTAATTGAATTTGGAAACAAACTCTATCACATTAATTCTAATCAAATCCCTTCAACAATAGAAAAATGAAACAACTTTTAACTAATCCTAAAATATTCTTTCCCAAATTCTCTAACACTCTTCATCTCCATCATTAATGGCAATGGAAATTATATTTTGAGTAACTAAAGAATGATAAAATTGCATAGTTAAGAAGAATATTGCCAAAGAAAATATTTTATAGAAAATGAGAATTCAATGGGAAAGAGTCACACATCTATTTTCCTGGCCTATGACATGGTTAACTTGGATGCCTGGATGTTTTTGCAATCTTTATAAGTTGGGTTGCCTCCATGTGTAACACTATTAATCCTTCAGCCATAGAAGACTTCTAGTTATCTCCTCCAAAGCATGGCCCCACCTCATACGTGGGGTCCATCTCTCCTAAACAAGCCCTTCACTCCCTCTTGCTTAAGGGAATCTCAATCTTGGCAATCAACATGAATCAATAATTATAGCATACAATTGATAATTGTCAAGGACATTGAGCCTTTCCCAAGCCACCATATGCTCTTAACTACATGGGGATTGTTCGGCTCACTCCCTATTGAGTTTGTTTTATCTTTGTTGAGTTGTATTGCTAACTTGGTATTCAAATCTTGGGGCTAATCCATCTAACTTGAGAAACTATACATGTCACACCCCCACCTTTCCAAGTTGATTAGTGAAGAAAATCTAACTATCAAGGAGAGCATTGGTGGATGCTCTCTTGTGGTTTTTCCCTTCAGGGTTTTCCATGTATAACTGCCAATGTCTTCTATTTTGCATGCAATGATATTCAAGAAGGCATCAAAGCACATTTCAATCATGGGCTTGGTTGCATGAGAGGTACTAAACGTGTCTTCACATATTGAGAATCTCGTATTAGATTGGCGGCGAGTTGAGGGCTTTCACCTATATACCACTTTCCTCCCATCTTGATCAGTTGTAGATAGTAGAGATCAATTCCAAGAGGGATCTCCGTCTCCAGAGGTCACCTAGGGTATCGACAAATCTCCAATGACAGGGCAATGCTTTGGCAACCTATTTCCACTCTTAGGAGATGCTCCTAACGATGGCAGTGACCTATTTGGGTAGATTCTGGCCAGACCATGTAGGGGGGCCAAATCCGACCCTTATTCCACCAATCCTGCCCAAACCTACTTTAGGCAACACTACCCAGGCTGATTCTGGTGCTGATCATGCCCTGATGAGTCCAACCTGCTATCGACATGTTGCTGCAATGGAGTTACGAACTCCATTTTCCCAATTTGGCATTTTGACAATCTTCATGCTTCGATTTGTTGTTTCTCCTGTTGCCCAACTGGCTACATTGGTTCTCTCTTCCTCCTTGCAATTGATGGCCACCTCGAGAGTTGACACCGAGGATGGTCATAGTGTTCAAATAACCAACACTTAATTAAAAAAGGAAATTTTCTTGATGTGGGCCCCTACTATGGAATTGGCCCTCATAGCCAGAGATCGACTGAAATACATTGATGGCACGAGTGTGGCTTCGAATGACAAAGACAAGTCTCTTCACAAGTGGCACCTCAAAGATAGGTGAGGGCATGGATAATGAATTCTATATCATTGGATATCCAACCTCCTATTCTTCGCAAGCCAAATGCAAGGCAAATGTGGATCATCTTAGTAGAACAAATATATGTCCAAAAGAATAGAGCTGTTAGGAACTACCAGCTTTCAAGGGATGTCTATACTCTTTGACAAGGGGAGAGATCTATTGTTGAATACTATAGTGCTCTAAAGTCTACATGGGATGACTTAACTTATCATAAAGACATCAATTGGTCATGCAGTGCAAACCATAACTATGTTGGAATGATATATGGGAAGATGACATTCATATTTCTTGAGGGCCTTATTTTTGAAAAAGTAAGGGGCGGTTATCCCATAGATAACCACCTAAATTCATTCCACCTCAAAACAAAATTACATCAGGAATTACAAAATGGACCTCCAAAAAACCAATCTGGGAGGAGATAGAGGATACAAAGTTCTCAACATAAGGCCTCTCCCCCCTAAACACTACCCCATTCCTCCCCAGCCACACTCCCCACAAAATAGTCAAGATCTTTGCCCGATCATGCTTAGAGCGAAAGGTGAAGACTTCACCACCCGCACTTCCCTTGCAAAAGGAAGACCAAAAGTTAGCAGCGTCCTAGCGGGAGATCCAACCAATCCCTATCTCTTGCCAAACCTGTGCTACAAACAGGCACTAAAGCAGAAGATGTTGCACATCCTCAACAGCCCCCCACAAAGGGGGCACGCTAAATCGTCTGTCTGAGCCCATCTTGCTCTCCACTGCTTTGTCATAATCCTTCCTCTTCTAACCAACCAGGCAAAGATCTTCAATTTCAACGGGTATTTCGCCGTCCATATCAATCTGTAGTCCCGTATGAAGTGAACGTCCAAATCAGCCTCACCAATCCCCAACCTGCGGTAACCTTTGCCATCGAGAAATCTCCCTCCTCCCAATAAAAACCATCAAGGCCTTCGCCCAGCGCCCAACCCACCAACTCCTGCAACAACCGTTGGAAGTCCTCACATCTCTGATCGGAAAGACCCCCGGAATATGGGGCACCAGGATCCATCCTAGCATTCTCCAACCTTCGTCAAAATATTCACCACACTACTCACTAAGCGAGGAAACCTCTCCCCTAGAGTAGAGCCGACCTCCTGCCGGTCGTCCTGCCAGAAACGGAAAGAGACCCCCGCACCGTGCACCGGGTCAAAGAAGCCCCGCATTCTCATAGCCACCGTCGCCAGGCCCTTGAGGAAGTGAGACGCTCCAGGAGGAGGGGAGTACAGAGGTCCCCACAACAGGAAATCGCCGTAGCATCACCGTATAACATCTCTAAGAAGCCCCTGCTCATGCCCCACCAACCTCGCGATCCATTTCGTGAGAAGGTTGATGTTCGTTTTGTCCACATCTCTGACCCTAAGGCCCCCCTCCTGTGTAGGCTTGCACACCTCCCATGTCACCAGCCTCGCCCCCCTGCCTGTCGCCCCTGCGATAGACCAGAATAAGTCTCTCATCAATCCCGAGACCTTCTCAATCTAGCACGGCAACCGGAAGATCGACAAGTAGGACAATATGGAGGCCAAAACCGCTTTCACCAAAGTCAGTCACCCACCCCTAGACAAAAGTCTAGAGGACCACCCTGCCAGCCTTCCCTCCATTCTTTCCAACAACGAGAGCCAATCCTGCAGCCTGAGACGACAATCCAACAAAGGAAGGCCCAGAGACACCAATGGCAAGGAACCATCTCTGTCTCCAAAGCAACACCTACCCTCTCTGCCTCAGTGGTGGACAAATTGACCGGAACGAAGTTTGATTTCTGATAGCTAATCCGTAGCCCTGACGCCTTACCAAAGAGCTCCAGTAGGATCGTCAACCTCCTTGCCTCCAACACGGTTCCTTCGACTAGGAAGAGTGTATCATCAGCGTACTGTAGGACCACCACCTCCATGCCACCACCAAAGTCAAAGCCCCTAAACAGCCCCCTGTTGCAAGCTCTATGTGCCGCCTGTGCAAGTGCATCTGCTGCAAGAACAAAAAGCATGGGCGTAAGAGGGCACCCCTGTCTAACCCCTCTTCTAGGCTGGACCCAACCTTCCGTCGGGTTCCCATTGATAAGGATTGAAAAGGATGTTGTCATCACACATTTCTTCATCCAATCAATCCAAATCGTAGGGAAACCCCTCTGCAGAGACGCCCACAAGAAGTCCTACTAAACCGAGTCATATACCTTGTTGAAATCCACCTTCAATAAAAAGGCTTGCTTTTTCTCCCTTCTCCACACCGCCAAGGCTTCCATCGCAATCACAAAACCATCCAGAATTCCTCTCCCTGGAACAAAAGCTATCTGAACAGGGGAAACCAAAACCCTCAGAAGGCCCCTCAGTCTGTTAGCCAGGACCTTAGCCACAATAAGGTAAACTGCATTAGACAGGGCGATCGGTCTAAAGTCCTTGATGGCTTCCGCCCCTTCCTTCTTAGGCAACAGAAACAAGTAGTATCTATTCTCCGCCCCTTCCTTCTTAGGCAAAAAAAACTAGTATCTATTCATCTTCTCAAAACCTCTATTGTCGAATGTGAACACCACCCATATCACATCTGCACCCACCAAAGGCCAGAACTCCCTGAAGAAGAAGACAGGGAAGCCGTCTAGGCCAGGGCATCCCTCTACATTGAGGCCCCACACCGCCTACCTCACCTCCTCTAAGAAGCCAGCGTAAGACCCTTCACCTGGGTCTCCGTGATACGCTACACATCCACCCCCCTCCACCTCCAGCCTCCCCTGGATCGTTTCCCAGTGAACTCTCTAAAATAATCTGCTGCCGCCTGCCCTACCTCCTCCCTACCTGAGAAAGCATCCCCGCAAAACACCATCTTATCTATCCAGTTCCTCCTCCTCCTGGCAGAGGCCATTTGGTGAAAGAACCTTGTGTTGGAGTCCCTTTCCTTCAACCATCTCTGCCTGGATCTCACCTTCCATTCCATCTCCGTCCATCTATCTTCCTCTTGGATCACCTTCGACATCCTCGCCCTGATCTCCATATCCTCCGAAGAGATGGGAGCCTGGTTCTCCTGTCTGTCAATTCTACTAATCTCTGCTAAAGCCGCCTCCTTGCCCCTGTTAGATGCCCTGATCTCCCTACTAGCAAGCTTCAGACGGTCGCGAAGCAAGGAAAGTTTCTTTGCCAGACAGAAGGTCGCTGAACCTTCCACCTCCATAGGGTTCCACTTCTCCACCAACGCCTTGAACCCCTCCTCCAGTAGCCACGACCTGTCAAATTTAAAATATGTGCTAAACCGTACCCCCTCATTTCTTAAGGGACTTAATCTTGAGCTTGAGAACATCTGAGCGCAAATTCTCCATGCTAGTGAAGTGTGAAGTATAAAAAGTTTTGTACTCTAGGACAGAGGTGGAAGAAGCAAGAAAAGTTATGAACTTGCAAGCTCTGAACAATGGTACTAAACATAGATCTTTTGAGCATTTTGCATGTGCTAGCCGTAGAAAGGGAACTGGTGACACTGTGAAGACAACTAGGAGGTGCTCTCATTGCCAAAAGACCAATCATACTACCAAGTTTTGTTGGGAACTTCATCCAAAGAAAAGGCCTCCTTGTGGAAAGGGCAACACTAAGAATATGGGGCAGCAATCAAGAGGAAAGCAAGTGGCAGCACTTGCATCTGAAATGAACCCAAGGGAGAAGAAATAAGCTCCAGAAGAAGGTTCTCTCTCTCTCTCAAAGACTTGCATGATCATATCTAAAGATTCAGATCATTCTATCTAGATCAAAGTCAACCCTCGATGATTTTGATGTGGTCAATCATGCTTGTGTAGTGTAAGGAAACAAAGGTGATAATGATCGCAATACATTTGATGATAATAATAAATGGATTATAAATAATGGAGCGATTGACCATATGATAAGGAATGCTAAGTTTTTTCATCGCTATAAACTTGATTTTGGGAAGGGCTAAGAGGCAATTGCATATGGTTCTTGTGTAAAGGTTGCTGATAAAGGAAGTGTCATCTTTCTTGATCGATTCTCTTTGACAGATGCTTTACACGTCTGATTTTCCTCTTAAATTATTGTTTGTGAGAAAGATTACATATTTTATGAAGATTGTTGCATCTTGTAGGAAACGGAGAGGAAAATTGGGATTAGTTTGATCTCAAAAGGTTTATACAAGCTTCCAGTGGCAATTGCTTCAGTTCTAGTGACCGTTGCATGAGGGAAGAATGACAGTAGTGGAATCAAGCGTATTATGCCCTAGCACTGCAGATTAGGGCATCCTAATTTTGAAAATCTATAAAAGTTGTTTCCCACTTTTTTATTAGAATAAGCATGCATTCCTTGCAACGTGAAACTTGTCAACTTGCAAAACATTCATGTACTTTTTATGAATCATTGAATAAAAGTGTCAATGCTTTTTCTCTTCTTTACTCAGATGTTTAGGGGCTTTCCAATATCAAATCTATGGATGATTTTTAGTATTTCATAACATTCGTGGGTGATTAGTCTCAATATACATTCTTCTATTTATTGAAAAATCATAGTTCAGTGCCAAAGGTTGTTCAAATCTTTACGAATATGGTTTAAAAATCAATTTGATTCAGCACCTGACCTCGAGACCTCTGTCTGTTTCTTGCTTCTCTAAGTAACAAGATGACCCCTCGCATAGGTGCAATACCCAGAAGTAGACATTCTATCCTCATGTACCCTAGCATAATCGACATTAGAACGGTCACATACATCCACGTGACCATGGTTCTGAAAAAGAAGTCCCCTCCTAAGGGCACATTTTAAGTATCTCGGTACTTGACACACTCCATCCTAATGGATCTCCCTAGGTGCCTACATAAACTGGCTCAGTCTTCCAACTGCAAAGGTAATATCTGGCCTAATAATAGTCAGATACAACTTTCCTACCATGGCATGATACCTGGCCACATTCTGCAACAGAGGGCTATCAACATTTCCAAGGCATTTATAGGCACCCCTGCCAATTTGTACCCTAGCATACTGACCTCCTTCAACATGTCAAGAACATACTTGTACTGTGACAGCACAACTCCACCTATTTCTTGTACCTCAATACCAAAGAACTAGCTAATAGGACCCAGATCCTTGGCAACAAACTGTAAGTGTAATAATGCCTTAGTATCTTCTATGCATCTCCTATCAATGCCAGTCAAAAGAATATCAACATAAACAATAAGAATGACAGAACATGTCTCCCTATGTAATGTAAACACTAAATGATCTGTAGAAGACCTAGCAAAGCCTTGTTCCTGAACAACTTTGCTAAATCTTTCAAACCATGCCCTCGGGACTCTGTTTTAGACCATAAACAGCCTTCCTTAGCCTACACACTTTCTGGCAGTCCCCCTAACGTATGAAACCTGAAGGTTGCTACATGTAGACTTCCCTTGCTAGATCTCCATATAGGAATGCATTCTTGGTATCTAATTGGTGAACAATCAACCTCTTGTTGATAGCCACTGATAGGAGGATTCTGATTAAATTGAACCTTATCACTATAGAGGAAGTCTCAAAGTAATCCACTCCAAATGTATGTGTATATCCTTTAGCAACAAAGCGTGGTTTGTAGCATTCAACAGTACATCTGGACAATATTTAAAAGTAAACACCTACCTACACCCCACCATAATAGCCCCTGGGGGTAAGTCAACAAGGTCCCACGTCCCGCAAGACTGCAAGGTAGCCATCTCTTCTTCCATAGCAAGTGTCTAAGATGGGTCTTGGGACAAATACCAAATGACTGTCAATAGCCAAAGAAAGTTGTCATCCTGTTGTAGGTAAATCGTGAAAGGACAAACTGGGAAACAGAATACTTGGCACATGAACACTGAACCTTCTATTGTGCTATAAGAAGGTCTAGTTTTGTGTTATAGAAGAGGATTGAGCAGGAATGATAGATCAAGGCTCGTCCACTTGAGGACTATCCACCGATCTACGTTAAAAATGTCTAGGAAATGTGTCTATAACATCAGGATGTCATGAGAAAACACCAGGATCAAGCATGTCCGCCTTCTCTATAGGAGGCTCAGAAGGCTATGGAGGCTCAGAGGGCATAGGAAGTGGAACTTCATGAGGTATGACCTGAGAGGAAGACTCCCCTTTTTTAGGGTAGTAAGGGATCTCCTCAAAGAAAGCAATGTACATCGAAACATAAAAGCGTCGTGCTATAGGGTCGTAGCATCGATATCCTTTGTGTCCTGGAATAGCCCACAAAGACACATTTGACTGAACTAAGGGAGATTTTGTCCACCTTGAATAGATGAACAGAGCACACACATCCAAACCCGACAAGAGTGATAGAAAATAAGTCTTTGCCAGGAAACAACACTAAATAAGGGGTTTTACCATTCAAAATAGAGGAAGAAACCCCATTCACCAAAAACATAGCGGTCAAAATTGCATCAGCCCAAAACATCGAAGGGGCATTCATTTGAAACACGATAGAATGCACAACATCCAACAAATGATGAAGTTTATGTTCAGCTACCCCATTTTGTTGGGAGGTGTGAACACAAAACGTCTGATGAATAATCCCAAGAGACTGGAAAAATGAAGTAAGCTTGGCATTCACAAATTCTAAACCATTATCACTCTTGAACATTCTTATAATAGTGGAAAACTGAGTCTTTATTTCTTTAACAAAAATTCTAAATAAGAATAAGGACTTCGGACTTCTCTGTCATCATAAAAACCGAAGACATCCTGGTACAATCAACAAGAGATTATCGAAAATCATGATGATTATGAACCCTACACAGGCCCCAAATGTCAACATGAATTAACTCTAGAACAGACTCAGTGCGCTTATTATGAGAGAGAAAAGACGACCTATAGTGCTTGCCCAGTTGCCATGCTTCACATCAAAAGGATTAGGAAAGGACAAATCTGAAAACTAACGATGTAGCATGGCTAGACTAAGGTAGCCAATACGAAGATGCCACTGAAAAGCAGTAGTGGCATAGACAACATCAAGAATAGATAATGGTGGGATGTAAAGATAGTAAAGGTCATTCTGCTCAAGTCCTCCAACAATCTACCTCATCGTCTGGAAGTCCTCAACTTGGAATGGGTAGCAAGATCATGAATAGAGAACAAACCAATATCACCAGTAATATGTGATGACGCACCAGAATCAGCAATCTAGGCTAGAGCTTGTGATCAAAAAGACAGCTAATGTACCTGCAAACTTCAGAATAAAGACACCGGCAGAGGTAGAGGTCTGGAAAGCAATGAATCGCTCGTACTCTGCTCTTGATACAGAAATCTGACCATCATCTTCATATAAGTGGAGACCTCTGAGGACACCTGATAAGCACGTAGATCCATACCCTAAGGGTATCCATGCTTTATCCAACAACAATCTACGGTATGGCCATTCCTATGGCAATACTCACAAAAGAGGAAACTCCGTCCATGACCACAACCACTGCAAGCACCACCATGGCCACAGCCACCTCTGCCTCTACGATTCCCTCAACCATGACCTACAGCAACCATGGCAGAGGAATTTGACACAGGAACTTGATCAGAGGTCTTCAATCTCGACAAACGAGCATACATCTGAGCAAAAGTAGGAATCTCATCATTATCATGAACTGATCCTTGACCGCCTTATACTCAGAGCCAGGACCAAATAGCAACTGAATAGAGCAGATGGCCTCCCGCTACTTAGCTATAACAGTTGCATCAATAGAAATGGGCTGATATACGTCTTGTTCGTCCCACAAGTTCTTCATGGTACCATAATTGTAATGACCCAAATTTGTAATACCCTTAATGGATTATTTAAAATCTTAATTGGTTGCTTAATGTGGGATTTAAGGCTTTGGGAACCTTAATTTAGGAAATGGTAGCCTTGGAATTAAGGTAGATCCTTTAAGTTGTTAACGAAAGGAAAAGAATGAAAGTTGAGGGGTTATGTGTTAAGAAAACATGTTTGGATTCCTTTCTTGGGGCCCAAGTAAAAAGTGGAAGGACTTGGGTGTAAATGTTCTAACCTATATATAAGTGGAGGCAAATAAAAAAAAAAAAGGAGAAAACCCTCATTTTCTTTCTTCCCCAGCCGTGTCATTCTCCAGCCGGTTACACGCCTCATCCCCCTCCCCTCTGTCGACTGCTGCTGCTACTCCAGCCATTGCTGCTGCTGCTGCTGCCGTAGCTGTTGTTGCTGCCGCTGTTGCTGCTGTTGCGAGACAGAGGGAAGAAGAAAGGAAGAAGGGGCGGTTGCTGCTGCGTTTGTTGTCGCTACTGCTGGCTTGGAGCTGGTGCACAAAGGAGAAGGAAAGGAGGTGAGCTGCTGCCACAGTTGCTGGTGTTGTTGCTGATCCCGTTGCTATTGTTGCTGCTGTAGCTGTTGCTGCAAGGCAAGGCAAGGAGGAAGGAGAAGAGCTCCTCATCGCAGGTAGGGTCTCTCTTCTTGATCCCCCTCTTGTTCCCATGACTAGGAATGGTAGAAAGGATGTTTTGAGTTTAAAATCCATGTTTACATATAACATGGTAGGATTATGCTTTAGACTTGGATTAAACCTTGAAAATATGTAAAGTGGATGGTTGGCACGTTGATCTGGGTGCTGAAAGCACCTAGTACCGGTACTGGTAGATGATTTTAGCATCAGCTGGTTATAAGCATAAAAGGTTACCGAAGGCACCCAGTACCGATACTAATGACCAGTACCGGTACTGGATGCATTCGGTCGGCGTAGCTGGGACTACCCAGTACCAATACTAGCTGGGGTACTTGGAATAGGCTAATGGTGCCTAGTACCGGTATTGGTGGTTAGTAACAGTACTAGCATGGAAATGTTTATATCATACTGGGATTGCCCAGTACCGATACTGGCTGGAATTTGTGAATGTGTTAAGGGTGTGTTCAAGCCAAGAAGCAAAGAACTCTTGAGCTCCAAGAATACGATAAAAAGGCGATGTAATCCAGTTAAGTAAAGACACGAATCTAAAATGTTGAACCTGTTAATGACTTGACTAAAGTCTAATAAGAGGAAATGCTTAGATCATAATGTCTTGGGTAAGACCACAGGTGATCCAATAGGTTTCTAAGGTTTCGTGGTCAGGTACTGATCAAGGGAGAAGGAATTAGGACCAGTTAGGTCAAATAGGTGAGCTATTAGGTGAGACACCGAGACTTAGTGAACAATGAGTTCACTATTGCAGGTTGAAAACCCAGGAATCTGGTAGCTTGAGGCTACTGCAACTTGGCCTAGGAATGAGAATAGTTCCTAGTTGGGGGTTCGCCTGGTGACGTCATGGAGATGAGGCACTGGGGGGGTGTTTTGAGTCTGAGTCAACAAGAGGCATCTTGAGATCTTGTGTGGAATAGCTTTCCAAGGATCTCAGACCCGTGACTCGAGGAGCCTTGTGTAGAATAGCTTTCCAAGGATTGTCGGGTGACGAGGGATCATGTGGGTCTAGTGTGGAATAGTCTTCCAGAGATCCGGACGAGTATGGGGCCATGAGATCTTCTGTGGAATAGCCTTCCAGGGATCTCATGCCACGATGGAGGGAATCTTGTGTGGAATAGCTTTCCAAGGATTTCGAAATTGGGAAACGTGTGATCTTGTGTGGAATAGCTTTCCAGAGATCACGGGCTGCGAAAAGTCACTCCTGTTGAATCCTTTAGACCGAGTACTCAAGGATGTCTTGTGTGGAATAGCTTTCCAGGGACTCTGAGTACAGTCAACGTTCCAGCAACCAGATCATGTATTATTTGCCTGGTGTACATGAGTGCTTTGGTCCTTCCTTTGGCCAAGGAGGGGTTAGGGTACAAGTGTACCATTGGGAAGGGTACGTCGAGATCTCCTTTGGCATGAAGGGATGATTTAGTCACTCCAGGACTCGGAGTGGTAGGTAACAGGATCTTGGATCGTAAGGTAGTTATGTTAGAGCGTGTAGCATTAATCAAGGAATTGATTAGTGGGCTTGGACCATGGTGGTTGGTCGGGTTGTTCCAGGTTTAGGTCGAAACCTAGGGTCCTGGGTTAGGCTAGGGATCTAGCCGGTTAATTCAGTTGTACACTACCTTGTTTTTCTTGAATTATAGCAGTTTCTATTCCCTACTGAGGCGATTAGCTCATTCCTGCTTTGTGACCTAATTTCAGGTGTGGTCATGTGTCGTTGACACATGAGTTTTAGACATTGTGTAGGATTCGCTGCGCACTACTAGACAAGCAACTTTTAAGCTTTCGTTATCGTCATTTCCTGTTTCATTTGTGTCATACCTCCTATACTTTTCCATTTTGTTGATTAATGGAATACTTTGGTAGGTCGATGTTAATGCAACCTAAATTAAATAACCCAGCACCTTTTTCACCCTCAAAACCTTGACCTTCAATCAAAGGCCTGAATTTTGGGGCATGACAATAATACTCTGCTAGAGGCATAGATCCCTTCCTAAGTGTATGTCTTCCACGACATGATACAACTGAGTGATGTTGCTCCTGTAGGAATGTATCTCATGCAACACCTCCCACATCTTCTTAGCAAAAGCATATGCCATGACCTGTTTTGCAATCGTCTAGGTCATGCTGTTCAGAAGGCACGTTGCAACCCAATCGTTGTCTGCCTCCCAATCCATAGACTTCACAGCAGACTCATCTTGAGTCAGAATATATTTCTTTTGGTGAGATCCGACAATCCGAGAAAAAGTAGACCACGGTAGAAAGTTGGATCCATCCAACTTGATAGATGTCCTCTGGATGTGTGGGGATGCGCTCGTGGTGGATTGTTTCCTCATTGAGTCACCTACGGCCTCCTTCGTCTCCGCCATATTTGGAGCATGATGGCACCCCAAATAGGACAACCTCTCCCCCCTAGATGATTGCTGATGAAGTAGATGGAGGAAGGAGCATGTTCTACACCCCTACTGGTCAGGAGGACCTGCAGGCCCTGTAGGAGCGGTAGCGACACCGCTAGTGACCAAGAACAACCCCTAGTAGCACCACCAGGTCGAGGCAGTGCCTGAGGGAACAACACAGGAATCCCTCAAAGCCCTGCAGTGGCATTGCAGGCAGAGGGGGCATCGACGACGGCCTCTAGAGGCACCAGCAGGCCAAGGCAATGCCCAAGGGGCGACGCAAGAGCCCTCAAGGCCTTACGGCGACGCTACAAGAAGAGAGCACCGACAGTGGCCTCAAGATGCCCCACCAAGCCGAGGTAGCACCTGAGGAGGCAACGCAGGGGCCCCTCAAGCCTTAGCGGTGATGCACCAGGAGAAAGAAGCGCCTGCGGCAACGCCTAAAGACGAACACCAGTTGCTAAAGGCGACACTACAAGGAGAGGAAGCACCGATAGGGGCATTAGGAGGAAAGAGGTCGCTAGAGGTAGCCTGACGATGGAGGAGCATCGATGACAGGTGGCGACGCAAAGAAAGAAGGATCTAGGGTTTTGGTGGATGTGTGGGGAGGGCTAGGGTTGGTGGAATGCCTCCGCTAGTCTGAGACCGCTACGCTGATACCATGTTGGGAGAAACAAATTGATTCGGACTTATTCTGAGAGCCCTAGTACCTTTATATAGAGAGGTACAAGGAAAAACAATAAAGCACACCCACAAGAAAACAAACAATTACCAAGATGCCCTATACTACAACTCAACATGTTGCTAAGATGTTATTAATCCATATCAGTTTTTCTTCTATCTTTTGGGAGATGTTGTGCTGGCAGTTTGTTACCTCATCAATCGCATGCCATCTTCTATGATTAATGAGCAGATCCCTATTCAATTCCCATATCCTGATACAAACTTGCTTTTCATTCGTCCTCCGATCTCTAGGTGCATTACCTTTGTTCATTTATATAGTCCCAAGTAAGGACAAATTGGCACTAAATAGTAGTCAAACATGTGTTTATTGGATATTCATAGACTTCGAAAGGGTACCATAGTTATAACCCCCTTAATTGGTGACAATATGTTAGTGCAAATGTCACATTCTTTGAGTTGGTACCCTAATCCAAGGTAGTTATGGCCACTGATGCTACACTTGTGCTAGTTCCTCCTATTTATTTCTCTAGAGGGCATCCCTATCTCTACACCCTCTAACTGTTCCAAGTCTAGGTTTGTCTATCACTATCTTTTTTTTTTTTTTTGAAACTGAAAGGAAAGCTATCGTATTACGATAGCGATCTAGAGGGCTTGTCTATCACTATCTTACTTCTTTTGAGCCCGTGCAACAATCGATCCTTGAGGTAGCTAAAGAGATTTTACCCTGTTGATGCCATAGATTCCATACAATTAAATAGCCTTGACTAAGGCTCCATGCAATTGTAATTAGCATGTCTCAGGGACATGTCTTGGATCATCATTCCAATAATCTCTTGTGGCATTTTCAACTATATCTATCTCCATCTCGCATCATCAAGCTCGCTCTTCTTGATTCAAGGTGGAAGTAGGCTATGGATGTGGAGATGAATGCACTCTAATCACAAGGAACCCGGGAACTCATAGACCACAACATAGTGTCAACTGTAATTGGTTCTAAATTTACCTTAACAGTGAAGTACAACCTAGATGGATCTCTTTAGAGATACAAGGGCAAGTTAGTAGCAAAGGATTTTACTTAGACATATAGTATCAGTGTCTCTAATACATTCTCTCCAATGGCTAATACATTCTCTCCAATGGCCAAGCTTCCTACATAGTCTGAGTTCTCATATCAATGGTAGTACGTGATTGGCCTCACCATAAGTTGGATGTGAAGAATGCATTCCAATAAACTTACAAAAGATGGTGTATGTGTGGTAGCCACCTAGATTTGAGCTTTAGGGAGAGTGTTTAGAGGTGTGCCAATTGTGAAAGATGATATATGGCCTAAAACAAAGTCCCCTTACCTAGTTCTAGAAGCTACCCAAGGTGCTTAAGACACTTCGATTTCGCAGATCTTCAACTAATCACTCCTCGTTTGTACAACAAACACCTCAAGGGATAGTGGTAATGCTTGTCTATGTCAATGGCATACTACTTGTGATGATACTTAAGAGATTTGTCATTTGAAGAAATGCCTAGCTGAAAATTTTGTGACCAAGGACTTATGTCCTCTTAGGTACTTCACTAAAACCAAAGTTGCTTATAGCAAACAAGGTGTAGTCTCATCCTAGAGGAAGTATGCTACTAATCTCTTACAAGAGACTGATATGTTAGGGAAAACTAGCACATATCCCCATGGATCTGAAGATCCATCTTTATAAAGAGAATGCCCTGTCGATTAGTATTCACCAGTTTAGGACTTTGGTGAAAAAGCTCTTATACTTGATCATTACACAACCTAATGTCTCATTGGTAATTAGGAAGATCTGTTAATCCATGCACAAGCTAACCAAGGTGCAATGGAACACAACTATGGTGATACTCAGGTACCTGAAATCATCACTATGGAAGGGATTCTTGTCCATAAAAGGCACCAACTTTGACATTGTTGCCTACACAAACAAATTATACAAGGCGACCTGAGAATGAAAAATCTACTACAGGCTTCTACATATATTCACTAGTAATCTTATGTAAAGGAGAAAGAGGTAGGGAGTTGTGCACAAATAAATTGTCAAGCCTCAGCATCGTTCCACGACTCAAACCGTAGCGGAGATGATGTCGATACGATGTGATCTATATAATCCTATTGATTCCACTATAAAGATGTGATGTGACAATAAGGTTGCCTCCTACTTTGCAAATAACCTGATGCTCCATGAGAAAGAAAGCATGCAGAGATGGAATGCCATTACATAAGCGATTTAATTCAAAAGGGACTTATTCGAACCATTCATGTTTCTTCTTAGAATTAGACGGCATATGTCCTAACCAAAGCACCTTCCAAGCCTTTGTTTGATGGATATTGTTCCAAGTGGAGCATTATAGAGAGCTATGCTCCATCTTGAGCGTGAGTGTTGAGATTAATAATAACTCCTCATAAAAAAAATTAGTAAGAATTCCTGTTTTTATTTTTTTTTTTGCTCTTTATTGTTTACCTGTTATACAAGGACCCACTTCTAATTTTTCCCAATCCTTTATAAGATTTTCAATGAGGGGGTTAGATCTCCCATTTCTGCTAACACATTTAAATGGATCGATGTTTCCCCAATGAGAGTAGAGTGGACACAATCATTTTCACCAGTTTTGGAGACCATATTACCGCTTGAAGTTATTGTGGCTACTAGACAGCATAATGACCAAAGGAGATCACGTAGTCAATTACAAATTTCTTCACGGGAATTCTTTTTTTTTTTAGAAAGAACGGTTATTTTGACTATAAAAAGTATGCAGAAGAATAATAAATTTTCAGAGTTTATGCTCACCTTGAAAATCTACCAAACTTCATTGATGAAAGAATATAGAAAATATTATTTTTTTTGGAAAGGAAGGATGCAGAAAATATTTCTCCACAAAGATGGTGTACTAATGCAAATTTAATTTTCTTACCGGTAGGACTATCACATCAAATATTGACTCAGCAGCAGCATCAATTAACAAGTCTGCAACAATCTTTGCCTTTTGACATGCTACAATCTGAAGAGATTTCTCAACTGACGCAACCGCAACACAAGCTTTTGCTCTCCTTAGGATATCTACAACAGTAACTATATCCATTTCTTCTGAACCATTTGCAATTGGGATAAGAACCTATTTATTGCAAAAGAATTAGTGTGTTCTCATCATCAAGATGAATACATGCTTATATGACAAGAAACCTTCAAGGTTGGCAGGAGCAAAAAAAATAAAGTGAATATGTTCATTGAAAAGTTAAACCTCCAGCATCGGAAGGACCACATAAAGTGAGGTGAATATGTTCATTGAAAGCAAATACAAAGTACTCTGCAGGCTCCTCTGGGAGGGACCAAGTACATAACTGCTGGTAGTTCACCCAGTCAGCTCCACACAAGTTATCCCTCGTTATCCACTATTCTGAAGCTCACATACAGGAGTTTCAGTTTTTGTTATCCTTGCTGCAGGATCATCGTCCATCTCTGGGTATGCCTAATAAATGGTTGCGGACGGAGGGTACCTTCTCCGTTTCCAAGGTGAATAAGCTTCCTAAGAGGATTGCCTCTAGATGATGATGTTCTTGTTGGTGATTGTAGATTTTTTGGCGGATGAAGATACCTTTGAAGGTAACGGTTTTCCTTTGGCTATTAAGGAGGGGATGCTTAGTTACTACAATTCGTAGAAGTAGATGGGTGGAGAACACTGATATGATGGGTTTCTTGTGCAATGGAGGTGATGAAGATGTACCCCATTTGTTTTGGCCCTATCATTTTTCCTCATCTATTTGGGAGAACTTGCACCTTAAAAGGGTAAATATCGCGACTATGAACGATTTTTGGACTTCACAACAAATTTGCTGTCCATCTGGCTTCAGCATAGTGCTACACTCTTCAATGGGGAAAGGGCTTGGGTGGAAAACGTAATCAGGTAGGTTATGTTTTTGTCCCAGTTTTCGATTGATGAGTTGTAATTTTTAATTAATGAATTAGAATGGATGGTTATTGATCTCAAGTAATCATCCTTTTTTTCTCTTAAAAAAAGGGTGGGGGGGGGGGGGGGGGGGGGGGGGGTGTGTGGGGGGAAGAAAAAAGTTGGTATGCTGTAGGCATGGATTAGGAGCACGAAACCTATTTTGGAATATGAAAAACCAGCTCTAGCATGACAAATTCTATCCATGATTTGAAGGAAAAGCCTATATCTGATCAAGGTTACTTTAATAGATTATTGTGAAAAACCCCACCTTCTACAGATAATTAATTATATGATTGTTTAACAGGAGGTTTTAAAATGCAAGACACGAGATACCACGTCATCTTTATCTCTCTTTCATTTCCATAATCAAGAAAGATCAAGAAGATGCTTTAAGAACATGAATCAAAGGATAACCACCCTCAACATTGTTCTTTACTCCTTTCAAACACTCATGCATAGACGCATGCACATATGCCTGCATGTGCGGCACGCAAATGCACACATTATTCTTTTATTACTAAAATAGATGTCATATCCCAAAATAGTCCAGTAGATTTGATTTTCATCCCATAATAACTGACAAGTATGAGATTGAATAAGATAGGAAGATATCCAATTTCTTTTCTGAGAAATTATGGTGGTTTGATCACCCTTTATATCCTCTGTGTTTGTGCATCTGTGTGTACCAGTGCTGCTGCTGAGGATGCATGTCCTGCATGTGTGTAAATGCATGTGCATGTCTGTCTTATGCTGCTATGCAAGGAAAACCTCAGCTTGTTTTTTCTTTTGCATGTAAAATGTCAAGGAGCCTGGCAAAAAAAACATCAGCAGTTTGCAATGTTCATCCCTGTTGCACAACCAACTTTCTCTCGCATGCTACATAGGTGTATACATATTTGACATGTATGGATCTTCCATTAATGTATAATGTCGAGATTACTTTAAAACCACCACCACCACAAAGATCGACCAACCAATTACGTCACAGGTGGGGTGGTCGGTGGTGGGAAAGGAGACCAGGATGGAGGGAGGGAGGAGCAGTGGGAGAGATGGAGGAGGTGTGGGGAAGTGGAGAGAAGTGAGTCCAGGATGAAGGGAAGAGAGGAGCGGCAGGAAAGATGGAGGACGAGGAGGTGCAGGGAAGAGCACAAAAGTGAGTGCAGAGAGACAGAGAGGGAGAGGAGTCTAAAGTTGGCAATTTTTATGGGAAGTGCCATCGAGAGATGCGTCTACAGTAATGCTACAGTGCGGTCGTGACTCAAACGGCTACGTGCCATAAGAGAGATTATGGATGGTCCATTTGTACTTTGCTAATCTTCTATAAAGAGAAATAATGGTTCTCAATAATTAAGTTTTTGCATTTCTTCTAAGTTCTAACTTAGTATCAATGTACCCAAGATTGACATTAAAAAATAATGTTATTGAAATAAATAATCAGAATAAAACAAACACGAAATCAAAGCATCACAATGTGAAACTCTTGGGCTTTCATGGAAACCTCTTTTACAAAGAAAGGAGAGAAAACCACAAGTGTCCCTATGGGCGTGATCTCATAATATTTTTTCTCGAAGACAAATGAGAGGTACAAGGGCCTTTATATAGGCCACCACACACCTCTCTTTCCCATTCCACTATGGACTAAATCTTGTGATTGGATCTCCCATTATGTAATAACCTAACCAACATTCACCTTTCCCAACGCTCCACCTTAAGCTGGAGTATGAAATCTCAACTTGTACAATATAATCATCACTCTCATAAGCAGAACACAACTCTCAACTAATGCAACCAAGCCATGGATCTCCTCCAGGTGAATGATGATAAATGCATGCTCGTTCTTGCTTGTAGGCAGGTGTGCTAATGACAACACATTAGCGTAGACTAGAGTCTAGTAGATAAGCTGCTGAAGTTGGCTCTAATTGGTCTCTCTCATAGGGAGCTCAAATGGTGTTGGTGCCTTCCCTATTGGAGATATCAGAAGTAGGTATCTCACTTGGAGACCTCAAGATTGGGCCTCTCCCACACGAAAACTCAAAGTACGCCTCTCTCATGAGAAAATCTCTCAGTAGACTTCTCTCACATAGGGACCAAGAATATATCCCTCCAATATTGGAACCAATGAACTCTCATATGGAGACCTCAAAGAATGAGTCTCCCTCATATGGGGTACACAATCAACTGTCTTCACTCATTCTCCCCCTTTCTCCCATACTCATAAGGGAGAAGAAACAACATAGAGAAGAAAATAAATGGAGGAGCTTTCTCTTCCACTTCATTATCATTTTTTTTTTTTACTCATCATTTTCCCTTTTATTGTACTTCATCAACTACCTTCTCTCCTTTTTTCCCTCAACTTCTGCCTTCCCTTTTTTCACTCATGATTTTCCTTTCCCTTTTTTTTTCCTTTTTCTTTCCTTTTTTTTATTTATTTCTCCTCTTCTATTTTATTCTTATCTCTATCTTCTCTCTATCTCTTTTCCTTTAAGAACTAATCATCATATAAAGAGTAAAAGAAAAGAGAGGGCTTAAGGTGCAAGAAGCATCCAAAAGTAATTAGGGTTTGAGGGAACCATCACTACTAAAGAAGCAAATCCATGGGAAATCATTGCAAAGATCTTCCTGTGGGAGATCGCTACTAAGATCCCAGCCATGACTTCCATCGCACGAGACCTCTGTCACACAAAATCTTCTTTGCAATCTCAATCGTGTAAGATCGCCAAGATCTACAGAGCATTGCTTATGCAACCTCTATGATCTCCTCGTTGTAGCCCTTGTCTTGACCTATTGTCCATGAGTTGCGAAGCTTCATTGCCTCCTCGGTAATCGCCGCAACCTCTGAAGGTGCCTTCTGCCTCGACTTTGGTTACTTCGCCTCATTCTTGTCCTTCCTTACTTCCTCGCAACAACACTCGGGGTGGGAACTACTACACTCACAGGAGTCCTCTAATCGAGTCGCCGATCTCGTGGTAGGGCCCTCCACTCGAGGTGGGTCAATCACTAAAGCTGAAGAGGGCAAAGTACTTGTTGCCACCTATGTAGCTTCACTCCAATGGGTTCGACGATGCCCACTAAGGGAACCCTTGACATCGAAGTAGGAGAGGCGCTCAAAGCCTTCCATCAAACCAAGAAAGGGCTGGGGCAACTCATGTTCGCAATGTTGATCATGCTGGTCTCGTAGATAGTGCACTTCGCACACCAACTCACGCAGAAAAGGCCGCTACTCCTGTCGACAGCCGTATGGGCCATCTTAGCGACATCACGATTTGGTGTAAGATCTATGTTGAGACTTCCACCATGCGAGATCTTCATCCAAATCATCGTGAACTAACAGAAAAGGGTAGAGATGATCAGTGCAGCGACACTCCTCCCCATGGTCAAAGCTCATCTCACTCTTGTTGCACACTACCTTCCTCTTCATGTCCTTGCCCTTGTCCCTCATAGTGGGCAATGCATCCATGCCATCAACTTGTTAAGACCTTCGCAAATCTTCGTGGCACAAAGAATTCCAAGAGCATAATAAATCAAAAAAAAAAAAACTTAATCTCTAGAATGAGCTCATAAGTCCATTCCTTTTTTATAATTGAATGAAAATCTGGATGATTACCAAAATTGCCAGTAATCCTTTTTCCTCTCAATGATGATGATGATGATATCTGGAACAAGAAAAGATAATTCCCAAGAATCAACTGCTCTAATACCATGTTGAAATAAATAAACGGAATACAATGAACACAAATCAAAGCATCACAATGTGAAACACTTGGATTTACGTGGAAACCCCTCTCACAACAAAAGGGTGAACCACAAGAAAAGCACCCCTATGGGTGTGATCTCAATGTTTCTTCTCGAAGACAAGTGGGCGGTACAAGGGACTTGATATAGGCCACCACACACCTCTCTTTCCCCCTCTACCATGTGGGAGTAAAACTTGTAATTAGATCTCTCATTATCCAATTACCATAATGATCCCTTATTCATTTTTGGGGGGTGGTGAGGCAAGCATTTGGGAGGGGACATTCGTCTCTGGAGAGGGATCGTCGTGCGCTGGTGTACTTTAAGTGTAGAAGTCATGGTTACATACTTACATAGCAGCGGATTGTCATGATCCAGTGGTTGTGTAGTGTACAAGGGGGTGTGCCATCGACAATGGACCCACCCAAGGAGGATGATTCCTCCTCCGGCTCCTCCCACTCTTGAGGTGGTGGTCAACGAAGTCTCTGCAGGTGGTTGCCTTAATGAGGTGCTTCGTTTTACGGTTGTTAATGTTTTGGTTAGTGGTCATTTTTCATTGGAGGAGGTTAGGATTGTTTTGGAGAAGGTTGGTCTTGTTTCTGGTGGGTGGAAGGTTGCTTTCTTCCTCTTCAAAGCTACTTCTTTTCGGGCTCATCTAGTTAGATGGTGCAAGGGAGTTGGTCCTTTTGATGAAGATATATCTCATGTTTTTGTAAGGTTCTTCATGGTTTTTTGCATGCGAAAGCTGTCATGAGGATTAATGGTTGTTCCTGGGTGGTCTTTTTTGAGAGGAATGCAGTTGGGTCCTCTGTTAGATCCTCTTTTGTAGAGGTGGTGGCTCATAGTGGTTGGAGATTCATCGGAGACGAAGGTCAACCTTCTACAGCTCCGGTGAGGGGGTTAGTTCGCCATGTTTGGAAACCAAAAAATATCCAAGGTGATTCGAATTTCGAATCTCACATGGCTAGACCTTCTAAAGTTGGTTCCACAAAAGTTTGGAAGTGCCAATTGATGCCAACATGTTCCTGCTCTCCTGGAGGCTACCGCTGGCAGTGCATTTCTAGATGTTGATCCCACTGTTGAAGTCGCAATGAATTTTTGGGCCCGCGTAGCAATTATTTAGGCAGTACATAGGGTGCCTCAGAATTCGAGAATGAGTCCGAAGTTAGTGAGTACACATTTAAGCCTTTTTCATAGTAGCTTTTATTTGGGCCCGATAACCTAGATATTTTCTTTCTCCTTCTACTAGGCCTACATACAATTCTCATTTGTGTAGGAAATCAAGCTTCTTTCCAATTGGCTTTACAACACCCATTTATGCTAGAGGAAATGCAGCTTGTTCGGCCAACAATGTGGCTTGTGGCCTGGGCGATGAAGAAGACAAGCACTCCCTTAATCGATTGGGGGCTGATGACCACCTGGAGTTTGTTTTAAATGGTAATGTTGTAGCTGCAGGTGCAAGTGGGGGAGGAGACGACTTTCTAGTTGACAGGAATGCTAATGGTGTCATTGATCAAGTGCAGCATGTTGCACAAAAGGCTTTTGCAAAGGTTCAACAAGATTCCTCCAAGATGACTATGGCCAAGAGATGTGATGTCTCCTACGACTAAGTCTACAAAGTCCGAGAATGCCGATCCCTATTTGTAAGGAGTGGCTTGAGGTATCGTTCCTTTTATAAAAAGATTGTAAAAACCAAGTTTGCGGTTGGTGAAGATCAAGGGTCAAATGTAGAGCTTAAAGTAGCCAAGGTGCTCAATCTCAAGAAGGTGCCACATTCTTGCTCTAGCGAGGTCTCAATTGGTGCTCATGATTAAAGTACTAATGCAAAACGTAAGCGATCTTTGAGATTCAACTTGAAGGTCTCTATTGAGGAGGTACGTAGCGAAATGGAGAGTGGATGTTGTACTATTGCAGGAGATGCATTTGGAGGTGCTTGACGAGGTGACCAAGAAGAGTTTGTGTGGTGACTATTTTTCTGATATGTCGGTGATTGAGGTTGTTGGTAGGTTAGGTGGACAAATTCTTACGTGGAATGGTAGTGTCTTTCGCCTCTCGAGTTCTAGATTGGCTTCACAGATGGTTACCGGAATCCTCTCAAAGCTCTGATGGTGCGAGCTGGGCTTTTTTCTGGTGTGTATAAACCTTTTGATGTGGCTTCTAGGACAGTCTGTAGGAGGAGATGAGCCAAGCATCAAAGTTTGTTGGCGGTTACTCCTGGTTAGTAGAAGGGGATTTTAATGTTACTCTTCTAACGGATGATCAGCCTAGTGGAAGGTTGGATGGTTCTTCTATCGAGTTCCATCAGCTTGTTGATGAGCTGGACTTGCTTGATCTCCTGGTCTCTAGAACGCACTTAGAGAAATGACTCCGGTCAGGCTTCTCATATAGGTCGACTCTTTTCTAATATTTCCTTGGCAAAGGCTTTTCATGGAGTTGCAGTCTTAGCATTAGTTAAACATTTTCTGATTACATGCCTCTAGTATGGGATAGTGTCGATAGCGGAGCTTTTTCAACATATTTCTTCCA